>CAMTDV010000030.1:56349995-56984995 GCA_947069175.1 Scalesia atractyloides
TTGAGATTTATTTACTTTTGCCACTTTAGTCCAAAACTCAAACCTTTTGAATCTAGGTCTCCTGTTGTTTCAATTTTGTTGCCATTTTCATCCAAAATCAAAATCTGGTCAAATTTTTCAGTTAACATTCAGCTTTTTTTTGTCTTTTTTTCTCCCTTTTAATGAAGGGCAAAATGGTCTTTTAACATCTTATTATAACAAATTAAAAAAAAATCTAACCATTTTGCCATTCATTAAAAGGAAGGAAAAAGACGGAAAAGTTGGATGTTAACTGAAAAATCAGACCAGATTTTGCTTTTGGATGAAGATGGCAGCAAAATTGAAACCACAGGGACCCAGATTCAAAAGGTTTGAGTTTTGGACTAAAGTGGCAAACGTGACCAAATCTCATGGACCATTTGGGCAGTTTACTCTATTTATAAAGATGCAATGTTTAGACAATAAAAGGCATAAGATGCAATATTTTAAAAGAATAAAGATGCAGTTTTTAAACATAAGGGCAACTGCCAAAAATATATATGGAGTTTCACTAAATCTATATAGAAAATGTAAAGATGCAGTTTTTAAATATAAGGGCAAATACCAAAAATATATATGAGTTTCACTAAATCTATACATAAGTCCTAGAGTTTATATAAGGGCAACTGACAAAAATCCCTTTTAACTTTTAAAAACTCTACAACAAAGCACTTGGATGTTGTTAACCAAGAAGCCCTCGTTTGCATGATTAACCCTTCAACTTTTAAAAAATGATGAAAAGGTCCTTTATCATTTGATTAAGCCTTAAATTTATATAAAGGACCTTTTTTCTTTATGGTTTGTAAGTTCAGGGATTTGATCATTCAAAAACGATTCAAGAATAAAAATGTAACTTTTAAAATCATGGAGGCAGGAAGATGCCATTATTAAAGAATAAACAGTAGAAAAGACATGACTTTAAAAAGAATAAGATGCAATATTTGAACAATATGAGGGGTGTAGAGAAGGTAAAAAAGGAAGTATGAAGTGACGATACTTACATGAGAACCACTCCATGGAAGTGTTGGTACAGAAGCCGCTTGTGCAATCAAAGAAGAACCGATTTTATCTCCTAAAGCGGACATAGATAAAGCAGGAGGGCCAAGAAATATAATTCCTTTAGCCTCCAATGCATCTGGTAGTTCAGGGATTTCAGATGCATGACCCCAACCAGGCCAAACAGCATCAACATGTGTAATCTCAGCCGTCTAAAATTATTAAACAAAAACTCATCATATTCATTATCTCTGACTGTGTCCAACACTACTTTATGCAGCTAATCATATTTTTCCTCAAATATAAACTTACTCATTTCTACCTTAAAGTTGAAGATAGATGGGTTGACTCATATTTTCCATTTTTTTTTTAAAAACATTTATTTTCTATATACGTCTCTACTACTATATTGATTTCCAATTAAAAGGTTCATATATGAAGCATAAAGTGGTTCTCTTTTGGCATTTATAGTCAGCAATAACTAACAAAGCATCGTATTTACTTTATAGTCACTGCAAATCATCATTCTTGCATGAACTGGAACAAATTACAACCTTTGCAAGAATGTATATTTTTGGTAAAATAAATATCAAAACTAACTTTCTAAACCACCATATTGGACATATTGTTGCTAACAAATCATCATTCTTGCATTAAAAAAAAATCACTACCTTAGCAAGAACAGAGGATTTTTCACCAATGTTCTTTATTTTACATTTACTTTCCTAAAATTAGTCCATAATCACTTGTTCTTGCAAACTATAGTGTTTTAAGGTCAATCATCTGCTACCTAAATAAATAACAAGTGCAGGATAAATAAATTACCTCTACAATGAGTTGCACATTAGCATAATTATTATTATTCGTACCACCGGGTACTTCAACAAACTGATCAGCAATCCTAATATGCTCTGCATTTATCCTCATATCTTCCGGAGTAGCCATGGCTACCAATAAAATCGCTTTTTCCGAACCAAATGTTTCATAACTCCATGTTCTCACACTTCTTATAAACTTTACAGCCGCCATTCCATTATTCGCCACTAAAATATTGTGAATGGGCCTATTTCCACCAAGTGCATAACAAAATTCATCGATGGCGGATCTACTTGCAGAAGACCTCAATGAAATCCCCCCATTAATGTTAGCGGTGGTGCCGTAATTAAAACTTCCATTCAAAGGCATCCTCTGAGCTTCTGACATGTTTCCACTGCCAAATAGAGCAATCAAGATTTAGAAACAGCATCACTTTGACTTTTACAAAGTCAAACAACCCATGTTGGTTAAACAGGCTTTCTTTGACTAGTGAAATTCATTTGAGGCATGATAATATGTATGAAATTAAAGTAAGTGTGATGTGGGATTTCTTTATCCATCACTGATCCATGTGATCACAAAATCCAAAGTACAGGGATGATATTTAATAAGCTCTAATCCGAAATTTAATATACAAAATCTCATTTAACATATGCTAATTCATGAAACAAGTGAAATTTACACATACAAGAAAATAGGTAACAGCAACAGAAGAGAAGTTAATTAAAGGGCATGCCCACTTACAAAGATTGAAACTTGAGAAGCAGTTAAAAAGCCCAAATCCAATTGACAGAAGTAAAGCAAAGAAAAGAATTAAAGGAAAAAGTAGGGGTATTTGATAAGAAGAAGAAGAGTAGTTATGGAAATGGAGAAATGCTGGGAGTAGTTGTAGAGGGAGGTGGAATTAAGTGTTATATTTGTTGGGGGTTTGGTTTGTTTGGTTGGTTTTCGGTGAGGCGCCTTTAAGATGCAATGCCACTGGGGGGTCCATTTCATCCAACACTCACCTCACGTGCTCTGTTTTTAATTCACAACAATTGCATTTTCAACTTTATGAGACAATCATATCCATATATTATATATACATATATAGGGAGTTCATGTGTCATGCTTTTTCAAGAAACAAATAGTAATACTTTATTCAGTTTATTCAAATTAAGATACATCTACTTGTTCATAAAACAAGATAGAATGTTTGTAAAGAAATGTACTTTCTTTTCTACTACAGATTAGTCATTGGGTTGGATATGTGAAAGCTTGGATCTAAGGAAAATGAAACAAGATCTCAACAGAAAGAGTCTCTTAAAATCACTTGAGAATTAACATGAGAGTTTGCTTAAGCTTTACACTAGATAACATATATATATAGGTAGTAGAAAATACTCATCTTTCAAAGTCAAAGACTTGCTGCATACTAAGAAACCTTTAAATCTAGAAAATTATGTTGATGACCTCTATGCAAATTATAACGGTCCAAAATCATATAGCGGTTAAGATCTATTATACGATATATAAGTTATAGCGGTGGTATAGTGGTAATTTTATATCATCCATAATTTATGTATTTATATATAAAAGTATATATTTGAGAATATTAATAGTGATAAAAAAAATTCATAGTAATATCATGCAAAATATTAGTAAGAACCAGCGTCCAACGAATGAAGACTTTAGGCCTCGATTTAGGTTTAATTATGGGCTTGGGCCTTTAGTTTTGGGTCTATTTCAAACAAAAAGTTGATTAATATGGGCTTTTAGGCTGAAATAAAAAACTGCTAAAAGCATTGCTACGATGCTATACAGGTTCCAGTATAGCGGCCTTTAGCACCGCTAATAGCAGAACTGCTATAAGGGACCCTATTTGAACCGCTATGAGATCGTAAGTTCGCTAAGCACTATAGCACCACCATAGCACGCTATTGACTGCATAGGATGATCTAACACCTTTAAGGAAAACTTATAGAAAACTCTAGTAATGATTTGTCACACCTTAGAGGATTAGTGATCGGGTTCATCAACATATAAAATAATGTGTAACTTTGAAACCAACAAAACCAAGTGCTAGTATGGCTTGAGACATGTGGCGGGTCTAAGATCGAGTGGCTTGTTGTAGGCTATATAAGGAGCGATGAAGGAGACGAGCACGACATGTGTGAGTTTAGTAAACAATCCATGTGATTGCTCCATATAAACAGCATGAGAAGAAGAAAAAATACCACTCAACAGATGATGCATTTTGGATGTTTAATTGTCAAAGAAACCAGCACTAACAGTCTCTAATGGATATATCAATAGCTTAGTTACTAGACAGAATGCATCATGGTATCCAATGTTGAAGTTTGATGAAAGCCTCTAAACACAACATGGACCTTGTACCAAAAATTTGCAATCCGCGTCCCTCTTGATATGATACGCCCACTTGTTACCCAAAGAAATATTAGGTAACAATGGTACCAAATACAAAGTACCATTTCTCATAAGATATTGTGTGGATGTGTCATCTGTTGGTTGTTAGATCGTACGTCTAGTAGTAGGGGAAGCAAGACGGTAGAAGCTTATTTGGATAGTGTGGGGAGTAAATTGGTTATACAACTACTCCAGGACTTAACCAAGTCAAACACTTGTTGTTGAATATATAGGGAACCTCCCAACAACATGAAGGTTGTGTCATACTTCCTTACGACTCACCTAGCTTCGATTCACACTCCACACCATAGTGATATACCACGTCTTAGGAGTGGTAAAGCATGTTGAATTCTCAACATACCGGTCTGTTGTGAGCTGTGTAAATTTATCTATTGAAACCTCAAATTCTCAAGTCAACAACGTGCTTTCGGTAAAAAAGACACCTTAATTTAAAGATAAGCTGTGCGTGGGTAATTTCAGCGTTAAGATCGCTTAAAAGTGACTATATTTTGCATAGCTTATAATACATCTTTTATCAAGGAGTCAGATGTGGAGTAATGCGTATGAAAGAGAGATGGAATGTAATCAAGATGGAATTGGAATGTAAATTCGATTTCTTATGATATTTGTTAAGAGAAGGAACATAGTTATTAATAGCAAGCATAGCGCCCGCTATAGCGAATAGCGTAGAGCTCATGTGTCGCTATATAGCTGGTAGCGACAAATAGCGGTAAATAGCGAGATTTTTGTAAGACTTTTAGCTTTTTTATATTTTTTGGTAAAATATACATACAAAATTTTTCTAAAATTTTCTTCTGGCGCTAAACATGAAATAGCGCCCGCTATTTGATTGCTATCGCTACGTAGCGTATAGGTAGCTTGTCGCTATCGTCCGCTATTCACTATTGACAACTATGAGAAGGAATTGGTGTGATTTTTACATAGGAGAGTACCTGTTGATAAGTACAAGAAAATGACAAACAGTGTAGTTTTTCATATATACAATTTGAAAAATTTTAACAAATAGTGATCACATGATTGTATTTGTGTTAAATACATGTGTATGCCTATATATAATTAGGCTCATTCGTTTTCCAGCCCAATTTCAATTTCAAATATAAAATGTAAGACAAAAAGAAAACATTAAACAAATAACAATAAGGCTGGATATAATTATATATATTACCTTTGCACTGGAGCCTCCTCTTCTCTAAAACACAAGGGTGTTTCCTGCAAAGCAACAAAGTTGTCCCCATTTCGTTATCACTTTTGTTCTTGGTTAAGAGTCTAGAAATGAAAAAAAAAAAAAAAAAGAACAACCTTGGCATAATGTGAGACCATGTGTTGGAGGGTGGCAATTCGTTCTCCAAACTTGTCCTTCTTCACCTATAATTCCAAACCAAAAAGATAATAAATTAATTAATTTTCTTTTTCTTTTTTTTAGAATGAATGTGAGATCGAATCGAATTGAGTGAGGGTACCTTTGCATGGGTTGCCGGTGTGTTTTCAAGGAAACTAGATGGAGTAACAGCCCGCTGCTGATGGTAATCGCACCTAATATTTATTTTCATCGGCTGTAACAGAATGAATTACATCACTGGCCGACGTTGGAATGAATAGAATTATAAAAATCGATCTGTACTATACCTCTGATCTTCTGGAATGATCCTCCGGTGCTGCTGATACGTCGGTTGTCATCTGCGGGGAGAAGTTGAACTTGAGATCAAACACTTTAAGATTATTCATCGGCAACTGTATATCACTGGGTGGCTATGTATGTAAGAATGAATGTGTATATATATCTATAAGTTTCTGTGGGTGGGTGGGTGTAAGTGATGGAGGTGGTTATATATAGGTGAGATGAGATGGGACGGAGGAGGAGCATGTAACAAAACCCTAGCTTATGTAGGAATTGATCGGCCCATGAGTACAAATCAAAAATCATGTGCTCCAATTTTTTTGGGAAGTGTTTTGACTAGTATACTCTCAACTTGATGCCTTCCATTACAAGGCAAGCCGTGATCACAAAGATATCTTCTTTTTTTATTCATTACAAAAATTTATTGTTTCTTTGGTCCATTATGCGGCCCATATAACCACCACATCTTCTTATTTTGACTATATTAACTTTAAAAAATCAATTTGTACAAAGTATAAAAAAACCAACATTATATCCTACTAATAATAATAACTACAGCAAAACTTAGCTATTATCTCTGAAAAAACCATAGAAGATACTGTCATATTCCATCAATTAGTCTTTTTTTTAAATTAAAAGCCGTTTTGATCCTTCGAATATTTATAACAGTCTAAGTGTCTGTCGGTTATCCGTCAGCGATAAGAGACCAATAATTGTCTCTGATAGTCTTTTCTAGGTTTGGTTCCTGGTCAATTGTTTGGTATCGGTTTCCGACTGCTAGTACCTCATAAACCAAACACTTCCAAAAAAAATGCAGTCATTCATAACCTCACTGAATTACTAAAAATAGCAGACAAAAACAACTATTAATTTTCTATAAGTAGCCAATGTTGTACTCGTCAGAAATCTTAAACCTAAAAAATGGCAAACTCTCGGTATTTTAAAACATGGATGATCGTTGTTATAGACGTGAAATGTGTCGAGTGTTGAAGATCATTGCTAGTGAGTTAGTTGGAATTGGTTGTCTCATAATATAAATGCCTTCATGTGTGCCTAGTCTCATGATGGCCTCATAATGTGAAGCCATTCCTTATCTCTTATCTGACATTTCGAGCCATCGGAGTTAGTGGGCACATCAGGTAATGACGGGAAAACCTTGCCTAGATGCATGCGCCTAGCCATCAGAGTTCTTGGTCACATCAGCTGATGTCAGGGGAGCATCGTTGGGGTGGTCGCGCCTAACCATCGGAGTTTGTGGGCGCGCATGTAGAAATTAAGTAACACACGCATACATACATACATACATACATACATATATATGGAGAGGATCATGAGAAAACTAGAAAACTAACAAAAAAAGCCAAAAAACATAAAAACATACATTTTTTACAATTTTTTTATAAAAAATCGCTGCTTTTTATGTATAAAAAAACTTTTTTCAAAAAAGTAAAAAAACTTGTACTACACATGTTGACTATATGTGTACTACATATGTGCATTATATGTATATGTTGCACATATGCATTATATGTTTTTTTATTTTTTATTTTTTTAAGTTTTTATATAATATATGTAGCAATTTTTTATAAAAAAAATCAAAAAAATTGATATGTTTGTTTGGCTTATTAAGTTAGTTTTTTTTTTTTTTTTTTCTCATTTAAACTAGTTTTCTCATGATCCATCCCATATATATATATATATATATATATATATATATATATATATATATATATAGGGTTAGGTTCATTTGTGAACAACCTCCTTGATAGTGAACTGTGTGAACTAATCCTAACCCTTGATTATCAATACACAAGTGTTAATCAATGGTCAGAATTTGATGATGAAAATACACTAGTGTATTTTACGATTTGATGATGTAAATCAATGGCTAGAATTTGTTCATTCAATTCACAAATACACTAGTGTTCACTCTATAACCCCACCTTATATATAGGGGAGGGTTTAGATGAGGACGCTAAATATTGCAAGAACCGTGAGAACGAATGAAAAAACCACAAAAACTTGGTCAAAAACAATTCAAAATTAAAATTTCTTTTTACACTTATCATTATTATTCGAATATAATGTTAGAAATTTAATTTACACGTTTAAATTTACGTAAATTCGTAAATAAATTTTATACACATGTGTAAATTTGTCATTTAACATGTGTAAATTTGTTGTATTTACACATGTGTACAAAATCTAATAAGCATGATTTTGAGGTGATAAATAAATTATTTGATGTTGTAAATTCTTTTTTTAATGTTGTATCTTAATTACAATGAGGTTTGTATAAAAAAATTGTTTTGATTCGTTTTCTCATTCGTTCTCACGGTTCTCGCAATATTTAGCGTTCTCAAGATAACCCTCCCCTATATATATATATATATATATATATATACCATCATTGATACATATTTTCATACACAACCATCCCCATTTTTGGTTACTTTGAGGTATTATCTTAGGAAACAATACCTAAATCTTTTTTTTTTTGTAATTGCTGGTTATTGGACTTCCTGAACAAAAAGAAATGAAAAACGACAAGAAATGGAAGAAATCCAACAACTTGCAAGCCAAGCATGGCCACAAGCACACCCATGCTCCTCCAACAACCTTCCAATTTCAGAAAACAACAAAACCAGACAATTAAGGAAGAGGCACAGTCATGCACATCTCCAAGCACAGCCGTGCTCCACATTACTAGCCATGAAGGAAATATATAAACAAAAAAAAGAAACAAATAGTACAAAAGCTCAGTCGTGCATAATACAAGCACGCTCGTGGATCTGCCAAGACTCCCGACAGAGTACTTGAACTCTAAAGATTCTGTTGGAAAAAGTACAATTCACGACCGTGCACATACTTGTAGACGCCTCCGCATACCCAATAGAAGCTTTCATTTCAAGTTCAAGTATGCCCTTCGGGGAGGCCTCTAACGTCAACCAGACCCTTCCTTATGGGTATAATTCCAATGTTCTACCCCGAATCCATGTTAATAAAATAGTACCAGTAGTTTTGTTTATCTATTATGTACTTTCAAGGGTCAAGGAACACCTTATACACACTTTCTCTCAGGTTTGATCATTCCACGAATCTATATTCCCCACGAGCGAGATGTTATCATATCTAAATTATTAAAACCATATAGTATCTTCTTCTTCTTGGATTGTCGATCCTTGTTTAATTTGATATTTTATTTTTAGTTGTTTTGTGTGTTTATCTTTTTACTAGTTCTTGATTTGTTTATCCTTTGTGATACGAAAAATCTAACGCATAACTAATAAACTTAATTTTTCTATTAGGAGTGTGTACGGCTTCAAGTACCCCATTAGTGTCACACCCCAACCGATGGCGGAATCATCAGGGCGCGACACTAGGCGAACCAAATTGCTCAAGAAAATCCATAACGACTAATTTAAACGACAATACTTAAAACGTCAATTTCCCATACAATTACCATATCATCATTCAAAATCATTATAAATCCAATAAGTTCTCAAACGAATCAAAGTTCACTGATGTAACGCCTTGCGTTTCCATGCTTTCTATTTTTAGCAAGTGCGTGTTGTATTTCTATTTTTGGAAACCTTGTATCTCGTAATTATTCTTTGTTGTAAACCATTGTAATCCGAGACTCATAATGGAAAAATATATTTTATTCATGTTATACTTAGTCATAATCATTTTATACTTATACATTCAAACATGTAACGCATACTTGTGATATTCGTAAACGTGTGATGAACTTGCAAATACCTGACGTACATATATTATACAAGACTTATACATGATACATATATGCAATCATACTTGGTTATAATTATTCTTACGATAAACTGACTTAAAACCCCCTTAAAATGCACTTTTTATGCTTATAACACCCCTAAACCCTTAAATATAAACTCCAGGGGGCTGAATTGCCAAAAATGAAACTTCTCCCAGCTTCTCGCGGGCCGCCAGCGTGTCCCCCATTCCTTCTCGCACCCCGCCAGCTATCTGTTTCGGCAGAAAGTTGTTTAAGCTCATGGATTGGTCAATTTTGGTGCACAAGGATTGTGCTTCTTGCATTAAACACCCACCTAACTAACCCTAATCACATCCTATAAAACCCAACCCATTCCTACACTTCTCCACTTTGCAAACTCCACTAAAACACTCTCTAATCACTTCAAATCTGCTAATAATCTTAGAATTTGAGCAAAAAGTTCAAGGTCTTCAAAGTGAGTTCTAGCTCACTTCCACTTCACCTTTTCATTGTTCTTTCTTTCTTAGCACTTGGGACACCTCTAGGATTGTTTCCTTAGGTTTTTCCATGGAAAACCGAGATGGAACTCCTTCATATTTGAGGTTGAAGTGCAAGAAACTTTCTGATATTAACAAAACTCTTTCAAAACTTATGTTTTCATCAAACAACTTTGTGTTCTTGAGCTTACAATCAAAGCTATGATTAGTGAGACTAACCAAGGTTGTTAAACATGTAAATAAGAGTGTTTTAACACTCTAAACTTTCTGTTTTGAAGAGCTTTAAGCTCACAAGTGATGCCAAGCCAAAAGCTTGATGATAGTGTGTCCACCTTGGTTAGCTTGGGCTATCCTAACTTTGGGGCCACACATCACTTGATGATTTTCATCATTATCCTAAGTAGCTTGCTAGTCCTAAAGTGTCACAACCCCACCTAGCCGTCGACGTGTGTCGATGTGTGCTCCCCGGTTGTAGTTCACTTGGCTACTTGGTATGGTGGCGACACACTTTACATTCTTGTCATTTACATTTTGTTCTTGTTCTAAGACCCTCCTTGTTACCTATGGTAACTTGTGTAGTGGTGAACATCATACGAGGTTCCAAAGTGGATGGTTAATCCTCCCACCTCCTACTTGAATTACATGACACTAAGAGGTACCTAAGTGGATGGTTCATCCTCCCACCTCCTACATGATTATATAACTAGATATATATATATATATATATATACACCTATGGACTGTAATATAATCCTTGGAACCGAACCCTTGATAATGACTAAATAAGCATCTATGAAGTTAATAAGTTTGTCACGATGAGTGTAGTTCCTTGTCAACGATTCTTATAGGTCTTGAACCTATGAAACCACACCTAATCCTTATGGGTTAATATAAGTGTCAAGGACAAGTGCTATACCTTAGTGTATATTTTCGTATACGTTACTTTGAATGCATTATTCCAAATCCTGAATCTCTCATTATCATTCTAACGCTCACACCTACGTTTTCCTCTTGTAGGATAACTCGGTGTTCATCCCGCAACACAAACAACTCTTCACGGACTTTGCTAATCGGAACGCTTGCAAAACCGTGAGTATACTCGAACCCCCTTTTATGTTTACCACTTTTGGGGCGTAACATGTTTACATTATCATAAAATCACAAAACTTATGCTTTATTACTTGCACGAACAATCCATTATACATGAACGCTTTGATACGTATGTTATGCTTATACTAGGACCGAACGTATGTGATACCATAGTCATTAGCTTATTTTGAGCCTCCATTTGACATGTATAGCACTATAGGAGTAACGCACCGCCTGTGAACGAGTGGTCATGTTGAATTATTTATACTAGTTGCGTGAACAGATTGTTGACTAGAAATATCGCATGCCTTGTATATGCTCGTATGTAAACTTAGTTGCCATGTGGATTTGTTTAAAATTATGCTTATAAGTATGCTATACTCAAACTTGTATACTCGCCTTTGCTTTTGCATTAAACTCGTATTTTAAACATGTTACAGGTTGAGAAGGTTGATGCCATGAAAACGAAGTAGCGATGATACTAGATACACATTTAGACGTTTAGGTTTATTATTGATGTATCAAATTTTGTTTTAGTTTATGTTGTATTTGGATTTTCCCTTGTAATGTATGACAATCTACGCATGAAATGAATTTCGGATTTAATTAATTATTGTCGCATTTAGTATTATGAGCAATGAGCAATCTATTTCGTCCCGCCTCGATGTTTCTGCCATCGGTTTGGGTGTGACAGATTGGTTTCAGAGCCATAACTATAGGGAATTAGGTAGAATTGCCATGTTCGACCTAGTCTATAGTTTAAGTGTCCCAATTTTTAACCATTCTTATATCATGCTTAAAACTTTACTCTTCCTTCATTGCTCCTTTCTTTCTTTTGGTCTTAAAACTTACATTCGTCTTTCCTAAGACGTTTACACAATGCACTTGAAGACTTAAAGACACTCATGATGCAAACGAGGCGAATTGCACCAAGATAGGTCCAATGACTTACAATTTTTGGTAAATTCCCTCATTCCGCGTATTCGATTTTTCACGAAGTTACGCCATCAAGTTAGGAGTGATATCCACATCTTGATGGAAAAACTTCCATTTCATACTCTAGTGGTCTTACAAATGAGTCGGAATTTGCTCCTCGTTAGTAAGAGACAAACCACACTTAGGGTACGATGTTGTCAAGTCAGGGGTGAAACCCGCACCTTGACAACTAGTCCCGTTCCTCGATTTTCAATCTCGCCAAAGTTTCGATTTTTCGATCGATTAGAGACGTGTAGTAACTGGAAAGGTAAATGTCGTTAATCGCTTCTCGACGAGAGCATTTTACCTATAGGCCAAAACATGTTTCTCTAATTCGAAAGGATCTTCGATTCACTTTGGAATAGTCGACGTTTCTCTACCCGAAACAATCCCATGTTTTATTGAGCCAATCTTTTGTGTTATCTAAATTTTTATGTGATTTTATACTTGTTACCTTATTCATTTTGAAACCGTTACACGATTCGCACGTTTATCGTAATCAAAAACGATAATAACTCTCAGGAACAAACTAAATTTATACTCCTTATACACATTTATATGTGTTGTACATGCCATACTTGTTAAATTCATGTTAACTATGTGAACCATATGTGATACACCATGCTTACATACTTATACATGCCAAACTGTTTTACATTATGATACAAGTCTCATCCTTTCTTTCCCTTTCGAACTTCTAGATGGCATCTCCAAGCTCATCCGATGAACACAAGAAGAGCAAGAAGAACTCTAGCTCCAACTCCAAGAAAGAACTCGCGAACCTCGTCGCTGAACAAATGGCCGACCATATGGCCCGAATCATGCCTGATATCGTTAGTAAGATCCAATCGAACACTGAATCGCTTCATGGTTCAGTCGACTCCAAGGTGGAAAAACCTAAGATGCAATTCCTCTTCAAGCACTTCATTGCTTGTAAACCCTTAGAGTTTACGGGCAAGGATGGCGCTACAGCGTTGCTGACTTGGTTCGAAGCCATGGAACTCGCGTTCCGTCACAGCGGCTGTCCCGACGATCTGTGTACCCCCAAATGCCACAGGGGTGTTCCGATCGAGAGCTCTCGATTGGTGGACCTCTAAACGCAGCACAAGAGGGGACGATGCAGCCCACGCCCTGCCATGGACCAAGTTAAAGAAAATCATGAGAGACGAATTCTGCCCTCCACATGAGCTTAGGAAGCTAGAACAAGAGTTTCGGTACCTCAAGCAAAATGGGGACGATAATGATGGTTTAACCCAACGCTTCAAGCAGCTTAGTATCCTTTGCCCCACCCAAGTTGATACCACCGAGAAGGCTATCAACAAGTACATCCATTGCCTACCCGACTCCTTCATGAACCTTGTGGAAGCTGCCTTCCCAGCAACCATCGAGGAAACCTACCGCTTGGCTGCTAGCCTTAACAGCAACCAGGTCGAGCACAGGAATGCTGCGAAGGCCTCGCTGAAAAGCGCGCACCAAGCCATCGACAAACCTGCCATTGTTGAACCCTCACCTAAAAACCCCAGAAACAACAACAACCACAAGAAGCGGAAGGCTTCTGGTCAAAATTGCGCGGTTGTTACTCCGCCGAACCCTCAACCCATCCAAGCCGTTGCAGCCTTCGTTCCTGCTAACCCTGATCAGCCAAGGCAGGGCTACATTGGGTCTCACCCCAATGTACGACCTGTTTACGCCATCATCCCACTGGTACCCCATGCCGCAAGTGTGCCCAATGTCAAAGGTTTGGACACTTTGCTAACCGTTACCGCAACTTCCCTCAACCCCAAAACACCCAACCTCAAGCCCTCATGCCTAACCCTGCTCAACCTCAAACCCAACCTCAAAATTCTCCTGTGCGAGCCTGTTTCAAGTGCGGTGACCCGAGCCATCTCGCCAACGTTTGCCCTCAGCGCAATGTCAACCAGTAGCCACAGCAACAACAGCAGCCACAACCGGCACATGGAAAAGCATTTGCCCTCACCAACGCTCAGGCTCAAAGTTCAAACGACGTTATCACTGGTACGTTCCTTGTTAACCATGTTTATGCTTCATGTCTATTTGATACTGGCGCCGATAAAAGTTTGTTTCGACTGAATTTGAACCTTTACTTAAGTGCGTAGTTTCCAAATTGCCTAATCCTTTCGTTGTCGAAGTCGCAAATGGTAAAACCGTCTCTGTTGAATCTATCCTTTCTAATTGCTCCTTGATTCTAAACGATCATACATTTTCTATCGATCTCATTCTCATGCGATTGGGAAGCTTCGATATCATTGTAGGCATGGACTGGCTTAAGCGAGTTCGTGCTGAAGTTGTTTGCTCCGAGAAATTTATTCGCCTTCCACTTCCAAACAGTGATTCATTGCACGTATATGGTGAGAAACCTTCTAAAGGTCTAAAGCTTATGTCGTGTGTTCAAGCAAACAAATATTTGCGCAAGGAATACTTTGCCTTTCTAGCCCATGTTGTGGAAAAGAAAGAAAAGGCCCGAGCGTGAGCGACGTTCCTGTTGTTTACAATTTCCCTGATGTCTTTCCAGAGGATCTTCCTGGTCCTCCGCCCCCTCAATCTGTTGACTTTCGTATTGACCTCATACCTGGCGCAACTCCAGTTGTGAAAGCTCCTTATCGTTTAGCACCCTCGGAGATGCAAGAGCTATCTAGCCAACTTCAAGAGCTTCTTGATAAAGGCTTTATACGCCCTAGTACTTCCCCTTGGGGCGCTCCCGTTTTGTTCGTCAAGAAGAAAGATGGGTCTTTTCGGATGTGCATTGACTATCGTGAACTCAATAAACTTACAGTCAAGAACCGATGCCCACTTCCTCGTATTGCGATCTCTTTGATCAACTTCAAGGTGCGACTTGTTTCTTGAAAATCGACCTCCGTTCTGGCTACCATCAACTTCGAGTTTTCGAGGGAGATATACCTAAGACTGCCTTTCGCACACGTTATGGACACTATGAGTTCGTGGTCATGCCTTTTGGATTGACCAACGCGCCTGCAGTGTTCATGGACCTCATGAACCGCGTGTGTAAACCTTTCCTCGATCAATTCGTAATCGTATTCATCGACGATATTCTCATCTACTCCAAGACGAAAGAAGAACATGGGCGACATTTGCAACTTATTCTTCAGTTTTTGCGTACCGAACGTCTTTATGCCAAATTCTCCAAGTGTGAATTTTGGCTAAAAGAGCTTCAATTTCTTGGTCACACCGTCAATGAACTCGGTATACATGTTGACCCCGCAAAGATAAAAGCTGTGAAGAATTGTATTGCACCTAAATCGCCTTCTGAAATTCGTTCGTTCCTTGGCCTAGCTGGTTATTACCGTCGTTTCATCTCGAACTTCTGCAAGATTGCCATTCCTTTAACGTCCTTGACCCAAAAAGATAAACCTTTTGTTTGGGGTCTCGAACAAGAGGAGTCCTTTCAAACCCTCAAGGACATGCTCTGTAATGCTCCTATCCTTGCACTTCCCGATGGAAACGACGATTTCGTCGTGTATTGCGATGCTTCAAACCAAGGTCTTGGTTGCGTTCTTATGCAACGGGACAAGGTTATCGCTTACGCGTCGAGACAACTCAAGATTCATGAGAAAAACTATACTACGTACAACCTTGAACTTGGTGTAGTTGTTTTTGCGTTAAAGATTTGGCGACACTACCTTTATGGTACAAAGTGTACGGTCTTCACCGACCATAAGAGCCTTCAACATATCTTTGATCAAAAGGAACTCAACATGCGTCAACGTCGTTGGGTAGAATTGTTAAACGACTACGACTGTGACATTCGCTACCACCCTGGTAAGGCAAATGTTGTAGCCGATGCACTTAGTCGTAAAACTCATGTCAAGAGTATTCGTTGTCACCAAATCGTGGAAAACTTCATGAGCTAATTCGCCAAGCACAATTTGCCATCATTAATGAGGGTAACCTCGACAACGAGTTAAATTGTGGAGTCGAAAACCCATTCGCAGCTAAACCCGATGGTATCCTTTATTACCATGATCGCATTTGGATTCCCAATTGTCTTAACCTTCAAAACACCTTGATGGATGAAGCCCACAAATCCCGATACTCCATTCATCCTGGCACCGACAAAATGTACCATGACCTTTGTGCATCTTATCGGTGGCCTGGGATGAAGAAAGATATTGCTCTCTACGTTTCGAAATGTCTTACTTGTTCCCAGGTAAAAGCCGAACATCAACACCCCTCTGGCTTACTCGAACAACCAGAAATATCCGTCTGGAAATGGGAAAGTATTGCTATGGACTTCATTAACAAGCTTCCTCGTACTTCGTCTGGTCATGACAGTATATGGGTTATCATTGACCGATTGACCAAATCCGCTCATTTCCTTGCCATTCGTGAAGATTACAAGGTCGAGAAATTGGTCCGAATCTACATGGATGAAATCATAACTCGTCATGGTACTCCCATTGACATCATTTCCGATCGCGATGCTCGTTTCACCTCCCGCCTCTGGCAAACATTTCAATCCGCCCTTGGCATTCGTCTTAACCTTAGCACCGCTTTTCATCCTCAATCCAACGGTCAAACCGAGCGTACTATCCAAACTTTGGAGGATATGCTTTGGTCATGCGTAATCGATTTTGGCGGCAACTGGGATTCGCACTTACCATTGGTAAAATTCTCGTACAATAATAGTTATCACGCAATATTCAAATGGCTCCATTTGAAGCATTGTATGGTCGTAAGTGTCGTTCGCCTATTTGTTGACACGAGATCGGAGACGGTCAAATCACTGGTCCCGAGCTGATACAAGAGACAACGGACAAGATCTTACAAATCCGTGATAACCTCCTCAAAGCTCGAAGCCGACAAAAGAGTTATGCCGACAGAAGACGCAAACCATTGGAATTCAACGTGGGTGATAATGTACTTATCAAGGTCTCCCCTTGGAAAGGTGTTGTTCGATTTGGTAAGAAACGCAAGCTCGCTCCTCGCTATGTAGGTCCTTTCAAGATTCTCGAGAGGATTGGCAAGTTAGCGTATCGTCTGGATCTACCTTCAACGCTCAACAATGTTCATCCTGTGTTTCACGTTTCGAATCTCAAGAAGTGTCTGGCCGAAGAAGGACTTCAAGTTCCGCTCGAAGATCTTCAAATCAATGAGACCTTGCATTTTGTGGAGAAACCAGTTGAAATCATGGACCGAGGAATCAAGCAAGGTAAAGTCGAATTCCTATCGTCAAGGTTCGATGGGAAGGTAAGCGGGGCGCTGAATTTACTTGGGAACTCGAGAGTGATATAAAGACTAAGTATCCGCATCTTTTCGTTGCATCTTCCTAAATTTCAGGACGAAATTTCCTGAAGGAGGGAAGACTGTAACTCCTCGCGTTTCCATGCTTTCTATTTTTAGCAAGCGCGAGTTGTATTTCTATTTTTGGAAACCTTGTATCTCGTAATTATTCTTCGTTGTAAACCATTGTAATCCGAGACTTGAATCATAATGGAAAAACACATTTTATTCATGTCATACTTAGTCATAATCATTTTATACTTGTACATTCAAACATGTAACGCATACTTGTGATATTCGTAAACGTGTGATGAACTTGCAAATACGTGACGTACATATATTATACAATACTTATACATGATACATATATGCAATCATACTTGGTTATAATTATTCTTACGATAAACTGACTTAAAACCCCCCTTAAAATGCACTTTTTATGCTTATAACACCCCTAAACCCTTAAATATAAACTCCAGGGGGCTGAATTGCCAAAAATGAAACTTCTCCCAGCTTCTCGCGGGCCGCCAGCGTGTCCCCCATTCCTTCTCACACCCCGCCAGCTATCTGTTTCGGCAGAAAGTTGTTTAAGCTCATGGATTGGTCAATTTTGGTGCACAAGGATTGTCCTTCTTGCATTAAACACCCACCTAACTAACCCTAATCACATCTTATAAAACCCAACCCATTCCTACACTTCTCCACTTTGCAAACTCCACTAAAACACTCTCTAATCACTTCAAAACTGCTAATAATCTCAGAATTTGAGCAGAAAGTTCAAGGTCTTAAAAGTGAGTTCTAGCTCACTTCCACTTCACCTTTTTCATTGTTCTTTCTTTCTAAGCACTTGGGATACCTCTAGGATTGTTTCCTTTGGTTTTTCCATGGAAAACCGAGATGGAACTCCTTCGTATTTGAGGTTGAAGTGCAAGAAACTTTCTGATTTTAACAAAACTCTTTCAAAACTTATGTTTTCATCAAACAACTTTGTGTTCTTGAGCTTACAATCAAAGCTATGATTAGTGAGACTAACCAAGGTTGTTAAACATGTATATAAGAGTGTTTTAACACTCTAAACTTTCTGTTTTGAAGAGCTTTAAGCTCACAAGTGATGCCAAGCCAAAAGCTTGATGATAGTGTGTCCACCTTGGTTAGCTTGGGCTATCCTAACTTTGGGACCACACATCACTTGATGATTTTCATCATTATCCTAAGTAGCTTGCTAGTCCTAAAGTGTCACAACCCCGCCTAGCCGTCGACGTGTGTCGATGTGTGCTCCCCGGTTGTAGTTCACTTGGCTACTTGGTATAGTGGCGACACACTTTACATTCTTGTCATTTACATTTTGTTCTTGTTCTAAGACCTTCCTTGTTACCTATGGTAACTTGTGTAGTGGTGAACATCATACGAGGTTCCAAAGTGGATGGTTAATCCTCCCACCTCCTACTTGAATTACATGACACTAAGAGGTACCTAAGTGGATGGTTCATCCTCCCACCTCCTACATGATTATATAACTAGATATATATATATATACACCTATGGACTGTAATATAATCCTTGGAACCGAACCCTTGATAATGACTAAATAAGCATCTATGAAGTTAATAAGTTTGTCACGATGAGTGTAGTTCCTTGTCAACGATTCTTATAGGTCTTGAACCTATGAAACCACACCTAATCCTTATGGGTTATTATAAGTGTCAAGGACAAGTGCTATACCTTAGTGTATATTTTCGTATACGTTACTTTGAATGCATTATTCCAAATCCTGAATCTCTCATTATCATTCCAACGCTCACACCTACGTTTTCCTCTTGTAGGATAACTCGGTGTTCATCCCGCAACACAAACAACTCTTCACGGACTTTGCTAATCGGAACGCTTGCAAAACCGTGAGTATACTCGAACCCCCTTTTATGTTTACCACTTTTGGGGTGTAACATGTTTACATTATCATAAAATCACAAAACTTATGGTTTATTACTTGCACGAACAATCCATTATACATGAACGCTTTGATACGTATGTTATGCTTATACTAGGACCAAACGTATGTGATACCATAATCATTAGCTTATTTTAAGCCTCCATTTGACATGTATAGCGTTATAGGAGTAACGCACCGCCCGTGAACGAGGGGTCATGTTGAATTATTTATACTAGTTGCGTGAACAGAGGGTTGACTAGAAATATCGCATGCCTTGTATATGGTCGTATGTAAACTTAGTTGCCATGTGGATTTGTTTAAACTTATGCTTATATGTATGCTATACTCAAACTTGTATACTCGCCATTGTTTTTGCATTGAACTCGTATTTTAAACATGTTACAGGTTGAGAAGGTTGATGCCAGGAAAACGAAGTAGCGATGATGCTAGATACACATTTAGACGTTTAGGTTTATTATTGATGTATCAAATTTTGTTTTAGTTTATGTTGTATTTGGATTTTCCCTTGTAATGTATGACAATCTACGCATGAAATGAATTTCGGATTTAATTAATTATTGTCGCATTTAGTATTATGAGCAATGAGCAATCTATTTCCTCGCCATCGGTTGGGGTGTGACAACTGACTAGTTTATTACAAGTTTCTAAAGCATAAGACCTAATCCTATTATAGAGATAACGTTCTCTACCTGTTACATACGTTAAAATATAAGTCAATACAAAGTAAAGGTGAGCATACAGGTTTAATAGCATAATAATAGCGATAAAGCGTTACGCCTAACCAACATGCAATACGTAGAGAAAGTGAATATGAGCAACTAATCAATAACTTTACAAGCGAACCAACACGACTGCGATGTGGCGTATGCACGATACGTGCTCACAAAGGTGAGCACGCACGTAAGTAGTTTGCGAGCCTTAACAACCCCCGAACCAATCGGGTGCTGAGTCCAAACTATAGTACTATCGTTGCTAAGGGTGGTCTACAAGTACACATTATTCACACATAGCAAACAAACATCCAGCGAATCACGTATAACATGTGAGAACGGTTAGCGTTAAAAACAGTTTAGAGTTGCGTGTAGCGTGTTTTTGATATAGAGACGTATTTAACACCCAAAAGTGCGATAAAGCGAAAAGGGGTTCAAGTATTCTCACAGTCGGTGCATTTTGGGAAAGAGACGGGATCTGAGAGAAGTTGCGGAGAGTGCTGGATCAGCCTGTAAGCGAACAGAAGTGCATCAGTCTTCCGGATTGCTGAAACAGTCAACGGGTGAGAGAACTGTAGACAAGTTCGGGCGAACTTGTACCATTTGGTACAAGTTCGAGCGAACTTGACCTGTTTTGCTTACTAATGACACAAGTTCGGGCGAACTTGACCTGTTTTGCTTACTAATGACACAAGTTCGGGCGAACTTGTCATGTTTCCTGAGAAACTAGACAAGTTCAGGCGAACTTGTCTTGGTTGTTGAGGGATGATACAAGTTCGGGCGAACTTATCTGATTTCCTTGGAAATCACTACAAGTTCGGGCGAACTTGTGATATTTTGGTGAGTTCTGATCAAGTTCGGGCGAACTTGGTCACCAATTTGGTGACAAGTTCGAGCGAAATTGATACCTTCTGAGCGAACTTGACTGTGTTGGCATCCAAATCCTGCGTTTTCGCGTCGTTTGCTGAGGAAATCGAGTGTCCATCCCTCCAACCTTAAGCCACTTAGTAAAACTTAGGCTGGAGAGGTCTTTTGGAGCGAGTTTACCCATTTTACAGAAACTCGGGCTAATCAGGGCGAACTTGAAGGTTCGTACGGGTTAGTCCAGCTTGTGTAAAGTGACAATTTCGTCCTTGTGCTTCCGGATCTGAGATCTTGCTTGACAACGCCTTGTTCCACTTCAAAGTGAACGAAACATACGTCATTAGTCCAAATATTGTGTGAAAATCGATGTTTTAAAGGTTTTACTCAGATCTAAGAGTAGATCTAAGTGAAAAACCAGAAGTTTTATAGAAAAAGATGAAGATTTTCGTAAACAGAAGAGATTTGATGAAAACGAAGGCAAAGGCTTGTGCAAAATCATTGTAAAACGTTGTTGAATGTTGTTGTAGTTGAAAACAGTTTGAATCTTAGTTAGAAAACAAAGGGTTTCGGTTTTGGGGAGCTCCAGGCGAACTTGCAGCAAGTTAAAATGAGAAGAGGAGATGGGTATTTATTGGTGGAGGTGAAAAAGTGGGCTGAAACATCAAGTTCGGGCGAACTTGTATCAAGTTCGGGCGAACTTGTTACAAGTTCGGGCGAACTTGCTTCTTGTGTTTTGGAGACAAGTCCGGGTGGACTTGTTCTTGTGTTTTGGAGACAAGTCCGGGTGGACTTGTTAATTTTGAATGGTTTTGTTGGCTTGGACAAGTTTGGGCGAACTTGTTATATACAAGTTCGGCCGAACCTGACCTAATGGTCAAGTTTTGTTCGCTGATTTCGTGTTAAGAATTTGTTTGGCGAGTCGGTTCGTATTAGATGGATATATTAAGCGTTATAATTAATATAATAGCGTGATTTAGCGATTTGTGCGTGTGAGAGCGTTGCGATAGCGACTATAACCATAACATAAGCAAACATAACACACATAAAACATAATTCCACATAATTAACTGCGAATTGCGATGTGATGAGATAAGTGATGCGATGGCACAAGTGTTTATTAAACAATAACACACTTGGCTCGTATGCTATTTGGTGATTGCGTTGAATTAGCAATTAAATGCGATATAGATGTGAAACTACATAATTCCATTAACATAAACTTTTTTATAATCCAAATCTCGGAGTACAATGATTGAGGTAGACAAAATAAACGGAAATAATTAACAAAGAAAATTTTGGAGTTGTTACAGTCTCCCCAACTTTAGGAAATTTCGTCCCGAAATTTAAGTAGTGGCCGTAACAAAGAGATGCGGATACTTTGCCTTCATGTCACTTTCCAATTCCCAGGTGAACTCTGCGCCGCGTTTGCCTTCCCATCGGACCTTCACGATATGGATGCGAGAGCGCCGTAATTTCTAGGTTTCTTGATCCATGATTTCGACAGGCTTTTCCACGAAATGGAGAGTCTTGTTGATTTGCAAATCCTCGAGAGATACATGGAGATTTTCTTCAGCTAGGCATTTCTTGAGGTTTGACACGTAGAAAGTCAGATGTACGTTGTTAAGTTCCGCCGGTAGTTCGAGTCGATAGGCTACTTTGCCGATTCTTTCCAAAATCTTAAAGGGACCTACATATCGAGGCGCTAGCTTTCCTTTCTTTCCAAAGCAGATCACTCCTTTCCAAGGTGCAACCTTTAAGAGCACGTGATCTCCCACTTCGAACTGTAGAGGCTTGCGACGTTTATCGGCATAACTCTTTTGACGACTCCGAGCTTTCAAGAGATTGTCTCTGATCTGGAGGATCTTGTCTGTCGTTTCTTGAATCAGCTCAAGACCGGTGATTTGTGCTTCTCCGATCTCGTGCCATGCAATAGGCGATCGACATTTTCTTCCATACAGTGCCTCAAAAGGAGCCATTTGAATGCTGGTATGATAACTATTATTGTACGAGAATTCAATTAATGGTAAATGCGCATCCCAATTACCACCGAAATCTATGATGCACAAACGAAGCATGTCTTCGAGGGTGCGGATCGTACGCTCAGTCTGACCGTAGGTTTGAGGGTGAAAAACGGTACTAAGGTTGAGAGTAGTACCCAGAGCGGATTGAAAAGTCTCCCAGAGACGTGAGGTAAAGCGACCGTCGCGCTCAGAGATGATGTCACGAGGTGTCCTATGTCGACAAATGACTTCGTCGGTGTAGATTCGGGCTAATCGTTCGATCTTAAAGTCTTCTCGTATAGCAATAAAGTGCGCAGATTTCGTAAGACGATCCACGATAACCCAAATGCTATCGTGACCAGAGGAGGTGCGAGGGAGTTTTGTAATAAAGTCCATAGCTATGCTCTCCCACTTCCACATCAGAATCTCGGGTTCTTCTAGCAAGCCAGAGGGCCTTTGATGTTCGGCTTTAACTTTCGAGCAAGTTAAGCACTTTGAGACGTACACGGCGATATCCTTTTTCATGCCCGGCCACCAGTACTTAGGACGAAGGTCCTGGTACATCTTGTCGGCTCCGGGGTGAATGGAATATCAAGATTTATGAGCTTCGGTCATTAGCAATTCACGAAGGTTATCGCGGTTAGGAATCCAAATGCGATCGAGATAGTAGTAGATATCTTTAGGTTTAACAACGAGCTGAGTTTCGGAACCACATTTCATTTCATCTTCCAGGCTATTCTCGTTAAAACAAGTAAACTGAGCGGAGCGAATCAAAATTTCGAGATTATTCAAAGCTTGAGAGTCACGAACACTATACACATAGCTTCGTCGACTTAGAGCATCGGCTACGACATTTTCTTTGCCAAGATGGTAGCATATCTCACAATCGTAATCGTTGAGAAGTTCAACCCATCTGCGTTGGCGCATATTCAGTTCCTTTTGATTAAAGATATGTTGTAAGATCTTATGGTCGGTGAAGACCGTACACTTAGTACTGTAAAGGTAGTGTCGCCATATCTTCAATGCAAAAACAACTGCACCGAGTTCGAGGTCGTGGGTTGTGTAGTTTTTCTCGTGGATCTTGAGTTGTCGAGATGCATACGCGATGACCTTCTCTTGTTGCATGAGAACACAACCAAGACCAAGATAGAGGCATCGCAATAAACAACGAAATCGTCGTTTTCGTCGGGAAGAGCGAGTATGGGAGTGTTGCATAAAATACGATTGAGAGTTTGGAAAGCTTCCTCTTGTTTGGAATCATAAACGAATGGCTTATCCTTGTGAGTTAAAGCGGCAAGCGGAACGATGATTTTTGAAAAGTCGGTGATGAATCGACGGTAGTAACCCGCCAATCCAAGGAAAGAACGGATTTCGGATGCATTCTTCGGCATAATCCAACTCTTCACGGTTTCGATCTTTGCAGAGTCGACATGAATTCCTTGACTATTAACGATATGGCCGAGAAATTGGACTTCTTCGAGCTAGAATTCACATTTAGAGAACTTAGCATAAAGGCGATTACCTTGGAGAAGTTCGAGAACTAAACGGAGATGGCGCGCGTGTTCGTCCCTCAACTTCGAATAGATAAGGATGTCATCGATAAACACAAGGAAAAAACGATCTAAGAAAGCTTTACATACACGGTTCATCAAATCGATGAAGACCGTGGGTGCATTGGTAAGCCCAAAAGGCATGACCACGAATTCGAAATGGCCATAACGAGTACGAAAGGCAGTTTTCGGGACGTCTTCTTCGAGTACACGCAACTGGTGATAACCGAAACGTAATCGATCATAGAAAAACAAGTAGCACCTTGAAGCTGATCAAACAAGTAGTTGATTCGGGGAAGAGGATAGCGGTTCTTTATCGTAAGCTTGTTAAGTTCAAGATAATCGATGCACATTCGGAACGTCCCATCTTTCTTTTTCATGAAAAGAACGGGTGCGCCGCACGGTGAAGTGCTCGAGCGTATAAAACCTTTATCAAGAAGCTCTTGGAGTTGGCTAGATAGCTCGCGCATTTCTGATGGTGCGAGATGATAAGGAGCTTTAGCAACGGGAGTAGCACCGGGAACTAAATCGATACGGAGTTCAACATCACGAGTAGGGGGTAAACCAGGTAAATCATCGGGAAAGACCTTAGGAAATTCACAAACAACAGGAACGTCTTTAAAAGTTTTCTTCTCTTTCTCTGGGTTCACGATATGGGCTAGAAAAGCAAAAGATTGCTTTCCAAGCATTTGTGTGCTCGAGTACACGACAAAAGCATCAACTTCTTTGAGGGAGTTTCACCATAGACATGGAGTTGATCATCGTTCAAGAGAGGAAAACGAATCATTTTATCAAAGCAAACAACTTCAGCATGATTTTCATGATGAAAATCCATACCTACTATGATATCGAAGCTACCTAATTGCATAGGTATGAGATTCATCGAGAAGATGTGGTTGTTGAGATCGAGAGTACAACCACGTAGGACGGAGTTGACGGTAACAGTTCTTCCAGTGGCGACTTCCATATCGAAAGTCTTTGGGAGTTTAGCGCGTTCACATTTTAAAACCTTTTTGAATTCTAACGATACAAAACAATTATCGGCACCAGTATCAAATAAACATGAAGCATAAATACCATTGACAAGGAAGGTACCATTGACAACATTGTTGTCATTCTAAGCCTGGCGATGATTGAGATTGAAGGCTCATCCATGCGCAGCCTGTGGTTGCTGCTGCTGAGGCTGCGGTGGTCGCTGCTGCTGAGGCTGCTGTTGTTGCGGCTCTTGTTTGACGGCACGGTTTGGGCAGGCGTTGTTGAAGTGATTTGAGTCATCGCATGTGTAACAAACGCGGGCCTGAATTGCCGATGCTGGCGGTGCTTGGTTAATGGGAGCAGCATTGATAGGAGCTGGCAGAGCTGCGAGAGCGGGAGGAGCTTGCGGACGAGGAACAGTACGGCAATGCGCCGTGAAATGACCATAAATGTTGCAGTTAGCGCGAAAGCGGCAGTTTCCTCCAACTGCGTGATGATATGTGCACTTTGAGCACAGTGGGTGAGGTCATGTGTACGCACGCTTAGCAGCTGGTGCGTTTGGAGTAGCGGCTTGGTGAGGCTGAGAGCTTGGAGCGGGGACCATTGCGCAGTTCTTGTTTCCCTTGCGCTTGCAATTATGGTTACTTGTTTTGGGACTTGAGGTGGAGCAGTATTGATGTTTGGCTCAGTGGTAGCTTGGCTGAGATTCTTGGTCGAGTTTTTGAAATAACCAGCTTGAACCCGTTTGTCGTTGATCTCTGCGGTGATCTGGTAAGTTTCCTCGATGGTAGTGGGTCGAGCTGCTTGAACAAAGTCGGCTACGCAATCTGGTAAAGCGCGAAGATACTTCTTAATTGCCTTTTCGGTAGTATCCACCTGACCTACGCAGATAAGGCTGAGTTGCTTGAAGCGAGCGGTGAGACCGGCATTGTCACCACCATTTTGCTTGATACCCCAAAACTCATTTTCCAACTTCTGGATTTTGTGAGGTGGGCATAACTCTTTGATCATTAGCTCCTTAAGTTCTTCCCACGCAAGAGATTAAGCTTCGTCATTACCGCGCCTGTTGGCTCAGCGGTCCACCAGTCAAGTGCCCTTGACTGAAAGACTCCAGTGGCGTTAACAGTGAGGAGATTTTCAAGGCATCCGCTTTGTCTGAAGGTGACTTCAATATCGAACCAATGAAACAACTTGGTTGGTCCGTCTTCGCTGGTGAATGCTGCAGGACCGCAGGCTTTAAACTGCTTGAAGCTGAAGTGGGATTTTGGAGCATCATTCTTGGAATCAACTGATGAGTTGCTGCTGACAACATGTATTTCGCTGACATTTGTAGGATCACCTTAGCCATTTCCTTGGCTACAAGAGATGCGATGCGTTTGTCAGCGTTGTTGCACTGAGCGGTGCGGCGAGTGTGAGATCCCATTGATGCCATCTACATAAACGATTTGATTGGATGAGATTCGATTATAGTAGGTTTATGTTTAAAAGTTTATTATTATTATTAGTATTATTATTATTATTAGTCAAGTAAGGCACAAAATCACATAAACACGTAGGCAAGTTAGCACATATCCACATAAGCACGTAAGCATATAAGCACATGAGCACATACGCACATAATTCACGTAAGCAAATACTTTGCACGTATTCACCTTCTTATAAGTACGGCGTAGCGCGTTCGAGATGCGATCTATAAGCGAGATAAGCGAGTAATACCGCGTATGAGACCATGCGCGTAAGCGGGTTGAGCGTTTTAGTTTGGTTGGTGAGTTAATTAGCGTTTTAGATTACGAGGGTTGTGTGAGTAGTGCGTATTTTCGTAAAGCGATAAAGCGAGAAATCGATAAATCGAGAAATTGATAAAGCGTAAATTCAAAAAATTTAAACACATACTTATTAATAAAACTCGATGATGCGTAAAATCGAAGATTATAGGCTTAAATCAATTGGGAGCGTCCCAAAGTGATTCGAAAATTCTCTGAGTTCGGACACACGATTTGGCCTAACAGACAAATGCTCTCGCCGTACAACGGTTAACAGCATTTATCCTTCCAGTTACGTCGTGTTCCGAGTCATCGAAATAGTCGAGACTTTGGTGAGATTGAAAATCGAAGAGTGGAACTAGTTATTAAGATGCAGGTTTCACCCCTAACTTAACAACTTCATTCCTAGTTGTGGTTATGCTCACTGATCGCGTCGGGAGTTCCACTGATACAAAGGGAGATTTTCGTCAAGATTTGGATATCACTCCTAACTCAACGAAGGTATCTCGTGTGACAGAGAATGCGCAGAGTGAATGATCTTATCGAAAGTTCTCGGTTTTCACACCTAATCTCGACTTGATCACTCATTTTGTGTGGTACGAGCGTTTCCAAGCGTGTATATTGTGTTAGCTTTAGGAACGGCATATTTAAGCATTTATGGCAAGTAGTTTAAGCATTTAAGTCAAAGATTGGTCAAATTGGGTACTTAGACTATAGACTAGGTCGAACATGGCAGTTCTACCTAATTCCCTACAGTTATGGCTCTGATACCAATTTGTCACACCCCAACCGATTGCGAATCATCGGGGCGCGGCACTAGGCGAAGCAGATGGCTTAAGAGAATCCATAACGACTAATTTAAACGACAATACTTAAAACGTCAATTCCTATACAATTAACATATCATCATTCAAAATCATTACAAACCCAACAAGTTCTCAAATGAATCAAAGTTCAGTGACTAGTTTATTACAAGTTTCTAAAGCATAATACCTAATCCGATTGTAGCGATAATGTCCTCAACCTGTTACATACGTTAAAATACAAGTCAATACAATAAAGTAAAGGTGAGCATAATGTTTAATAGCATAATAAAAGGGATAAAGCGTTACGCCTAACCAACATGCAATACGTAGAGAAAGTGAATATGAGCAGCTAATCAATAACTTTACAAGCGAACCAACACGACTGCGATGTAGCGTATGCACGATACGTGCTCACAAAGGTGAGCACGCACGTAAGTAGTTTGCGAGCCTTAACAACCCCCGAACCAATCGGGTGCTGAGTCCAAACTATAGTACTATCGTTGCTAAGGGTGGTCTACAAGTACACATTATTCACACATAGCAAACAAACATCCAGCGAATCACGTATAACATGTGAGAACGGTTAGCGTTAAAAACAGTTTAGAGTTGCGTGTAGTGTGTTTTTGATATAGAGACGTATTTAACACCCAAAAGTGCGATAAAGCGAAAAGGGGTTCAAGTATTCTCACAGTCGGTGCATTTTGGGAGAAGAGACGGGATCTGAGAGAAGTTGCGGAGAGTGCTGGATCAGACTGTAAGCGAACAGAAGTGCATCAGTCTTCCGAATTGCTGAAACAGTCAACGGGTGAGAGAACTGTAGACAAGTTCGGGCGAACTTGTACCATTTGGTACAAGTTCGAGCGAACTTGACCTGTTTTGCTTACTAATGACACAAGTTCGGGCGAACTTGTCATGTTTCCTGAGAAACTAGACAAGTTCGGGCGAACTTGTCTTGGTTGTTGAGGGATGATACAAGTTCGGGCGAACTTGTCTTATTTCCTTGGAAATCAGTATAAGTTCGACGAACTTGTGATATTTTGGTGAGTTCTGATCAAGTTCGGGCAAACTTGGTCACCAATCTGGTGACAAGTTCGAGCGAACTTGATGCCTTCCGAGCGAACTTGACTGTTTTGGCATCCAAATCGTGCGTTTTCGCGTCGTTTTTTGAGGAAATCGAGTGTCCATCCCTCCAACCTTAAGCCACTGAGTAAAACTTAGGCTGGAGAGGTCTTTTGGAGTGAGTTTATCCATTTAACAGAAACTCGGGCTAATTCGGGCGAACTTGAAGGTTCGTACGGGTTAGTACAGCTTGTGTAAAGTGACGATTTCGTCCTTGTGCTTCCGGATCTGAGATCTTGCTTGACAACGCCTCGTTCCACTTCAAAGTGAACGAAACATACGTCATTAGTCCGAATATTGTGTGAAAATCGATGTTTAAAAGGTTTTACTAAGTTCTAAGAGTAGATCTAAGTGAAAAGACAGCAGTTTTATAGAAAAAGATGAAGATTTTCGTAAACAGAAGAGATTTGATGAAAACGAAGGCAAAGCCTTGTGCAAAATCGTTGTAAAACGTTGTTGAACGTTGTTGTAGTTGAAAATGGTTTGAATCTTACTTAGAAAACAAAGGGTTTCGGTTTTGGGGAGCTCCGGGCGAACTTGCAGCAAGTTCAAATGAGAAGATGAGCTGGGTATTTATAGGTGGAGGTGAAAAAGTGGGCTGAAACATCAAGTTCGGGCGAACTTGTATCAAGTTCGGGCGAACTTGTTACAAGTTCGAGTGAACTTGTTTGCTTCTTGTGTTTTGGAGACAAGTCCGGGTGGACTTGTTAATTTTGAATGGTTTTGTTGGCTTACACAAGTTTGGGCGAACTTGTTATATACAAGTTCGGCCGAACTTGACTTAATGGTCAAGTTTTGTTCGCTGATTTCGCGTTTAGAATTTGTTTGGCGACTCGGTTCGTATTAGATGGATATATTAAGCGTTATAATTAATATAATAGCGTGATTTAGCGATTTGTGCATGTAAGAGTGTTGCGATAGCGATTATAACCATAACATAAGCAAACATAACACACATAAAACATAATTCCACATAATTAACTGCGAATTGCGATGTGATGAGATAAGCGATGCGATGGTACAAGCGTTTATTAAACAATAACACACTTGGCTCGTATGCTATTTTGTGATTGCGTTGAATTAGCGATTAATTGCGATATAGATGTGAAACTACATAATTCCATTAACATTAACTTTTTCATAATCCAAATCTCGGAGTACAATGATTGAGGTAGACAAAATAAACGAAAATAATTAACAACGAAAATTTTGGAGTTGTTACAATTAGATTCGGTGATAAACTTCTAGTATTGAAACAAATCTTACAGTAAGTTTCCGGTATTGAACTAGATCTTACAATACGTTTTTGACATTGAACCCGATCCTACAAGAGACTTCTGGCGTTGAACCGGATCCACTTGACAAGTTTCTGCTACAACACCAAATCGGGTGAAAGGCTTTTGGTGTTTCACCAAACTCCGTTGGGAGGCTTCTAGTATTTCACCAAATAGTTTTGGGGGAAGGTTAAATTTTGTAAAAAAAATGGATTAGGTAATCTGGCGAAGTCAAGCGAGCCTGACCAGGTCGACTGCTTCATTTATTCGAAAAATATTGTTAGTTCGTGTTGTTAGCCTTAGTTGATCCAGACGAGGACCATTAGCTTAAGGACACGAACAAGAGATGTTATAAAAGGAAAACATTGAAAAGATGTCTTTGAACCAGTTTCACGCTAACCAATCGAGGGAAATGAGGTAACCTCACCAGAAGACTCTTTCCAGTTTTATCACTATTGTGTTTGAAATAACACATGTTTTTGTTTGGTAAATCTCCATATTTGTAGTTGTTTTTATCACAAATTCACCTTGGAATAAGTTGATTGGTTGCACTTTGTGTTTTACGGGCCACGAAGCTAAAACGAAAGATCCCAAATGTAAAAGCGCTAAAACAAAGAAATCAAAGCAAGATGTTGAAAAGGAGTAGGGTACGTCACGTATTAAGCCGCTGACATAATGCTGACAAGAAACCCTAATGGGCCTCATCAGCATAGGGTATGACCCGTACCATGCAGCCAACATAATGATGACAAGAAACCCTAATGAGCCTCGTTAGCATAGGGTACGACCCGTACCATGCCGCCGACATAATGATGACAAGAAAACCTAATGGGCCTCGTCAGCATAGGAGATGACCTATACATTTTAAATGATGGTACAGGTCGTACGTTGTTCGAAAACCCTAAACACGTTCATAAATAACGAGACGAGTGACAGCTTGAAACCCTAGAGAACAATTTTGGGTGTTGTTAATTAAGAATGAAGGCAAAGAAGCTTAGAAATTGAAGATCTAACCTCCGGTTTGTTGTAAACGCGCTACCAATCGGTTTGAGATTTCTAGTTCTGCTTTCTGAAACCTGATCATGCTTTCAGTGAATACTATAATAGTAGTCTTGTCAATAGTTGGCAAACCACCTTTTAGCTAGTTATGTAAGATGATTTCTGATTAATTGTTATGATTGTGGAAGTTTTGTTTGCTAATGTGTGATTTACTTAGTTTATTACCATTTAACTTGTGATGTGTATGATTATTATATAATGGTGATTATATCGTTGAATAAATTGATATGGTTGAATTTGATTTTCTATGAGGATATGCATGATAGATCTGGTTTATTATATCTTTGAGTTATATATCAATCGTTAACTTAGAGCTTGAACCCTAGCCGGTAATAGACAAACTTGTTTGAAGGTTGGTTAAAATATGAGCTACCTATGGGAAGGGTCTAATAAACGAATATGAAAATTAGTCGGAGTTTTGTTTGAATGGATCTGCATGGGTTACAAGTCGTGTTTATTTTTTAACCTATAACAACCCAATTAAGAGGCATTGAGTCACAAGGAATTGGTAAAACAAACTAGCTACTATTTTCTATGTGTGTCTATAAATCAGATATTTGAGATTATGTGGTTAACCCAGTAGGGCTACAATCTATCTAGCACTTCACACACCATTTTGATGCACATTGAAATGAGTGTTCATAAATGGTTCATCTGTTAAGCATTTGAATGATTAGGAAAATTTTGTGTCTGGCTAGTTATCTCTTACATCGATTTCTCAACATTTTTTTTTCTTTTGCAAAATGTCTTTTCACTCCAAATCACTTTCATATGCCGATTATATATTAACTTAGAATTCGGTAACAAGAGCTATCGTATCCACGGATTGATGCTTGGTAACTTACCACAACTATATTATACAAATGATAAGTACACTTGCCTTTCGCGCATGTGATTATATTTTTGGATACATTACCTTTAAAACGAGTTTGTGCATCTCATTAATATTATTGTTAATATTTGCACACGTCATTCACTAAAAAGATAAATAAGAAAACATGAATCTAAGATATAGTGTGAATTCTTGATCTCTCTTAACATTTCTCTTAGTTCCACTATTTGAAAACGTTAGTCACTAAAAAGATAAATAAGAAAATGTGTGTTTCATGAACATGTCACACCCGAATCGCAACGGAATGGTACAGGGCATGATGATTGTCAATAGCTTATGACAATATTATAAGTTTAAATATTTAAGGCACCAAATTTATCTTTGTCACACATAATCATAGAATATATTCAACATAACTTTCATACAATATCCATAACATAAATCCATTATGAACAATAATCCCAATTATTACTAAGGCATGTCCTATGTGTGTTCAACTTCAAATCCTCTCAAAGTCACGTACTTGTATCATGGGTAAAAAGGTTTTGGGTCAACAAAATGTTGGTGAATAGATCTAGATTTTAAATAAAATTTTTGCTTTATTAATTTATCTATTTTACTTAGAAATCTTTTAAAATATATTTAACATGCAATTTCATGTGTTGTAGAAACATCTATAATCACCACAACAACAACAACAGCAATCAACAAATCACCACAATCACAATATAGATACAATAGAATCAATAAGACTCAAAACCTATAGCATGCATTAGTATCAAGCCCTGAAGAGCGTGTAATACCCCGAACCTTAATGTATTGGTTTTAAACGTAGGAAATATGTAATTTATTTTGCATATATTGTTGAACGAGTAAGATGGTTGTGTGAAATGTAAAATATCTTGACGAGCCTCGGCTATTTAGGAGACCGTTTAATATTAATAATTAAATATATTATTTTTTACCTTACTCTGTTTTTCATGAAACTTGGGTTAAAATTTATATAAAAATGAGCTTGTCCCGGTGGCATATTCATCGTTTTATAAAACATTACAGTTTGAATGTTATACCAGAAAAATGAGTAAAGTAGCTGAATTAATATATAAGCAAGCAAGCTAGCAGGTCAACTGAATCCCACATAGATGTTTTGAGGTGCTTGCTTGCTTCCTTTAAATAGAAGTCTCAGTTGTTATTTAGAGTATCAGTTTTTAACAGGAACACTCTAGTATAAAGAGAATCCTGAGCATAAAAAGTATAAAGAGTATCAGTTGTTTGTAGTTGTTTTTGGAGCACGAGTAGGGAAACTCAACATCAACGTATCGTACATAGTTTTAAGGTATGCTCTCGTTTAAGTTTATATTTACTTATTTATTATTTACTTTTAATAGTTAATATTAGTATTATTATTAGTAGTAATATTATTATTTAGTAGTAGTAGTGTTAGTATTATTTTTAGGTAATTGGGTTATTTTCAGGGTGGGTACTAGGTAGCCTAGCTTTAGTTAGGCATGGACTGATGGTTAAACAAGGCAGCTTTAACCAATATCGAACCATGATGATGACTAGTTAGGTGTACCATTGCCTAACCTAGGATTATGTAATTGTGTGAGGACTCTAATATAATACCATGTCGTACTAGCAGCTGTTTAGCAACTGTTAAACATGTGAGTTATCATGTTAATTTATAAAACTATGATTGTATACTCGTTATGTCTCAACTGGTAATAATATAAAAATGTTGTAATGTGAAATTAGCGGTAAGGGTATATTTGGATCCTTATATGCTTAATAGATGTGTTGGAACTGGCTGAAAAGAGGATAGGATTCCTCGTATGCATCACAACACTACCATACCTATGCGATGGCCAAGGGGTATGACAAGCCCATTGCTGGTGGTTGTGAAAAGGTCATGAATGGCACAGGGTTGCCCTTGGCCCAAAATATCACAACCCATGTTGCATGCATACCAATTGTGTTGTTTTTATAAACTATATAACATGAGCTCACCAGTATATAGCTGACGTCGTTTGAGTATACATGTCACAGGTAATCAATGAGATACTCTTAGGAATAGAGAGAAGACAACTTAGATATGAAGATCTAGAAGTTCCTTGATGTGGAATATTGTAAATAAATAATATGTTGTACTCAGACTATTATAAGTTTTAATGAAAATTTAGTTTGCTTCCGCTGTAAGTGTATCAATTGTGCATAATCACCTGGGTTACGGGTGGGGTGTCACAGAGCGAGTCTGATACTGGTGGTGATACTAGGCTATAACCCATGGCCGTGGGGAACCTAGTTAGCAAGGTGGATCCACACGAAACCTGTGACACAAAGCGAGTAAACACATAGATATATGTATATGCAACGATAGATACTAAATAGAAACAATAAACGCGATACACGGAGTGACACATTGACTTTGCAAGTTATTTTATCAAATAGAAAACAATAGCAACATGAAACATTATACACCCTAAAAATATTTAATGACTAAAAATGGGAAAAGAAATAGATCTATTCACCGGTTGCGGAGAAATGATCCACGAGAATTACCACATGAAAAAATAGATATATCTAAAACAACAATCACTCTAAAAAATATCATTAAACAAGGTACCAAAAGAGCGAATAAACGAATACAATGAGATGATGATTTCACTCTAAAAAAATATCACATGATTTGGGAATTTTCTTGTTTAAACGATAAAACGATTTAATGACTAAAATATATAAGTACAGATAATACAATTCATATTTATATATAATAGTAAATATATGACAAAGTTGTGCGATGTCAACTAAAAAGATATTATATATATAGGGGCAGGATTTAGAGAAAACTACTATAAGTGTGAAATCGGTGAGAACGCCCCTCAGCCGTTGGATCAGAACAAACAATGGATTAGATTGCACGGTGGCGTTTTCGTGAATAAAATCAACTTTTGAACATGGACATGCTTCATTAAGGGCAAAAAGATAAATGTGCATCTACAAAACCCATCCAAAGCGGGACCAAAACATATATACTTACCAGAGAAACCTCCCCAATTCCAACGAAAACACGAAAACCCAAGAAAACGCAAAACCACATTACTATGTCATCTAAAAATCAAATAAGATCCAGAGGCAAAAAACATAGTAAGTTAACTTCGATTTACATTGTGCTAGTTTTTTGGTGTTTTTGGCGTTTTAATTTTATCAATAAATGTGCAGTTTCTATGAGTGTGGAATCCAGAGAGTCACCTGCTCCAAAACACCATAATGATAAGCCTTTGGTTGAATAATAAACAATAAGAATAACAGATTTACTGTGTTCCTAAACATTGTAATGAAAACACCATAATTTAAAAAATTAACAACTAGTAAGAACTAATAAAACGTCATAATGATAAAGTCTTTGGTTGAATAATAAACAATAACACTTCCTAAAACATGTTAACGAAAACGCCATAATTTGAATAATTAACATATAGTAAGAACTGATGTTTACAAACTAACGCCAATGTTCACAGCTAATTAGATATACATAACCAGATGTAAAACGCCATTGATCGTAAGCATATATTAGAAACCAAACGACAATTAACATTAATACTGAAAATGCCAAATATTGGATATATGATGAAGGACATTGAAACATAAACAACATTTTCACAAAAATATTGCTTTAAAAATAAAAAGCCATTGAGACAAGAATAAAGAACAAAACGCGATATCTGAAAGACTTTTGTTTGAAATGAATTATAACACCATTTATTTACCGGAATCTGCACAATGACAATCGTACCCCGCATATCCTTTAGCGCCCCCTGCCACGTGTTTGACCAGGAGCCGTTCTTCACACTTTCAATCGTTTTCGTTGTCATTGTGCAGTTTCCGCCCAATAAAAGGCGTTTTAATTTCGTTTCAAACAAAACTCCAAAAAGTTCGTATTGGTTGTTACCTGCTCTCCACGCTTTCGAGATCTATGGCATGCAATGTGAATTCAAATCTACAAAGTAATTTTCTGATGTTGTTTTCATATTTGTTTCCAGCAAATCATATAACAGATATGGCGTTTTCATTCTCTATGGTTGTTTCAATGGAGTTTCTATTCTCAAAGTAATATTTGAAAATGGCGTTTTATTTTTTTAACGTTGTTCTTCATATATTCAATATTTGGCGTTTTCACTATTAATCTCAATTGTCGTTTGGGATGTGATATATGTTTATTTGTTTACGATCAATGGCGTTTTGCATTTGGTTACATACATCCGATTAGTTGTAGATATTAGCGTTAATTTGTAAACATTAGTTCTTATTTGTCGATTATTCAACTTATGGTGTTTTCATTCACATGGTTCAGGAAGACTGTATTATCCAATTCGTCATATTGATTATTATTCAACTAATTGCGTTTTTATAGCCCATTCATTATGGCGTTTTCGTTAATATATGATGTGCTAAATGTGGTCAAATAATACTATCTACCATTAACCTAAACTGGACACTCTAAGCTTTAAATTTATAAACTTAGAGTCGATCTAAACCTAAATCACACAACCGGCAAGTGTACTGATCAACGTAGTAAAGCTAAAGTAAGTCCTGAGTATCGAACCCACGAGACACTCTAATTACGCTAACTAAATTATCTAGACCTAGACTGACACGGACACGAAACTAACCATTTTTATATTTGAGTGGGGGGTTTTCTAAGTATCCTAAAATTGCAAATTAAATTAACTAAAATTAACTAGCACGAATAAACTTGGATTTTAACTTGGATGACGGAAAAGACTGCCTAGACTGGATTCCTAATTATTATAGTAGTGACTTTATTATGTTTATTAATTATTATGGAACCGAGATCTTTATGTGCTAAACCTATCGAGACACCGAACAAGACCCTCGACCCTTCTCAATTAGACACTTATGGAACTCTAAATAGGCTGTAATGATTACCGGTTACCAGACTCCTACACAAGTTATCTAGGTTTCTAAAAGTACCCTAATATGATTCACTCTCTCACAGGCTATAAATCTATGATAAGTTTGGAATTTCAGTTTAACTTGTTAGACAACTATCACTAAAGAAACTAGTCCAGACTCCTCTCAGATAACCCACCTAGTAATTTAATGACGAAGACCAGCTATTGAAATTAGCAGAACACTTTAATTTATTAAATTACCAATTATTACGTCTAAGGTGTATCGGCCGATTAACCCTAAAGATTATAATTTTTTTCCGTGATATAGACACTCACAAATATTTACAACCTAGTATGAATGTATTATGTGATATAGACATAGAATCATACGAAGCATCAAACGATAATAAAACACTTTAAAGCATGCATATACATTAAACCTAATAAACCAAACCGACTACTTTTATCAACGATTCATAAATAATTAATTAAACATAATAAAAAATCAAAACGTCATAAATCCATCATCCAATCTAGGCAGTCAAAGAAGTCTAGCCAAGCAAAGTCATGAAAACAATGAAGACAAGAGTAATTTTGACAACTAGAAACATGGTTAAAGAATTAATAAACAAGAACGAAGAACCCGAATAGTCCAAAAACAATCCGGACAACTTCCTCAGCTCCCAATCTTCAACCCGTAGCTTCAAGCCTTCAAAACCGCTTTAAAAGCTCTAACAGTGCAGATGATTTCGTCCCTCCGTGTTATTCATTTTTTCCTTCGTCTGATGTTTTGTTCGTATCCTCCCCAACCGTATGTATGGCTCTCTCCCAATTAATATATATTTCATTGTACATGGTCTGACTATTTGAGTAACACACAAACTTCTCACGATGTGGGCTTTTAGCAGATTATGATAATTACCCGGAATGCGAGAACGACCCAAACAAAACAATTGCATGGCTCTTTAGTTAATTGTCAAAGTCCAGATGGGCCAGCCTCTAGAAATACGGTCAACACCCAATAAATTTGGTCAAATCTACACACATACGGATCTTTTTATTTTCTTTTTGTCATTTAGTGTGTGAATAATTTGAACTTTCAACAAAAAGCCATTCTAGCCCCTTGAATTTCATGCACTATTTTTAAACAACGTTTCTTTAATTGCAATTCAGCCCTTCAACTTTCAATCTTTTTTTATTATTCTAAACTCTCGGTTTATCAACCGTGTTAGCTCGATTCAGTACTCGATCAAGTATCCTCAATATTTCTTTATTTTAGTTCCAAACTTCACGAACACCTAATAAAATATAAATTTAGTAAAACCGAACAAAACCGGTCGAATAGTAATAAAAATACATAAAAATATTATATAAAATACATAAGATAAATAATGTGGTTTACACTATATCAGATATCCCCACACTTACTCTTTTTCGTCCTTAAAAAATTTTGCAATGGAATCAGAGCTAGGATCTTTGGTTTCAAAAACTTTAGATTTATTAATTTTAAGACTCAAAACGTTTAACCACGATTACTGGTATACCTATCCACTTAAACCCGAACACCGACTCAACAGGCCCCTTTCAAGTAATTATTATGGTTAAGTGATTTTATCTAAAGGGTCTCACACTTCGGAAGCCACGGCTTAACCTACTCTCACCTCAAGCTTATGAAACTAAAGGAAGAGTTAATTAACTATTTTCTAACCGTCTTATAAGAAAACCATGAAAATTATATACATATATATATATATATATATATATATATATATATGAGCACAAGATATTTTATACCTAACTCAGAGGTTGTTTCAACCAGAGTCGTCATCCATGAGAGTAACAACGTAAGCTTCGGCATTTTCCATATTTTTTTCTAACTCAGCCTAGAGGGATTCTCGATCAGAGTCACCATCCCCAAGGGAGATTCCATAGGCTTCGTTATTTTTTTATCTAGCTCATTTATTCTTTTTTTTCACATGATTAAAAATTCTAACGGTTTTAACTTATAATGGTTCTCCTTATACTATTATCGGCGGTTTCGGTTCCCCTATTTCTCCTAGATGAGTACCCACAAGACTTAGTTGTTTAAATTAAGGATATTCTTAAACAACCTAGGGAACCTTCTAAGTCGGCTGGGCCTACCAGTACATCCCTAAAAATACGTCTTTTATCTATAATTATCTGATATGTATAATATTTTGAAAACCAACCAATCCCAATTTTTCTATCATCTTCAATTAATTGCAAAAATAATTCAAGAACATTTTCTCATTTTTAGTTTTTTTTGGATTTTGAAAATTTTCTATTTTTTTTATTTTTCAATTTTCTGACTCAAAAGACTCTATGTACAGACTCAAACGACAGTTTCCCATCCCACACTTAAACTCTACACTACCCTCAATGTAGGATGAAAACCGACTCAAAAGACTAAAATAAATAAGAAATAGAAAACTAAAGGCAAAAAATGGAAAGGACTTAGCTGGTTTTATAACGCGTATGTTCCAGAAATCTCGTCCAACCCACCTCCGATCGTATAGCATTTCTCATTAGCGATCGGCTACAACTCTGCCTGGTACACTCGATAAATGACTGATATTCGAAAAGCAGCTCCAAAATCACCCGAACGAAGATTGCGTACGGGTGGTACTTATTCAAACCTGCATAAACAAAGAGAAGCAAAAACCAAAGCAGTACCGACTCGACACAAAAGACCGACTCAAAACTACTATATTAGACTCATAGCACAAAATAAATGACTCTAAATACAAGTAAACACATACCGTAAATGAGTCTGATGCAAGAAACCGATTAACCCGGACAAGGAAACAAACACAGCCAAGAAATCAGCCGTCGCGCTACGCGACGAGCTCCCCCTTGATGCTTCGTGTGATGCAGCGCTCTAAAATAATAATGATTCTGTTTTCTTACCTTCGCGTTACGCGACCTGATTACCATACACCCTTCGCGTGACGCGAATGGCCTAGTTTAACAGAAGGTTTCTTTGGTTTGTTGTCTCCATGCCTTCGAATTGTTCATGTAATTTTCCTAACTCGTCCAAAACACTTTCTAAGCCAATTTTTTTACTAGAAAAGACTTCGAGACTCCATTTCTTTGCAATCTAAACTCCAATACGAACATGATTTCCTACAAAACACGAAAACGCAAAACACAAATTTATTAACCATACGATAACGACTCAAGCACGAATATGACTCAAACTCTACAAAAGGGAATATCATTGAATCTCTCCCACTCCTTAAACACTTACGGGGGATCATGTAGACCTAGCTCACCTCCGTACCAAAACTCTCGGGCTGTAGCACAATCATACCTACGAATAAACGAATCTCTCCATATCCCACACCCTCTCAAGTCATCATCGGGCGGTTTGAACCTAGATGTATTCAAGATATATTAATCCCCACACTGAGCTTTGCAGTGTTTCTATCTTAGACTCTAACAATTCCACTCTCTTCTCTAGTTCCTCTCCCTTTTTACCTGAATGATCCCCACACTTAGGTTATATCATCATCTCTAACCTAGGACCACTCGTCTCATCTCTCTCTATTCTCTCACATCCTTCACTTTCCCCCACTGATGCCACTGCCTCCACTCTATCATTCGACCCTCTCGTTTTAGTGACCTTGAAAACTACCGGTTCCTCTCCCGCTCTAAGGGTGATAGTGCCAAAGAAGACATCTATTAGGGCTTTGGAGGTGCATAAAAATGGACGTCCTAAAATCAACGGTACGTTTTCATCGGCTTCCATGTCCAACACTACGAAGTCCACCAGGAAGACGAACTTATCGACTTTTACTAGAAAATTCTCTACAATCCCCCTAGGATACTTAACGGTTTTATCTGCTAAAGATAGGGTCATACGAGTGGGCTCAAGATCACCAAGGCCTAGTTTTTCATAAAATGAATATAGCATCAAATTAATACTAGCACCCAGGTCGGCTAATGTGTGGTTTTGAACATCACCACCAAACAAACACGGGATCGTGAAGATACGCGGATCCGTGAGTTTTTTCGGTAGCTTGTTCGTTACCACGACGGAACATTCGACATTTAATGGGACATTCGAAAGCTCTTCTAATTTATCCTTCTCTTTGAGGAGATCCTTTAAGAACTTAACATACTTAGGCATATGCTTTAGAGCTTCGATTAATGGCAGATTGATTTAAAGTTGTTTGAACATATCTAAGAAGTTTCTATATTCCCTAGTATATGTTTTATTCTTAACACGCTCAAGAAACGGAAGACGGGAATGATCAATCTCAGGGCTCGGTTTAAACAGCTCAACCGGCTTCCTAAAAACTTTCCCTAACATGGGTTTCTCTCGCTCTAAACCCTCACTCACTACTGGTTCTTCTACTCTCACCCGAACAGGTGGTCTCTCAATCTCTCCTAACTCTAGACCCGACCTAGTGGTTATGGCTTTCACCTGATGATTGGCTGGGTTGGGTTGGGTTGAGTGTTACCCGAGAACTGACCCGGTGGTCGTTCTTGCAACTGACGGGAGCTGTCCCCTACTTTCCTTTGGAGATCTAAGAAGTTGGAATGATTGTTCCTTAACATGGTAGCATGCTCCTCTAAAGTTTTCTAGGTGTTTTCATCTCTAACAATCAATTGGGCCAACGTGGCCTTAATTTCTTCTAAACCACTACCAAAGGCCTGGTTATTTGAACCCTAACTATTCGAACCACACTAACAAACTGACCAGAACCTGAACCTCCACTGGCAAACTGACCCCCTTGATTTGAACCCCCAAACTGACCATGCCCCTATTTTGATTGAAAACTAGTGGAATTACTGGACGAACACCAATTATTATTATTATTATTATTATACGCGCTCGCGGGACCCTGATTTTGACCGGTAATATACTCTACCTGCTCTCATGTAAACATAGGACACTCTACCGTACCATGACCCCCCCCCCCCCGACAAACCTCGCATCTATCTACCTTCTTCCTAATCTCTTGAATCTCTTTGCTAACCTCTCGCTTAAAAGCCTCTATAGCAGCGGCTACCGTTGTTTCCAATATAACTTGGTGTACTCCTCGATCGGCCGAGGAAGTACTAGACACAGGAATTGAAGTCCTGGTGGTAGCTCGATGATCATTATCAGAATGTGCAAAACTCTCAAACAGGTCGTTGCATTAGGCCACTGATTTCTTACCCATGAGGTGGCCTCCTGCTGAAGTGTCAAAACAGGCTCGGGTCTCGGGAGTGAGACCGTTGTAGAATTTCTCTACAAGTGCCCAATCTGATAGACCGTGTTGAGAGCAACAGGATAGCAAGGTTTGGAAACTTTCCCAAGCTAGGTGGTAGGGCTTGTCAGGCTCCATCTGGAACGAATGGATCTGATCACGAAGGCGATATGCCTTGGTAGGTGGAAAGTATTTGGCAAGGAAAGTATCTCGAAGGCCTGCCAAAGTGTTGATAGTGTTGGGTGGCTGTGAGTCAAGCCAAGTGGTTGTTCGACCCGCTAGAGAAAATGGGAACACTTGAAGGAAACTGGCGTCATTCTCGGCACCTTCAAGGTTGAAAGTGTAGCAGAGGCGGGTGAGGCAGTTAATGTGAGCTGGCGCATCCTCGTCATCACAACCATGAAATTGGCACGAGTTGGTGATAGCGGTCATGATGTAGGACGGGATTTGCCAAGATTTGGCATTGTTGATGGTTGGAAGAGTGATGGGTGAGTTTGCACCGGTGAAACCGATGGTGGCTTGTTGGTAAACAGTTTGATTGTTGGCAATTTGGACAACGGGTGGCGAACTCGGAGGACGGGAAGGCGGTGGGGAATTATGGGGTGACGACTTCGGTGTGAAGTCATAGGTTGGTGGTTTAGATTGAAGGGTAGAGTCAGAAAGGGCAGAAGATGAAGAAGGAGTACTTACCTTTGGTGTAGTAGAGGAGAAGGAAGACTTGTCCGTTGGCGGCTTCGGCGGTGGTTATTAAGAGCGCGTATGGGGCATCCACTGAAAAACCAACAAAGAAAAGTAAAACGGCTCTAACGAAAAACTCAATAAAATAAAAAATAAAAACACTAAAAATATTTAGACTCCTACGACTCAAACAAAACAAAACAAATAGCACGTATATGATGTCAATTAGGTCCAAATAAAGTAATCAACGCAATTGCCAAAGAGTCCCCGGCAACGAAGCCAAAAACTTGATTTGCTAAATGTGATCAAATAAAACTATCTACTATTAACCTAAATAAGACACTCTAAGCTTTAAATTTATAAACTTAGACTCGATCTAAACTTAAACCACACAACCGACAAGTGTATCGATCAATGTAGTAAAGCTAAAGTAAGTCCGAGTATCGAACCCACGAGACTGGCAAATTACGCTAACTAAATTATCTAGACCTAGACTGACACGGACACAAACTTAACCATTTTTATATTTGTGTGGGGGTTTTTCTAAATATCATAAAATTGCAAATTAAAATAACTAAAATTAACTAGCACGAATTAACTTGGATTTTAACCCAGATGATGGAAAAGACTGCCTAGACTGGATTCCTGATTTATTATAGTAGTTGTTATGAATATATTTATTATTAATGTGGTTATCAACACCTAAAAAAGATTAGGCTTGTTCCACAAGTTTTCTCTATTATATATAGTTTCTTGTACCTCTTATAATACACACCTCAATTAATGGAATATCAGTTCTTGATCTCTATTGTGCTTTTCTTCTTTCTCTCTTAATGTTTGCTATTAGGCTAATTTCACAACACGTTATCAGCATGAGTTCGCTTGTTGATATCGTTTTAGAGAATTCGTTTCACTTTCTCTAAGCATAAGAGGTGCCTTGCGTTCTATTCCGATGGCAAAATCATCACAGATCGACGACACCATGGTCATCCCGGATTTCTAACGGAGCCACGTTACCCACCAAAAACTGATTGGTTCATATTGTTCAAGGTATTATTCTAATCATTTACTACATGATATGGAATTTGGTTTTTTTTTTTGGCGGGTAAAATATGGGAGCATGAAACAGATTATAGGGCTATGGGAAAGATGGGGTCACATCATCGAATAAAAACATAATTGTGTCGTTGTATGTTTTAATTAAGAGTAAATAAATTCCTTTTATTAACTTAGTCTATCAAACCGTAACCAAGTCTGACCATGTCATCCCCTGATAATTAGATCACATTAGAGCCGGGCGTGAACTGACTGGTATCTTCATTGCACAGCGGAAGTAATTATTAGCTAAGACTTTTAGGAAATGAACGCCTGCTAAGTAGTCGAGCCTCAAAGGGTTATCCTATTCCAAATGTGCCATATGTTGACTTTTGAAAACCTGAGAGAGAAACATGCGAAAAATCAACATAAAATTAAACGAGTTCATAGTTTGTTTTGAAAAAGATTTTAAACAAATCTTTTTGTTTACCGGTTTAAAAGTTGTTGAGAAAACATAAATAAATCATTTTTCTCGACATGTCAATTGAAAACCTTGTTTCTGTGATATTTGAATACCCATCGATGTCCGCGTACGACAAAGACAACATGCCCGCATGAGCATATAACCCAGCCCAAGCTAGTAAGTGCCTCGCCAAACCGTTTACTCAAGACGGTAGACTAGCAGGCGGTTATAGTTGCAATATGTAGCGAGGACTTCACTGTACAGCTTTAAGTGACCCTACGGCCCTTAGTGTTGAGTAGTTGACAATCCAGTCCTTGAGTCTTCGTGCCCCGCACGCGTATAGGTGGGTCTAACCCACTCGAGTCTTTGTCATTGGGCCTAGCCCACGATTCTTTGCCATTGGACCTAGCCCACTTGAGTCTGTAAGCAGGACCAACCAGTCCCCTTATTTGTATGTAGGACAATCCAGTCCCTGTGTCTGTATGTAGCTAGGACATTCACGTCACTAGTCGTGAAACTCATGCACGTTCTGAAAATACGCGTGTGTTTTGTATGTAAAACCGGTATGTTGAGCATAAACCTTTCGTAAACCATTTGAGTTTATTGAAATCCATTTGCAACATGGTTTAGAAATACAAATTTTCGTTCATCGAAATTTTATGTACTTTTGCAAAACTTGAATGTCTTTCCACCCCCGAAAACATTTAAGAAAATATAAAACTGTAAAAGGTGGGGGTTATGAACTCACCTCGATATACCGTGCAAAGCTAGCTTAATATGATTCCATAATGTTGTTTCCAAAACGTAACTCGCTAGCATGCAATCTATAACATTCCTATCAAGGAATAACTTGTAAGTTTCTAATAAAAATGACATAGCTAAACTACGTGCACCGAGCTCTACCGAATCATTAACCAATGATTCAATGGGAGATGTTAACTTGATAGAAACGATATTATTATACTCGTTTAATCTTGTTTATAGCCGATGATGATACTACGCCTTGGGAATACTTAGTATTCAAGAGGTTTAGAATATATATTTATATAAAAATATAAATACATTTTTAAAGTCGTGTTAGTCGTCCTGAACGGTAATACGTGTATGTAATAAATCTTTATATGAAAACAATACACGTTGTAAACTCATATAAGGTATTCACGTGGTTTCCGAATAGTTGTCATACACGTTGATCAATCACTTCGCGACTCGTTGTAGTTTCCGTAAGATGTAGACATGTATATGTAGATGTAATTATATATATATATATATATATATATATATATATATGAACGTTGCGTAGCCGCAATAGTAGTCCCGCGTCTCGTGGATAATTATCAACATAATTATATAGTTGTACGTTTGTTAGGATCGGCTTTGCCTGTTTGCCATCGGAGTGGTTCGGATAATAATAAGTGTGGAGATCGTACGGTATAGCGTCGTATTACGTTTAGGCGTTTGAAATAAAAATAAATAATTATATTTGTTTATAAATTCTTCGAGGTGTAGACATTGGGATAAATATAAATAATTATATTTATTTTATATAAATTCTTGAGTTTCATTAACTTGTAAACCGTGTTCGTTGAAATGTTGTAAACTCGTTTTTGCGAATCGTGTAAATTCCCACATAAATATATACTTATATTTATTTTAATAAGAATACTTTGAATCCCGATACATTTTCGTTAGTGTTACGACTATAAAAAATATATATATATATATTAACGAAAATCGGGCAGAGTTTCCTCTATTTTCGTAACAAAACCCGACAATACAAGTTGTCAATAAATGTTCAAAACGCAACAATTCAATGTAAACAACATAAATATAATCTATCGTATCCTCAAAACGTCGTACTTTGTCGCGAGCAAGTCTAATACAAATATAGTATGTAACGAAATGTCGGTTCGGTTTTTAAGTTAGTATACGCAATCTATAATAGTATGAAATGCACAAGTCCGTGATGATTAATAGTTTACTAGAAAAAAAATGTTAGTCATTTCACTAGTCGGATCGGTTTGAGCTCGGTTTCGTGTTAACGAATATTTATATAATTAATATAACGAAATTTGCGTCGTTAAAATTTACCAAGCCTCGCGTTGACTAGTTGACCCGTGTTGACCGCAGCTGACCGATAGTTGTTCACGTTGACCAGTTTGACCACGTTAACCCGAGCACCAAAAATGACCCGGTTTGACCCGTTGACCTGAACCCAAATCTGACCGAGTTGACCGGGTTTGACTCAACCCAAAAATCTGAGTCGTTGACTATTTTGACCACAGTTGGCCCGAACCTGAACCCAGTTGAACCCCATTACTTGCAAAATAATTAAGAAGTTTATAGTTAACAAGAAGTCCAAAGAGGTACATAAAAAAAACTCATATGTATCAAGAGAACCATATCTATAGTTATATAAACTTATGTTTAACAAAAATATAAACATATGGCCAACCAAACTAGTTATCTTTTAGTAGAGCTTTTAGTGAAATTAAGATGTAATATCCATATGAATATGTAACAACTTAAAATCAACAACTATAGAATTTATAACAAAAATCAACAACTATAGAATTTATAACAATAATGAAACTATAGAATTTATAACAAAAATCAACAACTATAGAATTTACAACAATAATGAAACCAGGATTTTTTTTCTTAAGTTCATAACTATGATTTACATGAAAATATCAAACCAATTCATGTGTTTATAAAATCTAAGAACTTTAATCCATGGAACATCATTTTGGGTGATCTTACACAAGATAAAATAGAAAAAAAAATAACAGATTTTTCTAAGAAAATACTTACAAGAAGCAAGCAAGGATTGATGTGAAAAGAGAACAAGAACATGATCCGTAACTTGAATCCTTGATGTAAGTTTCTTGAACATATTCATTGTCTTTTTTTTAATAGAAAATGTAGGATGTATGGTTTCTTGAAAGATGACATGATGGATATATAGGATGGTGGGTGATTTTCAATTGAGTCTAAAATCAAGCATCAGAGTTCTTTTTATTTTCTTTTGACTTTTTGATGTAAGGGGTATGAGGTGTAGGTACGACTACTAGCATTTAAAAAAAAATACAATTGTACATCTCATAATTAATGGGAAATTAAGGGAAGAAGAAAACAAGAAAACAAATATAATGAAATATGGGGTTTAGGTTCGGACAAGGGTTTGGGGTGGGGTGGGAGGACACTTGGTAAACAAACCCGCTTGTATACGAAACCGCTTAAACGTTGTGCGTCTCTTTTATATAAAAAAATAGATAATACATAAATGCACGTTTGTTAGATTTTTTTTTGTTACAGAAATAACTTGGTTAATATCATTTGTTATGACTTTACGATAACATGTCGTATCTCGTTTAACCGTTCGGCAGTTTTTTCGCAAATCACCATTCGTGCACTGTAAAGTCGGATAGACGTTCCTAGGCATACTAACGGCCTATTTAAGTTAAATTGTGTCTTAAAACAATACTTATAATTGTCTTAATGTTTATTATACGCGTAATTGTAAATCGAAAATTGCCGGTTGTCACAGACCAACTCAGCGACGGCCCGGTTAAGACAACGTAGTCTGGGCAGATTTTGGCTAGGGTCGTTGTTTAAGCGGTGTGACATTAGGTCACTTAAAAATAAAGTCACCGTTAAAAAAAATAAATGTTTGTTTTGGGTCGTTTTTTTTTCTTTTCTATCAAGCCGCAGAAAATAAGTATTTGTTATTTATGATTCTTATCAGTATTTATCATTTCTCAATAAAAGTTTGTTGAGTCATAATTTAAATAATACAAAAAGTTTGCTAGTAGATGATACATGGTGTATATGGTTATGATTTGTGATATTATCTTGATTTCAAATATATTTTATGATTTAAATAGTGGATTATATGTTTGAGTACTGTGATAACTACTAAAAAAAGTTATGGATTATATGTTTGAGTATATGGTTATGATTTGTGATATTATCTTATTTTATGATTATGTTATCATCAATAGATTTGAATCACGTAGAAATCTTAAATAAAATAATTACAATATAATGGTTGAACTAAAATATTTTCTCCGATTAGTAATACAAGATGGGTTAAGAAGATAAGTGAACACAAATTTTGGGTTACTTTGGCTGAACATTTTTATTTTCTTAATTGTAAAATTATGCATCCGAGTGATTCAATTTAAATGTTTATTGTTATTCAGATTAGTTAAATAAATTAAATAAGACTGGTTGCCGTATGAAAATTAGTTCTGCTACTTTATGAAAAATTGGCTAGCGCACAGTGACGGAACCAGAACTTCTAAACCGAGGGGGTCATAGTAGAAATTTATGAATTTATTATCACCAAATGATTAATATAATTGTATAACGAATTGCCATACTACAAGCATGGGAACAATAGTATGTCGGTGTCAATTGTAATATTCTTGTGCCAATCAATACAATACAAACCAAAACCCTAGTGGTATTATTTTCTTAATAATTTAAACATATCATTAATGAAAACTTGATACTTTTCACTTGTATGTTCACAAATACACATCAACCTTATAAAAATCACACAAATATACATATGAATAAGAGTAAATTGCACAAAATATACTTTATGTTTCCTCAAACTTGCAGGTTTCAGCCTTAATGTTTAAAAGTTGCTAAAAACAGCCTTTAAGTTTATTTTTGTTGCGGATTCAATTTAAATGTTTATTGTTATTCAGATTAGTTAAATAAATTAAATAAGACTGGTTGCCGTATGAAAATTAGTTCTGCTACTTTATGAAAAATTGGCTAGCGCACAGTGACGGAACCAGAACTTCTAAACCGAGGGGGTCATAGTAGAAATTTATGAATTTATTATCACCAAATGATTAATATAATTGTATAACTAATTGCCATACTACAAGCATGGGAACAATAGTATGTCGGTGTCAATTGTAATATTCTTGTGCCAATCAATACAATACAATACAAACCAAAACCCTAGTGGTATTATTTTCTTAATAATTTAAACATATCATTAATGAAAACTTGATACTTTTCACTTGTATGTTCACAAATACACATCAACCTTATAAAAATCACACAAATATACATATGAATAAGAGTAAATTGCACAAAATATACTTTATGTTTCCTCAAACTTGCAGGTTTCAGCCTTAATGTTTAAAAGTTGCTAAAAACAGCCTTTAAGTTTATTTTTGTTGCGGGTTCAATCCTTTATAGCTAACCACGTTATTTTCTTTAGTTAAGTTCCCTCACATGCATAACATGTGAGGGTATATTCGTCATTTTGGTTGATCTTCCACACCACTTCAATTATAAAAAAAAGAATATTTAAGTTTTAACCTAGTTTAAACAAAGTTTGGTAAAACGTACGCGACTACAGAGGAGCACGATTACCGTTTAGTAGTGTTTAAGTCTAACTTGCGGCGTCCTAAGCGTCACCAGTTGCAGGATCCGACTACTGAACACGGTGTTACGAAGTTCTCTGATTTGACGGCATCGGAGTTCCGTGAGAGGTATCTAGGGTTGAAGAGTCGTTTGTCGTTTCCGTCTGATGCGAATAAGGCGCCGATTCTTCCAACTGATATAATCCTGAAGAGTTTGATTGGCATGATCAAAATATGTGTTAATCTTTACAGCTTAGTGGGCTAGCTTAACAAGATTCCTATCTTAATTCCGGGTTCGCCGGAATCCGACGAAGTCGCCGGAGAAGAAGACCGGAAAAGAGGGTGTTTGGTTTTTAAAAGTTTGGTTTTATTACACATTAGTCCCTGCGGTTAGAATTTTTTTAAAATAGGTTAAACCTTAAATATTCTTTTTTCTTATAATTGACGTGGGTGGAAGATTAACCAAAATGACGAATATACCCTCACATGTTATGCATGTAAGGGAACTTAACTGAAGAAAATAACGTGGTTAGCTGTAAAGGATTGAACCCGCAACAAAAATAAACTTAAAAGCTGTTTTTAGCAACTTTTAAACATTAAGGCTGGAACCTGCAAGTTTAAGGAAACATAAAGGATGTTTTGTGCACTTTAGTCTATGAATAACCAAAAACCAATAAAAAAACAAACAAATAAAACAATAAGAAAGCTACGTATACAAATCAATAAAGTGCAACCTAAAGCTAATCATATATATTTATTTAATAACAAAAAATCAAATTAAATATAAACCCTAAATAGGAAAAAGAAGAAAACAGTTAATAATAAACTAGAATGGATAAACCCTAATAAAATAAGAAGAAAACGAATAATGATAAACTAGAGTGGTAAATAATTGCAAGAATAAGAGATCTAGTTACTCCAAGACTAATTAAAAAAGTACAAGTTATTAAAAACTAAATTGTAGGATATCTTTATCTGTGAAGATAAATCAACAGTGAAGATAAAATATTATTAGATATATTAAAGTAAACTAAGTATGGGCCAAAAATCAGAAAAAGCCCAAAACTACAAACTAAAAGACACGTGACTTCCGACTCCTTCTTCTTCCCTCTAGAGAAAAATAACCACCGAAAACCTGCAATCCAGACCGTCGTCATCGGGCACCGAAAATTATTTGCCGACCATTCTGTCTTCACCTTTTTCTTCACTTAAACGACTTTCAAGTGGGTCAAACTATTAAAAGAACACCATTTCAGATAACCTGTTAACCGAAGATTTCCGCAGCCGGAGGGTCAGTTGACCCCCTGACCCTCCTGTGGTTCCGCCCCTGCTAACGCATGACAATTAATTTTAATATAGTTGTTTTGTTTCTACTTCAATGACATATGCTTCCAATGTGAATAATCAAACCAAACTTACATATTCAAGTTGATATATCTTTTATTACGAATTTACTTAAAGTGAATTATTTAAATTGTTGGTTCATGACCCCAATATTATTTTGTAATATGTGTAGGTTCATAGAATTGTGTAATATGAAAGCACCATGTAGCTTATGGGGATATTAGTTTATGCTTTATTTAAAGTATGAAATATTTGTATATAATATGTATTTGTGATTGGTTACACTAGGGTATGTTGATACATAAATTATATATATGTTTGTTTATAAGTGATGATAAAAAGTCTTATTCCACAAAGTTTTATTATAACTCGTTTTATATGGTAACATGTTATTGTAAAAACATTGTTTGATTTTACTCTATGTACACCTTGTATTATTTATGTTTAAGTTTATTATAAAGATAGTAATTAATAGAACAATTAAATCAAAGTTGTGGTTTAGTATCAATCTCATGAAAGAGTATAAATATGCTTAGGCATTACACCCGAAGTGTCATACTCATAAATATTATGACTCGGTGATCTAATTACTTCTCTGTTGGTGTTATGGAAATTGCAAAAAGAAGATTATTACAAGGGAAAGTCGGATAAATATTTTCGTTTGTCACACCTCAAATATGCTTTTGAAGTAGCAATATTATTAAAAGGGTATGAAAGGTTTGAAGTGACTTTATATTCGTATGTCTGAGAAAATAAATAATGAAAAGCTATAAAGCTTGTTTTGGTTATTTCATTCTCTAAAGCAAATGGTATTATATAACGATCATTGAAATGTCGTGATCATGGACACAGTTGAAAAATTTGTAACGATACCAAGTTGATAATGAGATTGACCATCAAAATGTTATTGTTATGATAGCCAAGTTAATAATAAACCCGACTATCAAAAATTGTAATAATGGTTATAATGAGATTGACCAATAGAAGTGGTAAATTATGGGAGTAATTACATGAAGATAATATGTGGAGATGATGAAACTTGACGTGACAATTTGAAATGATAGTTAATTGTTCTATCGTATCTTACGTTTTATATTACATACGTGTAAGTAATACATATACAATCATAAACCAGAAGTTTATGGATCATGATAATTTACTTTATTGGCATTGTCGGTTAGACCACACCAAGTCAACAATGATGTGAAACATAATGAAGAAGATGAAGATTCTTCTAGCTGATAACATATTATGTTTGCTCTTAATGGAAATTATTTATTTGCCAATTAAAGGTGTGTATCCCTACGTATTCTGGAAGTGATTAAGGGATATGCATATCCCAACATGATACCATTTAGTGTTTTAAATCGATGCATCGTCTAAATGGTTATCAAATTCACAACCTGATGTTTGTGTAATTTATGGCTTAGCTAATAAGATAGCAAGCACAATATTCCAGATTGTATGTATTTATTAGCATTGATGATAAGTTTATTTCCCTATCTATTAATGATCAGCGGAATAAGTGTTGAACTTTTTGTAGATTATGTTTATACACGAATTGCTTTTGTTATGACGATCACTGAACTTATATGATTGATAGCAAAGCCAATAATCCTGAGAGCAAGTTCATACGAGTACATGTAATTTTAAATGCAATATCATTAATTCACATCAAGCCAACATGTTGTAATAGTTTCTCCCTATTATAGTTGGTTTTTGGTCAGGAACCAAAGATGTCCCTTATAAGATTTTAGTTGTGCGGTATATATTGAAGTTGATCCACCACTACGCACAAAGATGGGACCAAAAAAGGTGGTTGGGGATATATGATAACGAATAGAGTCTTTCACGAGATATTTATTTACGGCTCAACTAATTGATATCCATTTTAATGGGTCAACATTCCCATGAGGGGGAGACTAAAGGCAGTTGGAGAAGGAATGAATTATCATGATCCTCAAATTAAATGATGTGAACCATAAGTTCAAAGGATAATTCATTCACAAAGATTAATAAATCAGTTACCAGACACATTCACCGACCTAGATAATTGTGACTAGCTAAGTCACATATACCAACTGCTAATGCTCCAAGTAAGATTAGTGTCCTACAAGGAAAACCATATATTGGTGATGAGTCTATGGCACGCTTGAATCGTGGTAGACTAGTCGATTCCAAGATTAAAAATCCTCAAAAATTGGAGCAGCTAAGGAAGATGGTCAAGTCGAGGTTATAATAAGAGGATCTCCTAAAGAGACATTAGACATGATGGTTCCAGAAGAACCTCAGGTACCTGAAAATAAAGAGATCTCAATAAGTTGTATCATGTCTAGAAATGTATGGAATAGAAAATTAAAATCGACGTTGTTATACTTTTGTATATAATGTAGCGCTTGAAATGGTTATATAACGAGGATCAAGATTTAAGATCTGCCTATGAATTAATACATACAAATGATTGGCCAAAAAGTGAAAAGACGCAAATAAGACAGAGTTAAATTCTCTAATGAAATTGAAAGTTTCGAACCAACAGTCCATACAACTGAATTTGTAAAGTATGTTGGATACACATGGGTCTTATGCGAATCATGTGAAAATAAAATTAAATGAGATAAGGCAAAATTGGTGGCATGAGGATTTTCACAAAAACCCATGTTGATTATAAAGAGACACATTCTCTAGTGGTGGATGCAATGACTTTTCAATATTTTATTCGTCTGGTAATACAGAGAGAGCATTGATATGCGTCTTATGAAAGTTATGTATCACTTGATACTAAAAGTTTACATGAAAGTCCCTCAAGGATTTAAATTATCAAAGTCATGTAAAATAAGTTCTCGAGAACATTAAGATTCAAATTTGAATACGTTATGATTATTTTATATGTTAAATATAACTAGAACTCTTGAAGAGTTTCCTAAGGTAGTTGAATGCCTAAAAGGTTAATTAAAACATCTAAAGGATGCAATTATTGTGCACTAATAAACATACATAGAAAACTTGTACTTGGTGATTTTGGTATCTCAATGTACAATGTAAAAGAATGATACAATATGGATTTTATAAATGAAGCAAGTGTTCAAGACATCTTTGCATATGATGTAGAAATCAATGAAGAAGTTTATATGATGGAACCCCTAAAGAGTATATGCACATACATAATTAGTCAAAGTAGAAAGAAGTATGTGAATGATTGTAATGTATAAGGCAATGATTTCAAAACCTCAGCAATGAATCTTTGTAAAGTTAAAAAAGATTTTTATGGACTAAAACAGTAGAGTCGAACGTGATATATTCGACTTACTGATGAGCTTCAAAAGAGAAATACATATGGTGTAGTTGGTCCATTTGTTCTCATTAAAAGAATAGTATGAGGTTTACAAGTATATTGTATATGTTGACAATGTCTTTGATTCTCCTAAAGAGATCAAAATAAGCTCAAATATTTAAACAAAGAATTTGCAAATTAAAGTTGGTATTGCAAATTTATGGCTCAATATGTAGAACATGCATTTGTATTATTATCTATCAATCATAAATACATCTAGAAGATGTTGGACAACGGATACAGACAAAGCTTATGGTGTAAATACATTTAATGATGTCCAAGTAGTTGCTATAGAGAATGATTCTTATCAACTCCTATCAAAGAAGTACAATAGTTAAATACAAATTGTCTTAATATACCTTGGTAGTTATACATGAACATATGTCTAAATTCATTACAAGATATAACTCGTGTATAGTGAAGAGATCATCTTTTGGTAAAACATATATATTTTATACCCTTAAGGTACGAAAGATATGGTTTATAATTTGCTAACCATCAAAACAAGTTTGGTTAGTTTTGTAAATGCAGTGAATGTAACAAAACAAAGCTATGGATCTTATGATATTTATTTACAAGAAGAAGCACTGAAAGGCTCATATGAAGATCATACACAAAAGGTTTAAGCAACTTTCAAGGAAGATGGACATACTTCATTTAAAGGATACATATTAAAATGGGGTGGGGGGAGCTTTATTTAAGTTGCACTCTTTTTCCCTTAACTAAGTTTTGTCCCATCGGGTTTTCTTAGTAAGGTTTTTTATGAGACAACATACCTAATCCAGAAGTATCAGGGGGAGATAATGCGCATTACACGTTGCACTCTTTTTTCCTTAGCTATGGTTTTGTCCCATTGGGTTTTTCTAGCAAGGTTTTTAACGAGGCAACGTCAAGTGCATTATGTTGATAACCAAGGGGGAGTGTTATGAATATATTTATTATTAATGTGGTTATTAACACCTAAAATAGATTAGGCTTGTTCCACAAGTTTCCTCTAATATATATAGTCTCTTGTACCTCTTATAATACACACCTCAATCAATGGAATATCAGTTCTTGATCTCTATTATGCTTTTCTTCTTTCTCTCCTATTGTTTGCTATTAGGCTAGTTTCACAACAATAGTGACTTTATTATGTTTATTAATTATTATGGAACCGGGATCTATATGTGCTAAACCTATCGAGACACCGAACAAGACCCTCGACCCTTCTCAAGGAGACACTTATGAAACTCTATATATGTCGTTATGATTACCGGTTACCAGACTCCTACACAGGTTATCTAGGTTTCTAAAAGTACCCTAATATGATTCACTCTCTCACAGGCTATAAATCTATGATAAGTTTGGAATTTCAGTTTAACTTGTTAGACAACTATTACTAAGGAAACTAGTCCAGACCCCTCTCAGATAACCCACCTAGCAATTTAATGACGAAGACCTAACAATAATTTTGCACGTAACAGCTATTGAAATTAGTAGAACACTTTAATTTATTAAATTACCAATTATTACTTCTAAGGTGTATCGGCCGATTAACCCTAAAGATTATAAATTTTTCGGTGATATAGACGCTCACCAAAATTTACAACCTAGTATAAATCTATTAGGTGATATAGACAGTCACCAAGAATCATACGAAGCATCAAACGATAATAAAACACTTTAAAGCATGCATATACATTAAACCTAATAAACCAAACCAACTACTTTTATCAACGATTCATAAATAATTAATTAAACATAATAAAAAATCAAAACGTCATAAATCCATCATCCAATCTAGGCAGTCAAAGAAGTCTAGCCAAGCAAAGTCATAAAAACAATGAAGACAAGAGTAATTTTGACAACTAGAAACATGGTTAAAGAATTAATAAACAAGAACGAAGAACCCGAATAGTCCAAAAACAATCCGGACAACTTCCTCAGCTCCCAATCTTCAACCCGTAGCTTCAAGCCTTCAAAACCGCTTTAAAAGCTCTAACAGTGCAGATGATTTCGTCCCTCCGTGTTATTCATTTTTTCCTTCGTCTGATGTTTTGTTCGTATCCTCCCCAACCGTATGTATGGCTCTCTCCCAATTAATATATATTTCATTGTACATGGTCTGACAATTTGAGTAACACACAAACTTCTCACGATGTGGGCTTTTGGCGGATTATGATAATTACCCGGAATGCGAGAACGACCCAAACAAAACAATTGCATGGCTCTTTAGTTAATTGTCAAAGTCCAGATGGGCCAGCCTCTAGAAATACGGTCAACACCCAATAAATTTGGTCAAATCTACACACATACGGATCTTTTTATTTTCTTTTTGTCATTTAGTGTGTGAATTAATTTGAACTTTCAACAAAAAGCCATTATAGCCCCTTGACTTTCATGCACTATTTTTAAACAACTTTTTAATGGCAATTTAGCCCTTCAACTTTCAATCTTTTTTTATTATTCTAAACTGTCGGTTCTTCGTTTATCAACTGTGTTAGCTCGGTTCAGTACTTGATCAAGTATCCTCAATATTTCTCTATTTAAGCTCCAAACTTCACCGAACACCTAATAAAATATAAATTTAGGAAAATCGAACAAAACCGAGTCGAATTCTAATAAAAATACATAAAAAAATTATACAAAATACATAAGATAAATAGTATGGTTTACACCATATCAATATGTTTTCTAAAGAAAGTAACATCATTATTCTTGTTGTATATTATTCAATTAATGGCGTTTTTATCGATAATTTTTTTCAGATGAGGGTGTTTCTTCGAATGAAAGTTTTTGCCTGAAACTGGTTTTCCATTTATTATTCTCGACATTAGTGAAGATATAAAGCCAAAAATAGACATGATATTCCCAAGCCTCGATGATTGTTATTCATTGTATGTTAGGTATGCGACGGCTTGTGGTTTTCTGTCAGGAAGGGGACTGAAAAGATAAACGCCAAAGGAGAAACACATATTATGTATTATATGTGTACGAGATCTGGGGTCTATAAGGACAAGAAGGTTGACACGTTGGACCCCAATCAAAAGGAAAGGATTGGGCGATCCAATTTTACAAAGAGGACTGGTTGTGGAGCACAATTATGTGTAATATTTAAGGCTGGATCATCGAAGGTCTATAAGTTTGTTGAGGAGCACAACCATGGTTTTGTTGAACAGGCTGATATGCATTTTCTCCCATCTGAACGACACCTCACTCAGCTCCAGAAGCATGTTATACATAGCATGTCTAAGTTGAATTTAAGACTGGTTAAGGCGTTTAATGTTATGAAAACTTGTTTTGGTAGTTTTGAAGACGTTGGTGCAAGTAAAGTTGATTTTAAGAGCTACAAAAGGAAAATTAACTTGTTTACAGGGGAATATGGCGCTGAGATGGTTGTGAGATATTTGCATGAGAAAAAACAGTCCCAACCTAATTTCTCGTATGATTACTTCACAGACGATGATAATCCTTTGAAGGGACTTTTTTGGTGTGATGATCAATGCAAACGTAATTACCACGTGTTTGGTGATGTGATTTTGTTTGACGCCACGTATCGTTCCAACAAGTAATATTTATAATTCTATTTTCTCTATGTGTTTTGGCATTTTCAATTATTAGATGCGTTGGTGTTTTGTTCCAGTTTCATTTACCAATGGCGTTTTCATATGCAGATATTCTATGGTCTTTGTACCGTTCACTGGTATAGACAATCACCATTGTAATGTTATATTTGGTGCTGCCTTATTGGCATCAGAAACTGCTGATACGTATATTATGGTTGTTGAGAGTTTTTCTAAAAGTTGTTGGTTCTCAACCAAAAGTTGATGTCACTGACCAGGATCCAGCAATGAAGAAGGCTATTTCTGTTGTATTTTCTGAAACGAGGCATCGGTTATGCATGTGGCACGTGATACATAAACTTTCTCTAAAGGTTGATCTTCCTATTTTCATGTGTTTGGCGTTTTAATATATATGGCGTTTTGTCATTCTTAAGGGTGTTCCATGTTAGTTTTTTGTTTATATAGTATTTATTCAATGGTGTTTTTCGTGTTTTATATAGGTTGGTGTTAGGCAATGCAATTCAACCAATTTCAAAGAACGTATTTATGGTGTTGTGTGGACGGATATTCTTACACCTGAAGAGTTTGAATCAGGATGGGAAGAGGTTATTAAAGAGTTCAGTTTAGAGGATAATGAATGGTTTTCTGATATTTTTGCCCTTAGGGATTCTTGGATTCCTGCATACTATAGAATGGAGGAACTGTCGGGCCTTATGCGTACAACATCGAGGTCGGAGAGTGAGAACCATTTTTCTGGCCAAGTGTGCAATGCAAAATCTACTCTTGTTGAGTTCATGACTCATTATGAAACTGCAATAGAAGGACAGCTTCACACACACCGGAAAAATGACCATGAATCTCGATACAAACGACCCCAGTTGAAAAGTAAATATAAAGTGTTGGAGACCCAAGCTGCTGAGATTTACACAAAAACCATTTTTTGTGACATTCAAACTGAGGTAATTGCGATTGGGGATTTCACAAATCAATGGTATGAAGAGCAGGCTGATGGGTTTGTTAAGTTCTACATAAATGATTTCCAGTAGCCTTGTACATCCTTGTTTGAGGTAATAATGAAGTTTTCTGAGTATGGCGTTTATTTATATTTTTCTCCCTTAAGTTTTTTTTTTTTTCTTTGACGTTTTTTTAGGTAATGTATCGTAAGTCTGATTGCATCAGCACTTGCTCATGTAGGCGTTTTGAGCAGTTTGGTTTGCTATTAGACATATATTTTATGTTTTGAGAAGTTTGGATATTAGGGAATTTCCAAAACATTGCATTTTGAATAGATGGCGTAAAGAGGCTTCGCCAAATTGCTCTTCAGATTACTCAATGAGTCGTGATTTTATCCAAACCGAGCTTAATCACGATGTTCAAAGTATGATGCGAGAAATTATTTTTGCAACAGAGTATACGTTGAACCGTTTATCTGGTAATATGGAGGAGGTGTCCTTATTCAACGATCATGTTCAATCTTATATGAAGAAGGTTCAAGATATGCAGATTGTTGCTCCTCCTCCTAGTACTAGGGATAGATTGCGGAGATAATTGGGCCAATATCAAAATGACAAGAATCCGATAAGAGTCAATGTTGGGTATAAGTCGAAAGCTTCTGGATCTCGCAAGCGTTTGAAATCCAAACAGGAGGAAGCAATTGAAAAACAAAAAAACAAAGCCCGGGGCGAAAGAAAGACAGTGTAAGAATTGCAAAGCTTTCGGAGACTACGCATCGACGTGCACGAAGCTGGTAATTAAAAGAAGAACGACACGGTCTTCGAGAGCAAGTGAAGAGTAATTTGGCATTTTATATTTTTTTTCTTATGCAATCTTTGAGCATGTTAGAATACACAACATACACTCATTTGGCGTTTTTATTTTTTATCATATGCAATCTTTGAGCATGTTAGAACGCACAACTTACAGGGTTGCCATCTGTGATGTTTGAACTTTTTGGCGTTTTAATTTGAATCAGGTGAGGATTATCTCAATAACATTTTGCTGAATGAGATGGACAACATTGTTAATGCTCACTTAAGAATGACCTAAGAATGTTGTCCACCTCATTCAGTGAAACTTTATCAAGAACAAAACTGAATCTCCAAGAAAAGAGGTTTGTCATATGGTATTTAGTAAGATATGGCGTTTGCTTTTGGTGTAATCAATGGAAGGGCCTGAGGTTGTTTATATAAGATGTTTTGGGCGCATTTTTTGGGCGGGAACTTTCTATATTAAATTTTAGTAATAAAGATGACACGCCCCATCATTAAGTTACTGTTTGTTCAACTTTATCTGTTAAATCTGCAACGCGTTCGTCGCATCACTAAGTTTGGCGTTTTGTATGAATGGTGTTTTAGATAAAAAAAAATGGGAAAATACAACGAATTAACTTTTGTAAGTTGAATATTATAGTTGTGGTGATTTTGGCGTTTTGTATCTAATTAGTGAAATAAAGTATTTTTTATTAAAAACCACTGAAAATGACACACCACAGAAAAGAAAAGAAAAAAATTAAAACCCCTCGTCAGAAGGGATCTGGTCTGAGAAGTATCCATCACCGCCCTTGTCTTCTTCTTTTGACCCTTCATAAAAATTCTCATCCGGAACTTCACTGTCATCATTTGCTTCATCTTGAAGACTTTGACACCTCCATATGATCATGTCAGTCAACAACGCCAATTTTATGGTCATGTCTGGGTTCAAACATGTTGCGTTGCATAACTCCTGTAGGAAGACAACTCTTTGTTCGGTCATGATGTTTTCAATCGTGTAGGCTTCTTGCTCCCCGTTGTCCTATACAACATTCACCAAGTATGTGTTTTTATTGTAACGCCAAGATTGGATGACTGGGTCCACAATTGGATTTGCAGGGTACGGTTCGAATTTTCTGGTTAATCTTCTTATAACCGTCTGTGTTTTCTCACAGAGGTTATTAAGAGGAATGCCAAGTGCTAGGATCTCCCTTTGAACTTCTTCGTCCAAGTTCAGTATGGCTCTTGCGGTTTGCACAAACACTCTTCTTCTGTTGTCAAAGAGGATTACGGATTTATTGATTCTAGTGTTGAATCTCCATGAAACGATGTTTGTTATTTGTTTTTTTTTCAGGGTTTTTTTTAATTTTGGCGTTTTATTTAAAGATGTCGTTTTATGAGTATGATCAATGGAAGAAATGTTAACATCATTTAAAAAATGATGTGTTTGGCTCGTAGTTTAGGCGAGAATTTTTTATAATAAATGTAAGTAATAAAGTTTCAGTTACTATTTGTTCAACTTTTTCTATTAATATTGTAACCGTCCCGTCATTAATTTTTGGCGTTTACATGAATGGCGTTTTAGATAAAGATGGCGTTTCATCTGAAGGGACTGATGTAGATGGCTCGTAGTTTAAGAAGGGCATTTAATGGCGTTTTATGCATGAGTGTCGTGTTTTGTTATATAGGAGTCAAAAGACCCTTTTACCCTTAATGAAGCGCGTCCACGTAATAAAGTTGTTATTATTTACTAAAACGCCACCGTGACAATCTAATCCATAGATTGTTTTGATCTAACGGCTGAGAGGCGTTCTCACCTTTTTCACACTTATAGTGGTTTTCTCTAATCATGCCCCTATATGTGTGTGTGTATATATATAAATAAACAAATATATAACATCTTCAAGTTCGATATAATAAAAATATATTACATTTGTTAAAATAAATATATATGTTTCAAGATTGATTAAGAATACCAACAAATAATGATTTAGTATAAACGTATAGTTATTGATTTCTATCATTAATATAAGTTTAAAAAGACTAAAAATATACATTTGTAGTTTTCATAACGGATTTTTACTACAAGCATAATATATATAATTTACCTATTTCGCGACAAAGTATATAGTTGTTATAATGTGATCAAAATGCTTATTTTAACCAAATATGTATTTCTAATGGATCAACTTAAATTTAGTGACAAAAATATATAATAGTCCATAATATTGTCTAGGGCATAAATATATACTTATAGTCCAATTTAACCAAAAATATACTTATGTCTAAATGGTATATAGTTAAAGACAAAATTTTTAGGTTAATATGATATAGATTTCTAACAATTTATATATTTTGCATAAAGTATAAACTAACATGATAAACTAAAATTAAATTACTAAAAATTATATCTAAGAACTTTCTAATTAATATTATAAAAACTCAATAATTCTACCAATCTAGCATTTATTAACAAGAATTTTAGCATGATAATCCTAGCAAAATATAAGCATATATATTGCGAAGACACATGGATGGAGACTCTAGCATTTGTAAGAGCCTCCTGATGATCCATCTTGTTTCTAGAACAATTTCCCTTAAACCTTTCCTTTCTTACCTCTAACTCTGAAAGGTGTCATTCATCCTATGTTTTCAACACTAAATAATTAATTCATTATAAATTGTTAACACTAAACAAGCAAATTCAATCCAAGGGAACCTCTTCTTTGTGATAATAAGATTTTCTAAGTTACTTTTTTCTTTTTTTTTCTTTTTAACCTTTTAACAACCTTTATTTTACAATCTTAAAATTGGTCTGTCAATAGCAAGGTTTAAGTTGGAGAAGTCGTGTCCTTGGTTCGATAAGCAGTTTTAATCTAAATTACACTACGCTACAATAAGTATTCTTGACTATTTTGTGCGTTTAGTTGAAAATAAAAATCATTATATAAATTTAAAACCTTGATAGAAGTGTTCAACATATCACCAAAAATCATTATTAAGACACACCAAAAGGACAATAACCATATTTTTAATTTATTTTAAGATGCCTTGATATAGGTATAGGAAAACTGCATAAGAATGACAGGTAAATGGACAACAAGTTGTGTTGCAACCTCTTTTTTGAATATCAAATCCAATTCTACCGAAAACAATACTCTGGTTCTTTGGTGTCGAGAAATTGCTGAACCATTGACGGCACCAACAAGACATCTACTATACATGCGAAGTCTCTCTAGGGCAGGATGACACTGTCTTGAAATTATAATACATATATAAAAACTAACGTGTTGTTGAAAGGAAGTGTATAACCACCCGTATATTTTCAAAGGGCCACGTCTTCCAATATAATATCATTCACAACTATTTTGTAAACGACGTAACGCTTCGGCTAAGGGTACCAATACCTGATATATATCAACCATCATTTGCATTTGAAATATAATAGAAGTTTAATAATATAACCAAAGCGTATACAGGTATCATTCGATCATCTGAGTTTCACATCATTCGATCATCTGAGTTTCATACGAATCATCCTTCCATACATAGGGTTCTGCTTCAGCGGATGTGGAGGCAACGGTAGCCGCAACGTTGTCAACGACTTCATTCAATTAACATAAATAGAATCTCATGTTCTCTAATTACATAATTCTTATTAAATTTACTGAAACTTATATGATTATAGGAATTTTCATAACCAATTTTAAACAAAAGTACAAGAATACCCTTCACCTAAAAAGTTAGATAATGTGATGTGGTGGGTTATGAGTGGCTCCTACTGTTTATATGCAAACTAAGGTTTGCATTTGAACCTAAACCATGTTGTATAATACGGAATGCAATAACATGAAATACTTTGTTATTTGCATGTATAATTAAGAGTAAATTGCACAAAACATCCTTTATGTTTCCTCAAACTTGCAGGTTCCAGCCTTAATGTTTAAAAGTTGCTAAAAACAGCCTTTAAGTTTATTTTTGTTGCGGGTTCAATCCTTTACAGCTAACCACGTTATTTTCTTCAGTTAAGTTCCCTCACATGCATAACATGTGAGGGTATATTCGTCATTTTGGTTGATCATGTGAGGGAACTTAACTGAAGAAAATAACGTGGTTAGCTGTAAAGGATTGAACCCGCAACAAAAATAAACTTAAAGGTTGTTTTTAGCAACTTTTAAACATTAAGGCTGGAACCTGCAAGTTTAAGAAAACATAAAGGATGTTTTGTGCAATTTACTCTATAATTAAAGATGTTTCCTGGGTTTATTATCCTGTAGTAACACACTGGTTGACGTCAACTCGTTGAACAATTAACATAAGAAAACAATCTTATATATATAATAAATGAAAATATTTGGGCTGGCAAAATATTAGAGCTTCTCAATTATCATTTTGGCTCCAAACTTCCGGGTCCGCTTTGTACCCTAATCCAACCATCAATTCTGATCCAATATAAACTTATACATCTTTTTCATTCTCCATTCACCGTTCATTGTTCACTCTGAAAACCCTAGCGCCTCCCTCACCTTTTCTAAAGATGCATATGTTGGAAGAGTTTCACAATCACGAAACCCAAGCCCTCATCATCTCCCCCGTTTTGATTCAAATGAAATTAGATGCTAAACGATTCTAATACAACCGTTCATTCAGATTTCACAAGTTTCACACAATTGAACCGACCACTGTGTTACTCCGTTGTGACCACCACCTCACCATTCAGGTTTGCTCACTGTCATTCACGTCACCATTCAGGTTTGCGGCACAGCTTGTTGCCCGTTTACCTGCAACTTGTTTGGAATTTGTTACTTTGGTATATAATATAAAATTTTGAATGTATATAAACAACTATCTATTCACTTGAACTGGTTTTAATGGTGCTTATTATATATTCAATTTTGGATGATACGAAAAGAACTATTGCTTCCTACTATGGCTGTTACTTCACATTACAAATGTCAGACCTTATATTTTGGGGTTTTCAGGTTAATAAAACTATGATTCCATTTGTTACCAGTTTTTTCTATATATTCCACAAATGATTATGAAAATTAAGTTCATATAAACCCACAAATGATTTAATAATTCGTTACCTTCATTCATGTTTCACTCTTTTCAAGTTCTTCCTTGAAATGTTTCTTGATTCGTCATCAAGACTAAAACTTTGTAGATGCACATGTGAGCTAACATAATATTTGTTGCAGCCGTACCCGTTGCTGACTGGCATCTGCAGCAGTACCCATTGCTGACTGAAATCAGGGCTGCACAAATGGGCAGGTGATGCATACGAGTTTAATAAAGAAGAACCCTACATTGAGCTTCTGACTAATTTTTCAAAGGTTCACTCAGATTTAGGTCTCACCGTGGTCTGGTATGTTGGTTTTATAATTGTCATCTAATTATTTGTGTGTGTTTTATGGGTTTTGCTACATTTATTTATTCCTTCTTTTTCTCTACTATGTGTTTTTTTGTGTGTGGAGATTTGATTATAGTTGTTTGTTTTGCCATCCAATTTAGGGTTTTAATTGGCAAATTATATTAGTCTCTCAGTTGTGTCATGTAAAGATTTTCTTGAACATAGATGGCATTCGTTTTCAGAACTGAAATGTGCTAAATTGGTTATTGGTTTTATGGAACTTTTGTACTTTCGTATGTTTTGTAGAAGTTGGGAACCATAGGTCAGCGTTTATAATTCAGTCTTTATTTGAGTTTCTGAGACTCGCAACTGCAGATTCATTTTGATTGTTTGTTTCCTTAGTGCATATATTTTATAGAAGTTTTAGAATATATGTATGTGTAAATATGTGATGGTACTTGAACCCTTGAAGTTTTCTAATTTTTCATTTGGGAATTATGGTTCTGTTGTAGTCAGGGCTAATTATAACAGTTGGTAATCATCACCCTAACTGAACATTATTTTTTACTCTTTGTGATACTCTTATATAATTATAATATCCAACCCGGTTTGCCATGTATCTTAGGTTACCAGTTTTACTCAAATCTGTTCCGAGTCATTACCTGACCCACCTTACACACATTAATGAACTTGACAAGATGTATTATTTTGGTCTTTACTCTTTCTCCTTATCTGCATTAATTGTTTTAGCTTTGCTAAAAAGTTAAATCATCATTGTGGAAAATTAGGAAAACATCAGTTTTGGTTGGCTTTCTATTTGATATGTTATAGAGTTTGGGATACACAAAAACATCACTAACACCGTTTAATTCTCCTAGCTTGTAGAGTTTCTTTATTTATGTTTTTTTTAATAATTTATAAGAGAATGATAGTTTGCTGCCTACGTTTTTCTGGCTCTGTCCTAGATTATATTTGAATCTTGATTTAAGCTTTTTATATTTGACATCAACTTCTTTTCTTCCAGTTGGTTATCTAAATGACTGTTTGATTAGAATACGTTTTGCCCCATTTGAAGGTAGAATGTTGGTCTTTTGGCTTTGACCCGTATTGGCAGTTGGATAATTGTGCAAATTTTGGCTGTTTTTATAATCTTTATAAATATTGGCAAGTCTTTTTAGTAAAAATCATACAACTCTTTCTACAAGTTGGGATTGACTTGTAACACCTCGTAAAAATCGTGTCCAATAATGTATTGACACGCGTCCCTAATCCTAATAATGTCAAACGTTGACTATGAGGGACTATTTTTGCCAAACATGAAAGAATGGTTGTGGAAGGCTAAAAGTGTCAACATGCTTAAACGAAGCTTCTGAATGACCTTTTACGGTAATCGTATGCTTTAACAAACCACTTGTTGAACGAACGAAACCATTTATCATTTAATTCAAAAGTTTGTGAGTTGAAGGGATAAAAGCGTCAACATGTTAATTTATACCTTCGAATGACCTTTTAACGAACCCGGAGCATATTAATGTTCGATTACACTCCCGGGTATGCCCAATACTAGTTTAGAGGGGCTAAAAGTGCTATAAATGGAAATTTAAAGGAGTTTGGAGGTACATGGACTAAAGTTATCAAATTTCAAAGATAAAGTAGGGCGCCACGCCACGCGAAGCCTAAAGGGTATGACCATCTCATAGCGCGACTACATGGAACTGGCAGAAAGTGTGCTGCAGTTGCGCAACTTTGCCTTGTTCCCCACACATACCACCAAAACACCTCCTAATCGAAACCATGAGCTGCGTGGTGGTTTTAGACACGTCCCTAGATATCTGGAATGATCTCTTAGTCTCTCATACCACCTGTATTAATCTAAAAGTTCAGCTCCAACTATAAATAGGAGTGTACCTCCACTTTTACCTTTTCTCATTCACCTTTCTCCTCTCTATTATACTCTTGGAAGTTCCTGGTCACCTAGGAGCATCCCTTTGAGTTCTAAACTTTCTCATGGACCACTTATAAGTGTTCCATCTCTGCTCTTTACATTTTATAGGCTTTTATAGCCAAAAGTCAAGCGTTTTTGATACGCTTTGACTTTCGGTTAAGAACATTATGGTCCAGCCATTATTCGTTATGAACATCGCTACGTGATCGAAATTAGGTAGGTGTTAATCCCAGAAAAGACACCTCCAGGAAATCACGTTTGCTTGGTCAATTGACGGGTCAACATATTATTGTTTAAAAAGTCAAACGGGTCAATTTTGAAAATAATCATAAACTGATAGTGTAGGTGTTATAAAATATGTTTTAACACTTTAATAACATGGTAATAATTATTAGAACATGTGTAAACATGTTTGGCTCGTCAATCCCAGTTCTAGGGTCAGTTCGCAACCGAAATTCACAAAGTTTGACTTCTGCTTTGACTTTCGATTCTGGCCCGAATTAGATTAGTTTACTACGGATCTAAGGTCTCATTATGATCATATTATTGTGTAGCATAACCTTCTGAGGTTATATTACCTGATCATAATAGTAATAAGAGTTTTATGCAAGTTTCCGTTAATATGCTATACTTTTACTATATTGCCCTTTTTATTAAAAATAAGGTTTTAAAACAAGAATGAACCTGCAAATGGATTTCCTACTGATATGTTAATATAATTAACATATTATGATGTTATTATTCTGTTCATAAACTGAGTTTTACTATAATATCGTAAATCATGCTTTTAAAGGACCAAAATTCCCCTTTGGCATAAAAAATGGTTTTAAGCATACCTCTTTATAAAAGCTCATTACCTACTGATGTAATATCATAAATAGAATTATTTGGTATGTCAAGTCAGTTTACATTCTGAGTTTAAATACGAGTTCTTGTGTTATGTCGATAAATGACGATAATGCCCTTATGGCACCTAAATTGGTTTTAATCATACTTTTTATATAAAACCTTTTTACCCACTAATATGTTATATTAATAACATATCTTGATCATATAAACCTGATCACAACATTACTTTTCAATAAACATCGCATAAATCGTCATTTAGCGACTTTAGTGCCGTTTAGGCGCATAGTATGGTTTTAAACCATATTAACCAACCAAGACTTGTTACCCACTGATTTTATAACTCATTTAAATTTTTTTTACAGTAGGTACATGTTATAAACTCGGAATCCCAAATAAGCTATTAAAATTTTGTGTGAAATGACCAAAATGCCCCTACGGTGCATAGTTTGGTCTTGAACTATAAACCACACATATGTTTGATATCCTACTGATGTTATATCGCAAATTAAGTATTTTTCCAGAATGTTTATGATCTCAACATCAGAATATACGCAAGATCCTTTTATATGTCACTTAATGACTAAAACGCTCTTATGAGGCATAACTTCATATTAAAATCTTAACGGGCATACAAGTTGATATCCTACTGATATTATAACTTGTTTAAACTATAATGGCATATAGGACTTGTTCATGACTCATCCAGTTACCCGATATCGCTTATATGTGTATGGTTAAGTTTATATAGCCCATTCACGTAAGTTTACCGAAACGGGTTTAACCTTATCATTTTTACTTCAATTTCCAGATGTAAATAGTTTACCCATATTATACAAGTCTTAGTACTTGTTGGGTTTAAACTACATTATATTCTGGTCATCGCTTAATCTAGCGTATCGTACCGTTATTCACACTTGAAGCTAGCCGGTCTAAGCCTATGACTTAAATAGGACCCGCTAGTATTCTAATTGGTTATTTATACCATCATTCCAGACTAGAGCCTTCCAGTAAATGCTACCTACACTTATCTAATTTGAATACGACTGAGTTAATTTAATCTTGCACTTGAATCAAGTTTTAGCTTAGGTAAATACTTTTAACTTATTTTCCCTATACGGGCTTGGGATACGGTAAATTATTACCGCTTGGTCAGGTATGGGACACTTAGCCAGATTGTGGCTATCAAATCTACATAACCCGTTTTGATCTGTTTTGTTAGATAACTTGAACATTGGGGGTTAACGCGACCATGTCCTGGATATCCTCTGCTCATTTAAGTTACTAAAGGCCATGACCTAAGCACGTGGTGTAGGCATACACCTAAGAGATGCGAATGCTAAAATATTTATTATTACCCACAAGTTGGGGATAACTCCTTTGTGGGTTTATAAGTGGTGTGTCGGTTAATCATGTCTCGGTTTCTATACTCGGCCACATATGTATTGACAAACATGTAAAACTGTATACAAGATTAAAATTCTTAATTGTCCCAAGTTATAAAAGATTTTCACATGCCTGGTACATTTAAATCAATTTTGAAATATTTTTAAAACGAGTCAGTTAATTGTATTTACCAGTGAAAACTGACGTATTTTCAAAAAGACTAAGTTACATGTACAAGACGAAAAATAAGCTGGAAGCTGCTTGGTAATGTTAGAAGAGGATCTTGCAAGTCCTTTACATGTGCCTATAGTCTGTTGACTCCTTTTGTACATTTTACGATCCGCCTGTGGATCTTATTACAAACGTTTGTATATTATTATATTGAACTTTGAACATTTATGTTTGTAATAGTAATTTTACTCCAAGACTTCCGTTGTGCTATTCTGGGTTGCTTGTCTATGATGATACCAACTTACGTCACGATACTCCACCGGGATCTATGTTGGAAATCGGGGTGTGAATGACTTCATGAAATAGTTAAGCAATAACCATACTACATGTTTATGCAAGTAAGTTTGGAGTAGTCTTCGCTTCAATATTTCAACAAGTATGAAGTTATCAATTGTTAATCTTGGTTTATTATATAAATACCTTTTTTTTACTAAAATATGTTAATTTTGCTAAAGCGAGCTTAAAAGGAAAATATGTATACGTATGAGTGTGTTAGAAGATAACTCCAAACTTTGGGACAAAAGACTATGAAATGGAAATGCAAGGAACCAAGGACTATAAGTGCTAAGTTATTAGACCTAAAATAGGATGAGTAGGGATTGCCATGTTTCTTGCTACTTTGCAACTCTTCAACAAAATTCATTGAATTCGAACTCGACCTTAGAGATCTAAATCTAGGTTGAGATTCAGTTTTGAAGACGTTATGGAGGATTTGGCGAGCAAGGATGAAGGAATGAAAAGGTTTGTAACCGTATGTATGTTTTGGCGTCTGTTAAAACAACAAGAATATGGCAGGGGGAAGGTCCAGGATCAACTCCAATGGAAGCTCCTTGACTGAAATCTGTGGACAAAGAACACCGTTAGCCTTAACGCGAGAGGTGGCCTCCCGCGTTTGGACTCCGGCGTGAGAATCAGTTATATGTTCTTGAGAGTCTTAGCATAGTAAAGGAAAGAGTTTTAGAGTGAGAGAGTGAAGAGTGAATACCTTTGGCTGGACCAAGACACTCCCTTTTATAGGCCAGGTGACCTGCCCAAGGGAGCTCCTTTGCCCGCTGCTACCTTCTCTATTGGGTAAGCATCTCATTTGCTGTTGGTTGCTTGCAGGAAAGACCTTGCCTTTTAAGGTAATTTCGCAGGTTGTGTGTCTCGAGGACATTGTTTATGCTTTTAGTGAAAGGTCAAGTCAATTTGACCTTTGTCATACGAATCCCGAGGCTATACAATAATAGTAGCTCCCTCATGATGACCCAGCTCCTGGTCGGGAGCTAGCTGCCCCATTTGATTAGCCTTTGCTTTTCCTTATGTTTGGCTCATTATTGTTTATTTGAGTTTCTTGATTATCTTAGTGTTGTTTGATTAGGGTCCTAGCATACCCACGTCATCAGCCCCCCAGACATAAGTATTGGTATCTTTTTAAGGAGCGATGCTTATGACTTTAAGGGTAGCCTCCTAGTTATTTTAACCCGTCTTTTAGGTTGGGTAGCCAAGCTTCCTTGGTGCAACCTATTTTCACCTTCCTAGCTTTAACGATTTAAATTCTTCATCTTTTAATGCCCACTTGCATTAGCCGGCTATCAGGAAGCGATTGATTTGACATCGCTGCAGGTGATGAGTGCCTCCCCTAACAGGTTTCGGCGGTTACATCTCGTTTCTTAATTTTCCCCAAAAATCGGGATTAGTGTTTTTCGCTTTATAAAATAACCGTTCCCTCCGATCTTTTGCATTCCACAATTTTCCAAATTCTCCATATTTGTCTTCTAGATATTATCGAGTTTTCTCCAGCGATATATAATTATCCGGTACGTCTTTCTTTCTCTTCATGGCTTCTAACAAGAATGACATTGCTTCTCAGTTCTCCAAACTCACCGATTCTGAGATTAGGCAGTTTGTTCTTGATCATGGGATCGATCCTAGGCTTGAAATTAGGGTTCCGGAGATATGACCGCTGATCAATGTCCGGAGGCGTTTTTGGTTTTTTATACTCGTATTTTGGATCAACCAAACCTAAGATACCCTTTTTCCAACTTCTTTCTTAGTGTCCTCAAGTATTTTCGATTGTCGTTGGGTCAGTTAGCCCCTGTAGGTGTTGCTCGTATTATGTTCTTTGAAATACTTTGCCGGTCTTTGAGTTATGAGCCTGATTTGCTGATGTTCCGGTGGTTTTTCTGACTTGCCAGGAATGGTGATTGGTTCACTATTGAGAAAACCCCATGTGAAGCTTCCCTCCTTTCGACCACTGCCGGTCATACCTATGCTTGGAAGAATCAATTTTTGTTTATTTCTCATGACCTGCTTCCCTTCCCTGTTGTTCCTCGGAAGTTTTCTGAGGTGTTGAATGAGAAAGAGCCGGAAGCAAAAAGTGTTTATCAGGAGTTATTGCTCAAACTCCGTCCTTTCCGTTTGAGACTTAAGGCTTACCCGGAGGAGCTTCTGGTTATGCTGGGTATAAGCCAGGATTGGCCTGAACCTCGTTGTGAACCTGTGTTTTTCTTTAAGGACAAAGGTATGTTATATTGCTTTTGACTTGTTCACTTGATTTGTTTTGATTTTCTTATTCTTGTTTTTTCAGAAATGAGTGTCTTAGATTTTCTTGAGATGAATGATGCTACAGGTGTGGAGATTGAGGTAAGGGAGCTTGCTGAGGGTGCTCCCTCTGTTATTCGCCGTACTGAGCATGTCAGGACTGCTGGTGATTTCTAAAACGTTCCTGTTCAACCTATTTCTGATGCTCCTTCTGCCAAGAAGCTTACTACTCCGGGTCGGCGGTTTACTAGGGGAATGTCTTCTTCGAAGTCTGTTCCCAGTATTCTGATCCAATTTCTGTTGATAGTGGGGATGAGGATGATAATAATCTAATTGCTTCTGTTAGCGGGATGAAAGTTGTAAAAAAGGAAACTTCTGAGTTTGTTGGTGGTGCAAGTGATGCTGGAGGAGGTGTTTTTATTGGTGATGAGGAAGGTGATAATAGTGGTGGAGGAGGTGATGTTCCCCCTCATGTTGTAGCTGTCCTTCAGAAGTTAAACGAAACTAAGCGAAAGGTTCCTGAGAAGTCGACTAAAGCTTCGAAGGTTGCGAAGAAGAAGGTTAAGACTATTGTCACCAATCCTTCCTCTGTTGAGGAAGGTGCCTCTGATGTTTTGAAGGATGTTGGTGTTGAGAAGACTGTGGGAGAGAAAGCTGCTGGGCTGAAGGGGAAAGGGAAATTGGGTGATGTCTCAAAGGGGAAGTCTACTACCGATTCGGGGAAGGGGCCGGTAGAGTCTGTTTATGTTCCAAAGTGGAATATTGGTGATTCAGACACCTTGAAGAGCAGCAAGGTGTGCCATGATCTCCTCAGGAATGTTGCTCCCCCTGCTGAAAAGGAGTTGCTTTCTCAATTATCTGATGATGAATCTGCCTATCGCATCATTACCCAAGCTGCCAGCTTGATAATCTCCCTTCCTGATGGTCTTGAAGGCTGGGCTAATTCAGTGAGAAAGAATGTTGATCTTACGGAAGCGTTGTCAAAGAAAGAGGCGGAGCTCAAGGATTCTTCTGATCATCTAGCAATTGTTCAAGCTAAAGTGAATGATCTTGAGGAACAACTTGCATCTTCTCTAGCTAAGAGGAATGAAGAGTCTAAAAAGCTTGAGGTATATGCTGGGAAACTAGCCGACTTCAATACTCTGCTTGCTAGGGACAGAGCTGAGTTTGGGATTGAGAAGTCGAAGTTCAAGCAGGAGCGTGCTGTCCATGAGGCGAGTGTTGAAGAGTTGAGGCAACAAGTCAGGAGCTTATCTGAGGATAGGGAGTGGTTGATTGGGTCTGGTATCCGCCGTTTTGTGACTTTCCTTCTTCACAGCCAAGAGTTCAATAAGCATCTTGCAGGTGTCTATTCCAAGGCCATGGCTCATGGTCGTTTTACGGGTCTTGTTGCTGCTTCTGAGGCAATTGCTCGTGGGGAAGCCATTGATAGGCTTCCCTCCTACAAGCCTGATTCTCTGAACGACTTTACTGCTGCTGTGAGGAGGATGGAAGCTCTCTCATATCCTTATGTTGAGAGTTTGTCCCAAATAATGGATCGTCCCATTGCTGAGTTGGAGGCCTTAGAGCCGGAAGGTTTGAACTTGGATCTTTGTAGGCAACTTCTGCCTTCTCCCTCCGCGAAACGATCGTAATTTGAATCTGGTGTTCAAGACCGGGGAGCTAGACCTGTCAAGGAGGCTAGAATGATTCAAGGTTCTGACCCTACTGCCACCTCCTCCATCCCTGTTGATGTCCCCCCCCTGTCGTCTGTAAGGGGGGAACCTAGCTCCTCCGCTCCTGAAGGTGAGGATGTTGATCTTGATGGCCTGTATGATGACCTTTCTTAAGGCGATAGTTTTTCTTATCTGATGTTGGCGCCATTGGCTCATTTTGGCATGTTTATGGTTGTTTTTGTTTTAACCTCCTTGTTTTAGGAAGCTTTTATGTTTTCTTTTGCCCTTGTATGGGTTATGTTTTGTTGGACTTGACTTGTATGGACCAAGCTGCCCCTTTAGGGGTGTTAAGCTTTTTAATATTTTATATGCGTGTGATAATCTGTCTTTCTTAGCTTGACAATATGTTTGTATTTGTTAACTGTGGGAGCCTATGGCTTTCTGTTTCCTTATGGGAATTTTTTGTAATCTTTTGTATTGTTATTGTAATGGTTGGTGTTGCTATGGTTAGCTTTTATGTTTGTGACACTATGTACAAACGCTTTGTATTTTGCAATGCTTTCTCTAGATGAATTTTGGTTGAGTGCTGCAGTCGCCCATCTTAATCCTTCTATCAAAGAACCGATGCGTGTTTCTTGTTGCTCTATCTCTTTTCTAGTCCACATTTTATTTTATACTTTGTGGTATATTTAAATAGGTATTTTTGCTTGTTGTCCTATGAAGCATTTGTTGTAAGGTGTTTACCCTTTTTCATGGAGTTAATTTCGTGAATGTGTTCGATCCATGGAGTTGTATTGTTTTAGGTACTCACCCTTTATACGGGAAGGTATAGTGCCTTGTTCCCCGTTGAGCAATATGGCCTAGGAGCTCATCCCTTTTTTATGGGTAGATATAGCGTCGGATCCCATGGAGCTTGATTTGGAGGAGCTCACCCTTAGGATAGAACAAGATCATATTTTTTTTGTTAACAAAAGTTGTTGCTTGTGTTCTCATTAAAACTGATTACAGCCAAGTACAGATTTGTTCAACCATTACAATGACTAACTCAAACTATGAATTTCTTTAAGTGCTTCCCATTCCAATGTCTTGGAACTCTTTTACCTTCTGGGGTTTCAAGTTTATAGGAACCTCCCTTGTGTGCTTCCCTTATCATATATGGACCTTCCCATTTTGGGCCCATTTTTCCAGTGTCTTCCATTTTGCTTGCTTCATTGTTTCTTAACACAAGGTCTCCTGGCTTGAATACCTCTTTCTTGACCCTTTTGTTGTAATAGCCTTCTATCTTTTGTTTGTACCTTGCTTCTCAGATCAAGGCAGCTTCCCTGGCTTCTTCTAGTGGGTCTAGGTTCAATAGGAATTTCTGTTTCATTGGGTGCTTCCTACCTTCTCGAGCTCCTTAACGTTTGTACCCCCATCTCTATTGGAATTACTGCTTCTGAGCTGTATACCAGGCTATAGGGAGTTCTTTGGTGGCTTGTTTTTTCCAATGTTCGGATGGCCCATAGTACACTAGGGAGCTCAGTGTTTGCCATACCTCCGCAGCCTAGTCTTCAGCCCTTCCACTATACTTCTGTTCATTCTTTCTACTTGTCCATTGGATTGTGGGTAGCAAACAGAGCTAAGGGCCTGCTTGATCTGGAGCTCCTGACACCGTGTACTAAATGGTTTCTCGGTGAATTGCTTGCCGTTATCGGTCACGATCTCCCCCGGTAGCCCGAATCTACATACGATGTTTTCCCATACGAAGTTAATCACATTTTTCTTGTGATTTAAGCTAATGGCTTCACCTCTGGCCATTAGTGAAATAGTCCACTGCCACTAGGAGGAACTTTACTTGGCCTGCTGATGTGGGGAAGGGAGCTACTATGTCCATTCCTCATTTATAGAATGGCCATGCTGCTAGAATGGGGACTGGATCATGCTTCGGACTTGTTTTCACTATAGCGTGTAGTTGGCATGACTCGCATTTTTGAATGACTTCAGCTGTGTCTTTGTGCATCGTGGGCCAATAATAGCCCATGTTCATTAGCTTTGCTACTATCGTTCTTGGTCCTGCATGGGCACCGCATATCCCTTCATGCACTTCATTTATCAAGTAATTGCTTTGATTGGGACCGACGCACCTTAGCAGTGGGGATCAGTAGTGTCACACCCCAACCGATGGCGGATTCATCGGGGCGCGACACTAAGCGGTTCAGATTGTTCGAGAGAATCCACAACGACTATTTTTAAGTGACAATATTTAAGCGTCAATTTCCCATACAATCAACATACGACCATTTCATAATCATCACAAATTCAAATATTCTCAAACAATTTCAAAGTCGATTACAAATTTATTATATGTTTCTAAAGCAAAAACCCTAAGTCCATTTGCTGCGAAAATCATCCTCAACCTGTTACATACGTTAAATACAAGTCAATACAATAAAGTAAAGGTGAGCATATAGGTTTAATAGCATACTAATAGCGATAAAGCGTTTATGCATAACCAGCATGTACACGTAGAGAAAGTGAATATAAGAAGCTAACAATAATGGTACGAGTTAACCAACACGACTGCGATGTGAGTATGCGCGATACGAGTTCACAATAGAGAACACGGACGTAAAGTAATTTGCGAGCCTTAACAACCCCCAAACCAATCGGGTGCTGAGTCCAAACTATAGTACTATCGTTGCTAAGGGTGGTCTATAAGTCCTCATTATTCACACATAGCAAACAAACATTTAACGATTCACGTATAACATGCTAGGGCGGTTAGCGTTAAAAGAGTTTAGCGTTGTGTGTATAGTGTTTTTGATATAGCGAACGTATGTAACACCCAAATGTGCGTTAAAGTGAAAAAAGGGTTCAAGTATACTTACTGTTAGTATTTGATAAACAAACACTAAGCGGTTCTGGATTGAAGGGAGCGCCGGTTCAGCCTGTAAACGCGAACAGAAGTGCATCAGTCTTCCGAATTGCTGAAACGGTCCAAACGTGAAGGAGCAGGAGACAAGTTCGGGCGAAGTTGTACCAAATCCCTCAGATTTGGTACAAGTTCGGGCGAACTCGCTTGAAGTCTTCTGGATTACACGAGATCGGGCGAACTTGTCTGGTTTCCTTGGAAACCGGACAAGTTCGGGCGAACTTACCTTGTTTTCTTGAGGTTGATACAAGTTCGGGCGAACTTGTCTGGTTTCCTTGGAAACTATACAAGTTCGAGCGAACTTGATTGATTTTCTTGAGAATTGAACAAGTTCAGCCGAAGTTGGTCACCAATCTGGTGACAACTTCGAGCGAACTTGCTCTTTTTGGAGCGAACAAGATCCAAAACTTTCCATTAGTGCTTTTACCTTATCCTTGTATTGTATCATTGATGGTTCCCTTGCTGTGTATTCCCCTTTTACCTGGCTCGCCACCAGCTTCGAGTCGGTGAAAGCTTGAAGCTCTTTAACCCCCATTGTCTTTGCTATTCTAAGGCCAGCTAACAACGCTTCATATTCTGCTTTGTGCAAGGAAAGTCGAGACGCAGTGCATAAGTATATTCGGTTCCGCAGGTGTCCGTTATGATGAGACCTTCTCCGGAACCTTTTATACTAGAAGCTTCGTCTGCGAACAACGTCCACTTTCCCGCCACTATTGTTTCACACTCTTATTTTTCTATCTCGTTAACCTCCTTGATTCTTGGCATTTCTGTTAAAAAATTAGCCAACACCTGCCCTTTGTAAGTTTTCCTTGGTATATATTTGATATTGTGTTCCCCCAATCTCACTGCCCACTTAGCCATCCTTCCTGAATCCTCAGGCTTCTCCAGGATAGTTCTCATCGGTTGGTCAGTCAGCACTTGAATAGGATGAGCCCGAAAATACTTTCTTAGCCTTTTGGCAGTGTGTACCAAAGCTAAAACTAGCTTCTCCAATGGAGCATAGTTAATTTTCGCGGTCTTTAGGACTTTGCTTACAAAGTACACTCGTATTTGCTCTCCTTCCCTTTCTACCATAAGCACAGAGCTAATGGTTTCTTGACCTGTGAGAATGTTTTTTAGGGGAACATTAGTGTTTGTTTCTTTTTATTTATATTGACAAGGGAGGTGTTTTACTGAACCTGCAGACAAGTAGACAGTGATTGTCTCGTTATTTGATGGTGCTACCATGGCAGGTAAGGAGGCGAGGAGCTCCTTGAGTGCTGAGAAGGCTTGCCCGGCCTCCTCCGTCCGAAGCTCTTTTTGTTAATGCAAGCCTTCAATGTTCGAAAGAACGGGAGTGATCTTTCTGCTGACTTTGAGAGGAACCTTTTGAGGGTTGCAATCTTCCTATTCAAACTTTCTACCTCTTTCTTGGTTCATGGTGATTTCATTTGTATGATGGCTCGGACCTTGTCCGGGTTGGCTTTGATGTTCTGCTTCCCCACTACATGACCAAGGAACTTCCCTTCTCATACCCAAATGCACATTCACTTAGGTTCAGTTTCATATTGATTTTGTTGAGGTTGTGGAATGTTTCCTTGATGTCTTGCAACTTATCTTCTTCATTTTGGCTTTTTATCACCAAGTCATTGACATATGCTTCCATGTTTCTCCCTATTTGCTCGGAGAAAGCTTTGTCGATTAGACGTTGATATGTGGCCCCGGGGTTTTTCAACCCAAAGGGCATTTTGGTGTAACAGAAAATACCCTTGTTGGTGTGAAACGCCGTCTTTTCCTCATCCTCCTTCGCCATTTTAATCTAATGATGCCCTTTGTAGGCATCCAGGAAGCATTTGAACCTGTACCCGGTGAGTGAATCCACCTTCCAATCAATTTCAGGTAGGGGTAGCTATCTTTAGGACAGGTTTTGTTCAAGTTCTTAAAGTCAACACACATCCGCCACGATCCGTCTGGCTTCTTTACCATTACTAGGTTAGCAAGCCAGGATTGGTATTTCACCTCCCTTAGGATGTTAGCCTTTACTAATTTTTCTACCTCCTGAAAGGCAGTTTGGCTTCGTTCGGGAGCCAGGTTTCTTTTTTCTGAGTAACTTGTTTGTGTGTTGGAGCAATATTTAATGAATGATCAGCTATGTGTCTTGGTACCCCTATCATATCACTGGAACACCAGGCGAACACCTCTGCATTGCTCCGGAGGAGGTGTTTCAACCTTTGCTTTGTGGCTTCCAGGAGGTGACCATTATCCTGATCTTTTGCTCCGGGTAGGAGCTGTTTATGCATACCTCCTTGTCAGAACCGTCTTTTGTGCCGCTGCATTCTCCCATTTCTACTTATGCTGATGCAATCATGGAGCTTCTTGTGTTGGGCTTAGCGATGCTACACTCTTGTCAGTTGGGAATTTCATCATCCCATGAGCTGGGGAGACAACATCTTCGAAGGCGGCGATACCCGGTCTTCCTATCAGCGCATTGTAGTTAGAGGGGGGGCTTATTACTATGAAAGTAAGCTCCTCCGTTCTTGACAGATCACCATCCTTGAAACACAAACCAAGAGTTAACTTTCCCAAGTGTTGTACCTTTTCCCAGGTGAAGCTTCTCAAGGTTGTATCGGTGTCTTCCAGATGAGCTTTTGTTTCCATGCTGAGTTGGTTAAAGCATCTTTGGTACATGATATATGAGGCAGCCCCAGGGTCCATGTATACCCCGTCGATGGGGTGACCTTCCAGCTCAACTTCAACGATGATGGGAAGCTCTAGTTTGTCGTCTGACTTTGCTAGGGGGAAGCAGATTATCTCTTGATTCCAAGGGGTGGTTCTTCTTCTTTTTCCCTCTTGCTTTTCCTCTGCCCACACCATGTTGACATTTGATTCCTTCTTACCTTCTTTCTTTTCTTTGATCTCCTTCACCAGGTGAGCTAGCTCCCCCGATTTAACTGCTTCCTATATCCTCTTTTTCATCTGATAGCAATCGTTGGTGTGGTGCCCCGTGTCATTATGGAAAGCACAAAACTTAGTTGAGTCCCTTTTGTTGGCTAGTTTGGATAGAGGTCGGGGAGGTCTGAATGTATACTTGACCTCCTCCGTTGATAAGATCTCCAGGGGGGTTTGGGTAAGGAGGATAAAGATGTGCTTGTCTTTTTCCTTTCCTGGTTTTGGGAACCTCCTTCTATCTTCGAACCTTCTGCTTTCATAGGGACTAAACGACCGACGTTCTATGAAGGGTTGAAATCGGGATCTTTTGGATGAGGAAGGTTGATCCCTCCAGCTACCATGTTTCCTTTTCTTTGAAATTTGTTTTTCTAGCGCTTCTTCTCCTTTGAGGAAGGACTCGGTTCTTTCAAAGGCTTCTTCCATTGATTTCATGAAACCTCCTTAGAAGTTTCTTGGGTCTAAAGGCATTCATGAATGCAGAGACCCTCATTTTTTTTGGTTGTTCCATTATACATCAAGCCTTCTCGCTTAAATCTCTCCACGAAGGTTCTAAGGTCCTCGTGGTCCTTTTGCTGAATTTGGTGCATGACTGTAGCGTCCCTGGTGCACCTCTTTTGAGGGGTGAAATTTGTTAGGAAGCTTTTGTAAAGATCATCAAAGGAGGTTACGCTCCTTTTCGGGAGTCCACAGAACCATAGCCTTGCCGGGCCAATGAGGGTCTGCATGAATATATGGCAACATTCAGCATTGTTCAATCGCCACTGTGGCAGCTCCCGTAAAAACTTGCAAGTGATCTTCAGGATCTTCTGTCCCATCGTACGTCTTTACATTGGACGACATCTTTATCTTAGCCTGAAAGACATAGTTAGCCATCTCATCGGAGAAGCATGACAATGAGCTTGGTTTGTAAGGCGTGGAGGGGACGTTCTTTGTGACATCACCTCCTCCTATGTTTGTACCTGCTGGGACGACTGCTTGTATTTGTGGGTTTTGAACACTCTGCCACGTCTGATTACCCAAAAGTTGTTGGCTTAGTTGTGCCAAGAGGGCAACTATTTGGGGGTTCTGGGCATTGTATGGCATGTAGTTTTGCTGCATACCTGCGGGCGGTGACAAACTAGCAGCTATAGCTCTGCTTGCTAAAGGTAGGGATCTGAGAGCCTCCGCAAAACTTGTTTGCGAAGGCTGTGAGACGGTTTGAGGTTGTTGAATGAGTTGCTCTACCGTGTACTCAGGGCTTCTCGGGGGAAGTTGGTAGGGGGAGCCAGAGAAACCGCTCCCTTCTCCGAGAATTCCCCCGACAGGGAACGTTGTGTTTAGGCTCAGGGGAGCTCGGGTAACACTTGGGGAGGTGGTTGTATACAAGGGAGAAGGCATGGGGGAGAGTGTGACTTCTGGTTCATCGTAGGAAAGACACAACCTCACCCCCTTGGTTCGCTATTCTCTGACATAGCTATTCAAAAGATCCCTTAGCGGTATAAAGTTGTTCCTTACCCAATCAGGTGTTATTTCCATGGTTTCTACCGGGAATAACACCTTGCTTGGTGACGAAGGCATGCCACATATGGCGGGGGGTGTTTGGAATTGCAGAGCATCTGATGAGGTTGGTGCGACATGAAGTTCGTCCGTGCTGGCAGGGCAGCTGCCGATTCCCGGCGTAACAGGGGAGCCTTGTGGGGAAAAGGAGCTGCTCGAGACTTCCTTTTGAGGATGATCTTTCCAGCCATAGAGGAAATGAAAACTTAGGAACAGCGCTGTACTACCAAAATGACTGTTCTAAGTAGCGCAGCCCCACGGTGGGCGCCACTTGTTAAAACAACAAGAATATGGCAGGGGGAAGGTCTAGGATCAACTCCAATGGAAGCTCCTTGACTGGAATCTGCGGACAAAGAACACCGTTAGCTTTAAGTTGAGAGGTGGCCTCCCGGGTTTGGACTCCGGCGTGAGAATCAGTTATATGTTCTTGAGAGTCTTAGCATAGTAAAGGAAAGAGTTTTAGAGTGAGAGAGTGAAGAGTGAATACCTTTTGCTGGACCAAGACACTCCCTTTTATAGGCCAGGTGACCTGCCCAATGGAGCTCCTTTTCCAGCTGCTACCTTCTCTATTAGGTAAGCATCTCCTTTGTTGTTGGTTGCTTGCAGGAAAACCTTGTCTTTTAAGGTAATTTCGCAGGTTGTGTGTCTCGAGGACACTGGTTATGCTTTTAGTGAAACGTCAAGTCAATTTGACCTTTGTCATACGAATCCCGAGGCTGTACAATAACAGTAGCTCCCTCATGATGACCAAGCTCCTAGTCGGGAGCTAGCTGCCCCATTTGATCAGCCTTTGCTTTTCCTTATGTTTGGCTCATTATTGTTTATTTGAGTTTCTTGATTATCTTAGTGCTGTTTGATTAGGGTCCTAGCATACCCACATCATCAACGTCTACGATGCTGGGAGAGATAAACTTGGGCCGTATTGGTGGGCGTTGCAAAGATGTAAAATTGTAGGGCTAAACATGGACAACTGGTTTAATATTGATGGGATGGTTTTTGAGTAGGTTGTGTTTTGTTTTGCTTCTGTTTGTTCCTTTCTGGGTTCCGTTGTTTTGCTCTGATGTGGAGTTGGCTCCTCTTAGCTTCTTTTTAAGTTAGTGCTGGTTGTTTGATTTTTAATAAAGTTAGTCTTTGCTGGCCAAGAAAAAAAGAATTGTTAAATTTATTTTTCCATAAAAAGCTAACTCTACTTTAGGTGTGAATACTGGTTGGTGTATTATTTTACATACACGTATTTCCAATATTTACATATTGATATACAAATATACTTACATCAAAGCTACTATGATATATATGACCTTCTGTTTTTTTATAATTGATAGCCTATGAATAAGTGATCTACAAGTTTGGAATGGGAAATATTGTTACCAGCCATTTAATTCGTATGTTTTGATCCGTTATCCAACTACTTTAGGTTATATTAAAAGGTTGGGTCCCCATACCCGGCTTGCGATGATCAGGTTTATATTTTGTGTTCTTTTTTTATCATCTGTTAGACTCAACCCTTTTACCTATAGTGGGTTGATTTGGGACATATTTTATCTTTAAAGAATCAAATGGGTAAAATTGTGAAACAGGTCAAATGGGTAAAGTTATAGAACATGTCAAATGGGTTGATTAAACTAAAAGTAAATGTGTAATTGCCTACTCAAAAATGGATGACTTTATAACAGTTATGAGAACAACTCTTGGTTAAGGTACATAATGGTTGTACAAATTTTGATCCAACAGTTTGGTTTTCGTGTTCACATAACTTTGTAATGTTTATTAATTTTAGTTATTGCAGGGACATCTGTTGCTTCATCTATTGGTTCTATAGTAAAGCCAACTCACAGTTAAGAAAAGCATACCGGGACTGCCAAATGCTCCACAGAGTAATGTGGTTCCTCCTAATTATGAAACCACGGGTCCTATTCCCGTTAAGGTATTGAGTTTGTTATTTTCAAAATCAAACATAAAACTTAATGTAGATGAGTGGCATAAAATTCTTAGCACGGTTAGCGAATTAGAAGTCATATATGAAAAAGTTATTCATTTAGAAGTTGAATTAGAAGCCCTTTATATACTCGGGTAAATTTTGTTGTTCGTTTAGCGTAGGGCTGTTAATTTCAACATTTCTTATGAATGGGTCGGTTATAACCCATTTAGCTAAAACAAAAATGGGTCAAGTTCAGTTATATGCTCCAAAACAAGGTATGTACTTATTCATTAACTTATCTAATACGTCGTATTATTTAAGTTTATTTTAATTATACATTTAAGAGTATTTAAAATTAATTTTCTACCCGAAAACCAATATCACGTGATAACCTAGTATCACATACACAATTAGAAAAATATTCAAGTGCCAATTATATATGCTAAACATTAAAGTTGGATTTAACCGAATTGTAGGATAACTTGTTCACTCCGGCTGGCTCTTCTCCGGTTGGCTTAGCGGGTCTGATACCGGTCGCATCTTCTCTTCTTTGGTCTTGCTTGACTGGTTCGAATCCCGTTAACACTTCCTCGAGTCGTGCTTCGGCCGGTGTGCTGTGGTTCGGTCCTATGACTGGTAACGTCATCAAGTTCTTCGTCACTAATCTTCCCGAAGGTTGTACTCCTTGGGAACTTAGGAGGAGTTTGGAAGGTTATGGGGACATCTCCGGGACGTATGTCGCAAGGAAAAGAGATAAACAAGGCAATAGGTTTGGTTTTGTCTCGTTCTCAGGAGTAAGAGATAGTCAGGAGTTGTTGAAGAGGCTAGGAGGTGTCAGGATGGGTGATTATAAGCTGAAGATCAAGGTGGCAAGGTTTGCAGTGGAGAACTCCGGAATTAATATCGAGAAGGAAGGCACGGTTAATAATCTCAGGCAAGCTGGTCAGAGCTTCAACGGAGGTATTTTCAGTATTAGAGATCTTAGAAGCTACAAAGAGGTTGTAGGGTCGTCCAAGTTGCGGGGTGGCCCAAAAGAGCTGCATGCCGGAAGACAGGAGATTGATCAGAGGTTGAAAGAGAGAGTTATTGTGGTGCCTGACAGATTGGGGGCGTTTAAGAATCTGTATGGGTTGGCTCTAGTGGGCAGAATGAAGAATCTAGAGACTTTGGTTGATTTTGACAAGCTTCTTAGAATCTAGAGACGGTTTATGGTCCTCAAGGACATTTGGAACCTGTGGTTTTCCAAACTGGACCCATGGAATGGTCAAACGCTTCCCCTTGAGCGGGTTGCTTGGTTGAAACTTAGTGGAATTCATTTACATCTTTTCGATGGAGATATCTTATCCTAGGTTGGAGAATCGTTTGGGAAGGTCCTTTTTGTGCCAAAGTCGTTCGAGGAAGATCTTGACTTGTCCATTGCAAGGGTAGGGGTTCTCGTTGGTCAGCCGAGGAGGATTAATGAAGAAGTTGCAGTCAAGTGGATGGATAATTCATTTAGAATCTGGGTGGAGGACCCGGATGACTGAATTCCAGATCGTTTTAGTCGGGTTTTCGAATCGGAATCGGAAGGTGCCTCGTTATCGGAGTCGTTGGCGGTTGATGGTATACAGGTGTCGGGTGATGAAGAGTTCGTGGCAGCTGAGGGGGCGGGAGGCGGTGGGGAAGACGAGAAGTCGCCGGTGATTACGGGTTCTAGTTCCCATGCAGATCATCTTCTCGTGCATGGGGAAAATTCGTCTTGCGCTGACAAAATTGATGAGGAGAGAGAAGGCAGTCTTTTTGGTTCTCAAGGTGTCCAGCTGGGATCTAAGGGTGTGGGGCCGATGTTTGATGGAGGTTTTAAAAGTGGGTCAGGAGAGAAGGTGGGCCGGCCCAAGAGGAGGTGTAATTTGGGACAAAGAAAATCGAGAGCCCATGTCCATCCAGTGTTAATAATTCTCCGGAAGAATTGCGGCCCAAAAAAAGAACTAGGAGTCTTATGGAGAATAATTAACTTGGCTTTGGTTTTGTCGGTTTCACCTCTGACCGTTTGACTCCTCTGAACCTTAACACAAGAGCTCCCTCATCGGAGCCTCTGGATGGAGTTTCGGCTGATCCCGAGGGTCAAATCTAGGGTTCGAAGGGAGATGAGCAGAGGCATCAATTGGGCGCTGAGGAGGAGGTCGTTAATATCATCAGTATTGGTGCTAAAGTTGGTATCGATTTTGGGCAAGACGTGGAGCAGGTCAGCAAAATTATCGGTTTGTCAGGTAACAATGGAGTGGAATTATGAATTTCCTTTCGTTTAATGCTCGTGGTATTGGGGGTTTAGAGAAACAGCGGTGGGTTAAATCTCTTAGATCTAAACATGGTGTTAGTTTTTTGGCTCTTCAAGAGACGAAATCCGTCTCGGTGAAGGCAGAATTGATAGCGGGTTATTGGGGCAACAAGAATTTTGGGTTTGAGAGCATCGATTCGATCGGGTTGTCCCGGGGGGCTTATTAGTGTATGGGACTTGTCTGTGTTTCGGCTTTCCAATGTGGTCAAGAATAAAAATTTTCTCCAGGTTTCAGGTCATTTGGTCGGAAGTGGCTTGGCCTTTTGCTTTATAAATGTGAATGCTCCTCAGAGTGTTGTGGCCAAAAAAGCTCTGTGGGAGGAGTTGATTCAGGTTATCTCGGCTTCGGATGGGTTATGTGTGGTAGGGGGCGATTTTAACGCGATCAGATTTCGCGAGGAGAGGAAGAATTGCTCTTTCAAAATGTCTTGTGCAACAAACTTTAATAATTTTATTTTTGATGCTGGGCTGATAGAGTATAACATGAGTGGCTCAAAATTCACATTCTCTTCTTCTGATGGCAGGAAACAAAGTAAACTCGACAGATTCCTCGTTAATTCGGGTTTTTTTAATGTCTGGCCTGATGCGGATGTTGAAGCGGTTTCGACGTTTTTGTCCGATCACTGTTCGATAATTTTAAAGACTGAATTGACTAATTTTGGTCCCAAGCCATTCCGAATCTTCAACTCTTGGTATGATAAACCGGGTTTTTATGATACGGTTGTTTCGGCCTTGAGCAAGGATCCCGGAGTTAATGGCCCTCCTGATATTCGTATGTTAAAAAACATGGGCTTTCTCAGGGCTGAGTTAAAGAAGTGGAGAGATGAGATGCTGAAGAAAAACTCGGAAGACGTGTCGGCGGCCTTGTCAGACCTCGAAAATATCGAGGATATCCTAGCAGTTCGGAACCTTACTCAAGAAGAGGAGTGGATCCTTATAGAAAGCAAGAAAATCCTAAAGGAGGAAGAAGAACGAAAAAGTAGTGACTTAAGACAGAGGTCGAGGATTAAGTGGGCAAAGGATGGTGATGAAAACTCTAAGTTCTTTCATGCTTTGGTTAATTGCAGGAAATCCTCGAACTCGATTCATGGTTTGGATTTTAATGGTACTTGGGTGTCGAAACCATCGCTTATTAAGGAGGTTTTTAAGTTTTTCAGAGCCAACCCGATATAGAAGGATTACGGGTGAGGAGTCGTTATTTCTTGATGCTCAGTTTAGCATTGAAGAGATTAAAAGTGTAGTTTTTAGTTGCGGTGATGATCGGGCCCCGGGCCCGGTTGGTATTAGCTTCCGATTCATCAAGACTTTTTGGAGTTTTTTTGAAGCAGATTTTTCGAGCATTATGGCAGATTTTTTTTCGAATGGGTGATAAACATGGGTTGTGGTTCCTCTTTCATCGCTTTGATCCCCAAAGTTATCGACCCTATCGGGTTTAAAGATTACCGCCCCATCAGTTTGGTGGGAATCGTCAACAAGGTTATCTTGAAAATTTTGGCATGTAGACTCAAGAATGTGCTGGATTCGATTATCTCGACATCTCAGTCTGCTTTTATTAGTGGCCGCCTTATTTTGGATGGCCCGCTAATCATCAACGAGATTCAGAATTGGAGCTGTAAAGCTAGGAAAAAGGTTTTCTTTTTTAAGATCGACTTTGAGAAGGCATATGATAATATAAACTGGAATTTTGTGTTGGATATTCTTGATCAAATGGGTTTCTACAGCAAGTGGTGTTCGTGGATTAAAGGTGTTTTATCCTCTGCTAGGGCTTCGGTTCTGGTTAACGGTTCTCCGACCTTTGAGTTTAAATGTAATAAAGGTATGAGGCAGGGAGACCCTATTTCTCCTTTCCTCTTCGTTGTTGTTATGGAAGCTCTAACGTGTATGATTAATAAAGCATGCAATTTGGGGATTTTTGAGGGAGTTTCTCTCCCGAACGGGGGCCCGTCAGTCTCGCACCTTTTCTATGCCGACGACGCGATTATTATGGGTGCTTGGAGCAAAGATAATATTCTTAATGTGGTTAGAATTCTGAAATGTTTTCATGTTTGCTCGGGTCTCAGGATTAACTTGTGCAAGTCGAACTTGCTGGGAATTGGTGTGCACCCAGGAGAAGTTGATGAGATGGCTGATATTGTTGGATGTAAAGCGGGTTCGTTCCCTTTTAACTTTCTTGGCCTTAATGTGGGTTCGAATATGAACCGGTTGTCTAACTGGCGCCCGGTTTTTGATGTTTTTGAAAAACGCCTCTCTCTTTGGAAAGCTTTGCTCCTCTCAATCGGAGGTAGAGTCACTTTAATCTGTTATGTGCTTGAAAGTCTCCCATGTTATTACTTCTCTTTGTATCGTGCTCCCGTGAAGGTGATTCAGGATTTGGAATCCCTCATCAAAAAATTTCTGTGGGGAGGAAATTCGGAGGTGAAAAAGATTCATTGGGTCGCCTGGGATAGGGTGGCTTCGCCAGCCAGTATGGGAGGTCTTGGGCTCCAACATCTCAAAGATGTTAACTCGGCCCTGTTGTCAAAGTGGGGGTGGAGGCAAAAAAATGAGCAAAGTAGTCTTTGGGTCAAGGTCGTGAACGCTATACACATCGGAAACTCGGAATGGGATTTCCTTCCCGTGAAAAAGGCATACGGTGGGGCCTGGAATAATATTGTTTCGGTCCTCAACCGTCCGTTATTCGATAACGTCCATATGCGGAGTCTTTTAAAGGGAGTGGTGAGGAGGGGAGATAATGTTTTGTTTTGGTTGGACCCGTGTTGCTGGACGTCCCCCTTAAAGATAGATTTCCTGCTCTTTACTCGGTGGAAATTGTGAAAACTTGTAGTGTGCGAGATCGATTGAAAGGTCCCGGTCTTTGGCTTTGGAGGAACGACTTGGACTCCCCCGAGGAAATGGCTGAATGGTTATCGTTGAGGTTGATGTTACAGTCAGTCAACTTATCGGATGGTTCGGATAAGTGGGAGTGGCTGAGGAATGGATCTAGGGGCTTTACGGTGGCAGCGGTTAAACAGCTCATCGTGTCGAGCCGTGATTTCAGCAGTCGTTCCGTGATGGAGTGGAGCAAATGGGTTCCAAAAAAAATGCAATATTTTAGCTTGGCGTGCCGACATGAATCGAATTCCTACGGTTGAGGGGCTTGAAAATAGAGGTATGGTAGTGATTGATGACGGTTGTAAGTTTTGTAATGAAGACTTCGATTCGGTAGCACACATTTTCATCGCATGTCAGTTAGCTATGGGTGTTTAGGAGAAGATTAGCTTTTGGTGCAAAATTCCAAAGTTCTTTATTTTTTCCTTCAGAGATCTTTTAGAAATTCATAAGGTAGGGGTTAGAAGGATGGCGGAAAGGAGTGCTATTCATGGTATCGTTATAACAACGTGTTGGACCTTATGGAAGGCTATAAACAATTTGAGGTTTAATGGCAAACGAAGTAGTGTCGAAGAGGTGTTTAGCGAAGTTATGATAGTCTCTTTTGTCACACCCCGACCCACAGCGGAAAAGGTGACCGGGGCATGATTGTGTTATCATCAAAGCTCATGACATTTATTATAACGTTTCATATTCATTAATACAATTTAATGGGAAATTTACAATCATAAATACGTCATGACCTAACATCAATCTAAGCTTCTTTGTTTTCTTCTAAGGCATTTCCTATGTTTTCCTTGCTTCATCCTGTTCACCTGTATCATGTGTAAAAGGGTTTTTGGACCAACAAAAAGTTGGCGAGTGAATCCTATGGAAAACATTTGAACAAGTTTATTCAATTGATCATAAATAAAGTGCATAACCCCATATGAGTAAATGTAGATGTAAATTTATTCACACAACACATAATATTAAATATTGCACACACATACATCAAATGATTATTTTGAGGCACGCGTTGTTCGACTCGTCTCCCACGAGGAACTGATGGGCCTAATGAATGAGTTTTGAGGCACGCGTTGTTCTACGAACTGATGGGCATAATGAATGAGTTTTGAGGCACGCGTTGTTCTACGAACTGATGGGCCTAATGAATGAGTTTTAAGGCACGCGTTGTTCAACTCGTCTCCCACAAGGAACTGATGGGCCTAACAAATAATTTGCATACAACTTGACAATATGTAATACATCACAACAAACAATATTTACATTCTAAGTTTAGATCATATAATGGTATAGCACGAGTTTGAATAAGCGAATTAGTTTAAGCGACACATGATACACCCCAAAACATGAATAAAAAGGGGAATTTGTAAGAATTCACTCACATTGGGTGCGTTCGGTTGATGATGTTGAATGCACGCGAAGTGGTTTTAACCACGAGTGAAATTAACCTAGATAAATAGCATTATGGTTCGGTAAGTAAACGGATTTTATTAATCCATTTTAGTAGGATTTGCTGGGTGTATTTTTGTGAGTTTAAGGCTATTTTCTAACCTTAAAAATGTTATTTTTAAATATTTTTAATTGATTTTTAATTAAAATAAATAAATAAAAATTATAAAAAAAAGTTGACTTTTTTTGACCGTTGACCGTTGACCTTTGACCATTGACCTTGACCTTGACCGGTTCGTATGTGTGTAATTGTGCGCCGGGCAGGACTCGAACCCGAGACCTCCCGTACGCGTGCACGCAGCTCTACCAACTGAGCTACGTGTCTAACCCGAAATATTTCTGTTTTTAATTATATTTATATATTAATAAGATTAAACAGAAAATCCTTTATTTTTAAAAACGATTTTAATCCAAGACTCGGTGCGCTCCACAGGTCTCGAACCCGGGACCTGTGGTTTAGATTAACACACAGTCCACCACTGGACTGTGTGTTTAACATGTTATATAAACCGATTTTTATTATACTTAAATACAAATTAAGTATTTTCATTTCTGACTTTTTTAAAAAGGTAGATAATTGTCCGAGTCGGTGCAGCAGACCGGACTCGAACTCGCGACGTTTACGTGTTTAATGTGTGTGTCTAACCCGAGTTGTAAATTGTTTTTAATTATACTTATACATTACAGATACTTCATCTTCTTCGTTGGTTTTAACCAGAATCGGAAATCCGACTGGTTCGATGTTTAATTCATATTCTTTAGTGTCTGATGGTTAAATACATGTGAGATTAAATAAAAAGAATGAAGAAATTAGGCGTGAGATATACCGACTGGATTCCTCTGTTTCTCCGGCGAAACTCCGGCGACAGCAAACACTTCCGGCGACGTGTGTCTTGCAGCAGAGAGTCTTCAGAAAGCTTGAAAAGGATGTGGGTGACTTCGGTATAAGCTCAGGGGGTTTAATAAGGCTTAGAAATGAAGGACTCGGTTTTCCGGCGATGTACAGAAATATTCCGGCGACTTGCAGCGACTGATTCCGAGTGTTTTAGCGAGAGTTTAAGAGAGTGTTCGAGGGATTAGACTGGTTGGATTGAGAAAACTAGCTCTGTATTTATAGGCTGCTTATGCCCTTGACTTCCTTGCCACTACTGCGGTTACGACCCGGAATTAATGCTAGACATCGGCTATAACCGATGTCGTCGTTAATATAAACGTTAAGTCAAGAGTAATTGTCGCAAATTGGCGAAAACGTCGGATTTTCCAGCGTCTGCGGATTTGGGCGCCGGTTTTGAATTCGGAAACGCATGATATGAATTAAATGATTCTAATAACTAACAAAAATCACAAGTGGCGCAGTGGTTGAACGGCTGGGTGTTAAGTTGTTGTTGAACCGGCTACTGACCCGGGTTCGAAACCCGGCAGTGCCAAAACATTTTTATTTTGTGATTTTTAACAGTTTTTCAAAAACTAAATATATATTCACATATAATAATTGATTATGTATCGTTTAAAATTATTTTGGGCATTAAATTCGCAACGAAATTTTTAACTGATTGTTCGGTTGATAAACGGAGCGGGTTTGGTAAATCCGTTTTTTTTACGGATGTTACATCTTTCTTTTGGTTTAAGTATAGAGCTAAGAAAGGCAAATTCGATTGGGGAGATTGGTGTAAATTTGTGAATATGTAAGTTTTGTTTTGTTCGGCCGTCCCGGTTTTCGGGTTCGGTGTTGTTATTGAAGTTTTCCTTTCAAAAAAAAACTAAAACTGAATTATAGTTTGGATCACATGAAAAATAAATATTATTAATGTGAATTCTATTTTGGGGCTTTCTTTTCTCCTCGATTAGCGTTTTCAGTTATCCTCGAAACAAGCCTCGTAAACCCTGTCCGCCTGTCAACCTCCATTTTCAATTCTTTCTCGTTTCTTCTTTGGTTCACCACTGACCCTAGATCCAATCAGCCCACTTTATCTTTTGCTTTTTCTTTCTTTTCAGCCCATAAGTCCATCAATCAACCCTAGTGGCTTACTAATTACATGCGTGGTACCAAAACTTGTCAAAAATGAACTCGCTTGGTCCCCAGTCCTAACATCAGTTAAATATCTCTGTTAAAACACCCCATGTGCTTAGCAAATGAGGGTAATTTGGTCCATTCAGTCCAGTTATTTATAAAAAGAGTTAAATACCACCCCATCCCCTTCTTCCCCAAACCATCACCACATCTCATCCCCTCCACCATAACTCAGTAGATGCAGTCATACCCACTTTACCATCAGCATCTAAATTCAAATTCAACAGCAAGTTCTAAGCTATTTCTTGCAGACCAACAAAATCTTTCAGCATGACACATTTCAGAACCTTCAACCCTTTCGGAACCTCAAAATCACGCTTCAAAAGTGTTGAATTAAGCGGCGGTCTAAGGTTTGGCCGGAAGAAATGATCACCGGCTCTGACATTATATGTGAAAGCTTATCTGGGTTTTTGCATTTTGGTTTTTAATTCCACAAATCTTATCGTTGGGGAATATATATAGTTACAAGGGATCCAATAATTATGAGATGTATTACAATTACTGTCACACCCCGACCCGCAGCGGAAAAGGTGATCGGGGCATGATTGGGTTATCATCAAAGCTCATGACATTTATTATGCGTTTCATATTCATTAAATACAATTTAATGGAAATTTACAATAATTGTTACAACATATTCTAACTATCAATCTAAGCTTCTTTGTTCTCTTCTAAGGCATTTCCTATGTTTTCTTTGCTTCGACCTGTTCACCTGTATCATGTGTAAAAAGGTTTTGGATCAACATAAAGTTGGCGAGTGAATCCAATGGAAAACATTTGAACAAGTTTATTTGAATTGATTATGAAATATGTGCACAACCAAACATGAGTAAAAGTAGATGTAAACTTATTCAACAATCATAAGATATTAAATAAAACACACATGAACAATAATGGAACATTTAGAGGCACGCGATGCTCAACTCGTCTCTCACGAGGAACTGAGGGGCCTAATGAATGAATTGCATAAACATGATAATATGAATGACACAACTACAAACAATATAAACTCAATGATACACACATGAACAATAATGAATTTGATTTGAGGCACGCGTTGTTCAACTCGTCTCCCACGAGGAACTGATGGGCTTTATGAATGAGTTTCATATAATTTGACAAAAGTAAATAAGTAATCACAACAATATAAACAATCTAAGTTTAGATCATGATGTGGTATGGCATAAGTTTAAATAAACAAGTTAATTATTTTTATAACACATGACACACCCCAAAACGTGTAATTTAAAAGGGGGAGTTGTAAGATTCACTCACAGTGGGTGCGTTCGGTTGATGATGTTGAATGCACGCGAAGTGGTTTTAACCACGAGTGAGATTAACCTAGATAAATATCATTATGGTTCGGTAAGTAAACGGATTTTATTAATCTATTTTAGTAGGATTGTTGGGTGTATTTTTGTGAGTTTAAGGCTATTTTCTAACCTTAAAAATGTTATTTTTAAGTATTTTTAATTGATTTTTAATTAAAATAATTAAATAAAAAAAATAAAAAATTTGACTTTTTCTGACCGTTGACTTGACCGTTGACCGTTGACCTGACCGTTGACCGGTTCGTATGCGTATTGTTGTGCGCTGCGTGAGGCTCGAACCCGAGACCTCCCGTACGCGTGCACGCAGCTCTACCAACTGAGCTACGTGTCTAACCCGTCATATATCCGTTTTTAATTATATTTATATATTAATTAACTTAAACAGAAAATCCTTTTATTAAAAACGATTTAATTCATTCGGACCGGTGCGCTCCACAGGTCTCGAACCCGGGACCTGTGGCTTATACTAACACACAGTCCACCGCTGGACTGTGTGTCCAACTTGTTAACTTTACTGATTTTTATTATACTTAAACACAAATTAGTTATTTCCTTTTCTGTCTTATTTTAAAAAATAGATAATTGTCCGAGTCGGTGCAGTAGCCCGGACTCGAACTCATGACCTGTGATATAATCATACACACAGTCCACCACTGGACTGTGTGTCTAACTTGGTTATCTTTCCGGTTATTAATATACTTAACATATATCAGTATGACTCCGGTTCGGTTAATCAAAAAAAATCATTTTTATTAAGGCGACGTGTGTGGAACAAGATTCGAACTCGAGACCTTTGCGTGTTTAATGTGCACACAGTCCACCGCTGGACTGTGTGTCTAACCCGAGTAATTTCTTGTTTTTAATTATACTTAAACATTACAGCAGTCATCGTCTTCTTCACTGGTTTTAACCAGAATCGGAAATCGACTGGTTCGATGATTAAAACATGTTCTTTAGCGTTTTATGATTAATTACAGATGAGGTATAAGTAAAAAGAAAGGAAAATAAGCGTGAGGTATACCGACTAGCTTTCCTCTGTTTTCCGGCAGAACTCCGGCGACAGCAATCCCTTCCGGCGACGAGTGTCTTGCAGCAGCGAGTCTCCAGGAAGCTTACAAAGGGTGTGGGTGACTTCGGTATAAGCTCAAAGGGTTTAGTAAGGCTCAGAAATGGGGAAACCGGTTTTCCGGCGACGAACAGAATAATTCCGGCGAGTGAGTTTTCGCCGAGAAAAGGTGCGGTTTTGAGCGAAAATGTTTGCAGAAGTTCGAGGTGGTTTTTATAGGGCAAATCTTCGAAGAACTTGGTCTGATTTCCGACTGGATTCGTAAGTTATAAAAACTCCGGCGGTTATGACTTTGGTCGCGGACTCAGACGTCGGTTATAACCGATGTCTTAGTAATTGTTTACGTTATAACGGAAAGATTCGTTAAATACTCGCGAGATTGCCGGGATTTCTGACGACTGAACTTTTGGGCGCCGGTTTTGAATTCGGAACGTCAAGATATGAATTAAATGATCTTAACAATTAACAGACAATACAAGTGGCGTAGTGGTTTGTGTGTTGTGAGTTAAGTTGCTGAAATCCGTGACTCAGCGACTGACCCGGGTTCGAAACCCGGCAGGGACTTTTTTATTTTTATTTTGCGATTTTCAACATTTTTTCAAAAACTAAATATATATTCCCGTATAATAATTGATTATGTATCGTTTAAAATTATTTTGGGCATTTAATTCGCAACGAAAATTTTAACTGACTGTTCGGTTGATAAACGGAGCGGGTTTGGTAAATCCGTTTTTGACGGATGTTACAATTATAAATATTTTAATACCAATATTAAGTTACTGAATTTAAATCTAGAAACTATAAAAACCAAAATGATAACACATAGCATTTCTCTAACAATAGCGAAAGGGTAGTTTGTTATTTTGGTATCAAAGCAGGTTAGGTCGTTCACTTTTTACAGAGGCGGTGGTGGGTTGACGATGAAGAGGCGGTGGTGGGCTCGTTTTTTCCGGCAGCAAATGGCAGTGGGGAGTTCAGTGGTGGGAGCGGGGAGTTAAGTGATGGGCTCGTTTTTCCACCCCACCCCTTCTTCTTCCCCAAACCACCACCACCACTGAACTCCCACTCACCACCGCCATTTCTGCCATACCTTAACTGCTCCGAATCGGTTTTATGCATTACAATTACATGTGGTTGAATTTCAACTCATACAACACAAACCCAATTTGACGGATTTATGATCAAAATTAGTAATATGATGATAACTTCTGTAAACAAACTAATAAAAATGAGTGAAATGCGTCTAGGTCAACCCAACCAGTGTTGACCAAAACCCAAGAGTTTGTTCTTCCAGTTGTTCTAGAAGTTTCCATCTGGGTAAGCGAACTGTGTGCTTTCTTCATTGGGTTTGATCTTCAATTACCCAGGGTTATCGTTGCATTACCTTTTTGGCGTATTTCCCCCCTCAAACTGTACAATAGAGCTTTACTTGTGGCTCTAATATTACCAGTAATATATTTGATTGATACACACAATATACATACAACAGTATATAATGATAAAAATACATGATTACTATCTTGATTGAGCTCAAACTGTTGAAATGATGGTTACGACCTGTTATGTGATGTTCCTGTAGCAAGATGAATTATCTTTATGTAAAAACTAAGCCTCAATTTACACTCACATTTTACTAGGATGAACAGAACTAACTATTTGAAGCTTTGAGAAACAAAGTGATTCACAAGGTTGCAAATTCATAGCAGTGTTGTTATTCGGAGCAGTTAAGGTCCGGCAGAAATGACGGTGGTGAGTGGGAGTTCAGTGGTCGTGGTGGAGGAGATGAGGTGGTGGTGGTGGAGATGAGATGAGATGGTGGTGGTGGTTTGGGGAAGAAGAAGGGGTGGGGTTAGGAACAAGTATTTATCTCTTATTATAATGGGCTGGATTGAAATAACCAAATTACCCTCATGTGCCAAGCACATGGGGTGTTTTAACTGAAATATTTAACTGATGTTAGGGCTGGGGACCAAGCGAGTTCATTTTTAACAAGTTTAGGTACCACGCGTGTAATTAGTAAACCACTAGGACCAAATCTGTAATCTTTGCAAACTACAGGGACCAACCAAGCATTTAACTCTTAAGTTTATTTTGATCCTAGGATTCATTTATTTGGTTTGGATTTGTAAATTTATGCAAAACGATTATGAGATCCGATTTTTGAATTGTTTGTTTGTGTGTTTTCTTGCTCTCAAATTAAGTTATTTTCAGATATATATTAGATTGTTAATAAAATGGGTCACTATGTTAGTTTTTCTAATGGTTTAAGTTTGTCTGTGAATTTTAATACATTATAGAATCACAAAATATAGTTAAACAGTCTAAATGGCGTGAGTGTTTAATTCTGAAAGATACTTCTAGCATTGCATCCCGCACGCTAAGCTCATAACGACTCAAGCTTAGAGCAACAAGTTGGCTATAATCAACAAATTGTGTTTGGTTATACATTAGATGAAGTGGACATGAGAATGACTCAATATCGGGTATTGGTAGAGATCTTTTAATTAAAGGATTGTTGCACCATAATTATTAATTATTAATGATTGTAAGTTGAATCAAATCAAGAAATTACCTTGGTATTGGAGCTAGTTTTCAAGATCTAAATTTTTCTTCTAATTCAATTAACGCTTTTTTATTTATTATAAAAGTCCAAATTTTATTCATAATCCTTCTTATTAGTTTTGGTTTTATTTTTTGTTAACCCTAAGTTCGAGTCAAAATTCTTTATTTTAAAACGATCATGTCTGCATTAATCATTTCATATGTAAATCTGAGGACACGAACACTACTTTCATTCGTACTAGGTTTTGTGAGTCATATTTTAATCTTTTATTTGTGACACCTAACTAAAAGTCAAAACGAAAAGCCAAGAATCTATATGTCCCATAAGGCCTCAAATTAATTTTATAATTCTTTAAAGTTGCTTCAGAAATCGCAATCTGCCCTCCTAAACCGATTATTCAACCTTCAATTTTGCTCACCCGTAAATTAGAATATGCACCACAGTGTCTGCCTTGATCCCAAACGACCAACTGAACATGGGCGAAGCTTTTAAGAAGCCAGCCTCCTTCCCCCTTTTTTGCTCAGTAGTGCAAAATTTACGCGTCTTGGGTCTGGCCCCAGAATTGATTTTGCCTAAAATTCCCGTCCATGATGTTCTTGAGTCCCCCCCCCCCCAAAATATATATATATATATATATTTGTTCAAACTTCGCCACTTTCAACTGAAAGCTACCATTGTCGCTGCCCACCTGCCGTTCGACAAGGTTTTATTGCTATCTTTAATATGTATTATCTCGTGATTGTTAGATGTTGTTTGTTATTTTAATGTTGGAAACTTCAATGTTATGAGATCTTTTTGCATAACAATAGATGTTAATAAATTATTTTGCATTTTTTTCACAAGAGTGATCATTCACATCATTGCAAACTAATACACTTTGGTTACAAAGGCACCCATAACACCAAAATAGCTAGCGAATACATAATTTAGAGGTAAAATACTTAACGAAGCGGGTTTTGGTGTGACCGAACCTGACAAAAGAAATTCGGCGACCTGATCTAGTAAAAGAATTATCTTGATACATATTCAATAATCGGAACACTGTGAAACTGGTGAAAAAATCTTGGTCAGCCACCCTTAATTGATGATTGTGACTTAAATTTATAAATTCCTTCATAAAAAAAAATATTGTATTGTTTGTTGTGACTTAAATTTATAAATTCGTTCATATAATTTTTTTTTGTGGTATTGTTTGTTAATTTATAGTGTGGCGATGCAGAAAATCGAATAGAATGGCTGGATGCATATGGAAAGGTCACCCAATAAAAAGGTGGGCCCTCCACACAAGTTGGAATCGAGTCCCCTTAAAACTAATTGACAGAATTGTCAATATTGACAAGTCGAAGGTCGTTAGGCGAAAAACGTTTTGGTTATTCACACGATTGTCCCTACCCCTCTCATTTTTGCCTTTCTTGTCATTCAAATACCAACAATAATAAATGAGCACTGTTGATATTTTGGAACTTCTTTGACGAATATTTCGGTATTGATATTATAATCTTAAAGTTTTATTGAGTAGCAATGCATTGATTTTCTTAAAATCTTTACAGATGTATATACTCTTGTATAATCTTATTTTGACAATATAATCGTAAGATTTTTATATGATTTATATGTGGAAATGAGTTACCTTTGGCAAGATAGTATAAATTGTAAAATGCATAAAAATTATAGTGGCTGTTAATTGTTATATTACGCATGCTTAGCTACATATTTCTAAAATGATAAAATACAGACATGGGCCATATTAATTTTTTAACATTGTTTAACTGTTAAAATCGAAATGTATGGATTTCAAACTTGTAAAACTGAGTGACTTGCTTTAATATATTCTTATTGTTTTAACGGATTCGGTTCAAATGAGAACCGCCACGAGTTACGATAACCGTGAGAACTAGGTCATCCAAAAGGTTTTTCCGATTTTTTTTCTCAAAATTCGTAAAAACAATCACTTTTTTCAGCAAAAAAAATTGAAAAAAAATGTCGCGTACCCACAATTAAATGAGGCGTAAAAAAATATATATCTTCTTCCAAAATTTACGTCTACCGTAAAAAAACTTGCATTACTCAAAACTAACAACTCGGCAATTTTTTTTTACTTTTTATTTTTACAGATGTGTATTTTTTCATCTACGTTTGTGCAAAAAAAAAATTTGACTCAACTCGTACCGGATCAAAAAATTCTCGCAATTTTCGCAACTTAAGGTGGTTCTCATTTTATCATTTCCTTTTTTAACTTTTAATGTTATGAATTTAATATCCCCACTTTGCATGCCCATTTACATCCAACACTATTCAATAATATTCCACAAACACTATTTATGTTGTATCTAACAAATGAGATAAATTAAGATAGATTTAGTTTTATAAACTAATGCAAGTTGATTTTCAGGTGGTGATATTCTATTGTCAACTTGCTCCATTTCTTTTTTGAGATGTGTGAAGTAAGTTTAAAGTATCGTTAATTAAATATTAGTTAATTAACCAATTATTAATGGTCTTAAATAAAATGTTGATATCGCTGTTGTCTCCTTATCTACGGCAGGGATCGTGGTTATATATTTTAATAACTTGGCAACACAAACACCTCAATTACCGTTTAGCAACGTTTTTGTTTCTATTTTATTGATACATTTTTCAAAAAACAAAAAAGTCGGTAAAGGTTCATAATAGCTAGCTGCTTACATCGTTACGGGTTGAGAAGACAATACTATAGAAAAAAAAATTATTGGCCAAAAGCGCTCAAACGTTTATGATCGCCAAAAACGTCGCAAAAGTAGCGACAAAAGCGGACATAGTCGCAAAAGAAACGGTCGTGTTTTCAGTAGCTAAACTTGAGATGACTCGCTCAATTTGGTCACAAAGTGAGCGAAAGTCAATCGCTAAAAGGGGTTAATTAAAAGACCACCGAAGATGGCCATAAAATAGCACTTACTACAGTTTTAAAGATCACAAAAGGTGGTTTTTATAGCAGTTTTATTTTTAGAAAAGCAAGTCGGATAAAAGGGAAGAAGTTCAAGCGCCTTACCACTATACCAGTGATCATCTTGATATTTTCTTAGGTCATAAAACAAGTTTGCAACATACGGTAGTAGTCAAATGAAAACTCAATACTTTTACATTAAAATAACTAGCAGTCAAGGGGGAGGTGAGAAGTTTTGCTTTTCTTGGAGGTCTTAGGTTTAAATCCAGATAAGGGTGGATTTTAATACTAACTTGGTGATACTAATTACTAACCCGGTTAGCGACATCCTAACCGTACGCCGTTCAGAAAAAATAAATAACTAGGAAAAAAGATATATGTTTATAGGCATGAAATCTTTTAATGTTGCTCAAAACATAAGATACAAGAGAGATGGTATTTAATTAACTAAAGATAAAGCAAACACTTCAAATGGTCAGCTTGAAGAACTAGTTGACCACTCCAAAGATCACACCGTATATTCTTTCTACTAATTTTTATTTGAGTAAACTTCCGTTTTGCTCCCTGTGCTTTGGTCGTTTTAATTGTTTTGCCTCAATCCTTTAAAAATAGCCATTTTGATCCCTGATTTTCGGTTTTATCGCCGTTTTGCTCCCCGCCTTTAAGGTCATCCAATATATTAATTAACTAGATGGGTATTTTGGTAATTTAATAGATAAAAGTATAGGCATTTGAATCTTTTGACATGTCTTATTTTGTTTTACATTTTCTCTCACAAACACAAACACCCACCACCTACTGATAACGACCACCGCCACCTACCCTTCCAAATCACTGGAAACCACCCAAACCACCGCCACGTACCCTTCCAAATCACTGGAAACCACCCAAACCACCGCCACTCCACCTCTATCGTCACAAGTTCTGTTACACCATATTCAACGGAATACATCTCAGTTCAGATCTAGGAAACCCTAAGAATTAGAAAAGATGGAGACCTGGTTTGCAATGGTGGGTGGCACGAGAGACGAGGAATCTCGAGACGATCTGAAATCAACGACGGAATGAGTTAAATGGGTTTCGAGCAGGCCATGGGTTTCGTGCCGGTCATCGGTGACGGCCGCCTAGGGTTTCGAGCCACAGACTCCATCTCCAGTGACTTTTTAGACTCGAATGATTATGGTGACGTTGGTGTCCATTGGAAGCTCCGGTGGTTGATGTGGGGGTAGTTGGATAGGGGCGGTGCTAAAGGTGGTTGTGGTGGCAGGGGAAAGGGGAAGGGGAAGGGTGGTGGTGATGGTCTGCACTTGAAGGTTGTGGTAGAGAGGAAGACATAGAGAGAGATGTGTTAATATGTGTAAATAATTATGTTTTATTTTTCAATTTGAATAAAAGAATGGATTTTTGGAAAAATTAAATACTTATATATAAATTTACTTTAACTAAAAATTTTAACTTAGTCAGAGGCGTGGAGCAAACTGGCGATAAAACGGAAACATCAGGGAGTAAAATGGCTATTTTTAAAGGATTTGGGCAAAACCGTTAAAACGACCAAACCACATAGAGCAAAACGGAAGTTTACTCTTTTTATTTTTAATAGCGTTCGTTGAAATCAATATTTAAGTACCTATAGCGTAAACAAAAAAACACATATTTTAATGCCTCAAAAACTAGTTAGCTTAATTTTCACATTTCGATAATACGTCATAGAACTTGATGTTTTGGTTATTTAATCTTTACCATTGTACGTTGTCTTCGTTATTATTTATTTATTCATTTATTTTAACCAGACATATCAAAGTTTTAAGCCTTCTGTTACATTATTTTTGTCCTAAAGGTATTGAAATATCTATATATTTATGATTATGACAAATTAAACAACTTTATTATTTCAACAAATAACTATTATTACTCAAACGTTTTTAGTATATATATTTTTGATAAACAAGCAATGGTGTATTAAAAGCACTCGATTGAAGAACAATGCTCCACTTTCGGCCACGTGCCAAGATTAGTAGTAATTAAACGAGTAACACTCTCAACGGGTGAAGATACGTAAAATAAAAATAATAAAACCATTATTTTCGATCGGAGCTTGTTACCCGTTTACCTTTTATCTTGATCTCAATGTAATTATTATCTTTTTATTAATATTTTAACTAAAAAAGGCAATATAAAAGTCTTTTTTGGATTCTTGTAAGTGAATGGTTTGAAATTTAAAATTTTGTTTTCAGTTTTTCACTAGCTTATTGATGCTAAGGTAACTTAGCCAATTAAGTGCTTGACAAGAATGATGGACATGCAAGTGATTCGTTGAGGTATGTTTTTCCTTTCAGTCGCTCAATATTGAAAACCAATATAGTACAAAAGTTGTACACAATAAGTTTTAGTTTTGTTACTTTCTGGATGTGTTTACCGGAGTACCACCCAAGGGGCGTGATTTGTCTGAGTTAGCACTAGCTGGCAACACAATTATGCATGAAGGGGTGTTAATTGACGCTGGTGGAACGTTACAGGGGCACGCATGGGCTGGGTGTTAGCCCGCTAACGACTGAAGGAGCGGAGGGAGAGGCGTGAAGGGTTAGAGGGACGTGGCTTCAATGTAGGTGGTGGTTAAAGCCTACGCACAACTTTAGTTTTGATGCAAAAGTGGTATAATACACACCTTGGGTCCACATATTAGCTTAACGAATAATAATATTGTCATCTGAAAATGACTAGCTTCTAAGTAATTTAATAAAAAGAAAGTTAAAAATAAAATAGAACCCAGTTGCATAGTAAAGCATCGAGTAAGCCCTTGGTGTTGAACGATCTCATTGTTTGATACCGAATAATGTTCCAATAATTTATTTGACATTCCTGTTGTTTCAAAATATTGCATATTATCATGAGTTACGTTATATATATAAACGAGTCATGTTAATAATCATGTAGTAGTAATTACATATCTCTAAACTCGCAAAATATCATATTTTCTTAAAATTTGGATTAAAAAACTTGTATTTCAAAAAAATATATATGATATTAATTTGCAAAGTTTAGATCCCCTGGCACATAGGAGTGCTTCTTGAGTTGCAATTTATAAAAGAAGATGAATATATGAGATATTTCTCCGAAAGTTTATATCTATAGGCAATGAGAAACAAAGTAGAATAGAAATTAATAAAATTTTACAGAGCAACAACGACGGTCTCGGAAGCGTTGGTAGAAGTGGGAGTCTTGTGTTTGTTGTCGTCTTGATTCATTTGGTGTTGTCTACACTCTAAACTGCAAAACGCACTATCACCTCTGCACATATCAAACAAAACATCATTACATTAATCATGTTTCATCTTATAAATCAGATTGATTGATATATATATATATATATTATATATATATATATATATATATAGGGAATGGATCATGAGAAAACTAGTTTAAATGATAAAACCAAAAAACTAACTAAAAAAAGCCAAAAAAACATATCAATTTTTTTTTATTTTTTATTAAAATTCGCTATATATATTATATAAAAAAAACTTAAAAAAAACATATAATGCACATGTGCAACATAAACATATAATGCACATGTGTAGTACACATATAGTGCACATGTGCAGTACAAGTTTTTTTTTTTTGAAAATAAAAAATTTATACATAAAATCCAACGATTTTTTATAAAAAAATTGTAAAAAAAAAATTTATATGTTTTTAGGGTTTTTTTTTTTTGCTTTTTAAGTTAGTTTTCTAGTTTTCTCATTTATATTTAGTTTTCTCATGATCCTCTCCCTATATATATATATATAGGGTTAGGATCATGTGAGAAGCACTATACTAATTGATAAACTTGAGAAGCATTCTGGACCACACATTTTTTCTAAGCTTTTCGTAATATCCACATACGTATAGTTAAAATTGACTATATACATATGTGTATAATCCAACATACATATATGTATATAGTGAATTTTAAACTATACGTATGTGTATATTACGAAAAGCTTAGAAAAATGTGTGGTCCAAAACGCTTCTCAAATTTCTCAAATAGGGTGGACTTCTCTTAGGATCCCTACCCTATATATATATATATATAGGATTCGGTTCAAATGAAAACCATCATTAGTTGCGACCGTGACAACTTTTTGATCCGGAATTTTTTTACACAAACGTAGATGAAAATATTATAAACAGATCTGTAAAAATATTTTTAAAAAGAATTGTAGAGTCGGTAGTTTTGACCACCACAAATTTTTTTACGTCAGGCGTAAAAAAAACTTGCATCAGTCATATGCGTTTGTGCAAAAAAATTTTGGCCCAACTCGCCCCGAATCAAAAGTTTTCTCGCAGTTCTCATAACTAATGGTGGTTTTCATTTTAACTCATCCCTATATATATATATATATATATATATATATATATATATATATATATATATGGAATAAGTTAACGAAGAAAGTAGGTACCTGTACATGAAGATGTCACTGCCGGCAATGAGTGGGCGGTTACAGAGATGGCAAGCAGTCAAGAAATGAGAGGTTGTATGCGTGTAGTAGTCGGCAGAGTTACGGTGGTGGAGCTTGGAGGAGAAGCGGTGATCGGGTGGGTTGTTGGTGTCCAAAGTGAATTCCGTCATGCTGGTGGTTCTCTTCATCGGAGGCCGTTGTCTCTTCCCCAACAACATATTTGCACACTCAAACAGAAAGAGGAGATGAAGAAGAAGACTTTTAAGTTTTAGAGAGAGAGAGAGATGGTGGGGAGGAGTGAGAGTGGGAGAATTAACAGAGGGAAGAGATTATCCTTGCTTTTTATTCCAGGATCCTCTTACAATTCCACTTTTTATATTATTTTCTTTTCTTTAGGGTATGTTATATTTTTAACTTCTTTTTTTTAGTAAATTGCATAAAACATCCTTTATGTTTCCTCAAACTTGTAGGTTCCAGTCTTAATATTTCAAAGTTGCTAAAAACAGCTTTTAAGTTTATTTTTCTTGCGGGTTCAATCATTTACAGCTAACCACGTTATTTTCTTCAGTTAAGTTCCCGCACATGCATAACATGTGAGGGTATATTCGTCATTTTGGTTGATCTTCCACCCACGTCAATTATAAGAAAAAAAATATTTAAGGTTTAACCTATTTTAAAAAAATTCTAACCACAGGGACTAATGTGCAATAAAACCAAACTTTTAAAAACCAAACACCTTTTTTCCCGGTCTTCTTCTCCGGCGACTTTGCCGAATTCCGGCGAACCCGGAATTAAGATAGGAATCTTGTTAAGCTAGCCCACTAAGCTGTAAAGATTAACACAGATTTTGATCATGCCAATCAAACTCTTCAGGATTATCATCAGTTGGAAGAATCGGCGCCTTATTCGCATCAGACGGAAACGACAAACGACTCTTCAACCCTAGATACCTCTCACGGAACTCCGATGCCGTCAAATCAGAGAACTTCGTAACACCGTGTTCAGTAGTCGGATCCAGCAACTGGTGACGCTTAGGACGCCGCAAGTTAGACTTAAACACTATCAAACGGTAATCGTGCTCCTCTGTAGTCGCGTACGTTTTACCAAACTTTGTTTAAACTAGGTTAAAACTTAAATATTCTTTTTTTTATAATTGAAGTGGGTAGAAGATCAACCAAAATGACGAATATACCCTCACATGTTATGCATGTGAGGGAACTTAACTGAAGAAAATAACGTGATTAGCTGTAAAGGATTGAAGCCGCAACAAAAATAAACTTAAAGGCTGTTTTTAGCAACTTTTAAACATTAAGGCTGGAACATGCAAGTTTAAAGAAACATAAAGGATGTTTTGTGCAATTTACTCTTTTTTTTTCAATTTAAGAAAAAATTGATGATAATTAGACACAAATGTTACAAATTATCCTTTTATACTTATACTTAGACCGGAGTGTCGACAAAGGGTGTTGTCTTTAGCTGTTGAACTAACTTGTCGACGTCACGTCTGTTGGTGATAAATATTACACGTCCAAAGTGTGAAGTATATGTAAGCCTTGGTGATCTCGTGTGCCTCTTGTCCATGGTAAGAGAATATCATGAGGTTCACATGGCATTGTGGATACAAATTACAATCCTTTGCATCGTGCAAATGCAACAAATCTAACTTTGTTATACTTAAATTCATGAACATATTGGCAACTTAAACATGTAATTGTAATAAAATTAAAATGAGTTATAATAATAGGGATGGCAGTTTATAAACATGTAATAAAGTTGTAAAAGGGTAAATCGATTGACATATTAAACACATAAATTATATAGTTTTGATACAGTCTGTAATTCTCATATAAACAGGTGTCCAAGTTGTTAAATAACAAATGTGCTTATTAGACGACATAGACAAGTCACCCAAAATACGATATGTTTACTAAACATGTCAATTAATCATCCCAAAACCTTTCTTTTTATTTATTAACGTATTTAACTCTCAAGAATAATTAAAACTCATAAAAGTTAATTTGCATGCCAATAAATGTGAAATACCATTACAAGGTAGTATAAATTTTATGGTCTCTAAGTTACATCACTTTTAATCGTCAAAGTTATATGTGTGTGGTACATTACAAAACATCACAATCTATTGAAGTTATATTGTTTATAGAAAAGACTTATTAAATATATGATTTTAAAAATACTATCTCACATTACGCATGTTTACAAATATTTAATTAATTTTTACGTAAAGAAATAATACAGAAATAGGAATCTAGTTTCTAATGTGAACCAATAGGTAGCTCTATTTTTTCAATATACATACATACCTATGGATTTGCAGACATACATCGATATTTTATACGAGTCGTATAAGGTTATCTTGTTCATACAAAGTGATGTCAAATTTGTTTGATGATAATGTTATTCGAGACTTATACCCCTATGCGATTGGTGTATATTTTAATCTTTTTATAAGAAAATCACATAGTTTCAATAAAACTAAACAAGTAACAATATTTTTTATATATAGATAAATAACTTTTATTAGTGAAGCTAAATTACCATATGATATTTTCTTTGTGAAACAATAATTTATTTTCTAATAAAAGTAAACAGTTATGACACCTTGTAATCAAACTAAATAAGTAATAGTAATAAGAAAATGTATTATCTCGAAAAGCTATACAACTCACATGGATTTATACAAGTCATATCTTAGAACCAACTGACTCATATGGCCATATACAATCGAGCCATCTAAATATGTGAATCGACTAATTTGAACGAGCTGCAATTTTGTTGGAAAATGTTGATAGATACAAGTCACATAGGCTTATACGACTTGTATACATGATGTCTCTGGTCTTCAGAAGAAATTGCAGGTGACGTATGTATATCAACTCCCTTTTTTGCTGTTTTTAAGTTGTTAGGGTTAATTTTTCATAAATTTTCAGATCTTGTGTTTATAGTTATTTCTTATATAAATATACATTTATAACCTGATTTTTTTAAGGGTGACTTTCAACATGTACATGGACCATTGGTCACCGGGTTCCCATCAAGGATGGTTACCCGTCAGCCCAGCATTCACAGACGCGATGTTCTATCAGGCCCCGGCTGCCGCTCTGACTAACCTTCGCCCGGAAACCATACTGCCCCACACGAGAGCCTCGCTGGGGTAACAGCTGGGTAAAACCGAATTGCCCTCCGGATCGAACCATGCCTCGGTAGGAAACGATCCATCACTGGGACGTCCCGCACCTTTTGCCCAAGCCGGGAGTCGAACCGGAGTCTCCAAGGAGAAACCGGCCCAACTTACCCAACTTAACCTGATTTGTTTGAGGCCAGAATGACCCATGCCAATTTATAATACAAAACATTAAATAACACAATTATGTTGTGTTGTTTTATATAGGCGGGGACTAGCAAACTGATGGGTGTCAATTATTTGCAACAAATGGTCCAAACATGCCCACTCGAAACTTGTCTCCCTACTTGAATTTTTCTATTCGTGATTCACTCATTTGGATCTTTCCTTTTTCATTATATATTTTATTTCGCACACAGTGGAAGATTGTAAGGTTAATATACAAGTAAATGAGGTTGAAAGATGACATGCTTGAATTGTTAAAAATGAAAAATTAAGGGTGATAAACAAGATTTTCATTTCGAGCATTTTTTATTATCTGATAAATTATAGAAAAATATGCATAATTATAAGGGAGGAAGGAGCACCCAAGGGTATTATTACACTTGTCTCGACCTATCAACCAGCATCATGTCAAGTTCTTTACAAAGTATCCATGTACTACAAAACACAGGCTACGCCCAACCCTAAACACCCTTGAACCATGGATCTCACTCATTTAGTTCACCCACCAATCACACATCCTTAAACCTTAAACTCATCAAACATCTCAACCCTTACTCTTACGGCTTCCTCTACCCGCATAACTTACCCTCGATCCTTACCCTTTTGGGGGGCGGGGGGGGGGGGGGGGGGGGGGGGGGGGGGGGGGGTAATCTTGTACCAAAATGCAAATTTAACCTTTCAATACTCTAAAATAAAGGAAATATAAATTAATGATTTTGAAAGAATTGTATATCACGTCCAAAGTTAGTTAGTTATTGGGTGTTTAACATTCGTTTCAAATTCAAAAACTTTGAAATTCGATTAAATTTAATTTAATTATCTCGATGTAATTATTATCATTTTATTAATACAAAAACTTACAACAATCTTCTCAATCCAATTATCTAGAATTTATTTCAATTATAACAATATGAATTCGAGTCAAGTAAATCAAATACGAATTTATAATTTATAATTTCAAATTCAATTCGATTTGAACTTGGAATACAAATTATACATTATATTTATTATTTTTATATACAATACATACTAGGTTATAACACCGTGTATTACACAGGTTAAGAAAATAAAAAATCAAATAGTTAATGACGAAGATTTAAATAAAAAATCAGATAGTTAATAACGAAGATTTAACAATTATAAAATGATATTTTTAAGACGCGTTTCCGATATCCAAACAAAATTTTGTGTCATGTATGATCAAAACTTGTGATGTTTGCCAAGTTTATAAATATAAAAGCATTTGAACCATCTATTAGAAGACAAACTATATCATCGACTTTCTCACGGGTTTTAACAGTCATGTAAGCATATGTGCTCGATATTTGTTTCAATTATTACTAACCTAGAAATTAATATAAATAAATAATAAGATATTTTATGTAACTTTATCCGTAATTTCTTAAATGTCTGAAACATATATTAGATTTAATAATTTAAATAAAATAATAATTATCTATAATTAAGGATTTTAGAATAATGACATGTGTCCATTTATTAGTTTCTTTTGTTATATAGTATAATATAACTTATACTGGGCTACACAATAAATTACTTTAAAAAATTATTCCAAGTATTAAAATTACCGATTACTAAACTCACTACATGGCTCACAACTAAATCCTAAATAACAACTCTATCAATAGATTTCTAACCCTAAAAATATTATCTTGTAATGTGGAGTAGTTATTCCCGACTTCTCGTTTTTGAATGTTAGACTTATGATACTTTATTTGAAACTTTTTAATGTGATATCGTGCTTTATGATTACTTTAAAATTTATGTTTTATTTTGATAGTTTTTTAATGTTTTAAAAGAATATGAATCAAATCGAATTTATTCGAATTCGAATTTTTAATCAAATACAAATTGGGTTTTTGTTCGAATACGAATTCAAATTGGGTAGGTTTTAATCGAATTCGAATTTAAGGGTAACTAAAAATTATTTGAATAATTTCGATTCGATTAACACCCTAGTTAGTTACCCAACCAATGAAACAAACAATAAATTCTAGAAATATAAAATTTTATTTTCGGTTCTAAAGTGTCGGAAACACATTACATAATAGTAAAAGTTTGTGTTTTACTGGTTGAGCTGTTTCCCGTTAACCATACAAATTTGATTAAATTCGTCACCAAATTATGTTAAGAAACATAGATATAATAGTGAACATTGATATTTAGTAACTCTTGATTAACTAAATGCATTGCAGCATTGAGCTCATTGTGTTCTCTAAAAGGTGTAACACCTCTTAAAATATTTTATTACGCTTTGACGTATAATAAATACATATAGTATTAGGGTAAGATAAAACTAATTACGTTTTGACATATAATATAAACATATAGTAGTAGGTTAAGATAAAACTAATATTAATTAACTATGAAACGCGACAATACTTGTTATAGTATTCATATAAAATTACATATGAGCCTCGCAATTCCCATTTCATTTAAAGCAAATTCCGTTAAAAAAAAAAACGGTTCAAAAAAATTTAAAGCAAATTGTTTAGTAATGAACTAAAAACTATAGGATATCCCCGAGGTTTTTGGTAGACCTTTGCACTTGCACACATTATTATTATTATCTCTTTAAAATAACATCATGGTTTAAAAAGAAAATTTAGACAGATTAGCTACAAAAGTAAATACAAGGAGAATAATATAGAAATCACGTCTATAATGTGCCGTTCTGTGAGCAGTATGAGGAAACGGTGGATCATCTTTTTATTGCTTGTCCAGTGATAAATAGGATGTGGATGGATTTTAGCGCTTGGTGCAATACTCCCCCTATTTTCGCTCTTGATTTCAAATATATTATGAATATTCACAAGTTCTCTCAGTTGGGTAAGAAAGCGAAGAAGATTATTCACAGCCTTGTTATCATTACTTGTTGGTGTATTTGGAAAGGAAGGAACGAGTCGATTTTCAAGCATTTAAAGCATAGTCCGCAAGACATTCTAGGGGAGATTAAATCAAGGGGCTACGGTTGGGTTAAAAATAGAGCTTCATGTAACTATATTAGTTGGGGGAGTGGTATAAGTACCCCTTGTATGTGTTGTAATTTGTTTGACTTTTGCCCGCTTGGGTCGAGAGTTGTGTTTTGTTTGGCCTTTTGTCCTTTTGGGTCGGAGGCGTGCTAATAAAGTATACTTTAATATATATATATATATATATATATATATATATATATATATATATATTCGTTAACTACACAATTAAACGTGAGTGCACCACAATTTATCTTTTAGCTATTTTTAAATTAGGAGAGGATTATGTCGAAGCCGATAAATATTGCGATAACCGTGGGAATGAATTAAAATCAGATATTTTTAATATGACCCTCGTAATTAAAATACAACATCAAAAAAGAATTTACAACATCAAATAGTTCACTTATCCTTTAAAATCACTCTTATTAGATTTTTTACGCATGTGTAAATATAACAAATTTACACATATATAAATAGCAAACTTACGCATGTTTCAATTTTCCTTATATACGAATTCAAGTAAATTTAAATGTGTAAATTTAATTCCTAACATTGTATTCGAATAATAATGATAAGTGTAAAAAAATTTTGAATTTAAATTGTTTTTGACCAAGTTCTCGTGATTTCTTCATTTGTTTTCACGATTCTCACAATACTTAGCGTTTTCATTTAAACCTTTTCCTTTTAAATTATTCACAAATTTATATGATCGGAGTTAGTGAACACAATGATTGGCGAGTGTTTAAAATAGATGTTTGAGCGTGCTGAGTTTTCATTACACTTAACTAATTTTTTTCCTGGAATGCGTGAATCTATATAAAAACATAAAATGGGCCAACAAGGAGTTGTAACACTCGGGATTACATCACAACATCAGGAATATTAAACTCTCTCAATTTATCCCAGTCTAACATATTAAATTTGGACCTACTTCTAATCCACAAGAAAAAGTTTTCTCTAATAGTATCTACCGTGTGGTTGAAAGGAATATGGTGCCTCGTGAATTCCTTCTCATTTTTTAGTCTTCCAGGTCTCCCATAAGGTTGTCTAGAGCACTGCCTCGATCATCCTTTTCCATTACCTATATGCCACCATGTTTGTCGTCGTTTGAAGGAGGTCCAATAGGTGATTGTTTAAGCTGGAAGTTGGAAGCTTTAGCCAAGAGAGCACCTCCCACCAAATAAATCTTGCTCCCAAACAATGGGGAAGCATATGGTCCGTTGATTCATTGTGCGTGGCACATCAACTACACATCAACTCTCTAAGGGGGCACCATGTTTTGCCAATTCCACTTTTGACAGGATTCTTCCGTTGATAACTTTCCAACCGACCAAATTGACTTTCGACGGAATCCAACTATTCCACATCGTCTCTTTTAAGTTTGTTAGGATCCTACTAATATCCACAGCCTAATTCGAATATCTGCAACAAAAAAATTATCTTTCTCAGATTCTTTCCACGTCTATTTGTCTCAGCCAGAGCATAAAATGTAATGGTTCAGCATATTCATGAGTCAGCCCATTTCTTCCCACTTGGTCACACAATTAGGATCCCGGACCCATTGCCAAGACCATTGTCTGACACTACCACACCTGGAGAAATTATCCTTCACCATTGCTCTTTTGTCTTTTTCAATCGCATAGAGAGTTGGGAATGCCTCCCAAGTGGGTCTGCATTCAAGCTAAGAGTCAGGCCAGAAATGATTTTTATCATCCACACTTGCATGAGCCATTAAATACCTAGAGATGGACAAATTAAGTTTCATAATTTCTTTCTCTATCGAGCCATTATTCTTCCAAATACCAGCACACTTGTTTTTTAACGCGAACGAGGCGACTTTTTTTGGGTTATGGAAAGCTTACCACCCTAACCCATAGCGACTTCGAATACTTGATGTATTGCAAAATACATCAGTTATTCGTGTATAGTTTGTATAGATTTCTGTTAGTTTTAGTGTCGTTTCCGTCAAAATGTGCATACTATTGATCCAAATGCGTTTTGCAAGTCTTGTGAGCTTAAAACAGCTGGAAAGTGTGGAAATTGAGTTAAAACACGAAGTGGTCAAGTCCTGGAGCGAGTTGGAGAGTTCGGGTGCTGAAAACAAGTTAAAATTCTGGAAATTATGCTTCTGGCAGGCCGCGAGTAGCCAAGCAAGTGCCTCTCGTGGGGTCCGAGAGGCCGTTATGGTGCTGATGGCAATTTGGCGGTCGCAGGCCACGATAACCGTTGTTATCTCTCTCGGACGGGGCGTGAGAGGGTGTTGTCTGCAGAAAATTTCGAGCTGCTGCAGGGTGTTGAGCTGAAGTGATATATAAGGATCTTAATATTCACAAAACCCTAACTTTGGCGAATTTAGGAACCTTTGGGCGATATTTGGAGCATAGCTGGAGTAGTTTAGAGCTTTCGAAATGTTCGGTTGAAGATCTAAAGTGCAGAAATCGTTCGGGTCGTCATCTCGTCGTCCGGGTGTTCTCGTTTGTGATTTTTAGTCTTTAATTATGCTTTGTCTTCCTAAAACTACTTTGTTCATGCTTGTTTCAAGGACTTTGTTTGGCTAAGTTCATTAGACTACCTAGATTGGATGAATGATTGTTTAAAGTTTTGCTTTTTATTATGGATTTACGGATTCTATGGATTGTTTATGAGTTGTAGGCGATTTGTTCTTTCGATTAGATGTATATGCATGCTTGATAGTGTTTTAATATTGTTTTTTGCTTCGCTAGATTCTTGGTGACGGTCTTTATAACATAATAGATCTTGCTAGGTTTAAGATTTTGGTGAGTGTCTATATCACATAAAAAATCTTTAATCTTTAGGGTGAAATCGGCTGATTAACCTTAGGAGTAATATTCGGTAAAATCAAGTGTTCTACTAATCATCAATAGCTGTGAGGTGCAGGATTATTGCTAGGTCTAAGTCATTAAGCCGCAAGGTAGGAGGTTTCTTAGGAAGTAAACTCGCTGGCTAATGTCTAGCAAGTCTAATCGAGAGTCCAAGTTTACCTTAGATTTAGATCCTGTGAGGGAGTGAATCTTGTAAGGTACTTCCATAAACCAATTAGAGGTCTTGTGAGAGAGTCTGATAACCGGTAGTCTAAACAACCTCTAGGGTGTCATCGTGTGCTCTTGAGAAGGGTCAGGGGTCCTTTAGATATCCCGAAAGGCGAGAACTTTATGATCCCGGTTCCATAGTTGACAATTTACGAATAAAAATCATTACTTGAAGCAATCAGGATTCCAGTCTAGGTAGTGTTTCATCACCATCAGATTTAAAGTCTAAAGTAATTCGTTTAGTTAATCTTAGTTAGTTTTAATTGCTTTCTTAGAAATTGTTAGAACCCCCCCCCCCCCAATCAAATAAACAAATATTCTAGCCCTTGTCAGTCAGAGTCTACATAGAGTAGTTAACGTAATCAGTAGAGTCTCGTGGGTTCGATATCCGGACTTACTTTAGCTATACTAGAGTCGATCGGTTCACTTGCCGGTTAGTAGTTTAGTTCGTTTTAGTGAGTCTAGAGTATTACTTAGAGTCTAGAATTAGGTTAATTTAGTTGTTTTTACTAAACTATTTTTAGCACATCAAGTTTTTTGCGCCGTTGTCGGGGACTCTTGGCGATTGCGTTAATTACTTTGTTTTGACTTTCTTGATATCATACGTGCTATTTGTCGTGTTTGAGTCGTAGGAGTCTAAAATAGTGCCAATTTCTTTTTGTTTTTGTCGAGTCATTTTTAGAGTCTTCTTACTTGTTTGTTTTTGGTTTTTCAGTGGATGCCCCATACGCGTTCGCAAGGACCTCCGCCGAAGCCACCCACGGACAAGTCTTCCTTTTCGTCCTCTTCGTTCAAGGTAAGTAATCCTATACCATCATCTTCCACCCGTTCTGACTCTACACTCCACTCTAAACCATCGAACTTTGACTTCACACCGAAGTCTTCACCGCACAATTCCCCACCACCCTCCTATCCCCAAAGTCCACCACCCGTTGCCCAAATGGCCAACTGAACTGTTTACCAACAAGCACCAATGGCTTCACCGATGCTAACTCACCCATCACCCTACCCGAAATCACCAACGAAAAGTCTTGGCAAATCCCATCCTACATCATGACCGCTATTACCAACTCTTGTCAATTTCACGGTCGTGAGGTTGAGGATGCGCCAGCTCATATTAACCGCATCACTCGTCTGTGTGGCACTTTCTCTATTGAAGGTGTCAATCTTGATGCTCGCTATTTGCAGGTCTTCCCATTCTCACTTGCTGGCCGCGCAACCATCTGGTTCGATTCGCAGCCAGCAGGTTCTTTTACTACTTGGGCAGGTTTACGGGATGCTTTCTTAGCCAGATATTACCCACCCGCAAAGGCATCCCGTCTACGCGATCAGATCCATTCGTTCCGGATGGAACCTGATGAGCCGTACCACCTGGACTGGGAGAGGTTTCAAATGGTATCACCCCCGAGATCCGAGCCCGGTTTGACACTTCAGCCTGTGGGCAACTTATGAGATTGAAATCAACAGCTGAGTGTAACGATCTTTTCGAGAGTTTTGCCCATTCCGACATGGATTACAGCGCTGCCAGCAGGACTTCCATTCCTATTTCTAGCACCTCTTCGACTACTCGAGAGGTGAACCAAGTTGGCTTGGATTCATCGGTGGCTGCTGCTCTAGATAGAATGGAGAAAACTTTCACTAAAGAGCTTAATGAGATTAAGAAAAAGGTCGATAGGTGTGAGGTATGTAGAGGGGGCCACGACACCATAGATTGTCCTACCATCACATTAGAGCAGGTAGAGTTCATAGCCGGTCAGAATAGGGGTCTGTTTAATAACAACTCTAATTATAACTCCAACTGGCAAAACAATAATAATACCAACTTCCGCTCTTCCGGTAACCCCTGGTTTTCCATCCGGTCAATACCAAAACAGGGGGCAGGGTTTGTTCACTAGTTCAGGTTTAGGGCAGCAGGGTCAGTTTGGTAGTTCGAGGTCGAATCAAGAGGGTCAGGGTAGTGATAAAGGTTCAGGGGGTAGCTTAAGTAGGATTGAGGAGATGTTTTCTTAGCTTATGGTTAGGGACCAGGCCATTCAGAAAACCCTAACTGAATTAAGCAGTTTTGCGAAATGTCAGGATCAATTAAATAAGAGCCAGGAACGTCATAATAAAAACCAACAAGCTGCACTCTTAGATCTTCATAGACAAGTAGGTGGTTTATCGAAACAGTTGCAAGAGAGCCCTCCTCGCCAGTTTTCGAGTAACACTTACCCAAACCCGACTAATCATCAGCTAAGGCTATTACTACTCGTAGTGGTAGGAACCTAGGAGAGGTAGTTAAGGAGAGGGTAGAGATAGAGAGTGAGGAAGAGGTAGATGAGGAGATAGAGATGGAATCTCCCGATAAGGTGCACGATAGGCTAGTCCCAGCAAGTACCGCACAAACCGAGGAGCATCTAGTAGAGAAGAGGGTAGAGAAGCAACCAGTAGGAGTTAAGCCATCCTCTTTGGTTGACCATTCGCGCGTTCCGTATCCCGTCCGCCTTAAGCATCATAAATATGCTAAGGAATATGGGCACTTTTTAGAGATGTTTAAGCAATTAAAGATAAACCTTCCTTTCATCGAGGCCTTACAATCCATGTCTAAATATGCCAAATTCCTCAAGGATCTTCTTAAGCGAAAAGATAGGCTTGGGTGAGCTTTCTAACATCCCGTTGACCGGTGGTTGTCCCGCGGTGGTTTTGAACAAGCTACCGGAGAAACTAACCGATCCGGGCACTAACACTATTCCATGCCTATTCGGGGGCGCCGTTGCCCCTGCCCATGCGTTAGCCGATTTAGGTGCAAGCATCAACTTGATGCAATTTTCCCTATATGAGAGGTTAGGTCTAGGAGAGCTTACACCCACGCGTATGTCATTGTCTTTAGCCGACCGTTCATTCAAATATCCTAGGGGTATCATAGAGAATCTCTTAGTCAAGGTTGATAAGTTCGTATTTCCCGTCGACTTCGTTGTCTTAGATATGGAGGCCGATGAGAAAGTTCCAGTCATTCTAGGACGTCCGTTCCTTCGTACCGCCAAGGCAATAATCGATGTCTATGACGGTAAAATTTCACTTCGTGCGGGTGACGAGATTGTCACATTTGAGATAAAACGAGCCATGCAACACCCTAGTGGTAGTGATGACCATAGCAGTCCGTGTCATTCCGTTCACTTCCTATATTCCTTCATATCGCGCGTTGATCAGTGTATTAGTTACATTAGTGGAGATGATCTAGTTGGCGAGGACGAGAGTGAGCTTGAGAGTGAGGATGAGGGAGTTGAAAAGGATCCGGAGTGGGTTCCGAAAACGTTAGAGTAATGTGAGGTTAGGGAGGAAGTTGAGAGCAAACCTTTAGAGTTATCACCTTTAGAGCTTAAGGTCCTTCCGTCCAATCTAGAGTATGCCTTTTTAGGAGATAAGTCTAGTTTACCCGTCATCATATCTTCCAAGTTGACAGAGGAGGAGAAGTGTCGGTTGATTGAGGTGCCACGAGAGCACAAAGATGCCATAGCTTGGAGATTGTCCGATATCAAGGGGATTAGCCCCACATTTTGCACACACCGGATTTTCATGGAGGACGAATTTAAACCGGTGGTGCAACCTCAGAGGCGTCTAAATCCTAACATGAAAGAGGTGGTTAGAAAAGAGGTGATTAAGTTAATGGAGGTCAGGTTAATCTATCCTATTTCCGATTCGGCGTGGGTTAGTCCTACCCAAGTCGTCCCTAAGAAGGGAGGGATGGCCGTTGTCGTGAACACCCAAAACGAGCTTATTCCTTCCCATATCGACTACTGCAAGCTTAATGACACCACCCAAAAGGACCATTTTCCATTACCCTTCATCGATCAGATGCTCGAGCGTCTTGCGGGCCAACAGTTCTATTGCTTTCTCGACGGTTTTTTCGGCTACTTTCAAATCTAATCGCGCCAGAGGATCAAGAGAAAACCACTTTCACATGTCATTACGGCACCTATGCGTACTGATGCATGCCCTTTGGATTATGTAATGCACCGGCTACCTCTCAGCGGTGCATGGTAGGTATCTTTCAAGACATGGTAGAAAACTCTATGGAAGTCTTTATGGATGACTTCTCGGTCTACGGTAGTTCTTTCGACCAATGTCTAAGTAATTTAGAGAGGATGATGAAGAGGTGTGTGGAGACGAAGTTGATGTTGAATTGGGAGAAGTGTCACTTTATGGTGACGGAGGGGATTGTGTTAGGACACAAGATCTCCAGAGCGGGTATAGAGGTAGATAGAGCCATAATAGATACCATTAGTCGTTTACCACCACCCACTAGTGTTAAGTCGGTTCGAAGCTTCTTAGGTCATGCGGGCTTCTATAGGCGTTTCATTAGAGATTTTTCTAAGATTACTCGCCCCATGACCCGTCTTCTAGAGAAAGACGTTCCTTTCGTCTTTGATGAGGAGTGACTAAAAGCCTTCGACTTTTTGAAGGAGAAGCTTGTGAGTGCCCCTATTCTTATCTCGCCCGATTGGAGCTTGCCGTTCGAGCTAATGTGCGATGCGAGTGACTATGCCGTTGGAGCGGTTTTAGGACAAAGAAAGGACAAGCAGTTTCATCCGATTTACTACACGAGCAAAATGCTAAATGATGCTCAAGAGAACTACACCACCACAGAGAAAGAACTCTTAGCCGTAGTATTCGCATTTGATAAATTTCGCTCATACCTCATGCTTTCCAAAACCATCGTTTTCACTGACCATTCCGCATTGCGATTTCTCTTTCAAAAGAAAGATGCTAAACCCCGACTCATTCGGTGGATTCTTTTGCTTTCCGATTTTGACATTGAGATTACGGACAAAAAGGGGGCCGAGAATGTAGCCGCCGATCATCTTTCGCGGTTAGAGGATCCGAGTAGGGAGGAGATTTGTGAGGAGGCGATAGGAGATAGATTCCCTCACGAGTCCATAGATTTCATAGAGGCTGAGAGAGAAGGCCTACCTTGGTTTAGCGATCTTGCGAATTATTTGGCCTATGGGTATGTCATGAAGGATATGAATGCCCAACAAAAAAAGAAGTTGTATAGGGATGCGAGAAGGTACATATGGGATGATCCCTACTTGTTTAGGATAGCAAGTGATCGTATTCTTAGAAGGTGTGTTAGTAAGGAAGAGGGGTAGAAATTCTTAAGCATGTCCACGAGAGGTTGACAGGTGGTCATCATGGTGCAGACACTACCGCACAAAAAGTCTTTGATTGCAGCTTCTATTGGCCCACGGTAGTTGAGGATTCGGTCGAGTTTGTTAGGAGGTGCGATGCTTGTCAACGCACCGGTAATATCTCACCCAAGAATGAGATGCCCAAAATCCGATTCAAGTTCTTAAAATTTTTGATGTATGGGGCATCAATTTCATGGGACCTTTTCCCCCTTCTAGTGGGAATCGGTACATCCTTGTGGTAAACGATTACGTTTCCAAGTGGGTTGAGGCTCAAGCTTTGCCTACGAACGATGCCCAGGTGGTGGTGAGATTCCTTAAAAAGTTGTTCACGCGTTTCGGTGTCCCCAAAGCCCTCATTAGTTATCGAGGGTCTCATTTTTGCAATGCAGTGATGGAGAAGGCGTTGGAGCGTTATGGAGTTACCCACCATTTTTCCACCGCATATCATCCGCAAACAAGTGGGCAAGTTGAGAAGGCGAATAGGGGAGTGAAGAAAATCCTAGAGAAGACGGTAGGGAAGTCTAGGAAAGATTGGTCAGATAAGCTTGATGATGCTTTGTGGGCGTTTCGTACCGCCTATAAAACACCCTTAGGGACCACACCATTCATGATCGTATATGGCAAGGCTTGGCATCTTCCCGTAGAGTTAGAGCACTGAGCGTTGTGGGCTCTTGAGACAGTTAATCTATACATGACCGAAGCGGCTAGGCGAAGGTACTTTCAAATCCATGAGTTAGAAGCGCTTCGGGATGCGGCATATGAGAGATCGTGGAGTATAAAAGAAAAGACGAAAGCTTTTCATGACCGAAGGTTGAAGGAGTTGAAGGAGTTTAAGGCCGATGATAAGGTACTTCTCTATAATTCAAGGTTTAAGTTGTTTCCTGGGAAGTTGAAGTCCAAGTGGACGGGGCCTTACATTGTGAAGGAAGTGTTTCCGCATGGTGCGGTCGAGTTACTAAATGAAGCCGATGGATGCGTATGGAAAGTGAATGGCCATAGGTTGAAACACTATTTAGGTGGCCCAATCGATAATGCCGAGAAGGAGGAAACTCCTCTCGAGGACTTGCCGGATACCGCCGCTTAGTGTCTTGAGTGGAAGCTCAAGTGTAGAGTTTGTACCATTTGTATTATCGTCTATTTTGATATTTTCTCATAACTAGTGATTGTTTTTAGTAGTGTTTCGGTCTTTGTTTTTGTGTTTTGAGTCGATTTGCAGGAATTCATTACCGAAGATGTTCAACAATTGGCGAGAAAACGAGTTTAGGTAAGTCCCAGTGTTAGAAAAAATTTTGGGTTGAGTTTTGGGAAGTTTGGTTAAGTTTGGAATTTTTTCTAAGGCATGAAACAACCAAAACTTCGAAACTTTCTGTGAAAAATGCCCTCTGGAGGGGCACGAGAAAGACTCCTCTCTCGGTCGCGGCCCATGAGAGGGTAGAGGATCCGGAACATTTTACTCGATGGCGGCCCGCGAGAGGAATATCCTCGGCTGTCGCGGGGCGCCAGAGCCCATATCTGCAGCCCTGTTCGTGTTTAACCCCAAATTTACCTCAATTCACCCTAATTCTTCTTCATTCCGTCGAACCCACCAAAAATCACCACCTACCTCCGCAAATCTGCCATTTTCACCCAATATTTCACTCCCATTTCACCTACAATCATCACCCATCCGATTTTCATCATATATTACACACCTTTTCACCACGAACACGTGGTTTTACGGGGTTTTCAAGCTTCAAACCGAAATTTTTCTAGTTCTTCTTGTCTAGGTCGACTTCAAGGTATGTTTTCTTGTAATTTCTTGTATTTTGAGTCTTCTTATTTCAGTTTCTAGTTAGGTTTAGTGTCGGGTCTTGGTTTAGTCTTGTGTTTAGGCATGGTTAGTGTTAGTTTGAGGTTTCGGGTGGTTCGGGATGGGTAGTTTAGCCTAATGCAGGTTGCGGACGGGTTGGTTTGGGTTGAAGGACTTGTGTTTCGCGACTGCCATAGGTTTGGGTGTAGCAACATTGAGTGTGGGGATTCAGGTTAGTAATTTTCGGGATAAAAATGCGATTTTTAACATACTTTAGACCCGTTTCACTGATTACACTATAAAGTTTATAACTTTACTTGGGTTGGCACTCAATGTGGATTGTTTTGGCACTTAGGATTTAATTGAGGACAATTAAAGTGCCGGGAGGAGGTAGTGTACATTGAGTCGTCTAGTTTGAGTCATTTAGTTTTAGGTTTAGTCTTAGGTCTTGGGTTTACTTATATACACGTACAGGTACAAAACACTTCGCCCGTACTCAATCTCCATTGGGGCGAGATTGTTTATCACTTATGCTTTTGTAAATGGTAACCCGGTTTTTCTTTTTAAATTATTTTTCGGTTTCAACCGCGAAAGAAATGCTATACGGTTGTTCCACTTTTTATTAAAATTTTCAAAAATCCAAAAAAATTAAAAAATTAAAAGTACCAAAAATAATTTGTTGCTAATAGTATGCTTTGCTTTGTTTTGTCAAATTTGAATGTTTTTGCAGAATGTCAGGTGAAGGATCGTCAAGTAGATCAGGAAGGAAACGAGGTCCACCAGCCCGGCCGCGAGGAGGCCCGGCTAACCCGGAACCACAACCGGAATATCTGAGGGTAATTGAGTATATGGGAGCAAGAGTACCCCATGGTCAAAGTACTCGGATAAGAGACAATCCGCTCCTACAATTTGAAGTCGATTCAGGGGAGTATCAACGTTTGATGACACTGATAACGGTTGACTTGTTGTCGTTTAGAAGAATAGATTGGGATTTAATGGATAGGTTGGGAGCAAGAGCTCGGGTGGAGCAGTTATTAGGTCCAAGGTTTAGAAGAGTTCTGGAATGTAGCGCGAGGCAATACAAGGAGATCACTCTTGAGTTCCATTCCACTTTCAACTACAAGCAAGGAAAGTTTGATGATAAGGAAGCAATTTTCTTTGCCTTGGGTAGGAAATCTTATATGATAACTATTCCGGAGTTTGCTATTGCTATCCAGTTTTACACACCTCAGGAAGTACAGTCTGTTAAGTTTCGTAATTGTTTACAAGGGGTGTCTAAGAGGATGCTTCCCAATTTTGTTCAGGTTGATGAGTTAGTTAGATTTTGAATATGATATCATCGGTTCCTTACTCCACTACTCTGGTTACTAGTGACATTGTGGATCCGGTTTATCGCTTTATCCACAAGATTTTGGCAGCCACATTGGTTGGAAGAGGTCAGGGAGATAAGAAAGTGAATCAAGTGAGTTTGTTCTGTTTGATGTGTATGGTGGAGCAAAGTCTGGTGAACTTGGCTACCGTTTTTGCGTGGTCGATGAAGAGGTTATGGAGGGGTGGTAGAGGAGCTCGTATTTACTGTGGCCCGTATGTTACATGGTTGGCTGAGAGCCTTGGGGTGTTTAACAGGTATCCAACAGATAAGATGGGGGAGGGGCCAGACCCCTGTTTGATGAGCGTTCGTGATTTGCAAGCAGCGGATATCATTACATATGGGGATCCTATTAGTTGGTCGGGAGTTCGTCAAGGTCCTCAGGTTCATCCCCCACCAGGTTCAGATGCAACAGCAGCTATGGAAGGGGCTATTCCTCACTGATACTAGAGATCCCGCATCAGGCATGAGTTTCCAGCGCCTCAGTATCCCCTTAGGCCGCCACGACCCAATCCACTTACGTTAGACTCTTTGTATGATCGGATGGAGACAGGGTTTGGTGATTTGCGTGGGTATGTGGACGAGCAGTTTAGGGGTGTTAGGCAGGTTATGATTCGTAAGATGCACGAGCAGGGCCAGCAGAGGTTGGAAGATGGTATGAGATTCATGATGGGGGGTATGCATCTTGGGGTTCCCCTGTTCTTTAGGTAGCCACAGGCGGGACCGAGTGGCTTGCAAGGGGTTGAACCTTATCGGGTTTATGAGCAAGGATCAGAGGAGTCGGGTGGCGATGACGAGTGATGACAGACAGCAGCAGGAGTTTTATCTAGTATCTTTTATTTTTCTTTTATTGTTGTTTTTATCTTAATCTGGTCTGTATTTTAAGTTCGCATACTTTGGATATTTGGTAGGTTGGGAGGGGTTGGTTGAAAGTTGGTTTGTTTGGTTGAACTAGATGGTTTGTTTCTGAACGCTTTTATCTATGCTATGTTATGTTTGGTATGTTATGGATGTTTGCTAGGTTTGGTGTTTGTTTTGTCGCTTTCGTTTGCGTGTCCGAGAGATAGGAGTTGTTTGCTGAGCGTATTCGGATTGGAGGGCGTATGTGGAATAGACTGGCACTTTGACAGTTTCGCATATATTCAGCTAAGTCGTTTCCGCTTGTAAATATTTATTTACTTTGTTATTTAGTTTTTAGTTTTGCTTGTTTTGTTAGGTAGTTTGAGTCGTGTTTCGTTCTTGCATTAGGGACAATGCAATCTTTAAGTGTGGGGATGGGATACATAGTTTTAGTTAGTTTGAGTCATAATTTGAAAATACAAAAAAATTCGAAAATTCGAAAAATTTCAAAAAAAATTGAAAATTTTGAAAATGTCTTTTGAATAAAGAAGTTTGCAAAATAAAGACAGAAAATGATAGAAAAGATGGGTTTTTACTCGGGTTCAAATAATGATAATAGGAGATAAAATAGTAGAGCTTGTGTTTAGTTTGGGATATGTGAATAGGCTCGGTTTGGTTCTAGGTCCTTTGATCTTAATATACCTTAATTGTCGGTTTGCTAGTGGGTACTCATCCAGGAAAAATGGGAAGTTGAAACCGCTAATAATAGTATAAGGAATGCCGTTATAAGCTAAACATTTTTATAGAATTTTTAATCATGAGAAGATAAGGAAAAAAATAATAAAAATAGAATAAACTGAGCTAGAAACTAAGAAAAGTAGCGCGGGCCTACGTAATCTTCGTTGGGGATAGTGAATCTGACTTAGAATGCCTCTAGGATGTGTCGAAATTAAAATTGCAAAAAAATTACCGATGTTCACGTTGTCGCTCTCGGGGATGGTGAGTCTGGTTGAGACAGCCTCTGGGTTAGGTAAAAGAACGTCTACGCTCAAGAAAAAAAAAGGAAAAAAAAAAAGGAAAAAAGATTTGATTTTAAATTCTCTTAATTTTGGTATAAAACGGTTAGGAATTTGATTTTAAGCTGCTGCATGGAGTTGAGCTGAAGTGATAAATAAGGATCTTAATATTCACAAAACCCTAACTTTGGCGAATTTAGGAACCTTTGGGCGAATTTTGGAGCATAGCTGGAGTAGTTTAGAGCTTTCAAAACGTTCGATTGAAGATCTAAAGTGCAAAATCGTTCGGGTCATCATCTCGTTGTCTGGGTGTTCTCATTTGTGCTTTTTAGTATTTAATTATGCTTTGTCTTCCTAAAACTACTTTGTTCATGCTTGTTAAAATGATTTTGTTTGGCTAATTTCATTAGACTACCTAGATTGGATGAATGATTGTTTAGAGTTTTGATTTTTATTATGCATTTACGGATTCTATGGATTGTTTATGAGTTGTAGGCGATTTGTTCTTTCGATTAGATGTATATGCATGCTTGATAGTGTTTTAATATTGTTTGTTGCTTCGCTAGATTCTTGGTGACGGTCTTTATCACATAATAGATCTTGCTAGGTTTAAGATTTTGGTGAGTGTCTATATCACATAATAAATCTTTAATCTTTAGGGTGAAATCGGCCGATTAACCTTAGGAGTAATATTCGGTAAAATCAAGTGTTCTTCTAATCATCAATAGCTGTGAGGTGCGGGATTATTGCTAGGTCTAAGTCATTAAGCCGCAAGGTAGGAGGTTTCTTAGGAAGTAAACTCGTTGGCTAATGTCTAGCAAGTCTAATCGAGAGTCCAAGTTTACCTTAGTTTAGAACCTGTGAGGGAGTAAATCTTGTAAGATACTTCATAAACCCATTAGATGTCTGTGAGAGAGTTTAATAACCGGTAGTCTAAACAACCTCTAGGGTGTCATCGTGTGCTCTTGAGAAGGGTCATGGGTCCTTTAGATATCCCAAAAGGCGAGAACTTTATGATCCCGGTTCCATAGTTGACAATTTCCGAATAAAAATCATTACTTGAAGCAATCAGGATTCCAGTCTAGGTAGTGTTCTAGCAAAAGAGAGGCACTTAACTTTGCAACCTGACGACTTGGAATTGAATTTGTCAACTATTAGTTTCAATGCTTAATCATTTTCATATTGGCGCCATGAGGCATCCCTAAAAACATGAAGGATAGTTTACCTTCTTTGCAATTAAGGATCTTTACTAACTTCCTCCCCCTTCACCCCCAATGCCATAAAGATTGCTTTTAGACAGGTTCACATTGAGATCGGAACACATATAAAAGCATCTCAAGAGCCAGTTAAGGTTCTTGATATTAGCTTCGGACCATTCACCAAGAAAGATAATGTTACCTGATCGGAGTGTCGCGCTCCGGTCAAAGATAATATTTATATGCCCAAATTACCCTTAACAATGCGTTAGTGGTAGTAAGGGGTCGAACCACGAAGAGTCTGGGGTTTGCGATCGGATGTGATTGATTTTACTAAGATTATCACTTTTATGAATCTTGCTAACGAAATGGATTAATTTGTTTGGTTGAAAAGGGTGTCGGAATTAACCTACAAGTTTTGATTTAATTAATTAACTACTAGAATTCGAGAATGATTGCAACAACAGTAGATATGATTGTAAAACAATAGTGAGAAAACAAGGTTCACACTCGGTTCAACAATTGCAATACCTAGGGTTACTACACGTTTTAAATTGGTTTAAACGAATTAGTTCATTAACGATTTAGAATCCCAAAGCTTAGGTGCCAATTGCTATCAACGTCATAGACAAAGGACCACAATGCACTTCGTTACTTTGGACAAGTGAAACCTATCAATCGACAAGGCATAAATATGCATATTCATTTCATGAAGTCAAATTTCATAACTCACTCGACAATTCACAAATACAATACAAACGTAAGACAATTATCAAAAGATTAAACGCAATTCGAATTGTCACAAACCAAATGTTTAACATATAGCAAACCCTAGAAATCTTACAAAAGTCTACACCGGGGTGAAACCTCCAGAAATTAGCCGTTCATGGTGAACGGAACACGATCAACGGATGATGGAAGCTCGAGTCTTGACATCTTGGAATTGGAGATGGATGATGATTAGGATTTATGTTGAATGGTGGTGATCAATGGATGAATGGATTGATAATGAAGTGATGATGATGTTAGGGTTATGATGATGATGATGATTGATTCGGTTGATGATGGATGGAATAGATGGATTAGGATTGATGTGTATGAAGGGTGGTGAGGATTGTGGCTCCAAGAACAATATTCAAACTCCTAGAATTCGTAACTCCCCTGAATGAGTCCCAAAAACAACTTAAAACTCGTCCAAATGCAACAAAACGCGTCAGCGAGCAGGGGCATGCGTCGCCGACGCACCCCAGAAAGTGGGGTTTTCTGCTGACACAATGCTACGCTGTCTACGCATGTTTCCTACCGACGCATTGCGTCACCGACGCACTCTCTAGCTTGTTTTTCGTCGGTTTTCCATTCCCCATGTTTCCGGTTGTTCCCGTTCGCTCCCGATGCTTCGTATAGCTCCCGAATAGTCCCTTAAACTACATTAGACCTGTAAAACACAATTCCAATCAAAAGTAGGCTATTCGAAACTAAAAGCTATGTAAAAAAATAAACTTAAACATAACAAGGAACCGGTTTTTAACCACGTATCACATCCCCACACTTGTCTTTTGCTTGCCCTCAAGCAAGTCTGTTTTTCACTTTCACTTAAGTCAAACAAGAAATACACTCCCATTTTTGAGACGTAAGTTAAGGTCTCAAGTCATAACCGGTTCAATATATTTTTCAATTTCAAGATATTTAACAATAAATGAACTAATCACATGAAGATGGTTACTCAAGATTAACCCGCCCTTAAAACTCACAATATACGCATATCCCTCACAATGTTCACTCTACTCGGTGACAAATAGGCTAATTATATGATGTATTAGCACTTTTGAAGGTGATCACTCGAAACCGAATAGAACATGTACCCGCATAAGCTTGCAACTCAATCATTCCCCACCACTGAATACGAATACTAAGCACAAGCCAAAAGGTCTTTAGAGGGTGTAACGGGGCTAGGCTAAGGATATGGAATAGGGTATTTTTAAAGTGACTAAGGTGATGAAAATTTGATCTTTATTACAAAACAACTATCTAAACAAAACTAACTACAAATTATCAACTCTGAGGCAACGATCTTCGCCTTTTATTCAACAACCAAAACTCATATTTTTGTACTTTTCTCAATGATGTTCTCATATTTTTCATAACATTTTCTGCATTTTCCACTTTTTTTTCACAAAGACAACTAATCCTATGATCAAATTTTCATCACACGGATTAAAATGGTTTAATGGTTAAGGGCTAATTTGGGGTGATCAAACGAAAGGTTTAGGCTCAAAGTTGGCGACTAGGGGATAAATTTCGGGTAAGGGTAAGCAAATGGTGTAAAAGAAAAAGGTTTACTTAATGCCTTAATCATTCTCGTGCTTGTATTCGGTCTATGGTCTCAAACGTATCAAAAGGTGCAAGTTCTACCATAATGACTAATGGTCCACTCAACAAAGAAACATACGTATGCATAATGTATATAAGTGGCTCAAAACCTCACATATAAAGGGTATGAAGTATGATATGCACAAATTACAAGTTCCCTAGGCGAATTATTCCCAAATAACCACCCATTAAATACCCTTCATGCTATTAACTTGAACTCGACCATGACAAAAGACCACATGGGTTGTGCCGTCCCTTATCAACTTAGTTACTTGCTTTTTAGATCGCTTGAAACAAAAGAAATTTTTGGAAAATTTTTGAAATTTTCCCCCATCCCCACACTTGAGATTAACATTGTCCTCAATGTGTAGTGTTTAAATGAACGGGTCAAAATCGAAAGCTTTTTCTCCCCATCCCCACACTTGAAGTTAACATTGTCCTCAATGTATAAGAATAGAGCTTTTACGCACAAGGGATGTGACACGGCTAATTCCCACAAGATTCACCCTGGTAAAATATGGTACAAATTACAATCCACTTATTAACTAACTACGAATCAAAGATAAATGGAAACGTATGCACCTGATTTTTGAGCTCGTTTCTCGTGTGCTCTTCATTCTTCAATAAACTTGGTTGTTTCACGAACACGATACACCTGCAAATCTTAACCCTTGTGTAGAAGCATGCTTCTCACAACCATTAAAATTTGTTAGCTATCTAATTCTACCATTTTATGAAGACATTACCAAATCATACATTATTTTACTTGGATTTATGTGGAAAATAATTTACAACAACGACAAGCCTAACTCACTTTCGTAAGAATCACGGTTGCATTTAGATTATGCAACAAGCCCTTTTAAACCTCCTTTGTGCATTACGGGTGGGTGTTATGGTGTCATCGGTGATGATCTTGTGCATCACTACCGAGGGACTAATACCCTTCAAATCTGCAATGGTCCATCCAATAGCCGCCCTATTGGTGACCAAAATCCCCATCAACTTCTTCTCTTGTTCCTCGGTCAAACTCGAAGCAATTATGACCGGAAGCGTGTTGCCCTCTCCAACATAAGCGTACTTGAGGTGTTTGGGCAACACCTTCAACTCAACTTCCGGAAGTTCTACTAACAACGGCTTCAACTTTGTATCAATAGTCTCCGGTAAGCTCTCCACTTGGTGTGTCCATGTCGGTTTTCCTTCTTTAACCGCAAGCACCTCCAAATTTTTCACCTCCACGTCTATGCTCCTGTTCGTCTCCAACTGTAACCTGTCAAACATAAAGCACTCCTCTATCGTGTTTTCCTCTTCGACATTAATGTCGCATAAAGGTATACACTCGTCAATAACGTCCGCCTTATAGCATTCGTCACCGACTAGAGGACCCGTTAAACCTGAGAATACATTCAACCGCAACCGACGATTACCAAAAGTCATGTCGACCGTGCCCGTTTTACAATTAATTTGGGCATTCGATGTTGCCAAAAATGGCCGACTGAGAATAACCGTGGGTTGCTTAGTACGGTCTAAGGAAACATAATAAAGTACAAGGAAGTCCACCGGATAATAAAAGTCATCAGTGACTATCCCGCGGGGAAGTTTTGGGTGTCAAGTCTGCCAACACCACGGTGGTGTTAGATGACTGAAGGGGACCAAACTCGTATTGGTCATACAAACTACCCGGCAAGATACTCACACTCGCCCCAAGATCCAAAAGTGCCCGCGTCATTTTGAATTCACCCACTTGAATAGAAATAATGGGTGCCCCGGATCTTGTAGCTTTGGTGGAAGTGCACCCGAAAGAATCGAACTAACATTATCAGTCAAATCAAGCTTCTTAGGAAACTTGTTAGTTCGTTTCTGAGTGCATAATTCCTTTAAGTACTTCGCATATGAGGGTATTTGTTTGATTGCATCTAAGAGAGGTAAGTTGATTTTAACTTGTTTAAAATTTTCCACATTTCCTCTTGTTGTGGGCCACGTTTTGTAACCACCTTCTTAGATGGTCCCACCAAAGCTTCGGGATTAGGGGCGGTATTAGCCTCCACACCCTTTTCCTTAGCCTTTGGGACGGGGACGGTCACAACGAAGGTAGTTTTATTATTCTCACCAACAATTTTATTTTGACTCGTTTGACCGTCAACACTCTCCTCATCACTAGCATCTTCCACCACCCCTTCAACAAACTGGGGTGATAGTGACTCAACACCATTTTCAATGACTCGACCACTATGTAATGAAATTTTATTAATAGGTACCTCACGTGTGTTTTTCGAGTTGGACCCTTGATGCTTAGGGTTCAAAGTGGTGTCACTCGGAAGTCTTCCTCCACTTCCATGCATTTGGGACACTTCCTCCGCAAGTTGCACAACTTGCTTCTCCAATGCCTTGTGAGATTTGTCACGTACCTCGAACTCTTTCCTCACCTCCGCCTTGATCTCTTGGTTCGATGCCGTGATAGCGTTCATGATGGCATCTAACTTTGAGTTGAGCGAATCATCACCTGTTTGAGAAGTTGAGTTTCCGCCTCCATTACCACCTTGACCATAACCCCTTTGGTACCCTCCGTCTCGGTTTTGATACCCTTGGTTACCCCCTTGGTTGTAATTCCTTTGGTAACCCGCGTGGTTACCACCTTGGCGATTTTGGTACGATGATCCGCCTTGGTTACCCGCATGAAAATTCGGGTTCATTTGATTTTCGGCGTTCCCATAACGAAAGTTAGGGTGATTTCTCAAATCGGGATGATAAGTGTTTGAGTTCATATCGTTATGCTTGCGATCACCAAACAGTTGATTCACTTCTTCGATGTCTTTGGCTTTTCCCATTTGATATTCGTTGGTTCTATGATCAAGCCCCCCACACCCGTCGCAACCTGTGAACTGTAGCGCATTAACTTCGTTTTTCTTCATACGGGCCAACTCCCGTTCTAATGTAGAAATGCGATCCCTTGAACTAGAATCAAGGTCGGGTAGTGACCGGGAGATAGGGTGCTTCTTAGCTTGGTCAGCCGACTCTTTTGCTTTCGATCTCTTTTCCATTCTCTCGAGGAATTCCCAATTATCGTCCTCGTGATTGCTTAGTATCATTCCATTGCTAGTCGACTCAAGATGGTTCCATGTCTCACCATCTAGACCCATTACGAAACACTTCACCAAGTCCCACGTTTCAATTTGATGGTGTGGGCATTTCCTAATCAACTCTTATATCTCATAAATGCCTCGTGTAGTGGCTCGCTCGACAACTGCTAAAAAGACCGGATTTCATCCCGAGCATCATCAGTTTTAGCCATCGAGTAATATTCATCCAAAAACGCTTGTTGCATCTCAACCCAGTTGTCAATACTATTTGTTGGCAGTGTTAAGAATCAATGTTTGGCCTTATCCTTAAGAGAAAATTGGAGTAGCCTCAATCGGATCTCATCTTGAGAGAAATGACCACCCCCAATGGTACTACATATGGCCGAAAATTCCGCCAAGTGAGTGTAAGGCTCGTCATTTGATCGCCCATTAAAATGAGGAAGGATGTTGATGCAATTCGGCTTGCAATCAAAAGCCGCTCTTCCTCTCGGTGGTGGTACAATCGGAGAATCGTTTTCTGATATCATTGGTCGAAACCGACCATCAACTCCTTGCGGCGGTTGACATTGGTTGTTGTGATTGTGCCTATTATCCCTTGGTGGACAGTTCACCTCTTGATCCCCCATTATCTGATCCCCTCTTCTATCACCGTCTCGATTACCCCTTGGTTCCCGCCACCCACGTATTGTGGAATACGATTACGATTGCCATTTTGATTATTGTAATTGTTGTTACCCTCGTCTCGGTTCCTATTGTTATTACGTGGTTGACGGTTGTTTCCATAACCGTCATTTCTACCGTAGTCGTAACCGAACCCATCATAATTCCCCACAACATTTGCATATTGATACCCCCCGTCATCATAACCAAAATTCCCACCGTTGTGGAAAAACTCTTCATTGTAATTTCCCCATCCATCGTCTTCAACCCGATCATTATAATTTCCCCCTTCGTCTGAGTATTCTGTGTGAACACCCACATGTTCTGGTGATTGATAACCGGGTACACTATACGATTCATCATCCGGGATATTGTTCCTCAATTCATCAAGATTGACGAATTGGTCTTCGTTCGTGGGATTGCCATGATTCATATTAACACCACGGTTGGTGTTAGTGTTGCGGTTGTTGACATTTGGTAGTAATGGGTTTTGTCGGTTTTGGTTTTGAGGTGGAGGTGTGCGTGCTCGTTGGTTGAGGTTTTGGTTAGGGGCACGGTTTTGAAACGGTAGTGTAGGTGGTCTCGAGTTGTTGCCACCCGGTTGGTTGTTTGGGTTTTGAGGTGGGTGATTAGGGTATTGATGTTGATGTTGATTGGTGTTTTGGTTATCCATTTGAATGGTTCCAACAGATGAGGTACTTGGTGTGTTGGGTTATTGTGGATTAGAGACAACAGTTGCCTCTAATCGGTTGGCTAGGTTTCTTCTAACGACCCGCTCAATCTCCGGTTCGAATACTAACGGTGAAGTTCTCCAGGAATTTCGTGTATGCATGCACTACCTGTAACCTTCACAAGTAACACATCCGCGTAACACAAAAGAAGATACGATAATAAGAAAACAAGCACTTAAACAGTTAATCCAAAAAACCAATAAATCCAAACGCAAAGAGCACGAACTCCCCGGCAACGGCGCCAAAATTTGATCGGAGTGTCGCGCTCCGGTCAAAGATAATATTTATATGCCCAAATTACCCTTAACAATGCGTTAGTGGTAGTAAGGGGTCGAACCACGAAGAGTCTGGGGTTTGCGATCTGATGTGATTGATTTTACTCAGATTGTCACTTTTATGAAGCTTGCTAACGAAATGGATTAATTTGTTTGGTTGAAAAGGGTGTCGGAATTAACCGACAAGTTTTGATTTAATTAATTAACTACTAGAATTCGAGAATGATTGCAACAAAAGTAGATATGATTGTAAAACAATAGTGAGAAAACAAGGTTCACACCTGGTTCAACAATTGCAATACCTAGGGTTACTACACGTTTTAAATTGGTTTAAACGAATTAGTTCATTAACAATTTAGAATCCCAAAGCTTAGGTGCCAATTGATATCAACGTTATAGACAACGGACCACAATGCACTTCGTTACTTTGGACAAATGAAACCTATCAATCGACAAGGCATAAATACGCATATTCATTTCACGAAGTCAAATTTCATAACTCACTCAACAATTCGCAAATACAATACAAACGTAAGACAATTATCAAAAGATTAAATGCAATTCGAATTGTCACAAACCAAATGTTTAACATATAGCAAACCCTAGAAATCTTACAAAAGTCTACACCGGGGTGAAAACTCTGGGAATTAGCCGCTCATTGTCACACCCCAACCGATGGCGGAAACATCGGGATGAGACGAAAACGAGATTGCAAGAGACTTCATAACACTAATTGTGATAAGTATTTAATAATTACTTTTTACGTCGCTTGAACTAGGACACCACAAGTTTAAAATGAATAATGTACAATAAGTATTCAAATAAATAAATTTCATTTTGTAAAAATGATTTTTGTACAAGTATTGGAATCAAGATACAACAAGATTGAAAATAAATTACAATACAACGAACATTAAAATTTAAATGCGTTTCTAGGAAATCCTAGTAGATTCAACTGTCACAATCCTGCAACATGTAATAAAAGCATGGATCAGTACAAAAGCACTGGCGAGCATACAAGTTTGAATATAAGTATATGTATAAAAGTTTGTCTCAAATCCAGCATTTTATATTTAAGTTGAAACGAGCATACATAAATAACTTACGCATAGCAAATAGTATATAATTAAAATCTTTAACTAGCATGCATAACAACCTAAGCATAACAATATCATGAGAATACAAGTTGAATCTAACAAGCATAAACTACCTAAGCATAACAATGAACGTGTTCGATGGCTTATTATAATAGATTGCGTAAAGTGGATTTTGTATACATGTTGCACCCAAAAATGCGTTAAAGCGTAAAAAGGGTCGAGTATGCTCACAGTTTTGCAAAGTTTCCTTTGGTGATTCCGTGAAGAGTTGGAGGTTGGAGCTTCAAAGCTTCCTTTAAAACACTTAGTGTTTTCTTTTAGAACTCTTAGAGTTCTCTTCCTTGTTTGGAAGATTTGAGAGAAGTAGAGAGGTTGAGAGAAGAATGGTTGAAACACTTAGTGTCCTTTTAGAATTCTTAGAATTCTTGATTTAGAGAAATTGAGAGAATTAGAGAGATGGAGAGAAGCATGGTGTGAAGAAAATGGTAGAAGGAGGTTGGTATTTATAGGTAGAGACGGTGGAAAAGGGTGAAATATGATTGGTTAAAAAATGTGGAAGAGGATTGAAAATATGATTGGTAGAGAAAGGAGGTGGAAAAGGGTGAAATATGATTGGTTAAAAAAAGTGGAAGAGGATTGAAAAGATGATTGGTGGAGAAAGGAGGTGGAAAAAGGTGAAATATGATTGGTTAAAGAAGGGGGAAGAGGATTGATGAGGTGGAAAGATGATTGGTATATTTCTTGTTATTTCTTGAGTATATATTATGTAACTGAGTATATAAAAAGTATAAAAGCATAATTCAAGTATTGAGTGTGTGCGTATAAGTATTTATACGTATAATTGGGTTGGTTTGCATATAAATACGTATTTAAATGATCGGTTGTGTGAATAAAAAAATATGTATAAAATATGAATTTTATTATGATTAACGCCTCGAATTATGAGATTGAAATTAAAATACGAATGTAAGGTTTCTAAAATTAGAATAGGAATACGAACATTTTTAAAATAGAAATACGAAGATACGAGACGTTACACGAAAAACGATTAATAATATATATATACACACATATACATATATTTTTATTATGTTTTAACACCTCGAATTATGATAAAATATTTATTTTCTAAAATAAGGATGCGAAAAAGCGAGGCGTTACACTCATGGTGAACGGAACACGATCAACGGATGATGGAAGCTCTAGTCTTGACATCTTGGATCTTGGAATTGGAGATGGATGATGATTAGGGTTTATGTTGAAAGGTGGTGATCAATGGATGAATGGATTGATGATGAGTGATGATGATGTTAGGGTTATGATGATGATGATGATTGATTCGGTTGATGATGGATTGGGATTGATGTGTATGAAGGGTGGTGAGGATTGTGGCTCCAAGAACAATATTCAAACTCCAAGAATTCGTAACTCCCCTGAATGAGTCCCAAAACAACTTAAAACTCATGAAAATGCAACAAACGTGTCAGCGAGCAGGGGCATGCGTCGCCGGCGCTCCCCCTACGTCACCGACGCACCCCAGAAAGTGGGGTTTTCTTCTAACGCAATGTTACGCTGTCGACGCATGTTTCCCACCGACGCATTGCGTCGCTGATGCTCCTAGTGCGTCGCCGACGCATTCTCTAGCTTGTTTTTCGTCGGTTTTCCATTCCACATGTTTCCGGTTGTTCCCGTTCGCTCCCGGTACTTCGTATAGCTCCCGAATAGTGCCTTAAACTCCATTAGACCTGTAAAACACAATTCCAATCAAAAGTAGGCTATTCGGAACTAAAAACTATGTAAAAACATAAACTTAAACATAACAAGGCACCGGTTTTCGACCACGTATCATTACCCGTGTAAAACAAAAGTGAATCGATCCTTTCATGATGACATGCAATGCTTCCAACACCATTATTAACAAGAAAAGGGATATCGGGTCCCCCTGTCTTCTAACGCCTCGCTTTTCGCAACGTTCCATTTTTAGAATGTTCGTATCGAAATTCTATTTTTTGGAAGCTCATTTCCTTGTAATCGTATCGTATTTTAAATCATTGTAATTCCGAGACTGTGATTGTAATAGAAATGATATTTTATATAAAATTCGTGTCATTCATACATATTTATACATTGACTCTTACACCTGTTTCTTACATGATGTATAAATGCAAGTTAACTCGTGAATCTTTATCATATATTTGCAATTCTTAAATGCTCCATCCATGCAAGACACTTGGCTAATTCAAACATGAGACTTATAATTATTTGACACCTCCTTAAACAATTCACATTTCGATATTTTGAACACTTGAAAATGTATTTGTTTTTAGTAGTAACCATGAGATTATAATGACCAGACACTTAAAATAGGTTACCAAATGATAACATATGTTATATATATAATATTAATCATCATATAATATAATATATAACATTAATTAGCAAAAAAAAGTAAAAAATAAAAAATAAAAAGGGACCAGCCCTATTTGCGATCGGGCCAGCCTTTGGGGTTGGTTTAGGCTTGTTTTTCAAGCTTAAACTCTCACTAATCTTGTCCAAAGCCCACTTAACTTAAACCCTAATCCCTTCCCTATAAGTACCTCTTATATTCCAGCAATTTTTCCACTTTACAAAGCCTCCAAGCCTCCAAAAACACTCTCTAAATCCCTAAATACTTCTAGAAAATACAGCAGCAAAATCTGAGTTTTTAGTGAGTTCTAAATCACTTCTCCTACTATTTCTTCCTTGTTTCTTCTTCTACAAGACAGATAACCTCTTGGAAGGTTTTCACAAGTTTGCTTGGGCAAACTAAGGTGAAACCACACCAAAATAGAGGCCAAAGTGCAGCAAAACTTTCTGCTTGTTTTCAGTTTCTTGTAACTTCAATATTTTCATGTTTTCTTCACTTCTTCTTCCTCAAAAAAGTTTGTAAAGCCTCTAGGGATGTTACCATAGGTTTTTCATGGAAAACCAAGGTGGAGCAATACCATTTTTAAGGCCAAACTTTCTGTTTTGGAAGATGAACTTGTAAACTTTATTTAAACATACTTTTTACTAAACAAACTTGTGCTACTTGTGCCTCTAATCAAACCCATGATTAGTGAGTTAGCTAGAGTTGTTTCATACAAATTAGGAGGTGTAAAATACCTCTAAACTTTCTGTTTTGTAAAGGGTTTTAACTTACAAGTGTTGAAACCATCCAAGCTTGACAAAGCTTGTGTTTTGGTAAAGGTGTGATTAGCTTGCTTACTTGGTCGATACATAGTTTAGTGAAGTATTTATTTTATTCCATTCATGATCATCCGAATTGTCCTTGTGACAACTTGTGTATTGGTGAATCTTACGAAAGAGGTTTAATGGATGTTTATCCTGCTACCTCCATGCATGACTTCTATGATAATCGATGACATATATGATGAACTTAATATATATTATATAATATATACACAAATAGACTTATACATAACCGAACTTTTGACAATAATCATATGGTTACTTGTCCTAATATTAGGTTATATTATCTATGACTTAACCTCCTCGTTACGATTCTAATGGGCATGACCCATGAAATCATAAACACCCTACGGGGTTTATAGTGTCAAAAACGAGTGTTAACGTCTAGATAACTACTTTCTTGAATACATACTTTTCACATACTTTAAACTCCTAATCCAAATCTTTCGTTATCAATCCAATACTCACGCACCTATGTTTCTTCGTGTAGGATAACTTGGTGTTCCGTTCTCCAATCAACCAAACTCTTCACGGAATTTAACAAAGGAATCTTTGCAAAACCGTGAGTACACTCGAACACCCTTTTTACGCTTTACACTTTTTGGTGCAACATGTTTACCTATCAAATTACACAACCCACACTAATACTTTATGCAAACACAAACAATCCATCATACATGCTAAGATACGTAATACATGATTTGTATACTTGGAATACTCTTATGTGATGCTATTTGTCATTAACTTCGTACGAGCCTCCCCTTAACATTTATAGCACTATAGGAGTAACGCAACACCCGTACTCTTGTGGTCATGTTAAGATTATTCTATTTTGCGGTGACCTTAGAGGATTGACTTGTATATTCACATGTCATGTTTACATTAATCTAGTTTACTATTTTGTCATGTGGATTCATTTAAACGCTTTTTCTACTTATGTTATACCAAACTTGTGTACTCGCCAATGCTTTTGTGTTGAACTATACTTTTAAACATTTGCAGGTTGATGATGTTGATTATGACGAAATCTAGTAGGGGCGACACTAGAAACGCATTTAGAATTACTAGATTTTGTTATTTCGTTATGTTAAACTTTGTTGTATTTTGAATTATTCCATGTTGAATTTTGTTTCCTTGTAATGTTTTGACAATGAATATTAATGAAATGAAATCTATTTTGAATTTAATTATTGTCACATTAGTGTTATGATGTCTCGAGCAATTTATTTCGTCTCACTCCGATGTTTCCGCCATCAGTTGGGGTGTGACATGTCTAAGCCCTCTAGACCTTTAAAATTCTATAGTGGGCGACCTGTTCAATAAAACTAAAGCCTTACTCGACTTAGACAAGCTCCGATCCATTTTCACCAAAGATTCGAAACCCTATATCCTTCAAGTTTGACAAAAGAATATCCCAATTCATCATGTTACAAGTCTTTCAAAATTAACTCTTTCTTAAATTTCTTTACCCACAACACTACTTCACTAACAATCAAAGGCCCATTGAGGATTGACCGACCTTCAATAAACACAGGTTGCACCGGCGACACTAAATTGCTAATAACTGACTTCAATTTGTTTACAAGTGCCTTTGCCAAAAGTTTATACACAGCTCCTATAAGAGATATGCGTCTGAAAACCTTTATTCGGTGGGGATCCCTAACCTTAGGAATTAGAGCCAAAAAAGAAGAATTACTCCTTGCATCAAGATACGTTTGCGTATGGAATTGGGTCACAACGGCCATGAAAATAGGTTCCACTAAGGGCAAAAAGCTTATGAAAAATTTAAAAGTGAACCTGTCTGGGCCAGGGCGCGGTCTCCCCCACAATCCCAGACTGCGTTTTGCACTTCTTCTCTAGAGAATTCCACGATGAGACCCATTACCTGCTCAGAAGATAACTCGTAAACTAAGCTAGTGCTTTTCTTTTAAAACAACAAAAAACTAAGCTAGTGCTTTTCTTTTAAAACAACAAAAGGTTGTCCGCTTGACCTTCAAATCTAACATGAAAAAAACGAAATAGACTTTTATGTAAAACAAAATTTGTTACCCGTGCAAATCTTTATCATTCTTTAGGATTAAACAATTCAATAAGTTATGGAAGTTTCTTTGGTGTATGTTTTTACACAAATAAAAATAATATTCTAAAACCCTCCGTTGGGTGAAGTTTAAGTTGACTAACACTACTAAATGCCAATTGGTTTTAGAACAATGGTATGAAGTTTGTTGTTGATTTGAGGTTTGAGTTATAAATAAACAATTAAGCTGTTTTCCCTAAGCTAACATGCATGTTGCCAGCTTGAGCATAATGTTTCAATTACTCCAAGCGTACAAGACCCCGCCCATTATCCATGACGTCATTGCTTTGGTTTCTTACTTGATTTTCAAAACTTTTAACAAAAATTGAGAGACTTTATTTGTAATGTTGACCATCTACATCATAAGAAACCCCCCATCTCTTTAAGAAATTCATGATTAGGAAAACTAGAGAGAAGCAAACAAACATACTCAATAAGATTTCACTCATTTCTAAAATGGTTCGGATATAATCGTGGGATGAAATAAATCGGAAGAAGAGAAAAAGTTTTGGTTTAAATTAGTTATGATTTATTTATATGTGTTCATCGCTTTTTAGTAAATTAGTTATTGATATTTTTTATATGTTTCTTCTTTAGTTGTCCTTTAAAAAACGATTAGTTAGTTGGTATATAAAATTTTAGTTGTTCAGTTGGAATGAGTAATAATAATAGCATTGAATGTCTTTTTTTTATCAAGGACCTTTTAGTTATAAACAGGGTTATCATGTATCGGTTTTTTGGGTGGTGTGATATTAATAAAAGAGTCGGTGAATAGTTTTCCACAAAACATTAGGCTACTAGGTGTCGGGACGTCCCCGGGACGTCGTGGCTTGGCGACGGGCCTCAACACCGTTTTCCGCCATAGCATCCTCGTCGTCACCGTCTCATGGGGGACGTTTGAGACGGGCCTCCACCTCACACATAAAGACAAAATAACGGGCATATATTAAAAAATAAAAATAAAATCCCCTTAAATGCAACGGCTATAATTTTAAAAAAATTATTGTATCTTTATATAAACAACTTTCAACCCATTTTTAACCATTTCAATCTAAACTCTCTCTCAACTTTATAAAATTCTCAACTTTTTTATAATTTTGCCATGGATCTATACAACCAAACCTGAACCCAAACCCGAACATGAACCCAAACCCAAACCCGAACCTGAACACAAACGCGAATCTAAACCCAAACGTTTTCTCATTACCGGCCTACTATCCTACGATGGATCCGAGTTAGTCGGCATCGCAATTTCTTTTTCGAGTTTTCAATAAACCCCAAACGCTTTCTCTTAAATTAACCAAATGCAATCCATACAACAAATGCAATCCATGCAACAAATGCAATCCTTGCAATAAATGCTAATGCGAAACATGTTCAACTCACAATTTCAATCGCAACCACAACCTTCACCGCCATCGGTAGAATCGCAATGCGAAACATGTTCAACTCACAATTTCAATCGCAGCCACAACCTTCACCGCCATCGGTAGAATCGCAACCACAAAAAATGCAACCCAAAGATGATGAAGTTGAAGAATTTGTTCCGGAGAAGCAACCCCAAACCTCGAAACGGAAAAAAAGGAAAACAAGCGGTGCGTCAAGACGGTGATCAACCTTCGAGAGCGAAGCCACAACCTTGAAAAAAGTTCGAGGAGGAGGCGTTCGCTAAGGCGTGGACTAGCACGTCAAAATGCCCCATTGTTGGTATGTGAATACATATATATATATATATATATATATATATATATATATATATATATATATATATATATACACATATATTTATATATGTATTAATCTTTATAAATATATAAACCTTAAATTTTATAATATATAATTTTTGATATTTTTTAAAATGTAGGTAAAAAATCAAACCAGAGATGGTTTTTGGAAAGAAATATTAGCAAAATTTCTTGCGATTATGGAACAAGGTTTGTATCGCGCTATCGATTCCATCTTTTCGAAGTGGCGAAAGACGCATCCGGTCGTGAACCGATTTGCCGGGATATATAATAATTTATATGTCAATAAACCTAGTGGGTAGAATGACAAAAATGTTTTTACAGAGGCTATGCGTAGATACGGAGTTGCGTATCGGGTCGTTTTCCAAACGTCCGGGCATGGGAGGTTATGCGAACAAACCCGAAGTGGGTGCCATTTCCAAACGAGGTTGCAAGTGATAAACTGTAACACCTCGTAAAAACCCGTCCTGTAAAATTCTGACACGTGTCCCGCTGATCCTCGTATGCCACGTGCTAAAACGAGAGGGAAAAAATGCATCGTTATGTTATTTTATAACCTCTGAACAACAAATTAATAGTTTAGAGACTAAAAGTGTCAACATGCTCAAACTAAGCCTCTGAGTGACCTTTTAACGAACCGAGAGTCTTAAAATATTATTCATACTCTTATGTGTGCCTATTATATGCCAATGAAGGCTTTAGGCACTAATTATCACGTTTCACGCAAGTTTAGAAGTCCACGGACTATTCCTGACAAACTGCGGAAACTTGTCGATTCTCGTATTTTGATATACAGACCCAATATATGGATCTAAATATATTGTATACAACAAAATCTTGTGTTTTATTAATAAGGATGTGGGGATGTCCGTCGTTGCGAGATTTCGGTCGTTTTTGTGTCCGTTTAAGCGTTTTACGCATTTTTGCGAAACACGCAACCGTACAACCGAACGAACCGACATCCGGGATATTTCAGGACATAATCCAAGTCACATATGCCTTAACACCTTTATTGAACCTTGAAATCAGGTTAAAAGGGGTTACGGGTGACAAAACGCGACGAAACAAGTCCAGGGGCCAAAAATGTAAAAAAGTGAAACTTATGCCTGCTGGCCTAGGTCCTTACGGACCATATGTAAGGACCTTACGGTACGTATGTATTTCTGTAGACCAGAATTGCTTGCTCATCAAGCACAACTCTCACAATTCGAAACCTATCTTATTTTTGCCATTCTTAACCTGGTTTTGACACCTCTCCAACACTTGTAATGATCCTCTCACCCTTGATAACACCTAGAATGATCCTATCAATCCTCAATCTTTATGAATATGTGATGAATATATGGATTTAAGTTTGCATCTTTTCAATCTCTTCTCCAATAATCAATTCTGGAGGTTCCTGATCACTTAGGAGTTTTCCTCTGAGTTTATTCAGTTCATAGGATCATTTGTAAGTGCTCTTTTCATAGTTTGTTCTTTGGTTTAGATTTCATAGCCAAAAGTCAAGTGTTTTTTATAAACGCTTTGACTTTCGATTAAAACTATTATGGTCCAGCCATGGATCAATCCGAATGTCGCTGTGTGATCGTAAATAGGTAGGTGTTAATCCCTAAAAAGGGCACCTCCTAATTACCATGTTTGCTAGATCAATTGACGAGTCAAAAATATACATTTTTTAAAAGTCAACATGTCAAATTTTAGAAATATTCATAAACTGAGTTTAAAGACTTTCTAAAATATGTTTTAACACATAAACAACTTGGTAATAAACATTAGAACATGTGTAAACAAGTTCGGCTCGTCAATTTTAGTTTTAGGATCGATTCGCAACCGAAAGTCGCGAAGTTTGACTTCTGCGTTGACTTTCGATTATGAATCGAATTAGATTAGTATGCTACTTATTTATGGTCTCGTTATGATCGTATTATGATGTAGCATAACCCTCTGAGGTTATATTACATGATAATAGTAGTTATCCGAGTTTTATGCGAGTTTCCGCAAATATGCCATACTTTGACTATTTCGCCATTTTATTCAAAAATGAAGTTTTAAACGCTAATGGACTTGCAAATGAATTAATTACTGATATGATATCATGTTTAACATAGTTTATGTTACAAATCGAATCATAAATCAAGTTTCGTAATATATCGTAAATAAAGCTTTAAAGTGACCGTAAAGCCCTTTCGGCGCATAGAACGGTTTTAAATATAAATTTTCATACCATACTTATTGCCTACTAATATAATATCATAATTAGGATATTTTGAGATATCATTTCAGTTTATATCTTGTTTAAAGTATATTGGCATATGGAACTCATTCATGACTCATCCGGTTACCCGGTATCGCTTATATGCGTACGGTTAAGCCTACGAGGCTAGTTTACGTAATTTAATCGAAACGAGTTTAACCTTATCATTTTTATCTCAAAATCCAGAATGTTACTAGTTTACACATATTATACAAGTTTTGTACTTGTTGAGTCTAAATTACATTCTGTTCTGGTCATCGCTTAATCAAGCGTATCGTACCGTTCTTAATACTTTAAACTTGCCGATCAAAGTCAATGACTTAAATAAGATCCGCTAGCATTCTAATTGGTTATTTATACCATCATTCCAGACTAGGTCCTTCCGGTAAATTGTACCTACGCTTAATTAATTGGATGCGGCTGTGCTTATTATATTTCTTATATTAAAAAGACTTGCTAAGCCCAGGTAAATACTCTTAACCTATTTTCCCTATACAAGCTTGGGATACGGTAAAATATTTACAGCATGGTTGGGTATGGGATTCGAAGACTTATGTGTCAGGAAATTCAAATAACCCGTTTTGATTCGTATTGCATGACTTAAACATTGGGGGTTAATGCGACTGTGTCCTGGATATCCTTGACTCATTTAATTATAAGTGGCCACGACCTAAGCACGGGATGTAGGCATACACCTGACAGATGCGAAACGGTTTAAATAAATATTACATAACCCAATAAGGGTGTTCCCAATAACGGAATAAATTATACATTTACAACCCAGTGTGGGTTTTCCCAATAAGAGAATAGGTGTGTGTCGGTTAATCATGAACCAGCATAGATTCCGGTCCCCGTATGTATGTCAAGTTATGTAAAACTGATAACATAAGATATACTTTGTCCCAAGTTAAATATTAAACAAATGTACCAATGTGTACATAAAATGATTTTGAAATGTTTTCCAAATGTGTCGGTTGATTGTATTTACCAGTGAAAACTGACGTATTTTCAAAATAATTAAACTACAGGTACAAATGCGTAAATAGGCTGGAAGCTGCTCAGTAGCAACATAGAGGATCTTGCAAGTCCTTAGATGTGCCAAGTCTGTTAAATTATCTTTTGGATATATTTTCGATCCGCATGTGGGTCTTCATTACAAACCATTGTCGTTATATTTTGAACTTTGAATATTTCGATTTGTAATGATATTTTAAATTCAAGACTTCTGCTGTGCTATTCTGTGTTATTTGGTTACGATAATATCAACATACGTCACAATATTCCCCTCCGGGCCCACCGGGTTACACGTGGAAATCGGGGTGTGACAGGTTGGTATCAGAGCCAACGTTTGAGTGAATTAAACACTAGTCTTTTGGGTTTAATCTCAAATGACACAATAGCATATTCCTTATACTCTCCGAGTCTAGATTTAACATTGGAATGCTCTCATCCCCATTAAGTATCTTGTTTTTGATTTTATGTATTTCAGAAACAAGTCGCCAAGCAAAGAAGCCGTTGATGGAGATTATTCTCATCCAAAGCCATGGAATGCTATGCTTCGTACTACGGCAAAGATAAGCATGCGATCGGTTTGGAGGAAAGACCTTTATAAACTTATTACTAAACCCAAACCTATTAAAACCTTTAACCAGACTTCAGAGTCCATACCGGAGGTCCCTGAGGCTCAAATTTTAAAGTCTGTATCTGTGGAGTGCATACCAGAGGTCCCTGAGTCTCCAACTTCAAAGATAATACCGGTGGATACTTATGACCCACATTTTATACATCTGAGTTCATGAAATTCTAAAACATTATGCTTGCCAAACTCCAATCCGTGATCCATTTTATTCTTTAATCATTGAATCCTTATATTCTACTTTTACAACAAAACTGATTCGAAGTTTATTACACCATCTATTAAAAACCTTTGTGACAAATGCTATACGTGGCAAGCCAAGAAGAGGAACAACAAAGAATGGATTAAGAAGATTCAGATGAATCTTTCATTTTAATTGTATTTCATTTTCCTTTGAGTCCTTATGTGGACATTTGTTTATTAAAGTCCCTAGGTGGACATATTCTTCGAATTAAGTTCCTTTGTGAACACGTTATCTTATTATTGTTTCTTTGTGAACATACATACTATTTCAATATAGTCCCTTGTGGACATATTATTTCCTTTAGTCCTTATATGGACATATATATTCTTTTAGTCCCTGTGTGGACTTGTGTGCTTTTAAAAGTCCCTGCGTAGACAAGTTAGATATTAAAAGTCCTGTATAAGACACTATAGTAATTTCCTAATGATTATGGAAAGATTTGGAATTTTTATCGTTAATATATATATGTATTCAACTTCATCCTTTGTTCAAATGATCGTCTCGATTTTAACTCAAAATTTATGATCAACTATAATAAATTCAAAGATCTTCTTGATGGTTTACCCCAGCCAAGTGGCAAGACCACATTAATTGGCAATTTTGGTAGTTAAGGATGATTAGCCCTTCTACCATGATAGTTAAGGTTGATGATCCCTTCTATCCAGAGGTGGTGAACTACGTTCTAAGCCTCCTAGTCTATGACTAAATTGTTAAGCCATTTTAAGACAAATATTCTTTATTAACATTCAAGTAATGTTAATACTCCTGACAGTGTGATTTGAGAAACCACACTAGTCGTCTGGGTGAAGGACTATGTCCGAACCTTATAGCCTATGTGATCAAATTTGATCCCGGCTTAAATCATCAATATGATGATCATGATTTAACATCCATTAGTGATGTAGTGCCTACGGGCCATGATTTAACATCCATTGGTGGTGTTACGCCTACGGGCTATATTGTCAATAAGACAATGACAGTTGTGACCATTATGGTTCCCTGTCCAAGGTGGTGGGCTATGCCCAAGCCTCTTAAACAATATGATCAATACGATCATGTCTACTATCATCAGTGTGATGATTTTTATTTTAACATCCTTTTGAGATGTCAATTGATTTGCCTACGGGCCATATATTAGCGTCAATTATCTACGACCCCCTGTCAAGAGGTAATGAACTATGTTCAAGCCTTAAAATCTTCTGATCAATAAGATCACGGCTTATATATATATATATATAAAGTCCTAGGACAAGGCCGTTTGTGCCATATCTGTGTATCCTTATTAATGAGGTCATTTGTGCCATATTATTAAATCTTTTGTGACAAGCTTACGAGCTACTTAAATTGTCATTATGACAAAAGCAGATATAACTTTATGATCCACTGCCTGATATTTCTGGACTATGTCCAATCTTTTAAAATACCTGTGATGGTCCTATGAGACTTAGGTTATATATATATATATATATATATATATATATATATATAAATGTTAGACATTCATTTAAAAGTTAAAGCCTGACAGTTGTGACATCAAGCACACTGACCCAAAAGGGCCAAGGGATTTATATATCCAACTTAAAGCCAATATGGTTTAATAATATCATGACATTTATACAATGAGTCATCAAATGCGAATGACCAACTAATAAATATATATTGGTGTTTGTACCAAGCAGCTGAATATGGCAAATTCTGGGGAGAGTAGCAGTAAGCAAAATGACGATAATGTTGATGACAACATTGTCATAAGTAAGAAGGACTTAAAAGCTTTAATTGCCACGGAGGTTGGCAAGGCTATAAATGCCTATACGGAGAAACAACAGGAGTCGGCGCTTCTCACTCCAAGCATTTATCGAAACAATCATCAATACCTCGTTCGAATCCTAGGGATAGTGAGGTACACTCCTCAAATGTGAGGAGTAAGACTGAGAGACAGGAAGATCACGATAAGATGCATTCCAATAAGGCTGGATGTTCATACAAGTATTTCGTATCCTGTAAGCCTCGTGATTTCAATGGGGAAGAAGGGGCAGTTGAAGTCCTTAGATGATTAGATGAAATAGAAACCGTAGTCGAGATCAATGGTTGCGCTGACAAAGATACTGTGAAATTTGTATCACAATCATTTAAGGGTGATGCCCTAATATGGTGGAAAGCTATGGTACAGTCTGCTGGAAAGGTGTATCTGTATAATTTGAATTGGTCCAAGTTTGTGGACCTGATTAAAGAAACATATTGTCCACCTCATGAGTTGGAAAGGATAGAGACAGATTTCTTATCTCTATCAATGAAGAATTTAGTGTCAAAAGTATGTGACGGACTACAACTCCTTGTCTAGGTTAGTGCCATACCTAGTTTCCCCAACCAAAAAGAATTGCTCGTTTTATTGTGGTTTAGTGCCAGAAATTAAGGGAAATGTTAGGGCTTCAAGGCCCAGCACGTATAGGTCTGCTGTAGACCTAGCTCTGACTCTCACTCAGGATTTAGTGAGACAGAAATCGGTCAAAGTTGAGACTGATGGGAAAAGAGAAAGGGAAAAGGATAACTCCCAGAAATCTATGAAAAAGGGGAAGTTTGGATTCAACAAGAACCAACAAGATTCGGAGGAAAAGCCTACGTGCAAGACCTGTAACAAAAGGCACTGGGGACAGTGTCGAACAGACCAAAAGCAAAGCAATGTGGTATCTGTAAAAGAACTGGCCATTAGTCCCATGAATGTAAGGACATAAAGAATGCGGTCTGCTTCAGCTGTGGCGAGAAAGGCCACATCAGTACTAACTGCCCTAAAGCGGCCAAAGATGGTGCAGCTAAGCCTGGAGAGGCTAAGAAAGGAACAGCCTGAATATTTTTCCTGCTGAATGCCGTAGACAGTAAGCATCAATGATGTTATCAGGTCACTCCTTATCAGTAATTAAGGTTATGTTTTCTAAGAGTCCTGTTTTAATTCAGGCACAATAAGTATTTCATAAACCATAAGTCCAGAAGACTTTTATATATATTCACGAGAACTCCAGATATTAAGTATAAGGGTAGAACCTATTGATGAAACCATAGAAATTGCTTTTTTATGCTCTAAAATCAGTCATGCTCTTCCTTCGGTTGAAGTACGACGAATTTTATTATTATTATTATTATTATTATTATTATTATTATTATTATTATTATTATTATTATTATTATTATTTAAATTATTTAAATTATTTTATTTATTTATTAATCTCTTTGATTTCTATCGACTACGAATGCCAAACTAGTTTGATAAAAGCGCCATATGGTAATTGGTAGTATCTTAGTGTGTCCCATAGATTGCTTTCATGCCTGATCAACATGAATGTTTAATGTAGGGAACCACTAGGATCTTCCAACAGTCATATTGTACTAAAACCAGCAAACGGTATTCAGGAGATATTCCGTATCAAGATGCTTGAGTAAATGTCTCCACTCAAGGCATCCAAGTGTTCGAAGGGCGAATGTGTCATTTCAATGACACAAACGACGTTAGATGAACCAAAGGCTGAGATTTAAATTATATATATATATCAATTCTTTTTATCTTAATATCTTCTCTGAAGAACTACGTATATTTATCTCTTGAGAGACAAGTGTTGCGAAAAGCCCCATATCAATTAACACTGATGGAAATAGAAAAGTTTAGACCCCAATTGAATAAAATTTTGAAGAAAGGCTTGTACAACCTAGCTTGTCACTTTGGGGGCTTCAATACCGTTTGATAAGAAGACAGTTCAAAGCAGCTATGAGTTGACTACCGCAAGAGTAAACAAGGTAACAATCAGAAATCATTAACCGCAGCCCAGGATCGACGAATTGTTCGACCAACTACAAAGATTAGATACTTCTTTAAGATTGATTGGATAGTAGTTGGAATGACCATCTCACCCTAGTTAAGTTCTCCAATATATTAATTGTTATATAAATACCAAGGCTGCTCCCTTGGAAGTCTTGTATGGGAGAAAATGTTAAACGCCCGTTTGTTAGGCATAAGTTAGAAGGACCTAACTAACAAGACCTAAGATTGTCTTGGGAGTCATGGATAGGATAATGCAAATCCAAGATCTGTTTCAAAATTGTCGATGAACGGCAGAAGAACTACGCTAACAAGAGTCGTAAACTTATTAGTTCCCAATAAGGGACAAAGCCCTATTTAAGGCATCACCCTGGAAAGGTGTGGTATGCTTTAGTTAGAAAGGCAAATTAAGCCCTAGATATATATGACCATTCGAGATGATCGAATGTGTCAGGACTCTAGCTTGAGCTAAATTATTTGGGGAGCTCAGCGCAATTGATGAGGTGTTTCACGAAGGCAACTTAAAAGAAGAGTTTAGAATGAGTTGCTAGCAATGTCACGTAAAGATGTATAAATTATTAGAAGCCAATGGTTTTGTTGGAAAACCGATATCGATTGAAGATCGAAAAGATAAAAAGCTTTGAAGAAAGCAAATGCCTATTTTCAAGGCCATACGAGAAGTCTATAGAAATCCCAAGTACATGTGAGGTCGAGTCCAATATGTGACAAAAGTACTTCTATCTTTTGAATAAAATCTCGAGGTCGAGATTTCTTTTAAGGGGTGATGATGTACACCTCGTAAAAACCCGTCCTGTAAAATTCCGACACGTGTCCCGCTGATCCCCGTATGCCACGTGATAAAACGAGAGGGAACAAATGCATCGTTATGTTATTTTATAACCTCTGAACGACAAATTAATAGTTAAGGGACTAAAAGTGTCAACATGCTCAAACTAAGCCTCTGAGTGACATTTTAACAAACGGAGAGTCTTAAAATATTATTCATACTCTTATGTGTGCCTATTATATGCCAATGAAGGCTTTACGCACTAATTATGACGTTTCACGCAAGTTTGGAAGTCCAGGGACTATTCCTGACAAACTGCGGAAACTTGTCGATTCTCGTATTTTGATATACAGACCCAATATATGGATATAAATATATTGTATACAAAAAATTCTTGTGTTTTATTAATAAGGATGTGCGGATGTCCGTCGTTGCGAAATTTCGGTCGTTTGTGTGTCCGTTTAAGCGTTTTACGCATTTTTGCGAAACGCGCAACCGTACAACCGAACGAACCGACATCCGGGATATTTACGGACATAATCCAAGTCACATATTCCTTAACACCTTTATTGAACCTTGAAATCAGGTTAAAAGGGGTTACGGGTGACAAAACGCGACCAAACAAGTCCAGGGACCAAAACTGTCAAAAAGTGAAACTTATGCCTGCTGACCTGGGTCCTTATGGACCGTATGTATAGGACCTTACGGTACGTATGTATTTCTGTAGACCAGAATTGCTTGCTCATCAAGCACAACTCTCACAAATCGAAACCTATCTTATTTTTGCCATTCTTAACCTGGTTTTGACACCTCTCCAACACTTGTAATGATCCTCTCATCCTTGATAACACCTGGAATGATCCTAGCAATCCTCAATCTTTATGAATATGTGATGAACATATGGATTTAAGTTTGCATCTTTTCAATCTCTTCTCCAATAATCAATTCTGGAGGTTCCTGATCACTTAGGAGTTTTCCTCTGAGTTTATTCAGTTCATAGGATCATTTGTAAGTGCTCTTTTCATAGTTTGTTCTTTGGTTTAGATTTTCATAGCCAAAAGTCAAGTGTTTTCGATAAACACTTTAACTTTCGATTAAAACTATTATGGTCTAGCCATGGATCAATCCGAATGTGGCTGTGTGATCGTAAATAGGTAGGTGTTAATCCCTAAAAAGGGCACCTCCTAATTACCACGTTTGCTAGATCAATTGACGAGTCAAAAACATATATTTTTTAAAAGTCAACATGTCAGATTTTAGAAATACTCATAAACTGAGTTTAAAGACTTTCTAAAATATGTTTTAACACATAAACAACTTGGTAATAAACATTAGAACATGTGTAAACAAGTTCGGCTCGTCAATTTTAGTTTTAGGATCGATTCGCAACCGAAAGTCGCGAAGTTTGACTTCTGCGTTGACTTTCGATTATTAATCGAATTAGATTAGTATGCTACTTATTTATGGTCTCGTTATGATCGTATTATGATGTAGCATAACCCTCTGAGGTTATATTACATGATAATAGTAGTTATCCGAGTTTTATGCGAGTTTCCGCAAATATGCCATACTTTGACTATTTCGCCATTTTATTCAAAAATGAAGTTTTAAACGCTAATGGACTTGCAAATGAATTAATTACTGATATGATATCATGTTTAACATATTTTATGTTACAAATCGAATCATAAATCAAGTTTCGTAATATATCGTAAATAAAGCTTTAAAGTGACCGTAAAGCCCTTTCGGCGCATAGAACGGTTTTAAATATAAATTTTCATACCATACTTATTTCCTACTAATATAATATCATAATTAGGATATTTTGAGATATCATTTCAGTTTATAGACTGACTTTATGCACAAGTCCTTGTATTACGCTCTTAAATGACGATAACGCCCTTACGACACTTAAAATGGTTTTTAATCATAATTTTCATACAAAACCTTTTTGCATACTGATGCGTTATATTAAATAGCATATTTTAACTATTTAAGCCTGTTCAAAACATCAGTTTTCACAAAATACCGCAAATATCGTCATTTAACGACTTTTACGCCTTTTCGGCGCATAGTATGGTTTTAAACCATATTTACCAACCAAGACTTGTTACCTACTGATTTTATAACTCATTTAAATTATTTTTACAGCAGGTACAATATAAACTTAGAATTCCAAATAAGCTTTCGAAACTATGTGTGAAATTACCAAAATGCCCCTACGGTGCATCGTTCGGTCTTAAACTATAAAACACACATATGTTTGATATCTTACTGATATTATATCATAAATAAATGATTTTCACAGAATAATTATGGTCGTAACATCATATTATACGAAAGTTCCTTTTATACGTCGCTAAAATGACCAACACGCCCTTTTGAGGCATTGTTTGATTTTAAAACTATAGTTGGCATACGAGTTGATATCCTACGGATATTATATCTTGTTTTAAGTATATTGGCATATGGAACTCGTTCATGACTCATCCGGTTACCCGGTATCGCTTATATGCATACGGTTAAGCCTACGAGGCTAGTTTACGTAATTTAATCGAAACGGGTTTAACCTTATCATTTTTATCTCAAAATCCATAATGTTAATAGTTTACCCATATTATACAAGTGTTAGTACTTGTTGGGTCTAAATTACATTCTATTCCAGTCATCGCTTAATCAAGCGTATCGTACCGTTCTTAATACTTTAAACTAGCCGATCCAAGTCAATGACTTAAATAAGATCCGCTAGCATTCTAATTGGTTATTTATACCATCATTCCAGACTAGGGCTTTCCGGTAATTGTACCTATGCTTAATTATTTGGAGACGGTTGTTCTTATTATATTTCTTATATTAAAAAGACTTGCTAAGCCCAGGTAAATACTCTTAACCTATTTTCCCTATACAAGCTTGGGATACGGTAAAATATTTACCGGATGGTCGGGTATGGGATTCGAAAACCTATGTGTCTGGAAATTCAAATAACCCGTTTTTGATACGTATTGCTTGACTTAAACATTGGGGGTTAATACGACCGTGTCCTGGATATCCTTGACTCATTTAATTGTAAGCGGCCACGACCTAAGCACGGGATGTAGGCATACACCTGACAAATGCGAAACAGTTTAAATAAATATTACATAACCCAATAAGGGTGTTCCCAATAACGGAATAAATTATACATTTACAACCCAGTGTGGGTTTTCCTAATAAGGGAATAGGTGGTGTGTCGGTTAATCATGAACCGGCATAGATTCCGGTCCCCGTATGTATGTCAAGTTATGTAAAACTGATAACATAAGATATACTTTGTCCCAAGTTAAATATTAAACAAATGTACCAATGTGTATATAAAATGATTTTGAAATGTTTTCCAAATGTGTCGGTTGATTGTATTTACCAGTGAAAACTGACGTATTTTCAAAATAATTAAACTACAGGTACAAATGCGTAAATAGGCTGGAAGCTGCTCAGTAGCAACATAGAGGATCTTGCAAGTCCTTAGATGTGCCAAGTCTGTTAAATTATCTTTTGGATATATTTTCGATCCGCATGTGGGTCTTCATTACAAACCATTGTCGTTATATTTTGAACTTTGAATATTTCGGTTTGTAATGATATTTTAAATTCAAGACTTCCGCTGTGCTATTCTGTTTTATTTGGTTACGATAATATCAACATACGTCACAATATTCCCCACCGGGCCCACCGGGTTACACGTGGAAATCGGGGTGTGACATAAACGAACAAAAACCTCAGAGGCCGGAAGTTATAATGCAGGCGGCTCGGACGCACGATGCCAAATAAACATAAACGACGAGCCGGAATTTGATGAAGAAGAGCATTTAGTTCGAGAGGAGGCACGTCCCCTAGGTAGGAAGAAAACCAAAAAGGTAGCGGCTGCAAAAAATAAAGCCGCAACGGGGGGCGGTTCGAAAATGGATGAGTTGATGGCCCAGTTCAAAACATACACCGAGGTCATAGCCCAAAAGGCACAAGCGAAGCAACGTGAAGTAGACGAACGAGTTCGGTTGAAGAAAGGGGCGGTAGAACTAGAGGAATGGAAGATAATCACAACCGATATCAACTCGTATCCGGAAGAACGAGCAATTTTGCGTAAAATGAAAGAAAAGATCGCTAAAAATGAAGTTCTTAGGATTTTTAATTTTTAAATAATGTTTTTTTAAGTTATGTTTTCTTTAAGTAATGAAATGTTTTTTTAAGTAATTTAATGTTTTTTTAAATATTAATGATTTTATTTTATAACTTATTAAATGTAAAAAAACATGTTGAATTTAAAAATAAATAAATAAATAAGTGGAGGAGGCCGATCCTCCATTTCTTTCATTCTTGGATGGGCATCCTCCTTAGATGGTGACATAGCGATGACTTGGAGAGGCATCCTCCAAGGACTTGCCTCCTCCACACCTAACAGCCTTAAGTCTTCACTTTTGTTAACCATTCATCATTGTTATCGAGTGGGATCTAGGCCAACAATTGTGGGATAGTTAAATATTTCCTTTATCTCAAGAGGCACAGAAGTTTTACACACTAGCAATTGAGCCTATGGATGAGCACGGTACCCGTTTGGGACCGAAAGTACCAGTACCGAAAAACGGGAAAAAGTAACACCGGTACCGAATACACCGGTACCGATACTTACCGGTGTTTACCCGTAAATACCAGTACCGTACCCCGGTACTGAAAAACGAAAAAAATGATAACCGGTACCAAATATAACCGGTACGGTTCGGTACTGATACGGTACCAATTCGATACCAGTACCCGGTACCAAATGCTCATTCATAATTGAGCCCCCAACTCAAAAAACCCGTTTATATTTCTATAGAGAAATTATGTTTATATAATCTTAAAGAGGAAGGTCCACATTACAACCACCGCCTTCTTTGATATATAAGATTTGTTTACGGTATAACACCCATTGTTCAAGTTTGCTTGGGTGGTTTCGCTGTCATTGTTTATGCAAGAGGTCAGGAGTTCGACTCCTGAACCTCTTTTTTTTTTCTCAAATGCTAGCTTTATACCACTAACATTATTTATTTAAACATAATTACTAATATATATTACTCACTAAAATTAATTATTTACACATAATTCAATATTTATTCATTTAATTTTATAAACAAAAGTTGTTTCATACACTTTCTAAATTACTACTAACATTAATTATATACACATAATTACTCATATATATTACTCACTAAAATTAATTATTTACACATAAATTTAATTTTATAAATAAAAGTTGGTTACACTTTCTAAATTAACACCGGCACCATCTATTCTTTAAGTAATTTACACATTCATTTCTAATTTTTGGTAATTGACAACTTTGATTTTCCAAACTTTCTACTTAGTAACTTGACACCTCATTTTGTTTAAATTATTTTTACGACTTTACATCTAAAATACGACAAATTATTATACTTTGTTTTTTAATCTATACCTTGCCACATTAATGCCTAAATTACTTTTACGACTTTACATCGCTATCTATTTTTTATGACTCTAAACAGCAATGGCCGAGACATACTTATTTTCTTATCTAGAGTTAAATGTTAAAATAGTCCATGTGGTTTGGGCTGTTTTGCGAGTATAGTTCAAAGGTTTCATTTTTAACATCTGGATCCAAAAATGTTTCATCATTGTCATTTTGGTCCAACTGACTTAACTCCATCCATGCTCCTCAGTTAGTCAATGGGTATTTTTGTCATTTCATGTTTTCTGAATTTTATTAAAGACTTTAAAAAAGGAAACAAAATTGTTGTGCAGGAGGATCGGATCCGGGCCTTTGAGTTCGCCTACATAGACACATGAAACTAACCAGCGAGCCATGCTTAGATTTTGATTATGTTCTCTAATATTTAATACTTAACCCGTATATCAGATTCATCATTTCTTTTACAACCGACGACCCTCGTGTTTCCGGCGACTACACGTGCATTCCGGTAACCTGCAACTCATTAACGATGACCCTCCTACACTCCAAACCAACCAGGCAAACACCATAAGCATCCTCTGCTCTCGGTATACCATCCCGGCCAACCGAAACGCGGAACAGTCACCACCGCTGCACACCATTTTTTCCGGCAACCAATAGCCCAATCAGAAAACCAACCTTTCACACCAGATTTCGCTAACTGAGTCCACCACTGATCAGCTCTGACCTCGAGCTACCTTGTGTGCCTACTTGAACCTGAGAAACAAATCTAACACCGCTGCACCATGTTTTCCGGTGACACCTTTGCAACCAGAATACTTTATGACCAGAGGTAACCTAAATACAACTAACTAATCTTATTAATCTTGAAAGCTGTAGGTGAAATCGGGAACAAAACGTGGGTTGTAACTTGGGTTATTGTAAAAGAAATGGTGAATCTGATATAGGGGTTAAGTATTAAATATTAGAAATCATAACCAAAATTTAAGCATGGCTCGCTGGTTAGTTTCTTGTATGTGTGTGAGCGAACTGACCAAAGGCCCGGGGACGATCCTTCTATACAACAGTTTTGTTTCCTTTTTTAAGTCTTTAATTTCAAAAATACCACTTCACGAACTGAGGAGCATGGATGGAGTTAAGTCAGTTAGACCAAAATGGCAACAATGAAACCTTTTTTAATCCAGATGTTAAAAATGAAACCTTTGGACTATACTTGCAAAACAGCCTAAACCACAAGGACTATTTTGGCATTTAACTCTTTTATCTATGTCTAATGACGTTAATGTCACTAACGTAACGTGTGTAACAAAATTTAAAACACGTAAATGTCACGTGCGGGGCACCACACTTTAATGTTATCGGCGTACACTGTAACTGCAATACTTATATAGGTTACACTAAGTTAGATTGGATACCTTGAAACACGCGTTTTCATATGATTAACACATCACATAACATATTACCAATTATAAAAATACTAAGACGCCGTCGCCGCAACGCGCGACATATGGAAACAATCTAGTCTAGTACTACATTAAGTTGCATCATAGTACTACACTAGCTACAATAGTCTTATTTTTATTTTTATTTACAAAAGTATCATTTACACTAACATAACTAATTTATCCTTTTAGTGGCATTTAAATAATTTACTTATATTTGAGTGGCATTTATAAGCATAACACAAGACAATTTTTTTTAATTTACCCCCTCCCCCATTTTGTTAGGTTTTTTCAATTTTTTTATTTTATGTTTTGACCACAAAGGTTTTTGTTTGTACACTTTTGCCCCCTCTCCCCCTAAATTATAACAAAGTTATCAAGCGTTTCATGAACTCTAATAAAGTTAATTTTATCATTTTTAAACCGATTTACACTATAGCCCAGAACATCAATAAATTTATCAAGCGTCTCACGAACTCCAATAAAATTATATTTACCATTTTTAAACTGATTTACACTATAGCCCGGAACTTTTAATGAAGTTACCACTTTAAGATTTAAACGAATTTTGCGTTACGACCTCACAAATTTTCTACTTGGTTTATCTTTTGTATATATTTCAAATAATATTAACGGCACACTTTAATTATTTTTGCTTTGCAAAACAGGTTAGTTTCTCGCCGCAACTCGGGGATGGGAACAACCTACTAATATATTATTAATGTGAGAGAATGAACAGATACCTACTCCCCGAGCGGAGTATTTATAGTGTCAAGGTTTAACGGGGCGGCTGATACAATATCTAGTTATACTCATATACTAGATTTTAACCTATAAATCTAGGGTTGTCCAAACTGCTTGGCGCTCGAAGATTGTTTGACGATCGTTCGAAAAAACTCGAAAATTTGCTCGTTCGATTCCTTGCTCGGTTAAAACCGAACCGAGCAGCTCTGTTCGGTTTAAAAATGAACCGAGCACGAGCATAAGTACGCTCGCTCGTCGCTCGTTCGGTTTCGATCGAATTTATATATATATACTAAATATAAACATGGAACATAAATATTTATTATATATATATATTTTATATATATATATATATATATATATATATATATATATATATATATATATTAAAAAGTAGGGAATATTTCACAGAATGGTAACTAAGTTTTAGGAGTATTCCAACCAGGTCACTCATCAAAAAAAATTGTTCTAATTAAGTCATTGAAGTTTATATTGTGTTCTAATCTTATATAATTAACCTGAATAGCAGGTAAACTATCCTATAGGATATTTATTTTGTTTTTTAAACATGTTTACATAATTAATTAGTAAATCCAGATAAAATCAAACATTCTCTGTAGTCAGATTCATGTTCCCACATAATCAAATCAAAGAAAAACCCTACTTCATTCTCTCATAGTTCTCTTACCACCACCCACTGTACACCGTTGTGCCACAGTCGGAATTCAGATTCACACCCAACTGGTGGTTACCCTTCACAAGCTCTATTTTCAAGTAATCTTCTTTGTTCAGTATTCTTTTTTCCTAAATCCACAGCCAATTCAACCAAACCCCATATCAGTTTAACCTTCAATTTTCACCTCAATCATTGAAAATCTAACTTTTGTCCACACAAGCGAACCTTGGGCCTGAGTGTTCAATCTTGTGTTCCAATTTTATTTTCTTTGATTAGTTTAATGGATTGGGTGCTATGTAAATTTTTTGATTAATTAGTATATATGATCATTTTTCTGTATGATTGTTGTACGATAATTGTGATGTTTAATCATTTTATTAATCCATGTTGGCAATTATAAACCATGTCAACATATCTAAAAAAAAATAAAAAACCTAAATTAATGTTATTTAAGATGGATGACCTTCTATTTAGGTAAAATATATATGATTGGAACATCAAAGCAAACTTAAGTGACCTAATTGGAACACAAACTTTTATGAGTGATCTAATTAGGACAATCCTGAAGCTTGGTTACTATTTAATAAAGTTATCCCTAAAAAGTATTAAAAAGTTGAAATCTGATATTCCCGCTATTGTTTTAGACTTTAGTAAAGTAACCCTAATTTCCCTAATTCTCTATTTCCCTCATTCTTCTCAAGACTCAAGTTCACTATTTCAATATTTCACCAAACTAGCCCTAGTCTCTCTCTCTCTCTCTCTCTCTCTCTCTCTCTCTCTCTCTCGGACTGAATCTCTCACAACCTTCTCTCGTATCATCCTTCTGACCTTCTCTCATAGGATTTTAGATGTTCTTAAACATTAAACATTTGGATGACATTTTGTGTTTATTTTTGTGGGACTTTTTTATGTTTGTAAACATTTGGATGACATTTTGTGTTTATTTTTGTGGGACTTTTTTATGTTTGTATCTTGTTAAATTGTTAAGTGTGTGTGAGACATATAAGTTGGTGAATTTTGGTCAATGAATGGTTGTGTAGGAATGCCAAATAAAACTGAGCAAAGGCGAACCGAAATGAGCGGCTCGGTTCTAAACCGAACCAAGCACGAGCACAAGATTTCCGCTCGATTTCCTAAATCCGAACGAACAAGCGAACTGAGCACGAGCATACCTATGTTCGGTTCGGTTCGGCTCATGAACACCCCTATATAAATCTCACGGCTCTCGTTTTTTTTTTGGCATATCGATCCAAAGAACACAAGGTCTTGAAAAGGCCAAGGAACTATTTGGAATTTTGTGTGGGTTCAAAGTTCATTTTTTGAAAAGACTACAAGGTTGTACATTTAAAACAATTGGGGCCATCTTAATGATGACAAATGATTAACGGATTCAAAGTTGGAGCCGGACCCATAACCCAAAGGCCAAATTGTGTCGGGAATTATTATTTTGTAAAGAGAAATGGAAGCAACTACAAGAAATGCAATTTCCGGGTTGTTCAGTATTATTGCTTAATTGGGCCGTTAAAACAATATGCAACCATAAAAGTATTTTCATGCGCTATAATTTATTTATTTATTTATTTATTTTGTATGAAAAACCCTCATGAATCAGCTTCCAGTAAAACACAGTTAAACTTAAGTGCCTAGATGTGACACACGCATGAATACATAAATCGAATGAACTTTTTTCGCAACATAAACTCTAGACCTGAAGCATGGAGATGAAGTGTGAATTATAGAGTTTTGATCGTAGGCCAGAACAATTTAACAAACTTACCAGCCTTTGAATCAACAATGAAAACCGCAAAAGAAGGCTAAAACCGAGACGTGCTACCAACAAAACCGCAAAAGAAGGCTAAAACCGAGACGTGCTACCAACAAAATAATAATACACCCCAATAAAGCCCATACCCAGCCTACCATCTGTGTAACTACTGTGTATTTCAGAGTAACAAATGAGATATGAAAACAAGTTGGGGATGTAGCTCAGATGGTAGAGCGCTCGCTTAGCATGCGAGAGCTTCGCGGATCGATACCCCGCATCTCTATTTGTTTTTTCTAAATTTTACATCTTTATTTCTTTTTAATTATTATCTTTATTATAATCTTTATTCCACACTAACAATAAAACCCTTATAAAACTTTTCTTGAATTTAAAAAAAATGAAATGAGTGGATTCTTGGACCTTAGGGTCTAAATAATAGTTTAAGTAAATAAAAAAACAGCATTTTAAACTATAACTTATTACATGGAGACGGTGAAGTCGATTCTTGAAGTTCATTCCTACTGATCGACAGAACATGCTTTAGGTTTGTTCCAAGATCGAACAAATCAATGTGTAGTATACCTTAACAACACTACGTGAGTGGCAATAAGTCGACTGAACTTACGGAGTTTTCAAGTAACTAGATATAATTAATATGTTCATTATGGTACACACCTTTATGAATTGTCACAATGGTTCATTGATAAGTACCAACCGAAAAATCACAAACACTTTGAATCATCACCTTTTGACAACCGCAAATATAATAGGTGCAACTAATTCGAGCTGGTGTGTTACATGAAATCAATTACCAAACTGTTCCGAACCAAATATTATATTTCATTTTTCTGTTTAGCTAGATAATCAAACTAAAAAATATAAATTTGTTTTTGTCATTTTAAAAATGTTGCCAACAAACTCTAATAGACTGGTTATAAGCCAGTTGTAGTCATGAGTTTTGAGAGGCAAAAAGTATGCATGTTATACAGAAGCAAACCCTCAGTTTTGGCATAATATAAAAGTTCTGCAAGTAAAAAAGATGGGCAGTAGTAGTAAGAGTAGGCATACAACACATGCATGAATATGAATGTATGTGATTTAGAGGTGGCAAGTTGGACGGGTTAGTAACAGGTCAGGCCATGTCAATTGACCCGTAAGCACTTTGCGGAACCTTTTCTTAATCAATAATAAATTTGTCATCTATGGCCAACATCTTCCAATAGGTCAAACACTTTCTCAGATGGCCCTAGACCCAATTGCCATTCTCACTCCCTGTTGTTATATCAGTACCTGTTCGTAGCCACCACCTTAGTTGAGGCGCACGGCTGCTTTTGCCCATCGTCCCCACTAGCCACCATGAATACAATATAGCTTGAGTTTTTGTTAAATGGTTTGAATTTATTTTGCTCATTACCTTGTTTTGACTTAACTACTATTCATACCTTTTTAAAACGACTCGTTTTGACCCGCTAGCATTTGATGAGTTCTAATCTATCAATCCAAGTCTTCACGTCGATATGGGCTGTGGTTTATGGTTTACTATGATATGGATCACAACTCATTATTATTAGTAATAAGTTAAGCCCATTCATAATGATGTATTGTGGATCATATGCTAAGTTAAACGTTGCGTCGATTAGCGAAGCGGTTGGAACAGAACCAAGACATCGTTTCGTGTTCATATATATGTAATATGTGTGTCGAACAAGTCAGAAGTTCCTGATTGATCAGATCATCAATCAGTTTGCTAATATCTTGTTGTTTATTCACCATTAATCTTCCGGTCGGAAAGTATTAGATTGTTTGTTTGTTTTCATAAATGAAACCAATCAAAGTGCATCACCACAATAGCTATTTTTATCAGCCATACTGATAATATTATCATTTTAAAGCTATTTGCTTCCTCACAATGCATGGGATATGATCTCCATGTTGCTTTTTGTATGTGATGAAAGGTAAAATAGACATTCTACTGATCAGATCAATCAAATTACAATATCAATGATATACTCTTCATCTTCCACAACAAGTGAATGAGACCCTGCCTCCATAACCATCAACCCATCTTCATTAGCCCTACTTAAGTGCTCACAAGGCTTCACAACGAACTTAACGTCACGTCTTCCCATTGCCCCTAAACTCACTCTCTCAAAACCCACCAACTGTTTGTTCAAATGTCCGTTCGAATCCTTACCATCCCACTTTGCAAATAATAACACTGTGTGATTACTCGCTTGCCCATGGTTCTGGACCGCAACCACCACTGTGAACTTCGCTTTCTCACACAACTCCACCCCTACCCTTGAAACCAACACTTCACCGGAGGGGGTGTTATGCAATGCTTGGTTCCTGTTGATAAAAATCTTGTTTTTGGTACCCGAAACAAACTTGTAGGAATGGGTTGAGTAGCTAAGGCCATATCCAAAATTATAAACCGTTTGCCCGTTGTAGAATCGGTATGTACGTCCCGGGTAGCCCGATGACGGATCGGGCCTCATTCGCATATCCGTCATCGCTACATTTGAAAATTCTTTAGGATACCATGTCATTGGTAATCTTCCTCCTGCAAAGAAAAGAAACATGTATACAGTTATATAGTCTAAGTGATTATATCAAACATATTAACTATTTATTATAAGCTTCAGATCTTTGACGATCCCTACGTTTGACCTGAAAAGTCAAAGCGCAAACTAACCTGGATTATGGTCACCAAAGATGATTTCAGCAAGTGCAGTCCCACCAGCTTCACCAGGGTAACCAGCCCACAAAATACTCCCAATTTTTGCCTCACTTTTAGCAAACGAAACATCCACCGGACCGCCACAAACCAAAACCAAAATAACCGGATTCTTAGCGGCTTGAGCCACAGCCAAAACAAGATCCTCTTGCTTCCCGGAAGACCCAGTTCAAGCCGATCATGTTTCTCCCTTTCTTGACTCTGATCCAAACCCATCACCAAAATCACAAATTCAACCTCTTTTGCTACTCCCACAGCTTCATCGATATCGACAGATGTGCAATTCACAGAATCAACACACCCCTGGTGGAACTGTGTGTTTTCCACATAGTTTTTAAGTGCTTGAAGAATAGTGATGTTTTTGCACGCCAAACCCTCGTAGTTACCGAGCAATGTTCCGGTGGTGTTAGCGTTAGGTCCAATGACAGCAATCGAGGTGGTTTCCGTTTTTGAAAGAGGAAGAATATTAGGTGAGTTTTTCAGCAACACGATCCCGCTACGGGCAGCTTCAAGGGCTAGGGTTTGGTGTTCTATGGAACACACTTGTTCGGGTCCGATGCTGCCATAAATGCCAGTTTTTGGGTTCCCATTGAACAAGCCTAATCTCATTCTGATTGTAAACAGATTCTCTAGAGCTCTATCTATTTCTGCTTCTGTTAATTTGTTCATTTGGACTGCTGATTTGGTGTATTTCTTCAGATATGAACCACAGTTGACATCCATCCCTGCTTTAAGAACACTGGCAACGGCATCTTCGGGTAATTTAGAGTATCCTTGAACATCATGCATAATGGCAACTGCATCACAATCAGAGGCAATGTACCTGTGAATCATAGCAATAAGTTAAGTTAAACATTGAAGCAGGAAGCCAGAATCTTTATGCAGAAGCCTTTTGGTACCCTTTAAAACTCCAAGCTTGTCGAGCTGTTTTGGTCAAAAGGTTGTAATCAGCACAATTTGGTACACCATTGACTCGATTGTAAGCGCACATGATCCCAGTGGCTTGCCCTTGTTGTACACATTTCTGAAATGGTGGTAAGAAAGTATCTGCTAGATCTTGTTGAGTTATCTGCATATCCCATCCACAAGCACAACATTATATATACATATATATAGAGAGAGAGAGATAGATATTGCATGATGAATTTGAAAAGAGAGTTACATTGGCATTGAAGTTGTAACGATCAACGGTTTTCCAGTTATCCAGGTCATTAGCAACGAAGTGTTTGCAGCAAGCGGATGCTTGCAGGATATCTGAATTTGTCCTGCCTTCAAAGGTGTCGCCTTGAATCCCTCTGACGTATGAAACTGAATAGTCTCCGACGACCAAAGGATCTTCACCGGGTGTCTCCTGTCCTCTTCCCCATCTTGGGTCTCTTAACACATTGATGTTTGGTGCCCAAAATGTTAGCCCTCTGGCTTGACCCTCATTGAACAGTGCTCTTGCTTCTACCCCAATTGCCTATATATTCAAAGAATATAATAATGTTTATTACATACATATAAAGCTTCTTAAACTAAAAGTGAAAATTTTGGGGGTTGGGGTTGATAACACACAAGTTCAAGCAATGGCGAATGTTATGAGGTGCAAAGCCGGGCCTTTCCATTTAAACATTTGGGACTACTAGTCGGAGCCAACATGAAATTAGTAAAGCATTGGGATTCGGTAGTAAATATTTTACAAAAAGGCTTGCGCTATGGAAGGCGTCGTCTTTATCATTTGGAGGTCGGGTTACATTGGTGAGATCGGTTTTAAGTGCACATCCGACATATTATTTTTCTCTTTACGAGGCCCCAAACCAAGTTATAAAAAAACTTGGAAAGGTTGCGTAGAGAATTTTTGTGGGGTGCAACGTCGGAGCATGCAAAGATGAAGTGGGTCGCTTGGAAGAACATTATGACTCCAAAAGATTATGGGGGTTTGAGTTGTTACGGGCCACGAATATTGCGTTGTTGGCAAAATGGTGGTGGCGTTTCAAGATGGATAAAGACGGCTTGTGGCGGAAGGTGATTTGGAGCCTTCACCATAACTCACGGAATTGGAACTTTATTCCGGTTTAATTGTCCGTATCGGGCCGTGAAACAAGTGGTAACTATATCTAAAGAGTTAGCCGATTTAGGTATGGATTTATCGACTCTTTTTCGTGGGTGCCCGGGTCGAGATAAAAAAATTGTATTCTGGAAAGAGGTTTGGCTGGGAGACGCGGCATTGTGTAACAAATTCCCAAATATATACTCTCTGGAAAGACAAAAATGGGTTTGCATTGAGGATCGCGTTAGGTTTGTGAATGGTGGAGCGGTTCTAAATTTTAACTGGTCTAGACAACCGGCGTCGGGTTTAGCATTTGTATTGTTGCTGTGTTTCGACTTGACTTGTATGGGGATTTAGCATTTGTATTGTTGGTGTGTTTTGTCGGTTTAATGGTTGTTGGACCGGCGAGTTTTTTAATAAAAGTTTTATTGGCCTTTAAAAAAAAGTGAAAATCCCGAACGTCCTTGCTAGACAAGTGAAAATCCTGAGATCGTCAATGTTACACTTGGTTTACAAGAGAACGTCTCTTTGACTTTCTAATCTCACAAACGTCCCCCCAAGTATGTGCAGACGGTCGACCAATGTGTCTTAGTTCCAATGAAATCATGTCACGTGTCGCATCGACGCGTAAGACAATCCGGGGATTTAACTTAAAAAGAAATGTTCGGTGACAAGTGTGTAAGACAAGTGGCGCCACTCGTGACATCATCGGCCCGCATTCCTAAAAATATTATCGTTTTGGACACGTGGCTTGATTCATCAGGCCTAAACACCGGCGTCCCCAATCATGTTTGAGGGAAACCAAAACTAAAAAAAAATATACTTACATATACATATATTATATTATATATAAGAGAGGCAGGTAAAACGGGACATATTAGTGATTTTCTCAAACAAAAATAAAAATACAATAAAATAAAATGGTAAGTGATAGACCTGAGCGATGCGGTACCAGAGACGTGAGTCAAAAGAAGCGGCCGTTAAAATAACCTGAGGAAACATGGTGGAGGCAGTTATGGTTCCGTTAAATGTGACACCCTTGCCGTGCCTTGAGACGCCGTGCAAGGCCTCCGACCACCACTCATAGGCGGAGATCCCAAGGCGAGGAATCTCCGGCGCTCCGTTCACCAACTGCAATACTTTCTCGTCTAAGGTAAGCCGTGAGACGACGTCGTGAGCGCGTTCGGATATTGGTAGAGTGACGTTGCAGAATGGGTATGGCGGCGGTGTATCTGCGCATGAAAACGGAGGCTCCGCTGCCGATACGGCGATCATCATCGCGAATAGGAGAGCAATTGTAGTGTGAGGCGTCATGATTAGTCTATGGTTGTGGAGTTGGACTTTTGGGTGTATTGTGCATGTAGATGTAGTGGGCGGGGGGTCTGTGAGGAAAGCAGGCTCCTCTACAAGACAAAATGTGGAGTGATGGTTAAGCCTATCACCTTGATTTTATACATCTTCCTTTCCTTTCAAGGGTTTATGCGATCTATGTAGTCATCTCCTTTTCATGTAATATCATTTCTATTTCATTTTATACTAAAAAATTAATTCATTTTTATATTTTGGCTCCTAATTTAAATTTACATTTCCATAAGAGCACCCAAGCGGCAAGCTTTTACAAACATTCAATCATTTCACATCTAAACAAAACCCCTATTTTTCTAGATCAGCAAACTTTTATAAACCTCAACAGAAAATATTAAATTTTTATATATATTTATACTATAGGGTTGGGTTTCGGTACAAACCATATTATCATACAAACCGTAAGAAAAGATCCTATCACTTAAAAAAAGTTAAATTAGCACATACTAAAACAATACATACATAAAAGTAGCACTTTTGAATTATATTAGGACATGAAAATTAATCAAGATAACTAATTTTAGCACACATATGTGAATGATATCAGCACTTTTCTTTATTAGCACATTCAAAACAAAAGAAAGATCCAAATAAAAAATTAATTGCTTGTTAGCATAATTATAAGGAATTCAAGATAATTAATATTATTTAGATTATCATTTTACCATTTATCTATAATTGGTTGGATGTCACATGACATTTTTTGAATGGTTCTTACTGTTTATATACGAAATGTGGTTTGTATTTGATCCTACTCCTTATATTATATTATAATTATAATGTATAGGTGGAGGGCATTTTAAGATATTCAAGTTAAAGAACTTTTTTTAGATTAATGTATAAGGTACAACCCCAATACAAGGTAAATTAGTCTTTCAAATAATAAGGGTGTGGGTTCGAGGAAGCCAACGAGGAACAGCAACCCACCCAAACTAGGTGATTCCCCCCGGACCTCCCTGACTTGAAACAATTTGACCGTTTGAAAAATATGATCGTTGAATGATCAAATTTAATTAAAAAAATCCTAAAACATCTATCCGTAACCATTTTTTCACCCATTTTACAAATATTAATCATGGAACTGAGCCAATCTAACCCACCACCACTCTTCGCACCTCTCTTCCTAAACACACGCAGTAATCCCTTGACCCAATCACACTGATATATCTGAATATGTTTGTGTTTGGCAGTTTTAGTCAAATACCGAACGCATGGTAAATTCAAATCCAACAACAATAACTAGCCATCTAAATGCAAATGCAATAACAATCAACCCAAATGCCACAGGTCCAAGCGTCACCCGAACATGAGAACCATTTTGTTTCTTTAGGCGTAGACGATGATGTTATACCCGAAACGCAATCACAAACCACATGGAGCAAAAAAGAAAAAAAAACAGACACAGGAATAAAAACGGACACAAGTGAAAATGAGCTTGAAGAGTTTCGAATCATGAGAACCGACATCGATAGTCTGCCAGAACGAGATCGTGCGGTGGTGATGAAAATGAAAAACAAGATTGCGTCGAAATGGCTAGGAGGAAATATATCCTAGTAGTATTTTTATTCAAAATATGTCATTTTTATTCAAATGATGTCATTATTGTTATTTTTTATGTACCTTTTTTAATTTTAAGGAAAAGTTTTTATTTTATTGTTTAGCATAAAAAATGGAAGGGGAGAGAGAACACACCCTTGGATGGTGGAAGGGGAGAGTGATTTGGCGCTAATGTGAAGAACGGGAAAAATAGGTGAGTGGGGGAGCACACCTCATAGCCTAATTACACTTTAATCCCTCATCTTTAACCATATTATGGATAATTAATTGGTAGTTACATTTTTTCCTTATAAAAAGCTAACTGCCCCCACGTTTTTTAAACTATCCTAACTTTTACGTACATGGATGTGCTTAGGGGTGAGCAAGAAAACCAAAAAAAACGAACCGTAACTGAATAACCGAAATAACCGAACCGAAAAAACCGAACCGAAGCAAAAACCGACAGTTCGGTTTTCGGATTTTTAATAACCGAAAATTTCGGTTCGGTTTTCGGATAAACATTTTCGATAACCGAAAAAAACCGAACCGAACCGATAAGTTACTATCCATATATTTTTATGTTTAAGTTTAAATTGTTTAAGTGTTCAACCCAATGCTAGTAGAAAATGTTAATTTTATTCTTGAATGTTAAGTGTTTATAATAAAAACATTACATGTTTATTTATAATTAAAATGATTTATTTATTACAATAAGATATAACAAAATTTAATATAAAAATTAAATGATCTTCAAATTATTAAAAAAAAAATGCTTTAATAAAAACTTTAAAGAAACATAAAAATAGATTAAAAGGTTAGGTTTATGTAAACAATATTAATTTAAGAGGTTAACTCTAATAACTTAAATGTAAACATATAAAAGATTGTTATAATATAAATTATACTTTTTTTTAATCTTACATATTTTTGTTCCAAAAACCGAAATAACCGAACCGACATAAAAACCGAAAACCGAAACCAAACGGTTTTTAAAACCCGAAAACCGATATTTCGGTTTCGGTTTTTATTTTTCCCAAAAACCAAACCGAACCGAACCGTGCACACCCCTAGATGTGCTAAAAGTGGTTTAATTAATACTAACTAAATTAACTCTAAACTAGACACCCTAAGTTTTAAATTTATAAACTAAGACTCTCAAAACCTAAATCACACAACCGGCAAGTGAACCGATCAATGTAGTACAACCTAAGAAGTCCGAGTATCGAACCCACGAGACTCTGTTTATTACGTTAACTAGACTCGATTACTTATCTACTGACTCGACTTAATTGTTTTATGTTTTGAGAGGGGGGGTTCTAAAATCCTAAAATTGCAATTAAATTAGATACTAACTAGATGAACGAATTAAGACGCAAACTAGAATTTTGAAGTTTTAATCAGATGTAGATAAAATTACTACCTAGAACGGAATCCTACACAACTCAGATTGGCTTTCTATTTTGGCTAGACTAAATTATAGAACCGGGATCTTGGAATTCTAAACTCACTCGGTAACTCAGGACCCTCGAACATTCTCAAGGAGACACTTATGGAAACCTAGAAAGATGTTAAATTACTGGTTTTTATGGAATTCCTTACGGATTTCCAATTATGTTAATAAAGTACCTTAATTAGACAATTACCCTCACGGTGCAATGATTTAAGGTAACTATGGTAAATTGGTATGACTCGATTAGCAAGAATTGCGAGGTGAACTAAATTGGTCTTTTTACAAAGATCCTAACTTTAGTGATCTAACAACCTAGACAAATCGACAATCTCTTACCTTACGGATTTTAAGATTTCTTAACCACCTAGACCTACTTGTTTCACGAAATTACCTCTTATGGTGCATTGCCCAATTAACCATAAAGAGCATAAACACGAGTGAATATAATCTAAACGTGAAATCAAACACATCTAAATAGTTATACACATCAAATCAATATTACCAAGTTTGCTTCTTTATTAACAAACCATAAAACATAGTCGAAACCAATAAAAATCCAAATTTTATTGTATATTCATCCTAGCCTAGGTAGTTTAAAAGTATTTAGCCAAGAATCATAATCAAGAACAATAGCAAGTTTATCAACATAAAGCAAAACAAGTCTAAACGTATCAAAATCACAAAGTTAAAGATAAATAATGAACTAACTGTTTGCTAGAGTGAAAATCACGAACCCACGGTGTCAAAATCCACCTGTGGTAAAGTTATTGAATTCTTTTGTCACACCCCGACCCGCAACGGAATAAGAGTCGGGGCATAATTTGGTTATCACCAAATGAAGTTTACTAAAATGTTTCATATTTACTAAAATGTTACATCTTTCATGTTGTTATAATTGCATTATTATATTTTGTTTCATGTTCGTTGTTCATTTTTAAATAAAAAGAGTTTTCATTAATTTGGGTTAAACAAAACAGAGATGATTACAGACTAATGGCAGGTAGACGGGCAACAAGCTGCGCCACTACTCCCTTCTGAATAGCAAACCCTACCCTGCTAAACACAAAATTCTGCCCCCTAACATGTGCAGTGTTACTACTTACCACCTGTTGAACCCGCTTGAGGAACCGCACCGCGTCAGGGGCGAGAGCGCCAAAGGTATCAAAAGCGAATGGGACGAACACGTGCTGATTCTCTATGCAATCTTTTTCGTGCTTAGCTACTTTGCCGCCTCCGCCTTGGTCATCGCCTAACCTGCCACAAACCCGTGGTCCCTTAGCCCAACGAGGGGAGACATACCTGTCAAATCGACGCACGCGTGTTTCCCCCATTCCCATCCAAAAACAAGTATGTCAGCAGGCCGTAGGGTAGATCTCCCTTCTAATGGATCGGTCAAGAAGTTCACCGGGGCTTCCTTTTTTCCGAGATCCCTGCCCGCTTAAGGACATCATGAAGCACATCTCAAAGTAAATCATGTCGATATTTAAAGCCCGGTAATTCTTTGTAATGGACTACATGCTCCCCAAAAGAATCCAAGCAAGCCTTCCGACATACGGGAACGGGTCATCAACCGGGAAAAGGGGTACCATCAGCCGGTACATGAGGATAGTCCGGTATTCTACAACCGACATACATTGCCCTAAACCTTCAATGGGAACAAAAGACAGGAAATCCTGAGCATGGGGGGCTCGCAAACACTCAAACATAGCTCATTGCCGCGGGGACAAGGCAAACTTCTCTTCAACTGTCTTGACGATTTCACCATATAAGGCATTCGCCAGAATTTTCTGGGCTTTAAGGGGGCGGTGTCTTTAATGTAGAAACCGCCAAGATCAAGATCGGGAAGAGAACTATGCAGAGCGTCCAACGCATCCCTGTAATCAGAGTTCAACAACCCACCACCACATTCACGAAGGATGTGGTCTTGAAGAACCCATGATTTAGCCCTTGAAGCCACAAAAGTGTAAGAAGAGGCATCCTCAGTTGAGCAAATCCCAAGACCCCCAAAACGGGTTGGGAGGGAAGCTAACCTCCATTGGAGGTCCCCGAAAAAGGCACCCCCACAAACCACAATGTCCTCAATCGTATTCCAAAGCCACTAAAAAAACAGAGACGGCTCCCCCGACATAAGAAGGCTGACACATCCTAAGCCCAAACAACAGTTTAGCAACCCTCATGCACGAACGAAGCAGGAGGAGTTCGCTTTAAGGGTCCCGAAGACGTTTAAGGCATCTCATCAACTCAACCGCACATTCGGCTCGTTTGAGGGCCAAACCACTAATAAACTCTTCATCTCTACTAACAGTACCACCCAAGAGTTTCACACCATGCACCGGCCTACCAATCTCCCGCGGAAATAAACCCTCTTGGGTCTTCACCCTGTCACATGTAGGCCAAAAAAATTCAGTTTCATTGCTATCATTATCCGTTCTTGGCATTTTGCTCCTTCACATTTCTTTCTTTTTCAAGTGGTTATTGGGATGATGAGAATGTGTGAAGTGAGCTAAATAAACAAATTGGAAACTTTAGTTATTGATAATGTATGAAATAAATTCTCATAATAAATCTTTTGTAAGAAAGTTCGGTTATTATATAAAATGTGTAATTTTTTTGTACCGGATTCTATGATTTTTAATTTATGTAAAATGTGTCGACGACTTTGGTTTTTTTTTTAGTTTCCTATTTCAATTGCTATAGCGAGTATTAGTACCGTAAGTCCGTAACAAGCTGAAATGAGTTTGAGTGATGGGGGTAGATCTACTATGACGGGTTCAGGGAATTTTCACGCGCATATAGAGATATACGTACGGGTTTTTCAAGTGACACCAATGTTTTTTGGATGGTGACTCCATTAAAAAGAAGAGTCAGGGCGTGAGATGAAAAAGAAAAGTGATAATTTTCAGCAGACGCCGATTGTAGCCTGTAGAATTGACTTAGCTCAAGAAATAAGAAACGAAGATGACCAATTTTTTAGTTATTGACAAAACATTGAGAATTCTAAAAAAAAGAAAAAAAAGCATTGGGTTGAGAATTCTAAAAAAAAAGAAAAAAGCGTTGGGCAGTCTTTAAATATCAAGTCAAGTATCACAGTTAACTGTTTATTCACTTTTTTCCATATTATTTTTTAATTAAAACAAAATAAGCATAAAATGTTATATTAACAAAATAACAAATAAAGTTATTTATAATATAATTATATTATAAAGAAAATCAAAAGTTAAAAAAAAAAAAAATAAAAATTATTTAGTTTAGAATGTATTAAAGTAAAGAAAAATAAATATAATATAAAATGCATTAAAGTAAAGAAAAGAAATAATAATAAAATATACATTTTTTCATTGTAGAACTTTTTATAAATTATATAGAGATAATGGTGTAATGACACAAATATTTTATTGTATTGTAAATGAAAAATATTTGTTTAAAACCAAACATAATGCGTAGAATGTTTCATAAAAAATGTTTATATTTAGATTTATATTATGACTAAAACCATAGCAAAACCAGGTTGTTAGCAATTAAAATAAATCAAATTTCATCAAGTCTTTCAATGAGCAAAGTAAAGGTGTTGTCAGATACAATTTCCAAGATTACGAGGAGGATGAATGAAAACTTGGCAACATGAAGCGATATAGATCGGAGTCAAGAGTTCTTAGTTTCGTTGCCTTCTTCTTCAACTCCCTTTGTATCCTCTTACCTCCTAGAGTTAGGTATCATTCATATCAATGGTACGTTTTTCACTCTCATGAAGGCATGTCGAAAATCAATTGAATAATCCTCCCTCACGTGGTATGTCATATTGTCACTATACTTTGCAAAACCATAATATATGTTAATAGAAGTATTATTATCACTTTAACCTTCACATTCTGGTCATGTGTTTCAAGAGTGTCTTTGTTCAATCATAAATAGACCTCGCAAAGCTGACCCATGTATTCAGTTTTGGGTAATTATTTTAGCGTGATAGGTTATGATGGGCATTAAAAAAGTATATGAACAGGTTAGAATATTCAATAGGAAGAAAACTCCCATGGGTTAGGATGGGTCGTGGGATAAAAGCTTATGGGTTAGGATGGGTAATGGGCATTCTCATCACCACTGGAACCATCCTTATGACCTTATCACCAACCAATTTGCCACAACCGTAACCATCACCACCACGACAACCAAAGCCACCACCGTAGCAGCCACCGTCAACCAACGCCACCACCTTCAACCATCGCCATCACCGCAGCCGCCGTCAAACCACACCAACCACATCTGCCGCAACAATCAACCCCACCACATCTGCAATCGTTGTTGCTGCATTTCATATCCTGATTGTGCACACTCCATGGATCACCACGATTTAATTGTTAAGGAAACTGAAAATAGATGAATGTGAGATGATGTCGCAGGCAGTAGAAGAGTATATTTGGTTTTCAAGAAGGCTAATAGGAATACGGGTTACAGCTGTTTCCAATAAAAAATTACAAACAAAATACTATTTTTATCTTTTTAAAAGACATTTAATTTATTAGATAAAGGTAAATCAATAGATATATATTATTTAATTCCATTAGACCATTAATACAGTAACCCTAAGACTTATATAATTAATAAGTTAAAAATTAAATGGACTCACAAAATGAAAAGAGCACTAAACAACAACATACTTCATTTAAGCTCATCCTAACCTAAAATCATTTTAATCCAAACTTATTTTAATCCAAACCTATCCTAACCTTTTCTTTATTTTATCCATCCTGACCCAAACCCATCATAACCAAACAACCAACCCAAACCAACCCGCCCATTTTGCCACCTCTAATCATAAATGTGGACTAAATGAAGAAAATGTTGATTAGAGTTGTGGGTTGTAAAAACAAAACATAGTTGATATGTGTTAGTTATAGATTTTATTGATTAGTATTAGGGGTGGCAAAAGTGATGGGTTGGGTAGGTTTGGGTCATGGGTTAGAATGGGTATAGTTTAGGTTAGGATGAGTTTTTTTAAGAAAAAAGTTATAATGGGTATGTGTTAGGATGGGTATGAGTTACAATGGGTTTATCAAAGGTTTAAGATGAGTTTAGCTAAATATTCAAAAACAAATTCTAAAAATCAAAAAATTTCTAAAAAGTCCAAAAAATTCAAAAAAATCTAAAAATAAAAAAAAATCAAAAAAATTATAAAAATAAAAAATTCAAAAAAATTCAAAAAATAAAAAAAATTCTAAAAGTAAAAAAATATAAAACTCAAAAAATCAAAAAATTCTAAAAATTCAAAAAAATAGAAAAAATTCTAAAAAATAAAAAAAATCTAAAAATCTAAAAATACAAAAATACAAAAATAATCAAAAAATCTAAAAATTCAGAAAAAGATTCAAAAAATTCTAAAAATAAAAAATATTCTAAAAATTTTTAAAATTAAAAAAACCATAAAAATTCAAAAAAAACTAAAAATTAAAAGTTACTTTTTGGATATATTTTTTTGAATTTTTTATTTTTTGAATTTTATAATTTTTGTGATTTTTAGAAATATTTTGATTTTTAGGAATATTTTGTTTTTTTGTAGAAATCTTTTGAAATTTTGGATTTTTTAATTTTTTTTGAATTTTTTAATTTTTTTAAAATTTTTGAATTTTTAGAATTTTTTTATTGGTTTTGAATTTTTTAAATTTTTTTGGTATTTTTTTATTTTTTTATTTTTTGATTTTTTTTGAATTTTTTTTAACTTTTTTATTTTTTTGATTTTGATTTTTATTTTATTTTTATATTTTTTTTGAATTTTTTGATTTTTTAGAATTTTTTTTATTTTTACTTGTAGAAATTTTTTGGATTTTTCTGAATTTTTTATTTTTCTGAATTTTTTATTTTTCCGATTTTTTTTTTATTTTTAAAATTTTTTTGACTTTTTTTGTATTTTTTAAGAATTTTATTGATTTTTTTGAACTTTTTTTATTTTTTTCAAAATTATTCTGACTTTTTTCGTAATTTTTGGTTTTTTTTTTGCCTTTTTTTACATCTACGAACACTTGAATAAGATTAAGAATCTGACGATGCTTCTGTTAGAGTTATCTATTTACCTAGAGTAAATTGTCATTTTAGTCCCTGAGTTTTGTACCAAATTGCCATTTTAGTCCAAATAGTTTTTTTTCTTCTCTGGGTCCCTGAGTTTTCCATTTTCTTGCCATTTTGATCACATTGCCTAACTTCGTTAAAAAACCTCACTTTTAACCAGGGGTATTCTTAGCATTTTTGTAATAATTATAATACTAATAATAATATTTATGATATAAAACACAAAAAACTAACTTTATTTTTTGTTTCTATAAAAATCTGATTAACTCCCCCACCCCCACCCCCACCCCTTCTCTCTCGTTCTTCATCCCTCTACATTCTTTCTCTCCACAACCACCGGTGCCAGTGCCACCGCCACCGATCTACAGTCATCACCCACCCCGGGCACTCACCTCCGCCAACCACCGTCACCGTCCCTGACCTCCGCCACCAAAATGTCTAGGGGCACTTCCACCACCGTCACCGACCACCGCCCCATCACAACCACCGGTGCCACCCACCTTTTTTGTGTTTTATATTATAAATATTATTATTAGTATTATAATTATTACGAAAATACCAAGAATACCCTGGTTAAAACTGAGGTTTTTTAATGTAGTTAGGCAATGTGATCAAAATGGCAAGAAATTGGAAAACTCAGGGACCCAGAGAAGAAAGAAAACTATTTGGACTAAAATGGTAATTTGGGACAAACCTCAGGTACTAAAATGGCAATTTACTCATTTACCTATCTTAATACCCATCCTAACCCACAAATTATTTTTAATAGATATCTTACAACCCATCCTGACCCATCCTTAATTATTTCCCAACCCATCCTGACTCATCCTCATTTTTAAAATGACCCAAAATAACCCAAAATACCCAAATGGGTTTTTATTGCCAGGTCTAATTAGTATGTATCTTGTCGGATTTAAAAGGACCGTCATCGATGATCTCAACACGGTCATTAGGTTTCCGTAACTTTCAAAATGTAATACATGTTAACAAACCAAAACAAATATTGGCAAAAGTATGAAAAATTTAACTACAGGTAATGTGTTCGAGCATTGTGTTTTTAACTATAGGTAATTTGTTCGTGTCACACCCCGATTTCCACGTATATTCCGGTGGGCCAGGTGGGGATTATCGTGATGTACAGTTGATATCATCATAACCAATTATAAGATAACACAGCGGAAGGCATTGGATACTTGAACTATTACAAACCGATAGTGTCCAAAGTTCAAAATAAAATATACACAGACAAGGCTTGTAATAGGATCCACAGGCGGATCGCAAAAACGTACAAATGATAACAGACTATAAACAGGCAAGTCCTAAGGGCGCAACTCCCCGGTATTTGCCTCGTAGCTCCCAGCCTATTATGTACTTGCACCTGTAACTTAAACTTTGAAAATACGTCAGTTTACACTGGTAAATACGCTCGACCGACTCATTTTGAAAACCCTTTTCGAAATGGTTTTAGGCGCACATGGCACATTTTCGTAAATAACTTGGGACAGTACAAATGACCTTGTATACAGATTTACATGCTGGCTTTTACATATGGGGCCCAGTACAGAAACCGAGACATGATCGACTGACACACCACTCTGAACTTTCACACATAAAGCAGATAGCAATTACCCATTGTATGCCTACACGCCATGCTATATTGTCGTGGCCACTATCAATTTAGTGAGCCAAGGATATCCTAGACACGGTCAAGCCCACCCCCAATGTTTTAGTTTCAGAAAAAACAGATTATGTAAGATTTAGTGAATCACAATCCGATAAACATGATCCCATACCCGACCAAGCGGTAGTAATCTACCATATCCCAAGCCCGTATTGGGAAAATAGGTTAAGAGTTTTTACCTGAGTTGTTATATGTAGAAGTTCCACACTCAGCTGTAGTTCCAAAGCAAGTACAAGGAAATTTACCGGGAGGCGTTCAGTCTGGAGTGATGGTAATTATTAATCAATATTAGAATGCTAACGGGTCCTTAATTTAAGTCCTAGACTTAGACCGGTTAGTCTTACGCTAAAATATGTTACGGTACGATACGCTAGATTAAGCGGTGACCGGAGTAGAATGTTAATTGGACCCGACAAGTATATAAACTTGTATAATATGGGTAAACCAATAACATTCTATATTTTGATAAGGAATGGACAAAGTTAAATCCGTTTCGGTTTAAGTACGTAAATTAGCTACGTAAACTTAACCGACGCACATTGGCGAAATAGGGTGACCGAGAGAGTCATATACAAGTTCCATATGGATATATGTTTAAAATATGTTATAAGATCAGTAGCATTGCAAAAGATAGGCCAGAGGTATATTTAAAACCGAATTATGCCTTACAAGGGCATTTTGGTCATTTTAAGGTTTATGAAAGATGTAAATTAGGAATCTGATGTTAAGACCTTTAATATTTAGTAAAAATATATATATATATTATAATGTTATAACAGTAGGATATCAAAGATATGTGTGCTTGACGGTTTTGACACCAACTATGTCCCATAGGGGCATTTTAGTCATTTCACACATAGCTTTGAGCCAAATTTGGGATTCTGAGTTCGGGACTTGTACTTACTTTTGTTATGATGAAAATAAGTTTATAAATCAGTAGGTAACAAGTCTCAGCTCACGTTTATGGCTTTTAACCATACTATGCGCCAAAAAGGCATAAAAGTCGCTAAAACGCCGTTAGATTCATAAATTAAGTTAAACAGGAATTGAGGTCTGTTTTATATTTAAAAATCATGTCATATTATTTATTATATCAGTATGTTTAAGTCTGGTTTATAAAAATATTGATTTAAGCCATTTTTTCGTAAAAAAGGGTATTTTGGTCATTTAGCGGCAATTAACGATTCTTAGATTTTTATTCAGGTCATAATCTGAATAATTATCCCAAATGGTCCTACTTATTATACCATATTAGTAAACATATAATCTTGATTGCAAAATCATGTTTAATCTTCTTAAGATGCCGAAAAGGGTTTTTTAGTCCTTTTTATGTTATAAATGTATTTTTTTATAAAAAAACTCAGATTCTAATCAGATTCTTGGCATTAACTAATCTAATTATATTTATAAATCATTTTATGTCTTATATCTACATGCATGGGTGTTTAAAACCATGATTTGCACAAAAAGGACCTTTTTGCAAAAGTTTAGATAATTTTATGAAACTTTGTAATAAACTCAGATTTCTAAGGAATCGGGTGACGAAACTTTAGATGGTCATTCTAAATAAATCATGGTCTCAAAATGGTCAAAAGTCAGTAGCAAAGGTGGCTCAAAACGGGTCAGGATCAAAAGTCAACAATAGTTAACTGTTGTGACTTTTGGCTACAAACCGAGCCTAGACCAAAACTTGACGAGCCGAATCTGTAGACATATGTTCTAATACTTATTTTTAGGTTGTTAGTGCATCAAAACATATTTTATAACATCTAGATCATTAGTTATAATTTTTATAAAAACTGGACAGTTTGACTTTATTTGACTTTTCGGTTGACTCGTCAAATGGCCATGAATCCGTGAAAATCTGGAGATGCCCTCCTGAGGGATTAAACACCTCCATTATTATGATCGTATAGGAACTTTCGTTACTCATAATGATGGAGTATAGACAGATACAGAACAAAGTCAAGGTGTAATTACGGCGTAACTTTGTTCCAAGCTAAGAGCTATAAGAAATCACTAATTATGAATTTGAACACTTACATTATGTCCAAATGAGTGGTAGAAACGAAATGGAACACTTGGAATAGATTAGAGCCTCCTTGAACAAGAACTAGATGCACTTGGTGATGAAAAGTGTGAAGAACACTAAAGATTCATCAATTATAAAGCCAAGGGATGATCCCAGAGGGTTACCAGATGTAATGTGTCGAGATTAGGTGTCCTAGGATGTGTCAAACATGCAAGAAACGCAACAAAAACGTCCAGAGGTGGCAGAACTGGGTTCTGCGACGCTTCTGTTCCCTGGAACGGCCATACGGACCGTATGGCATGTGCCTTGCGGTCCGCATGGCACCTGGTCAAACATTTTCCTTGACTGTCTTGCGGACCGTATGGCTATTGCCTTGCAGTCCTCAAGGGGTCCCCAGAAGATGAAAATTGCCATTTTTCACATTTGATCCCTCGACTTCATTCCGTAGCATAATTGAGGATAAGATAAGTGATTCAACAACATTGGTCCTTCCCGTTCTTGGCACACAGCACACGAGGATTACCAGGACACGTGTCGGACTTTAATTGGACGTAAAAACACGTAGTGTTACAGTTCGAGCATTGTGTTTCATGTCGAACTGATTGTCACACCCCAACTGATGGCGGAAACATCAGGGCGCGACACTAGGCGAACCAGATTGTCTCATGAGAAATTCCATAACACTCTTTAAACGACAATATTTAAACGTCAATATCCCATAATATCAACATATAATCCTTAAATAAGTTACAAAATACCAAGAATCTCATAAAACAATTCAAGTTCGATCTCCCCTAGATTTTATTACAATGCGTTTCTAAAAGTACGATCCTAATCCAATTCAACAAGAAGTCATCAACCTGCCACATATGTTAAATAAAACGTCAATACAATTAAGTAAAGGTGAGCATACAGGTTTCGCGTACATAATAGATATAAAAAACGTTTAGCATACACCGCATGACATACGTAAGAGTTGTGAACTATATATCTACTTAGATTCAAGTAAACCAACAAACTACGAGTGAGAGGCACGCGAACAAGTGTCCACGTCCTAAATAGAAAATAAATGAGAAATAAAAATGTGAGGCTTAACAACCCCGGGCCTCCGGGTGGCGGGTCAACCTCTAGCAAGCTATCATGTTAAGGGTGGCGTACAAGCAATCAAATAACACATACAATTCAGCAGATTTCACGTATAGTCATGTATAAGCGGGATTGCGAATAAGTGTTTGAGTTTGTGTGACGTGATTTGATATACGAACATATGTAACACCCAAAAGTGCGTTTAAGCGTAAAAGGGTTCAAGTATACTCACAGTCGGTGTGATTAAAGAGAGATACGGGATCTGAGATAAGTTGAGGAGAGCGTCGGATCAGCCTGTAAGCGATCAGAAGTGCATTAGACCTCCGAAATGCTGAAACGGTTAACGGTTGAAGGAACAGTAGACAAGTTCGGGCAAACTTGGCTGTTTTGACTTACTGGAGATACAAGTTCGGGCGAACTTGTCTGGTTTCCTGAGAAACTGGACAAGTTCGGGCGAACTTGCCCTATTTGCTGAGGTTTGATACAAGTTCGGGCGAACTTGTCTGAATTGTTGAGGTTTTAAGCAAGTTCGGGCGAACTTGGTCACCATTCTGGTGACAAGTTCGAGCGAACTTGAGGTTTTCCGAGCGAACTTGACTGTTTTGGCACCAATTCGTGCGTTTTCGCGTCGTTTGCTGAGGAAATCGTGTGTCCATCCCTCCAACCTTAAGCTACTGAGCAAACCTAGGCTGGAGAGGTCTTTTTGGAGCGAGTTTAGCCATTTTACAGAAACTCGGACTAATTCGGGCGAACTTGAAGGTTCGAACGGGTTAGTCCAGTTTGTGCAAAGTGACGATTTTGTTCTTGTGCTTCCGGATCTGAGATTTTGCTTGACAACGCCTCGTTCCACTTCAAAGTGAACGAAACATACGTCATTAGTCTGTATTTTGTGTGAAAATCGATGTTTAAAAGGGTTTTACTTAGATCTAAGTATAGATCTAAGTGAAAAACAGAAGTTTTGTATAAAAAGATGAAGATTTTCGTAAACAGAAGAATTTTTATGAAATCAAAGGTATAACCTTGTGCAAAATCGTTGAAAACGTTGTTGTTTGCATGAAAACGGGTTGATTCGCGGCCGCAAACCCTAGATGGCGATTTTTTGTGCTCCTCATGAAACCCGATTTTCTTGATCAATCTTAGTTGTATAACAGTCTGTGATTGTTGTTTGATCTTCCAAATAGCAATACGAACTTGTTAGCATCCAAAGAAAGATTAAAATAGGGTTTAATTTCGTTTTTTTCATCCGATCGCTCTCTCTCGAACCGGCGATTTTTGTTCTCCTTTCAATCTACGATTTCGATCGGCAAATGTGTGCAACAGATCTGTTATTAGGGGCTTGAGTAATCAAATCTTAATACGAACTCTGGTGGCATATAGGATCGATCGGATAGTAGGTTTCTTTCGATTTTGATTTTATCGCCGGAAGTTCTTGTGGTTCGGATAATAATCAAGAATCCGATCAGTTTAGGGTTTGTTCTTGTTTGTTTGATAATCGTTGACCTGGGAATGAGTAGGAAATTCTGATTTATTATAAAGATTGTGTTGATCGCGGTTAACGGATGTTAATTTAGCTAGATTGATACAACCTTTCTAATCGATTAAGGATTGATTACGGATTCTAGGGTTTCTTTTTGGTTTATTTCTGGTTTTTTGTTGTGGTTGCGGTATGGAGAGTAATGAAGTTCTAAATGGTGATGGGTATCCAAAACTGAGTAAGGAGAGAGTTGTTAAAACTGGCATGGATGAACGCAAGAAACCTGGTGTGAATGTTGATCGAGGCAAAGTCCCATTAACTAATAAGGGGTTTGGACACCGTGTGCTGAATATTGATGGTAACCCTAAGCTGGCCGACGAGGGAATGTTCCTAACTCACTAGTGGAAGAGGTGAACTCGGATCCGAAGCTGCTTAATGCCACTGAAGAACGAAACAAGAATAAGGGTGCGGCAACCGTGGTGAATAATATTAAGGAGGACTCGGAAACCATCACGGAAAACGGGGCTAACTTGCATGGTAATTTGGAGGATATTGCACCTGATTCGAATGGTGGTGTTTCATCAGCTGAATCCACGCAGGTAACGACTACTAAGATTGTAGAACCTCTTTCGTTTGCTAGAGTTGTTCAGCATAATAGTGATGGTATTAAGGTTAATTTTCGGTCTTTGGAAACTGAGGAAATAATTGATGGGGCAGATGTTGTTATCCCTTTATCATCGGTAAAGCAGGTGAATGATAGATACTCGAACACTCTTTATGGATATTTTTTGGGAAAGCGCTTAGCGTTTCCGGTGGTAGACTATTTTGTTAAACATAAGTGGTCGAAGTATGGGATATCCAAGATGATGATGAATGCTAAGGGGTTCTTCTTCTTTAAGTTTCAAACAAAAAAAGGGATGGCCCAGCTACTAGAAGATGGGCCATGGATGATACGAAATGTTCCAATTATTCTTACTGAATGGACTCCTGATGTAATGGTTGAGAAAAAGGATATAACATCTATACCGGTTTGGGTAAAAATGCATGATGTACCGTTGGCTGCGTTTACTGAGGACGGGTTGAGTTTACTGGCATCGAAAATAGGTGTTCCAAAATTGCTGGATTCTTACACAACAACAATGTGTGTAGATTCATGGGGAAGAAGTAGTTATGCTAGGGCGTTAATTGAAGTTCAAGCAGGGTCTGAATTAAAGAGAGTTGTCACGGTTGCAATCCCGGCACTCGATGGAAAAGGATACTCTAAAGCGGAGGTAAAAATAGAATATGATTGGGAACCGCTAAGATGTTCAACATGTTGCGTATTTGGTCATGATGATAACTCGTGCCCAAAGAAACAAACACCAGTGCAGATGGATGATAAGATAAAAAATAATAATGATTTTCAGGAGGTATTATCGAAGAGTAGGAAAGGGATCAATCAAGGGCTGCATGTTAAGAATCAGAAGCCGAAGTTTGTGTACCGTCCGGTAGCAAAGCCTAATTCCAAGGCTGATGAGAAAGGGCAACCGAAAAACCAAGTGCCTATCTCTAACCCATTTTCTGTACTTCAAAAAGAGGAAAATCACTCTAATGAATTCGGTGGAATAGAAGGTATGACTTCAAAAGGTAATCAACAAAATAGAAGTACCAATTTGGAGGAAATAATTGCTGATGCAGTTGGAATCGAGGAGCTCTTAGGTGATATCTCAAAATTAATGGAGCAGAAAGGAGAAAATAAAAATTCTGAGGGTGCAAGCACACCTGGTGATACTAGTGTCCATGGGTAGTTTGGCTTCTTGGAACATAAGGGGTTTGAACCGGCCCCTCAAACAAAAGGAGGTTCGTCAGGTGGTACTGGACAATCATCTTCAGGTATGTGCAATTATGGAAACTCATGTTGACTCGTCTAATGTCTATAATGTTTGTAAGAAAGTTTACTCGTCATGGAGCTGGGCGACTAATGCTGATTGTTGTGAGAAAGGTACTCGTATTATGGTAGGGTGGGACGCTGACATTGTGGATGTTATGATCCTTTCTAAAACTGATCAGGTTGTGCATACTCAGATCAGGTTTAAACTTGATCAAAAGTCTATTTTTTGTTCGTTTATTTATGCTGACAATTACTACAAGAATAGAAGGGACCTATGGCAGAACTTATGTGCTCATCATTCTTATATGCATGATAAACCATGGACTATTATGGGGGATTTTAATTCTTCCTTGTTTCATGAAGATATAGCTCAAGGGCCATCCACGTTTAGTATTGGGAATAGGGAATTTAAGGAGTGCATTGATGAGATAGAGGTGTTTGATGTTAATCGAACGGGTTTACATTTTACATGGACGAATAAGCAGCAAAAGGGTATCATTGTTAAGAAAATTGATCGAATATTGGGGAATATGCAATTAATCGATACGTTCCCTAATGCGGCAGCATGTTTTCTTCCGTACCGAATATCAGACCATACTCCGTGTATCTTAAAACTGCCTAACGTGACTAGAGGAAAACCGAAGCCGTTTAAGTTTGTGAATTTGGTAGCTGATAAGAAGGGTTTTATGGAGGAAGTTAAAAAGGTTTGGAATATGGACATTCAGGGTTATCGCATGTTTCAGATTGTTAAAAAGCTTAAGCTGTTAAAAAACCCGATGAGGAAACTCTTATATACACAGGGCAATCTGCATGAGAAGGTTAAGGCGATGAGAAAGGATCTAGAAGACAACCAGATAGCTATTGATAATGATCCTTTCAACAATGAGCTTCTTGATAAACACAGTCGATTACTTCAAGCGTATAAGAAAGTGGTAATTGATGAGTGCTCTTTTTTGCAGCAAAAATCTAAGTTACAATGGCTTTCGCTTGGTGATAAGAACTCAAAGTTTTTTCATAACACGGTCAAAGCAAAAAATCATCGGAGTAGAATTTTCTCGGTAAGAGACAGTAGCGGTATACTACATGAAGGAATGTCGGTTCCACAGGTCATGGTGGAGCACTATACCCAGTTTTTTGGTAGTGTTGGAAGTATAAATTTGCATCCTACGCCAGATCTATTCCATAATGTATTATCGGTTGATAAAGCTTCTGCTATGGTTAGGATTGTTACGGATGATGAAATTAAACAGGCAATGTTTTCAATTGATGGGAATAAAGCTCCAGGTCCTGATGGCTACACCTCGGTCTTCTTTAAAAAGTCTTGGGATGTAGTTGGGAAGGATGTATGCAGTGCGGTACAGGAGTTTTTTCGAAATGGTAAACTACTCCGTCAACTTAACCATACGATAATCTCTTTAATCCCTAAGGTTAGTACACCATCTTCCATTACGGATTATCGCCCTATATCTTGTTGTAACACTCTATATAAGTGTATCAGCAAGATTATTACAAATCGAATAAAAGAAGGGTTATGTGATATTGTGAGCATCAACCAGTCAGCCTTTGTTCCGGGTAGAAGGATTTTTGATAATATCCTCTTAACACAGGAGTTAATGCATAACTATCATCATAATAAGGGGCCACCAAGGTGTGCCTTTAAGGTGGATATTCAAAAGGCTTATGACACGGTTGACTGGAACTTTCTTGAACAGATACTGCTAGGTTTTGGATTTGATCGGAAAATGGTGAAATGGATAATGGTTTGTGTTACATCCACGTCCTTCTCTTTGGCTATAAATGGTAATCTGTATGGGTATTTTAGAGGGCAACGGGGTTTACGACAAGGAGACCCAATGTCTCCGTACCTTTTTACGCTGGTTATGGAAGTTCTTACATTGCTTTTGCAAAAACAGAGTTCTTTGTCAGCTGAGTTTAGGTACCATAACAATTGTGAAAATCAGCGAATAATTAATCTCTGTTTTGCTGATGATCTGTTTTTGTTTTCTCGGGGCGATCATAGATCAGCAAAAGTGCTTTTGGAGGCGTTAGACTTATTTAAGAACATGTCAGGTCTTGTTCCTAGTATGACTAAAAGTACGGTCTTCTTTGGTAATGTTCCGGACATAGTGAAAGACCGAATTAGAAGTATCATCCCATTTGATGAAGGCGTATTGCCAGTTCGCTACCTTGGAGTTCCCCTTATATCTACCAGGCTTGTTTATAATGATTGCAAGAGACTTCTGGAAAATATGGATTTAAGAATGACTGATTGGAAAAATAAGAGTCTGTCATTTTCGGGTAGACTTCAATTGATTCGGTCGGTCCTGTCTTCTATGCATATATATTGGGCGTCGGTCTTTATTTTACCAAAGCGCATCATTTATGACCTGGAAGAAAGAATGCGAAGATTTCTGTGGGCGCTAGGAAATAACATAAAAGGGAAAGCTAAGGTGAGTTGGAAAAAAAGTGTGTATTCCTAAACAAGAGGGTGGCTTGGGTATTCGAAGGATTGGGGATATGAATAAAGCGCTTATGGTTACGCATGTATGGAGTCTTCTTACATATAGAGAGTCTCTTTGGGTAAAGTGGATCCATTCATATCGTATACGAGACCGAAGTTTTTGGGACTTACCAATCCGAAATAACATAACATGGAGCTGGAGGAAAATGCTACAGCTAAGGCCGATTATTCAACACCATGTATGGACGAAACTGGGAGATGGTAACAAAACACTAGTTTGGTTTGATAAGTGGGATGAGATATGCCCATTGAATTCTTTCATTACGCCACGTATGATATCAAATGTTGGATTCTATATGAACTCGAAGGTTGCGGATGTATGTGACCATGGGGGGTGGGCATGGCCGACCGAGTGGGTAAACCGATTTCCGGATCTCCGAAACATGCCAAGTATCATACTGAGCCCGGGTTTACATGATAGAGTTGTATGGAGAACTAGATCAGGAAAGGAGATGAACTATAGTGCCGCTATAGGGTGGGATGAATTTCGATTACACCAGAATGAAGTCCCATGGGCGAGTATTATTTGGTATCCCCAATCTATTCCGCGTCATTCTTTTTTAATGTGGCTTCTTGTGAACAAAAAACTTAAAACGCAGGATGTCATGAGTCGATGGTCTTCGGCGGGTAGTCCTAATTATAACCTCATGTGCTGTTCGTTGTGTATGGGTGGTTTGGATTCTCATGACCACCTTTTTTTCGAGTGTTTATATGCTGCTCAGGTCTGGAATGGTATCCGAGATAAAGCAGGAATGGGATCGCTGCCTAACAAATGGGAAAGGATTTTTGATCATTTGGTGCAATATGCGAACTCAAAGCAAGCTACTCATGTTATTGGAAAGCTTGTTGTTAGTGCGGCAACTTACTTCGTGTGGCAGGAACGAAATCAGAGATTGTTTTCTATGAAGAAAAGGAGTGCAGATCAACTCATTGAGGTTATTCTACTAACAGTTCGGATGAAGCTACATTTGATGAAATTTAAAGACACGTGTCACACTAGAGATCTTCTACAGGAATGGAGCCTTCCTAGAGGGTTGCTGATAAAAGATGATGAATATGGCTAATGGTGTTACATGTGTTTTCCTTTTGTAATTTAGTGTTACGTGTATTGTCGAATGACGTGCTTATTAAATAGGTATCTAGTGGCTGTAGGATGATTGCTTGATGAACTCTAGTATGGCTTGTCATACTTGAGAATTGAGGTTCTGTCTACCTCACTTGTTATTTTTTGATTGATTGATATAATATTTACCGGGGTAACCCTTTACCCAAAAAAAAAACGGGTTGATTCTTACTTGGAAATCAAGGGTTTTCGCTTTCGAGAGGTTTCGGGCAAACTTAGCAGCAAGTTCAAATGAGGAGGGGAGCTGGGTATTTATTGGTGAAGAGAAACGAGGTGGGCAGACATCAAGTTCGGGTGAACTTGGCCTGTCACACTTAGTCTGGTCAAGTTTGGGGGAAATCTGTCTTCTGTGCACCACTGGTCAAGTTCGGGCGAACTTGGTGTAACCAAGTTCGGCCGAACTTGGCCTGATGTCTAAGTTTTCGATCGTTATTTCATGTTAGGCGTTCGTTTGGCAATTCGGTTCGTATAAGATAGATATTTTTAAGCGTTCTAGCGAAGTGTTTTGCGTTATATTACCATTGAATTGAGAGAAAGCGAGTTGCGTGAACGTGCGAGTGTTTTAGCAGTAGTAAACCATAACATAAGCAAACATAACACGTATAAAACATAATTCCACATAATTAACTGCGTTTTGCGATGCGATAAGCAATGCGATGGCACAAGTGGTTATTGTACGACAACACACTCGGCTTATTAAAGTAACACAGTTACTTGTATTTACATTGAATTAGCGTTTAGTTTAATAAGCGATTAGATGCGATATTGACGTGACAAAATATAAATATCTTAACATAAACTTTTCCATAATCAAATCTCGGATTTACAATGGAAGATACAAACGGAATAAACGAAAAAAGATAACAACGAAATTACGAGTTGTTACAGTCTCCCCTACTTTGAGAAATTTCGTCCCGAAATTTAATTAGTGGCCGTAACAAAGAGATGTGGATTTTTATCCTTCATATCACTTTCCAATTACCAAGTGAACTCGGCACCGCGTTTGCCTTCCCATCAGACTTTCACAATAGGAATGCGAGAGCGTCGTAGCTTCTTGGTCTCTCGGTCCATGATTTCGACTGACTTTTCCACAAAATGAAGAGTCTCGTTTATTTGTAAATCCTCGAGAGGTACATGGAGATTCTCTTCGGCTAGGCATTTCTTGAGGTTCGAGACGTGGAAAGTCGGATGGATGTTGTTGATTTCTGCCGGTAGTTCGAGTCGATAGGCCACTTTGCCAATTCTTTCCAGAATCTTAAAGGGACCTACGTATCGTGGCGCTAGCTTTCTTTTCTTTCCGAAACAGATCACTCCTTTCCAAGGTGCAACCTTTAATAGAACGTGATCTCCCACTTCGAACTTTTGGCGACTCCGAGCTTTCAAGAGATTGTCACTAATTTGGAGAATTTTGTCTGTCATTTCTTGAATTAGCTCGGGACCGGTGATTTGTGCTTCTCCGATCTCGTGCCATGCAATAGGCGATCGACATTTTCTTCCATACAATGCCTCAAAAGGAGCCATTTTAATACTCTTATGATAACTATTATTGTACGAGAATTCAATTAAAGGTAAATGCGTATCCCAATTACCACCGAAATCTATGATGCACGCATCGAAATCCGAAACAGATCACTCATTTCCAAGGTGCAACCTTTAAGAGAACGTGATCTCCCACTTCTAACTTTTGGCGACTCCGAGCTTTCAAGAGATTGTCACTAATTTGGAGAATTTTGTCTGTCATTTCTTGAATTAGCTCGGGACCGGTGATTTGTGCTTCTCCGATCTCGTGCCATGCAATAGGCGATCGACATTTTCTTCCATACAATGCCTCAAAAGGAGCCATTTGAATACTCTTATGATAACTATTATTGTACGAGAATTCAATTAAAGGTAAATGCGTATCCCAGTTACCACCAAAATCTATGATGCACGCACGAAGCATGTCTTTGAGGGTGCGGATCGTGCGCTCAGTCTGACCGTCAGTTTGAGGATGAAAAGCGGGACTGAGATTAAGCGTAGTACCGAGAGCGGATTGAAAAGTCTCCCAGAGACGTGAGGTAAAGCGACCATCGTGGTCAGAGATGATGTCACGAGGCGTACCATGTCGACAAATGACTTCGTCGGTATAGATTCGTGCTAATCGTTCTACCTTAAAGTCTTCTCGTATGGTAATAAAGTGAGCGGATTTAGTAAGACGATCAACGATAACCCAAATGCTATCGTGACCTGAGGAGGTGCGAGTGAGTTTCGTAACGAAGTCCATGGCTATGCTCTCCCACTTCCACATCGGTATTTCAGGTTGTTCGAGCAAACCAGAGGGCCTTTGATGTTCAGCTTTAACTTTCGAGCAAGTTAAGCACTTTGAGACGTATACGGCGATATTCTTTTTCATGCCCGGCCACCAGTACTTTGGACGAAGGTCCTGGTACATTTTGTCGGCTCCGGGGTGAATGGAGTATCTAGATTTATGAGCTTCGGTCATTAGCAGTTCTCGAAGATTATTACAGCTAGGAATCCAAATGCGATCGAGGTAATAATAAATACCATTAGGTTTAACTACGAGCTGGGTTTCGGCACCACATTTCATTTCTTCTTGCAGGGTACCCTCATTAAAACAAGCAAACTTGGCGGCGCGAATTAGATTTTCGAGATTGTTCGAAGCTTGAGAGTCACAAACACTATACACATAGCTTCGTCGACTGAGAGCATCGGCTACAACGTTTGCTTTGCCAAGATGGTAGCGTATCTCACAATCATAGTCGTTGAGAAGTTCAACCCATCTGCGTTGACAGATGTTCGTTTCTTTTGATTAAAGATATGTTGTAAGCTCTTATGATCGGTGAAGACCGTACACTTGGTACCGTAAAGGTAGTGTCGCCATATCTTCAATGAAAAAACAACTGCACCGAGTTCGAGATCGTGGGTTGTGTAGTTCTTCTCATGGATTTTGAGTTGTCGAGACGCATACGCGATTACCTTGTCTCGTTGCATAAGAACACAACCAAGGCCAAGATTAGAGGCATCGCAGTAAACTACGAAATCGTCGTTTCCGTCGGGTAGAGCGAGTATAGGAGCGTTGCATAGCATACGCTTGAGAGTTTGAAAGGCTTCCTCTTGTTTGGAACCCAAACAAAGGTTTGTCCTTATGAGTTAAAGCGGTAAGCGGAACGGCGATTTTTGAAAAGTTGGTGATGAATTGACGGTAGTAACCCGCCATTGCAAGAAAAGAACAGATTTCAGATGCACTCTTGGGCGTAATCCAACTCTTTACAGCTTCGATCTTTGCAAGGTCGACATGAATTCCTTGACTGTTAATTATATGGCCGAGAAAATGGACTTCTTCGGGCCAGAATTCACACTTGGAGAACTTGGCATAGAGGCGATTCCCTTGAAGAAGTTCGAGAACTAAACGGAGATGGCGCGCATGTTCGGCTCTAGACTTTGAGTAAATAAAGATGCCATCGATGAACACAATGACGAATTGATCCTAAAAGGCTTTACACACACGGTTCATCAAATCCATGAAGACCGCGGGGGCATTTATGAGACCAAAAGGCATGACCACGAATTCGAAATGGACATAACGAGTACGAAAGGCGGTTTTTAGAATATCTTATTCCAACACGCGTAACTGCTGATAACCGGAACGTAAATCAATCTTAGAAAAACAAGTAGCACCTTGAAGTTGATCAAACAAATCGTCGATGCAAGGAAAAGGGTAACGGTTCTTTATTGTGAGTTTGTTAAGTTCACGATAATCGATGCACATTCGGAATGAATGCGCCCCATGGCGAAGTGCTCGGGTGTATAAAACCTTTATCAAGTAACTCTTGAAGTTGGCTAGATAGCTTGCGCATTTCGGATGGTGCGAGGCGATAAGGAGCTTTAGCAACAGGAGTAGCACCGGGAATTAAATCAATACGAAATTCAACATCACGAGTAGGGGGTAAACCGGGTAAATCGTCGGGAAAGACTTTAGGAAATTCGCAAACAACCGGGACGTCTTTCAAGGTTTTCTTTTCTTTCTCTGGGTTCACGATGTGGGCTAGGAATGTGACGCATTGCTTGCGCAAGTGCTTGCTCGCTTGTGTATAGGACATAAGCATCAACTTCTTTGAGGGAGTTTCACCGTAAACATGGAGTCGACCACCATTAGGAAGGGGTAACCTAATCATTTTATCGAAACAAACAACTTCAGCACGATTTTCACGAAGAAAATCCATACCTACTATGATATCGAAGCTGCCTAACTGCATAGGTATGAGATTGATCGGGAAGACGTGGTTGTTGAGATCGAGAGTACAACCATGTAGGACAGAGTTAACGGTAATGGTTCTTCCGGTGGCGACTTCAACATCGAAAGTCTTTGGGAGTTTAGCGCGTTTACATTTTAAAACCTTTTCGAATTCTAACGATATAAAACAATTATCGGCACCAGTATCAAACAAACAGGAATCATAAATACCATTAACGAGGAATGTACCGTTGACAACATTGTTGTCGTTCGGGGCCTGGCAATGATTGAGATTGAAGGCTCTTCCACGCGCAGCCTGTGGTTGCTGCTGCTGCGGCTGTGGTGGCTGTGGCTGCTGCTGGGGCTCTTGCTTCACGGCTTTGTTAGGGCAGACATTGCTAAGGTGGTTTGGATCACCACAAGTGTAGCAAGCACGTGCTTTCTGGACTGGTGCTTACTACTGGAACTGCTGCTGGTGCTGGAGAAGCTGGCTGACGAGGACCACTACGGCAGCTGACTGTAAAGTGGCCGTAGATGTTACAGTTGGTGCAGAAACGACAATTGCCTCCAACTGGGTGATGGTAGGTACACTTCGAGCACAATGGATGAGGACCAGTGTACGCACACTTTGCAGGCGGTGCGTTTGGTGTAGCAGACTAAAGCGGCTGAGGGTTCGGTGGTGCAACAAGTGCACAGTTCTTGCTCGGGTTCTCTCTTTTGCGACCTCGGCAACTAGACTTTGATTCTCGAGACGGCTCGGTAGTAGCACTCGGCTTGGTGATAGCTTGATTCGCGACTTTGCTGTGGCTTTTGAAGTAACCAGCCTGAACACGCTTGTCATTGATTTCTGCGGCAAGCTGATAAGTTTCCTCAATGGTGGTAGGACGCGCTGCATGAACAAAATCAGCGACGCAGTCAGGTAGAGCGCGGAGGTACTTCTTGATTGCTTTCTTAGTGGTGTCCACCTGACTGGGACAAATGATACTTAGCTATTTGAATCGAGTAGTGAGACCTGCATTGTCGGGACCATCTTGCTTAATATCCCAAAATTCATTCTCCAGTTTCTGAACTTCATGAGGAGGACAGAATTCTTTCACCATGATCTCTTTGAGTTCCTCCCAAGTGAGCCCGTAAGCCTCGTCTTTCCGCGCTTGTTGCGCTCCGTGGTCCACCAATCAAGTGCCCTCGATTGGAACATGCCAGTAGCGTTGATGGTGCCAGAGCTTCGGGGCATCCGCTTTGGCGGAACGTGACCTCGATGGAATCGAACCAATGGAACATGCACTTGGTCCTTCACTGCCAGAAAGTAAGAGGTCCGCACGCCTTGAACTGCTTGAAGCTGAACGAAGTCTTTGGCGTGTCGGTTTTAGAATCGACGGATGAATTGTTGCTGACGGCATGGATCTCGCTGACAATCTGGGGTATAACCTTGGCCATTTGCTTAGCCATAAGCGAGGCGATGCGCTTGTCAGCGTTGTTGCGCTGGATGTTCCTCCTTGTGTGAGATCCCATGGAAGACATCTACATGAAGGATTTGATTGGATGAGATTCAATTATAGTAGGTTTATGTTCAAAAGTTTACTTATTATTGTTATTCAAGTAAGGCACAAAATCACATAAACACGTAGGCAAGTAAACATGTAGACACATAAGCACATAGCACTTAAGCACGTACGCACGTTGTCACAAAGTTCATGTAAACATATACTTTGCATGTATTCACCTTCTTATAAGTAAAGCGTAGCGCGTTCGAGATGCAAGATATAAGCGTAATAAGCGAGTAATACTGTGTATGAGTCACGAATGCCCTCATGAGCGTAGGCGAGTTGCGCGATTAGTTTGGTTGGTAATTAATTAGTGTTTTAGATTAGAGGGTTGTGCGAGTAGTGCATATATCGAGGGAGCGTAAAAGTGATAAATCGAGAAATCGATATAGCGAGAAATCGAATAAGCGTAAAATCCATAAACTTAAACACATAAATATTAAATAAACTCGATGATGCGTAAAATCGACTATTATAGGCTTAAATCAATTTTGGAGTGTCCTGGGTTTTGAGACAGTGACTATCCAAAGTGGTTCGAAAATTCTCTGAGTTCGGACACACGATTTGGCCTAATAGACAAATGCTCTCGTCGTACAACGGTTAACGGCATTTATCCTTCCAGTTACGTCGTGTTCCGAGTCATTGAAATAATCGAGACTTTGGTGAGATTAAAAATCGAGGAATGGAACTTGTTATTAAGATGCGGGTTTCACCCATAACTTAACAACTTCATTCCTAGATGTGGTTATGCTCACCGATCAAATCGGGAGTTCCACAAGATATGGAGACTTTCGTCGAGGTTTGGATATCACTCCTAACTCAACGAAGGTATCTCGTGCGATAGATGATGTGCGGAGTGAATGATCTTATCGAGAGTTCTTGGTTTTCACACCTAATCTCGACTTGACCACTCGTTTTGTGTGATACGAGCGTTCTTCACGTGTATTGTGGTAGCTTTAGGAAAAGCATAGTTTAAAAGTCCGTTCCGAGGGTTTAGGATCAAGTTCGGGCGAAGTAGTTCAACTTCGAGCGAACTTGACTTCTCGAGCGAACTTGTTTAGCTGTTGAGAGGGGACTGGCAACTTCGGGCGAACTTAGTCAAGTTTGGGCGAACTTGGTCAAGTTCGGGCGAACTTGATCAATCTCGAGCAAACTTGCCCCAACTTCGGGCGAACTTGTCAGTTCGTATACGTTTCAGGCGTTTAGTCGATGCGTAAAGATCTGATTTGGTATCCTAACTATAGACTGGGTCAAACATGGCAGTTCTACCTAATTTTCCTATAGTTATGGTTCTGATGCCAATCTGTCACACCCCAACCGATGGCGGAAACATCGGGGCGGTACTAGGCGAACCAGATTGTCTCATGAGAAATTCCATAACACTATTTAAACGACAATATTTAAACGTCAATATCCCGTACTATCAACATATAATCCTTAAATAAGTTACAAAATACCAAGAATCTCATAAAACAATTCAAGTTCGATCTCCCCAAGATTTTATTACAATGCGTTTCTAAAAGTACGATCCTAATCCAATTCAGCAAGAAGTCATCAACCTGCCACATATGTTAAAATAAAATGTCAATACAATTAAGTAAAGGTGAGCATACAGGTTTCGCGTACATAATAGATATAAAAAACGTTTAGCATACACCGCTTGACATACGTAAGAGTTGTGAACTATATATCTACTTAGATTCAAGTAAACCAACAAACTGCGAGTGAGAGGCACGCGAACAAGTGTCCACGTCCTAAATAGAAAATAAATGAGAAATAAAAATGCGAGGCTTAACAACCCCGGGCCTCCGGGTGGCGGGTCAACCTCTAGCAAGCTATCATGTTAAGGGTGGCGTACAAGCAATCAAGTAACACATACAATTCAGCAGATTTCACGTATAGTCATGTATAAGCGGGATTGCGAATAAGTGTTTGAGTTTGTGTGACGTGATTTGATATACGAACATATGTGACACCCAAAAGTGCATTTAAGCGTAAAAGGGTTCAAGTATACTCACAGTCGGTGCGATTAAAGAGAGATACGGGATTTGAGATGAGTTGAGGAGAGCGCCGGATCAGCCTGTAAGCGAACAGAAGTGCATCAGACCTCCGAAATGCTGAAACCGTTAACGGTTGAAGGAACAGTAGACAAGTTCGAGTGAAATTGGCTGTTTTGACTTACCGGAGGTACAAGTTCGGGCGAACTTGTCTGGTTTCCTGAGAAACGGGACAAGTTCGGGCGAACTTGCCCTATTTGCTGAGGTTTAATACAAGTTCGGGTGATATTGTCTAATTATCTTGAGAATTGGACAAGTTCGGGTGAACTTGTCTGAATTGTTGAGGTTTTAAGCAAGTTCGGGTGAACTTGGTCACCATTCTGGTTATAAGTTCGAGCGAACTTAAAGTTTTCTGAGCGAACTTGAATATTTTGGTCACCAATTCGTGCGTTTTCGCTTCGTTTGCTGAGGAAATCGAGTGTCCATCCCTCCAACCTTAAGCTACTGAGCAAAACCTAGGCTGGAGAGGTCTTTTTGGAGCGAGTTTAACCATTTTACAGAAACTCGGACTAATCCGGGCGAACTTGAAGGTTCGAACGGGTTAGTCCAATTTGTGCAAAGTGACGATTTCGTCCTTGTGCTTCCGGATATGAGATTTTGCTTGACAACGCCTCGTTCCACTTCAAAGTGAATGAAACATACGTCATTAGTGTAACATTCGTCGAAAAACAGGTTTCAAAAACCGCTTCGTCTAATAATCAAGTATTCAGTTATAAGTTCGTTGCGTATTTATTGTTCAGATTATTTTAAATAATACATAATTAATAAACATTTTAGAATTTAAAAACCATAATTAATAAATACTAATAATAAGTAAATAAAAAATAAAATAGAGTCGCCGGGTCTCGAACCCGGGTCTCCCGCAAAAACACACACACACCACACCACTCCGCCACACACTTCATTTGTGTTAAATACTGAAACAAATAACACTTATAGTAAAACAGGGAAAGTCAAAACCTGTAAATCAGCGCGCCCAGAACTCGCAGTCGCCGGAAAAACCGAAACTCCGCAAATGTGGCTATTTTCCTTTGACTGAAACGCGTAAACTGATTTCGAAATCAGTTATAATCGTTGCCTAACAATCAATTTTAGTCAAAACCGTTTCCTTTGAAGATTGAAAACTTTGACCGCGAATCATGGCCTCTAATTCGAAACCAATCGGCCTGTTTCCATTATAAATACCCACCCAAACTTCTTGTAAACATTTCGCACAGAACCACACTCACTTCCTGAAGCTTTAGTCCTTTCAGAGCACGTCGCCGGAGATTCTCGCACTCGCCGGAATATCACCGGAGAACCGAAGCCTTACTCCTAATCGGTATAATCATCTAAACCTTTCTTGCTATCTCTTGATTAGTAATTTAATTGCTCAACACAATAATCGAAACTGTTAAATCAGTTCATTCAGCCGGAAATCGCAAATCAGGGCCGACGAAAACTTGCCGGAAATCTGAAGAAAACTCTCTGTTTTGGTATATCATATTACTTAATCTTTCTTTTTCTATTCTATTTCAATCGAGTATAAGTTTGTTGGTCGATTAAGCAAAACAGTCGGGTTCACGGTTCTGTGTTCTTCTTAATGAAGAAGACAAGGCCTAAGTTGTATATTAATGTAATTAAAATCGGGTATTTAACCGGGTTAGACACACAGTCCAGCGGTGGACTGTGTGCAAATATAAAACACACGTCCCGGGTTCGAATCACGCATGTTTCCGACTTTCTGAAATAAAACCAACATTTTTAAAACCTATTCAGATCAACTCACAGTATGTATATAAGAGGAATATAATCCAGTAGTTAAGCATATTAGACACATAGCCCAACTGGTTGGGCTGTGTGACTCGAACCGAAGGTCCCGAGTTCGATTCCGGGTTTCTGTAACCGGTTCGGCCATATTAAATCATTTTTAATAAAAACTAAATAAGGTTAAAGTTAGTTAGTATATATATATTTAAAACAGAGAATATTTCGGGTTAGACACGTAGCTCAGTTGGTAGAGCTACGTGCACGTATACGAGAGGTCTCGAGTTCGAACCTCACTCACCGCCTGGAATACATACAGTCAGACCGGTCAAACCTGACAAAGTCAACCCTTTTTATTTATTTTTGTTTATTTATTTAATTGAAAAATTATTTAAAAATACTTAAAAATAAGGTTTTAAAGTTAAAAATTTGCATTAAACCCACAAAAATAAATCTAAAAATCTCATTAAAGAACACTAATTAAAAATAATAATCTCAAATAAAATTTATTTATTTAATCGAATCATGTCGTTATTATTTAGGTTAGTTTTCCCTCGTCGGTTGAATCATAATATTCGTGCGCATTCATCGTCATCAAGAAACGCATCCACTGTGAGTGAATCTCTAAAAATTCCCCGTTTTAATCATGTTTTGGGGTGTATCATGTGTCGTACTATTCTTATATTTTATTTAAACACTTGTGCATACATCATATCCGTGATCAAATGTGTATTGATTGTTGTGTGAATTATATGTAGATTGAATTTATCATTTCAGTGCACGCATTTCATTAGGCCCATCAGTTCCCTGTGGGATACGGGTTGAGCATCCGGAGCCTCATTAGATCGGCTCCGTTTGATTGAGCCTTGATCTCAAATACCTCATCATTTCATGTCATATACTCATCCAAAGTGGTTTGTGATTGTTTATATATATATATTTGCTCACATGTGATTAATGCACGACTTTTCTTTAATAAATAAAACAAGAAATTAGTCCACAATGTTTTATCAAGGTTCACTCGCCAACTTTTGTTGACCCAAAATTCCCCCCCGTTTTACACATGATACAGGTGATCCAGCTGAGACAGGAAACACTTAGGATGGCCTAGAAGAATAAACAAGTTCATGCTTTGGAATAAATTTATAGTTTCATTTTCCTTTGTAATTGTATGAATTTTGTTTTTGGATATTTAAGTTTGTAATTTGAATTTAATAAATATGAAACATCTTAGTAAATATCATGAGCTTTAGTGATAACCCAATTATGCCCCGACTTTTATTCCGCTGCGGGTCGGGGTGTGACAGATTGGTATCAGAGCTTGTGACTATAGGGATATAGGATAGGTTATTAGACCCTTAGAGCCTATACTATAGTTGATTAAATTTTAATTGTTTATGCGTTACATGCAAAATTCATGATGTTTATATGTTTCATGTTTATTTTCACACCCAATGTTATGCAAGCACGCTCACAAATACATGTTATTATGCAATGCTCATCATAAATCATATCCTCATAACATATCATATCCATGAGAGCACACACCTCACGATTTTCATGATTTTTGCAAATTTTTGTATTTTTCAAATCACATCAAAGTGAGTTCTCATGACGGGCATGTAGTAACTGGAAGGGTACGAGTACCGGTAGTCGGAACGTCCTGTCTAGGCTTGGCATTCGTATAAATCCAAAATAAAAGACCAGTTTGCCTACCTGGGGACTAACGATGAGAGTACGAAGGACCTATTTGTTCACCCCTTTGTACCGCTTAGTTGAACACTACATTCGAGGCCTCCCCTCGAAAATTCAAGATTCGGTTTTAAGCACATCGCCTGCAACACTTGAAGCCGCAATGGAGTTAGCTACAGAACTCACTGAAAATCGCATTCGAAACGGCAAGTTCAAAGATGAAAAGAAGAAAGCACCCATTGAGACCCCAACTCCAAACCACCCAGTCTCATTCTCAAAGTTTGCTGGTAAGAGGAAGCGTAATGGCAAGAATTTTGCTGCCACTCAAACCAACCCTCCTATCACTGTTACACCAATCACCCAAGTTGCTCCTCCAGCTGCACCATTCAAAAAGCCATATATTGGCCCACACCCAAAATGCAACTACTGTCAATACCATCACCCTCCCGAAAATCCATGCCAACATTGCACAAGCTGTGGCCGTGCAGGTCACACCATCCAAACCTGTCGTACCCTTCAACGAATGAACCGCAATCAACCTCAAACCCAAACCCAAAATCAGATAGTGGGTCAAGCCCAACAACCCTTACTTCTACCACCTGCACAACACGCAGCCCAAACTTACTACCAACCCAACTACCCCATGATGCAACCCATGCGAGCTTGTTTCAACTGTGGGGACCCAAACCACTTCAGGAACACATGTCCACGCCTAGTGAACATCATCCATGCCCAAGCTCACGCAAACCCGGTAAACCAAGCTAACCAAGCTCCCCCACCTGCCAGAGGGAGAGCTTTCAATATCAATGCCAAACAAGCCAGGGCTGACAACAACGTGGTCAACGGTACGTTTCTCATCAATGGTAGTTATGCATCCATATTATTCGATACTGGTGCGGATAAGAGCTTTGTGTCATTAGAATTTGAATCTATCCTCGACCAACCTCGTGTTAATCTCATTGAATCTCTAACGGTGGAAGTTGCTGACGGAAAGCCCGTTTCATTAAATTCTATTATACGCAATTGTACCCTCACTCTAAACGATCACGATTTTCCAATTGACCTTATTCCTATGAAGTTGGGAAGTTTCGATGTTATAATCGGTATGGACTGGCTCAGCCAGCATCACGCTGAAGTGGTGTGCCACGAAAAATTCATTCGCATTCCTCTTGCAGACGGTCAGACACTGCGTATTTTTGGGGAAACCCCTTCGAAAAGACTCAAATTAATGTCCTGCCTTCAAGCCCAAAGATATCTCCGCAAGAACTATGTCGCATTCCTAACTCACGTCGTCAAAAGGGAAACAAGGAGAGGAAACTCGAAGATATCCCAATTGTGAAGGAATTCCCACAAGTCTTTCCCGACGACATTTCAGGACTTCCTCCTGTGAGAGAAGTCGAATTTTGCATCGATCTTGTACCTGGCGCTACACCAGTCGCAAAATCTCCTTATAGGTTAGCCCATCCGAAATGCAAGAGCTGGCCAGTTAACTGCAAGAGCTGACTGACAAAGGATTCATACGTCCTAGCTCATCGGCTTGGGGTGCACCTGTTCTTTTTGTGAAGAAGAAAGATGGAACGTTTCGCATGTGCATTGATTATAGAGAACTCAACAAGGACGGTTAAAAATCGCTATCCACTGCCTCGCATTGATGACCTCCTAGACCAACTTCAAGGTGCCACCTGCTTTTCAAAAATCGACCTTCGTTCTGGTTATCATCAGCTCAGAGTGCACGAAGAAGATATCCCAAAAACCGCCTTCCGGACTCGTTATGGTCATTACGAGTTCATGGTCATGCCTTTCGGTTTAACCAACGCCCCGCTGTCTTCATGGATTTAATGAATAGGGTATGCAAACCCTACCTCGACCGTTTTGTCATAGTCTTCATCGACGACATCCTTATCTACTCCAAGTCTAAATCCGATCATGAGCGACACCTTCGACTCATCCTTACACTCTTAAGGACTAAAAAGCTTTACGCTAAATTCTCAAAATGCGAGTTCTGGTTAGGAGAAGTACAATTCCTTGGACATGTCGTCAATGACAAGGGAATTCATGTCGATCCTTCAAAAATCAAGGCAGTGCAGGAATGGCAAGCGCCACGTACCCCTACCGAAGTTAGGTCATTTCTTGGTTTGGCTGGTTACTATCGACGCTTCATTGCCAATTTTTCCTGTATTGCTGTACCACTCACAGCCTTGACTCATAAAGGAAAACCCTTCATATGGGGACCTAAGAAAGAGGAGGCCTTCCAAACTCTAAAGCAAAAACTTTGTGACGCACCTATCCTCACACTCCCTGAGGGTTGCGATGACTTTGTAGTATATTGCGACGCATCAGGGCAAGGGCTAGGCTGTGTATTGATGCAAAGAGGAAAAGTGATAGCCTATGCCTCTAGGCAACTCAAGGTTCACGAGAAGAATTACACCACCCACGACCTGGAACTTGGAGCCGTTGTGTTCGCTCTCAAGATATGGAGACGTTACCTCTACGGTACTAAGTGTGAAATATACACTGACCACAAGAGTCTCCAACATATCTTCAACCAAAAGGAGTTGAATATGAGGCAACGAAGATGGGTCGAACTTCTCAACGACTGGTATCATCCTGGCAAGGCAAACGTGGTGGCCGATGCGCTCAGTCGAAAAGGTTATGCGAACTCCATTCGCCTTCTATGTTCGCAAATCATAACCGACATCCAGGATCGAATCCGGGCAGCTCAACATGTTTCTGTAACAGAAAATGATGTACGCGATGAGCTGTCATGTGGAGCTGAACTCAAAATCGAAACCAAATCCGACGGTATTCTATACTATTTAAACCGCATATGGATTCCTGATCGCGATAACCTTCGTGATTTCCTCATGAATGAGGCGCACAAAACACGATACTCTGTACACCCAGGAGCCGACAAGATGTATCAAGACCTACGATACACCTACTAGTGGCCTGGTATGAAAAAGGATATCGCTGTTTTTGTTTCCAAGTGCCTTACCTGTTCCAAAGTAAAAGCTGAACATCAAAGACCTTCAGGACTTCTAGTCCAACCCGAAATACCTGTATGGAAGTGGGAAAACATAACCATGGATTTCATGACCGGGTTACCTCGCACCTCCAGTGGGTATAACACCATATGGGTAATAATCGATCGTCTTACAAAGTCATCTCACTTCATTCTGATTCGTGAGGACTTCAAGAACGAGAAGTTAGCTCGTATCTACATCAGCGAGATCGTAAGCCGTCATGGTGTACCATTAAGCATCATTTCAGACCGTGATGGTCGTTTCACTTCACGAACATGGCGAGCCGTACAAACCGCTTTGGGTACACAATTAGACCTCAGTACTGCTTTTCATCCTCAAACTGATGGTCAATCTGAACGCACCATCCAAACCCTTGAAGACATGCTACGAGCATGTGTCATAAACTTCAAAGGGAACTGGGACGCTTACCTACCATTAGTGGAATTTTCGTACAACAATAGCTATCATGCAAGTATCGGCATGGCTCCTTTCGAAGCTTTATATGGTCGTAAGTGCCGATCTCCAGTATGTTGGCACGAAATTGGGGAAGCGCAAATCACCGGTCCAGAATTAATTCAAGAAACAACCGACAAGGTCCTTCAAATTCGAAACAATCTTCTAGCGGCTCAAAGTCGTCAAAAGAGTTATGCTGACAAACGACGAAAGCCCTTGGAGTTTGACATTGGTGATCAAGTACTTTTAAAAGTATCACCGTGGAAGGGAGTGGTTCGTTTTGGCCAGAAGGGCAAGCTAGCACCACGTTACGTAGGACCTTTCAAGATACTCGAAAGAGTAGGTCCTGTAGCATACAAGCTTGACCTACCAGAAGAGCTCAACAGAATTCATCCCACATTCCACGTATCAAACTTGAAAAAGTGCCTTGCCGATGAAAACCTCCACATTCCTCTAGAAGACATTCAAGTCGATGAATCGATGCACTTCGTTGAAAGGCCAGTAGAAATCATGAATTTCGGAGAGAAGCGTTTAAGGCGAAGTCGTATTCCAATTGTTAGGGTACGTTGGGAGTCAAAACGAGGACCCGAGTCTACTTGGGAACGTGAAGACTCAATGCGCGAAAAATACCGGCATCTCTTTCCAGTTACCACTACTACTTAAATTTCGGGACGAAATTCCTAAAAGTAGGGGATACTGTAACATTCATCGAAAAACGGGTTTCAAAACCCGCTTCGTTTAATAATCAAGTATTCAGTTATAAGTTCGTTGCGTATTTATTGTTCAGATTATTTTAAATAATACATAATTAATAAACATTTTAGAATTTAAAAACCATATATAATAAATAATAATAATAAGTAAATAAAAAATAAAATAGAGTCGCCGGGTCTCGAACCCAGGTCTCCCGCAAAGACACACACACACCACACCACTCCGCCACACACTTCATTTGTGTTAAATACTGAAACAAATAACACTTATAGTAAAACAGGGAAAGTCAAAACCTGTAAATCAGCGCGCCCAGAACTCGCAGTCGCCGGAAAAACCGAAACTCCGCAAATGTGGCTATTTTTCCTTTGACTGAAACTCGTAAACTGATTTCGACATCAGTTATAACCGTTGCCTAACAATCAATTTTAGTCAAAACCGTTTCCTTTGAAGATTGAAACCTTTGACCGCGAATCATGGCCTCTAATTCGAAACCAATCGGCTTGTTTCCATTATAAATACCCACCCAAACTTCTTGTAAACATTCGCTCAGAACCACACTCACTTCCTGAAGCTTTAGTCCTTTCAGAGCACGTCGCCGGAGATTCTCGCACTCGCTGGAATATCACCGGAGAACCGAAGCCTTACTCCTAATCGGTATAATCATCTAAACCTTTCTTGCTATCTCTTGATTAGTAATTTAATTGCTCAACACAATAATCGAAACTGTTAAATCAGTTCATTCAGCCGGAAATCGCAAATCAGGGCCGACGAAAACTTGCCGGAAATCTGAAGAAAACTCTCTGTTTTGGTATATCATATTACTTAATCTTTCTTTTTCTATTCTATTTCAATCGAGTATAAGTTTGTTGGTCGATTAAGCAAAACAGTCGGGTTCACGGTTCTGTATTCTTCTTAATGAAGAAGACGAGGCCTAAGTTGTATATTAATATAATTAAAATCGGGTATTTAACCGGGTTAGACACACAGTCCAGCGGTGGACTGTGTGCAAATATAAAACACACGTCCCGGGTTCGAATCACGCATGTTTCCGACTTTCTGAAATAAAACCAACTTTTTTAAAACCTATTCAGATCAACTCACAGTATGTATATAAGAGGAATATAATCCAGTAGTTAAGCAGATTAGACACACAGCCCAACTGGTTGGGCTGTGTGCACTCGAACCGAAGGTCCCGAGTTCGATTCCGGGTTTCCGTAACAGGTTCGGCCATATTAAATCATTTTTAATAAAAACTAAATAAGGTTAAAGTTAGTTAGTGTATATATATAATTAAAACAGAGAATATTTCGGGTTAGACACGTAGCTCAGTTGGTAGAGCTACGTGCACGTATACGAGAGGCCTCGAGTTCGAACCTCACTCACCGCCTGGAATACATACAGTCAGACCGGTCAAACCTGACAAAGTCAACCCTTTTTATTTATTTTTGTTTATTTATTTAATTGAAAAATTATTTAAAAATACTTAAAAATAAGGTTTTTAAAGTTAAAAATTTGCATTAAACCCACAAAAATAAATCTAAAAATCTCATTAAAGAACACTAATTAAAAATAATAATCTCAAATAAAATTTATTTATTTAATCGAATCATGTCGTTATTATTTAGGTTAGTTTTCCCTCGTCGGTTGAATCATAATATTCGTGCGCATTCATCGTCATCAAGAAACGCATCCACTGTGAGTGAATCTCTAAAAATTCCCCGTTTTAATCATGTTTTGGGGTGTATCATGTGTCGTACTATTCTTATATTTTATTTAAACACTTGTGCATACATCATATCCGTGATCAAATGTGTATTGATTGTTGTGTGAATTATATGTAGATTGAATTTATCATTTCAGTGCACGCATTTCATTAGGCCCATCAGTTCCCTGTGGGATACGGGTTGAGCATCCGGAGCCTCATTAGATCGGCTCCGTTTGATTGAGCCTTGATCTCAAATACCTCATCATTTCATGTCATATACTCATCCAAAGTGGTTTGTGATTGTTTATATATATATATATTTGCTCACATGTGATTAATGCACGACTTTTCTTTAATAAATAAAACAAGAAATTAGTCCACAATGTTTTATCAAGGTTCACTCGCCAACTTTTGTTGACCCAAAATTCCCCCCCGTTTTACACATGATACAGGTGATCCAGCTGAGACAGGAAACACTTAGGATGGCCTAGAAGAATAAACAAGTTCATGCTTTGGAATAAATTTATAGTTTCATTTTCCTTTGTAATTGTATGAATTTTGTTTTTGGATATTTAAGTTTGTAATTTGAATTTAATAAATATGAAACATCTTAGTAAATATCATGAGCTTTGGTGATAACCCAATTATGCCCCGACTTTTATTCCGCTGCGGGTCGGGGTGTGACAATTAGTCCGTATTTTGTGTGAAAATCGATGTTTAAAAGGGTTTTACTTAGATCTAAGTATAGATCTAAGTGAAAAACAGAAATTTTGTATAAAAAGATGAAGATTTTCGTAAACATAAGAGTTTTGATGAAATCGAGGGTATAACCTTGTGCAAAATCGTTGAAAACGTTGTTTTTTGCATGAAAACGGGTTGATTCTTACTTGGAAATCAAGGGTTTTCGGTTTCGGGAGGTTTCGGGCGAACTTAGCAGCAAGTTCAAATGAGGTGGGGAGCTGGGTATTTATAGGTGAAGAGAAACGAGGTGGGCAGACATCAAGTTCGGGCGAACTTGTTACAAGTTCGGGCGAACTTGGCCTGTCACACTTGGTCTGGTCAAGTTTGGGGGAAATCTGTCTTCTGTGCACCACTGGTCAAATTCGGGCGAACTTGGTGTAACCAAGTTCGGCCGAACTTGGCCTGATGGCTAAGTTTTCGTTCGTTATTTTGCATTAGGCGTTCGTTTGGCGATTCGGTTCGTATTAGATAGATATATTAAGCGTTTTAGCGAAGTGTTAAGCGTTATATTACCATTGAATTGAGAGAGAGCGAGTTGCGTGAGCGTGCGAGTGTTTTAGCGGTAGTAAACCATAACATAAGCAAACATAACACATATAAAACATAATTCCACATAATTAACTGCGTTTTGCGATGCTATGCGATAAGCGATGCGATGGCACAAGTGGTTATTGTACGACAACACACTCGGCTTATTAAAGTAACACAGTTACTTGTATTTACGTTGAATTAGCGTTTAGTTTAATAAGCGATTAGATGCGATATTGATGTGACAAAATATAAATATCTTAACATAAACTTTTCCATAATCAAATCTCGGATTTACATTGGAAGATACAAACGAAATAAACGGAAAAAGATAACAACAAAATTACGAGTTGTTACACTGATATTCATGATCTTCATATAAATTTATTATTTATATAAATTTACCATTGCAAACCGTAAGGAGTTTTTGGAGCACGCCATTTATTTTTATTTGTAGATCGACTACATGGGTTGGTCTAAATCCAGACTTGCCTCGTCAGGATGCCTTATTATTCGAAACTCCACTTTTTCCTCCAATGCTAAACCACTCCAAACCTTCACCTCATTATCCACTCTATTACTTACTTTCCTTTTATTTAAATTATATAAAACAAAATAAATTAAAAATAAGATAATTTAAATTATATAAAACAAAATAAATTAAAAATAAGATTTTTTTAACTAAAAAGGAATCAATATACGGAAAATCAGAAAACTTGCCAAGTTACATCAAAACAGAAGGAAGACGGGCAACAAGCTGCGCCGCTAACCCTTTCTGAATTGCAAACCCTAACCTTCCAAAGACAAACCCATGCCCCACTTGGAGTTGGACAATTGATGTGGATGACCCGTTGAACACTCGTCAAAAAGTGGATAACTTCTTGCGCTAGGGAGCCAAATATGTCAAAGGCAAAAGGGACAAATATATGCTGGTTCTTTTCGCAAGCTTTAGCGTGCTTATCCACTTTATTTGATCCTGTCTTTCTTGTTGCTTGTCCAGCTACAAACCTGATTTCCCTTAAACCAACTAAAGAGGAAACCCCCGTGAGGTCTACACAAGCATGTTTCCCCCCATCCCAGCCAAAGACGAGCAGATCCACTGGTCGCAGAGTAGATCTCCCTTCCATAGGGTCCGTGAGGAAATTCACAGGGGCCTCTTTCTTAGCAGAAATCCCAGCTCTTCTTAGGATGTCCCACAAAACATCCCGCACCCAGTTTTACCCATATTTGAACCTAGAGAGCTCTTTACAATAAACTACGTGCTCCCCGTATTTATCCATACAAGCTTTACGACATATCGGGCATGTTTCATCTTCCGGGTACATAGGGATCATCAACCGGTATTTGAGAATGGCTCTGTATTCTACGACAGACTTGCATTATCCCAACCCCTCAATCAGGATAATGGTAAAAAATTCCCGAACAATTGGACCCTTCAGGCACTCAAACACCGCCTTCAGGCGGGGTGACAAATCAAAAACTTCTCCCACGCTTTAAGCGATTTTGCTAAATAGAGCATTCGCCAAAGTTTTTTGCGGCATCGAGAGGGTGGTGTCCTTATTAGAGAAACCGCCAATATCCAAGTCTGGGAGAGAGACATTTAAGTGTTCGAGTGCCTGCTGATAGTTCGGGTCAAGCCCGAAGACCCCACTGTTTCGAAGGATATGATCCTGTAGTTCCCAAGACTGAGCTCTTGACGCCACAAAGGCATAAGCCCTAATATCTCGAGCTGAGAAGAGGCCCAAACCACCTAGACGCATTGGCAAATATGCCAAACGCCATGCCAAAATCTATATCTGTACTATATAATAAAAGAAACCACTTATGAGACACTTGTCATCATATTAAGCCATGTCTTATAAATAATTATTATTTTAGTTTAATTTATTCTAATTAATTATAGATAACTCTCCTTTTAAATATATTTAGTTTAATATCTTAGGGATAACTATTATTTAGTTTAATCTCTTTTAATTACTTATAGATAACTCTCATACTTAATTTTATTTTGTTTAATCTCTTCTACTTAACTATAGATAATTATTATTTATTTTAAATTTAATGTATACTTCTCATTTATATAAAATCAAAAAACATTTTGGATAGCATCAATAACTTAAGACATAATATAATTATATGTATAATATGCACTTTATAATAAATTAATACCAAACAAAATTACAAATATAAATTCATTGATTTTACAAATAATAACAAAATCTTAGTTTTTTTAAATTAGATTTATTACGGGTTTTTTAAATATAATATATATTTTATCACTCAAATGACAACCTATTTGTTTTTGAATAACTTCGTGTGATACACGTGGTTTTAAAGATATAAATTTTTTATTATTTGGTATATAAATTTACATTTATTCAACCGTATAATATAGTTCCTATATAATTTTTTAATATAAAATTGTATTTATACAAACCGTGTAATAAATGAGGTTTTTAAAGATATATTATTTTATTATTTATTATACAAAATTTATTTATTCAACCTGTGTAATACACGGGGTTATAACCTAGTAAGATAGTAAATTAAATTGGATACGATTTATTAAATATATAAATAGTATCATTATTTTAATTGTAACAAATTTTAATGAAGTTATAGATTATATTAAAAGAATTTAAAATGGGATAGTAAAAAGATAATATCGATTTATGAAATAAAAAAAATCAATAAATAATATTTGATGAGAATGACCATTGCTTGTAGAACATTTTCCTGAATTTAGAGGGATGAGATTTCGTATCACATCAATCTAATGGTTAGGATTAAATATAGGAGAGGAGGGAACATTATTATAATTATATATGATATATAGGTTACTCAAGAACATAACAACTTCTACAACTACATTCCTTCGGAAGAAATCAGTGGCATCCAAATTTCAAGAAAACGAGGAACGTAACAGCTTCTACAAATACATTCCATTCATTCGGAAGAAAATTCATCCAAATAGTTTCAATGGATTCTTCGTTGTTCTATTCGCAATCGCAATCCTCTTCTGGAAACAACTGGACTTACGGTTCTCTCAACAATTTCCGTCCGATATCTCCCGTTGTTCAATCTAATCCCAAACAGGTTCATTGAGTTTTGCCCTAATATCTCTCAGTTTTACCTTTCTGTGTGGGGGTTTTGTAGGGACATAATGGTTCGGTATGGTATGTATCTATACATGTTACAGCAGCATCAATTCCTCACTTGTTAGGTCTGTTGGTGAATTAATGTGTTTGATCTGGAAAATTAGGGTTCTGTTTGGTTGACCGCTTGATGTTCGGATATTGATGATCTTCATAAGGTTCTATACTACATAGAAATAGTTGCAGACTTTGGTAACCAATGAGAATTCCATTGTGTTCTACAATGATCACCAAAGTTAGGGGCAAATAGGGGTTTATAATATTATCGGATATATATTTTCTTTAGAGTTAACTGCCATTTGGTTTGTTCACTTTTGTCATTTTAGTCCAATTTTCAAAAATGCACCAGTTTCCTCTCTGACATACTAGAAACATGCCATTTCAGTCCAAAAATTAAAACTCAGTTAAGTTAGACAGGTTCAATGAAGGGTATTTTTGTCCTTTCATATTTCTTTTATCTTCACCTTATTTTATGTCTGACTAATGAAAGGACAAAAATACTTTTCGGTAAACCTGTATAACTTAACTGTGTTTTAATTTTTGAACTGAAATGGCACGTTTCCAGTATGTCAGGGAGGAAACTGGTGCATTTTTTAAAAAAGGGACAAAAATGATAGTTAACTCATTTCTTTATTTAGATGTAGATTTTTTTGTATAGTTGTCATATGTAAGTATATCTTTTCCTAATATAGAATGATTGCCTAGGGTTAACTCTTGTACTGTATGCGTGGGGTTAATGTATGATACAATGATAAGTTACTTTGCTTAAAGATGATGCTTATATATGTTATTTTGCAGCCTGATCGTGAATTAAAGCGAAAACGGACCGAATTCCAAAGCGGAAACAATCCTCGTGCTCAAAGATTTGATCCCTCTGTGGGTGCTTCCTTGCATCCATGTCTTTCCATGTACACCCGGGCCCACCTCAACTACCGTCAGTTGCTTCTTCTGCCCCTCCAGCGGCAGCTGCACTTTCTACTTTACTTACTTCTCTTATGGCCCAAGGCCTGCTCTCACCACCTCATCAACAGGTACATATAATTTACTTTACAAGTTTAATATGTTGTAAATTGCTTATTAACTCATATAATTATATGCTGCATAGGTTTCAGTTGGGGTTGGGTTTGCTCTCAAGGCACGCCACGAGTCAGCAATAACTGCTTTATATGCTGATCTGCCAAGACAATGTAAAACATGTGGGCTCCGGTTCAAATTGCAAGAAAAGCATAGTAAGCATATGGACTGGCATGTGACTAAGAACCGGGCATCAAAAAGGCGTAATAAAAAACAGTCTCAGAGGTGGTTTGCTAATGTTAGTATGTGGCTTAGTAGTACCGAGGCGTTGGGAACTCCAGGGTTTTATCTTCCTACTGAGATTGCTCTGGAAAAGAAAGACGATGATGACATGGCTGTTCTTGCTGACGAGGATCAGAATATATGTGCGCTTTGTGGAGAGCCTTTTGATGATTTCTACAGTGATGAAACAGAAGAATGGATGTATAGAGGTGCTGTGTACATGAATGGAGCAACTGTAGGTCCCATAGTTCATTCTAAATGCAGATCTGAGCCCTCCTGATGATTCTGGCAAAAATGGATGGGTATGTAGCATTTTTGACATTATAAAACAGTTGCTGCTAGTTATGTAATTTGTGTATCTAATGTATTGATACTCTTGTTATATTTATTCTAAAAGTCAAATAATTTACAGTTTATTTGTGTGATTTTCAGGCCTTTGTTGAGGAGAGGATGCATAGTTAGTTGGACCAGGGTTCAAATCCTGCAAAGGGTGATTTTGTTCGTTAAAAAAAAGTTTTAGGTTCTCATTTCTGTAACCCGAATGTATACAATGGCAGTCTTGTACATGATGTATATAGTTGGATTAAATGGATTTCTCTTCACATTTCCCTGCATTAAAATCCTTTGCAGACTTTTCATTTTTGCTTATTTTCGTCTCTGTAGATTTGTATGACATCTTATAGGAACACTTGCAACATGCCGTTGTAGTCAACTTGACCTCAACCTATTTTTACTTGAATTCATTATGATTTGTTACACTAGTTTTGAATATATTCTTATTTTTGTACTTTTAAGACCACACAGTGTGGGCGTGAATTTATGGCGTTTAGGCCGAGCCGCACACACCACACCGGGCTCGGCGTTGATGTTGGGGCGGGACAGTTTCCACCGGGGTGGAGGTAATGGTTGAGGCAACGTGGCGTTTGGCTATTGGTGTGGGTTATAGCCGTTGGACCCCAACAACACAGTTTAAAAAGAATCAATTAAAAAAATTTAACTCATCTATATAAAAAAAACTCAACCTTTTCATCATTTTTCACCTCATTCTCTTTTACCCAACTCATTATTAACCTTCATTTTATAAAATCTCTCAACTTTTTATAAAAAATAATGCATCCACATAACCGCAACTTCGATCCAAACAACCCCTTTGGTGTCAGCGAAGTACCGAACACCACTTCGGTTTTTTCAAGCTTCAGTTTTTTAAGCTTTCGTTTTTTTTATTTATGTAACTTTTTTTAATTATGTAACCGTTTTTTATTTAACTTATGTAACCTTTTTTTGTTATTGTTAATTATTATATAGGTATTTTTAAAAAACTAAATATATTTTTTATAGTTATGAATAGTAAAAAATAACGAAAACTGAGTGTCATGTGTCGAATAACGCCACTCTTCCACACTCTGTCCCACACCCCCCTTTTTGGCACCACGCCCCATTTCTGGCACGTTCTTACGTATTGCATAACGCCTCATTTTCAAGCCTCTCCACACCGTATAGTTTAAAATATGCAATCTAAATGTTTTGTTACATAAAATGGATAAAGGTTTCTTTGTAATTCTATATCTGTTACTTATAGTTGTGTTGTTATTTCATAGGTTGAATGTTAATATCTACTTATAACTTATAATTGAAATTTTACTTATTCAGATTTTTCCATATTATCTTTTTAAACCGATTTATATATTTTTAACGACAATCTATTCTACTTCTACTCCTAAACTACATTTCAACTCTCACACTTATTCAGGATAGTACCTGCCGCCTAAGACCTCCTCATAGATGGTGCTCCTAGAAGTTTTGCCTCTATCAGTGGGCTACCGATCCCAGTCTAAATCAATTTATATACAAATTATGCATATTTATGTTTTATGGCCATGTCAATTGTATTATAAACATAGATAATAAATTGTTATATAATAACTGTAATGGTTTGTAGTTCAATGAAATGTTTAAAGAAAAATACGGCTGTGGCTATTTACCTAGCAATTACCTTTTTTACAAGATATGCACCAAAATAGACAAATAATTACACACTATGCATGCTTTTGTAATGGGACCAAAACCGCCCTTTGCATCATAATATAACTTAAAATGAGGTGGTGACCCTTTTTTTATTTTTTTTTTCTTTTTTCTTTCTTTTACCCCTTTTGAAAAATTATTCACATTTTTTTCCATAATAATGCAGAAAACACTGTCAAGATGACCCCATTTGGTTTTATGTATTTGATAACAAATTATTCACACTTTTTCTATCCGTAAACGCTACGCAACTTCACCCATCGTTATATTTATAGAATTCTACGCTTCTTATTCTTCGTGCCTGGCATCTTGATGATGGGACGGTCATTAAAGATTCAAAAGAGGAGGTACAATATTGGGTCTTGAACTAAATATTAAGAAAACTGAGCTCTTTTAGCCTTCTTGTGATGGTAGCAAGTTTCGTAAGGGTTTATTTTCTACAGACATCGGGAGGCCATTATTGGGGGTAAAGCTTCTTGGGAGAGCCGTTAGTAGTGATCCAAGCTTTATTAGTGGATTGGCGAAGAAAAGAGTTGCAAATGCTGTCGATTTGATGTGTCTTCTATCAAAACTAGGTGTCCTGAAGAGTGAACTACTCTTGCTTCGATCTTGTATGGGCATTGCCAAACTTTTCTTTGGCTTGATTAGATGCCAACCTGTACACATGAAGGACCCAATCTTATTCTTTGACAACGGTTTGCGCGAGGCGATTGAGGACTTGGTGGTTTGTGGAGGTCATTTCTTTAGAGATTTGCAATGACGACTTGCTTCCTTACCTATTAGGTTTGGGGGGTTTGAGCTTATATCCGGCTATAGAGGCCTCATCCTATGCCTTTGTGGCCTCGAGAGCACAATTTTGAGTGCTACATGACCACATCTTACGAGACAGTGATATATGTGATATAGATTTTGATTATGTTTATGCTTTGGCTTGTCTTCGTGATACGATTCCAAGCTTCGACTTCAGCTGTTTCACTAATTAAGACCCGAATTATTATTATATTATACATATGAAAATAGAGTGCTTGATAAATAGTAATTTTAATAGTATTTGTTATTTTATATATATTTTATATGTATGAAAACTGAGTGACGATCCGAGTAGTAATTTAATAATTTTTAAGTATTTGATTTTTTGAGTGATGATCCGAGTAGTAATTTAATAATTTTTAAGTATTTGATTTTAATAGTATTATATTTATTATTCAATATGATGCTTTAGTAACAATAAAAATAATAATCTTGTTAACATTTAAAGTAATTTGTTCGTGCGGTGTGATAGGATGTTACCATAGGTATTGGATTTATATAAAAACGAACACTCGTACCGACACTGATGTTGTTCAATCAATCAGTATTGATCAGCTCAGATTGTCATAATACTGGTGCCGATAAATTTATCGTTGCAGACAGAGTTGTATAAATAAAAAAAATCGAAAGCATAAACTATAAGATAAATATAGGTACCGATTTTGTTTGAAATATGTTACGGTAGTGATACAGTGTCAGGTTATCGAAAGAGAAAACAATAAAATAAATACCAGTAACCGTTGTAGTTCGCTAAGTTTTAGTTCGATTCATTATGGTAGTGACATGATATCGTTATCAAATAGAAAACCATAAAAATGAATACATACCAGTACCTATATTGCTCAGTTCGGTTTGGTACGGTATGGTAGCAATACGGTGTATTATTATCAGCTAATTTTTCATCACCACTTACCTCTGCATGTGTTCGTGCATATATGTTTACGTGCTTACACATGGTACAATTGTAAAACATTAAATAGTTTTTTCTTTCATCTCATTTATTATTATCTTTGACTAATTAATTAGTCATAAAGACTATTATTTTCCACACTAAATTTTTTGTCTACACACATCAAAATTTATTCTACACATATTGAAATTTATTCTACACAGCTTGTAATTCATCATACGCATCTCATAATTTATTCTACACTTTAAATTATTTTTTTTCAAAAATATATATTTTAAATAAGTTAAAAATTTAATGTGGTTAGCTATTAAAAAGGAAGACTATCAATTAATGATCTATCAAAGTTTACCAATATACCCTTATACAAATATTAAATATAAAAATTAAATGAAGTAAAATGAAGAATTCTTATTAGTTGAATTTTCTTCTATTTTATTCTTACAAAAAAATTCTTCTCATTTGAACCCTCCACTATATATATATATATGTGTATATATATATATATGTATGTATATATATATACTAGTCGGAACCCGCGCGATGCGACGGAGTGGACAATAAAGTATTGGTGTGAGTTATCTATGCTATAGCCTTACATATCTCAATAAAGTATGTCACACACCAAAACTAACTAGATTATAATTTCGATGAATGTTGGTTAAAGGTAGGTTTTCTTTTACATGTTTACATGAAAGGAGATGTAAAGCTAGTAGTACTAGGGGTAGGGGTGAAGGGGTGGGTTCGATGAACATGTGCGGGGATGGGGTTCACCGCGCGAACACAACGCCGTTGGCCCCCATCGGTGTATGGTGAATGGGAAATTTCGGTGAGTAGTCACGGAGGTGGGGAAAAGAAGAGAGATGGTTAATGGTTGGCTCCACCCTCTTCCAACCAATCACACATTTAATCTTTTTTTTTAAGAAAAAAAATTATTTGGATGAAACACCCTAGTGTTTAAGTGCAAAATGAGGGTTGGCATGGTATGAGATGATTGGCTAGGTGGAGAGTTTTCCACTCCCCACGTGAGAGCACCCCTTCCACCCTTAGGTGAAAGATCGGTGTTCTTTAGACCCACATTTCAACAATATAAAAACACAGTAGCAACAGTCCACGTTATAAGTTGTAGGAGTCTAGAACAATATCTCAAGTCTAATTTAGGTGGATACCTGCAAGTAAAGTACAAATGTCGTCCACAAGTACACTAAAGAAGAGCCTTAAGCTCACTAAATTTGGGAGGCCATTATTTGAAGTTTACATTCTTCTCATATGGATAGTTGATGCATAACATTAAAGACAAACCGAGCCCAATCAAACATTTCAACTTAATTACATCTAATGACATTATCTGATCATTATATGGGTTTTACACTGGATCACTTACACTGCTGGTGCTGCCAATGTAAAACGGACCACAAAATCATTAATTACATTTCATTATAACAAAAATACAAAGAATATAGTATGAAGAACCCCGCCAACAGAGTTAAAAACACATAAAAACCCACACAATTAAAAAACTGCACACTGAGTACCACTAAAGATGAAAGGAATATTTCATTTGCCCATGGGCAAAAAATCATATGGATCGTTTTTACGTTATGAAGTTCATTTGCATAGTCCAGGATCATGTTTATGTTAATCCTGTTTACGTTATAAAGTTTAAGAACCAAAATATTAAAATGTGTGGCAAAGATTATATACATTGGTAACTCTTTATTAAAATTAAAAGAAATTTTTTCACCTACGTTAATGTTCATAAATAACTTAAGTAAACTATAGAGATTCTCGAGAATGAATTCAATAAGTTGGTTCAAACATTGTTGGCTGGTCGCGCAAATATATTCTTGAGAATGAATTCAATAAGTTGGTTCAAACATTGTTGGCTGGTCGCGCAAATATATTCTTGAGAAACTTCGTCATGGCGTCGCTGATCACATAAACAAAGGGGTGTATGAATAAATAAGAAAAAAAGTACACAAAAAGAGTAACAAGTCACAAAATGTTACTTAACCATTTCAAAGTTCTCATTTGTGGTTCCAAACATTCTAAGTTCTTATCTGTTGATCTAATATATTTACCAAGATTAAAACATAACATAATAAAGTAAGTTTCAAAAACATATAAATTAATTTATATTCTTTTTCTTATAGATTCAAAAATATAAATATGTAAGATATATAAACACTTAGTAAAACCTCAGACCCATCCAAAATCAATTAAGTTTTGGGTAGACGATTATACGGGTAACAGTAAATTGGATAATTTAAGCATAATACACAACCACAAATGCAAGCCACGGGTAACGTGAGAGACTAACCCAAGGTTCAACTTAAATGAGACCACGTTCTTGTGTGTTTACCGGTCCACGAGAGGCGGTTCGGCTAATACTTTATCCTTTTCTTTAATCTGCGCATTTAGTTTAGGATTTTAAATGAGTAGACGATTATACAGGTAATAGTAAACTGGACAATTCAAGCACAATAAACAACCATAAATGTAAAACCAAGTTTTGATGTGCTAACATTGGTAGCATCCCAAAGACGCACTGCACTGGCTAGGGCAATGGCAAGCAAATTGCTGCTAGCCCAATCTGATAGATTCAGTTAGTAATCATCGTGAAGGTCTAGTTTCTCCATTGTCCTCTCAAAAGTCTGTAGCATTAAGCCATTCAAAAAAAGTCTGTAAGTTTTAGATTTATTAACTAACAGTTGAACATAGTTCACATAGCTCACATCCCCGACTAATCAAACATGATTTCAATTGACAAATAGGATTCATTTTTAAAAACCGAATCTTTCAGATCAGTGATGCGACTTTAACACAAAACTTAATACAAAATGAGGCCTACCTGTTTTGGTTCTCTGTTCTTGCCTCTTATTGTGGTTGATATGATGGGACCTGCTTCTGCTTCATTCCCATCAACAACAGAAGCTGGTGTACACTAATCAACATCAAAGTCGTTGAAAAAAACTAACCTTCAAAACAAACCCTAGTTCAAAAAAGTCGGAATTTACAACTGAAAATTCTAAAGCTAATGTGTTACCTTTGCTTCACGAGCGAAGTAGACTTGGCCGAACCTGCCCTTTCCGAACGGTTTCCCAATCATGAAAGCAGGAGACCCAACAACAAGGATTCTGCACCAGACACAAATTCACTATTCAGCCAATAAAAGTAAGGCATATTTTGATCACTAAATGGCTTTGAAAAAGGAAAAGGTACATACCTAACAAGAGCACAAAAGACTCCTGTTGGTCATGGAAACATTACTACTATTCAATGAAAATCTAGGGCTTGATTCTTAGCCATATACCACTGGATTAATAAGCCCAATCTCCTGCACTGCCCTTCATAGTACCGCTCGTCAACTCCGCTTCTCTGCTCGGCGGCCAAATGTATTTGCCCTCCCTTTCTCGATTAACCGCACACAACCAGAGATGAATACGCTAGCGGTGGGGTGGGCCGAGAAAGCGACGCAGATGAATAACATATATGGTGTTAGCGTTTTTATCTTCTTTTGTTACCTATTTGACCTGTTAAGTGACAAATATAACCCGCATCGGCCCGTTAACCCATAAATGGGTCGAACAGAAAGCCTTTTTAAAACATGATCATTACCATAAAACTAAGAACCCAACCATGCTTAATCATTGGGATTAGATAAAACGTAGAGGCTTACCACAACCAGATGGGCCATAATAGAACAGATGTCCTTCGGCGGAGACATACCGTACTTTTCATTTCTCCGAGATGTTCCCGAGAAATTGAACAGTTTGCATAAAAGTTAATAAGGATGAGTTGAAAATTTGATACACTATGATAGACAAAAGGTGGTATATATCAATATTAATACCTCTTGTAGGTCTCGTTTAGCATTCTCGACGCCTCTAATGTCTTCCCAACTTACATGATCCAATGGCTGTCAAAAGCACATAGATCACATATGACTTCACATCATTTTAGCAACAATACCTGCTCACACCTAAGCATATTGAATAATACCACTGTTAGGCATTATCCGATGTCTGACAAATAACCTACAGTCAACATCTAATAATCATACATTAGCTAAAGCGCATATAAAACCTCAGATCCATAAAAGATTAGAAGTAATATTTCTAAATTCACCGCACAATTATGTTCTTTCTCAAATTCTTTTCTCATCGCACAAGTATAAATCAAATTTGTAGCAAAAGTAACAGATTATTTGTAAATCACGTCGCCACTCTGCTGCTCCAAATTGATTCAAAAGCAATTGCAACTGACCCTACCTATAGAATGTTGTCTGCATTTATAATAGACTATAAACAATTTTCAAGTTTCAACCTATTTGACATGTTAAACCGACTTGAAATGTTCTAGTTTTAACCATATTTTGTTTTTCAAATTCGACACAAATAAAAAACAACTCAAATCATCCCATCCAAGTCGACATTTTCACCCAGACCCTTAAAGTCAAAAAAATATTTATATTTAAAAAACTCACTTGGCGCACGTTTATCCCCCGCTCTCCCCTCTCTTATTATTTCAAGCTATGCCATAAGTGTTTCTTTGTCATCTTCTTCATCACTAACCACAGAAAATGCCAAAATTATGAGAATATCAAGGTTGTTAAAATAAATCAAAGATACACTCAGCCTTGCTTAAATATGTTGAAAAATGTCTTTAGAGCATTATCCCTAAACCACATGTCAACCAATATAAATGCTAATGCGTAAACAAATATGATATATGAAGATAGGATGGATAAAATTGAGTTGTGTGTCAACTTTGCAACAAAAGTTAAACGAATTATGTTTCTCAATTGTTAAACAAATGCAGTAACAAACTAACACCAAATGTAAATATAAGAATGCTTTGATATCAAACGGATCATGTTAAGTTATAGCACAGATCATAATCACTGTGGAATCTCAATCTAATTTCTAAGACTCAACAACCAAAGCTAGTAATTACAAACCCTAGAAACACGATATTATCAAAACAAGTGATGATTGAAATTGTTTAAGACCACATTTTGTTGACCCGTAGCTGTGGTAATCAAGAAATATTCATAAAAAATAAGCCATCTTCAGCTAATTTTAAAACAAATACCACCCACCATATGTTAATTTTACAAATCAACATTCTGGAATCTTGAAAATAAGATAAAAATCAAGAAAAATCATAACTATCTCAAAGGGGTGCTTGATCCACCAAAGCCAACACCATCCATGTTAGAAAGATGACCTCCTCTATGCTGGTTTCCCATGATATGCATTGATGCATGTGTACAATATATATATCCAACCAGATTCTTAGAGACAATCTAACAATGTCCAAACCAAAAAAAAAGTGTCACTTTCAAGTTACAAAATAAACACATGAAAAGCCTTGTCCAGCAAATTAATAGTGAAATAAGTGGCCAAAAAAGCCTTGTCTAGCAAATTAACGGCATAATCATATTATATCCCCTGCGCACAGAAAAATTAAAGGCTAAAACTTCATTTCCTAATTCAAACATTAAATATTTCAACTAATAGAACATCTAAAGGAATATTAAATTTTAAAATCAAGTGATATCCTAAAAGCAGTTAACATGAGAAACAACTCTTTCTAGCCAGACATCTGAATCATACATCAACTGTCCAGAAGCATTCGTCCTTCTCTCCACCATGTCTGCCGCCATCAACCAACACTATCTAGTAGCCAAACATCGCTCTGTCACCGGAAATTACCACCACTGTCTCCAAGATACTAATGTTCGAACATTAGATGTCAGATTTGAGTTACCTAATCATAAAAGCAGGAGTTAAGGCATCGATTCTTGCCTTTGTTGATGAAGACAGCCATATTGCAGAGAAAGGGCTCGCTGGAACCCTAATCAACTCACCGTAAATCTTCACAAGGCCATGTTAGTTTACTGTCATCGAAAACTCACTCCAACTCGGCCTGAATCAAACACGTGAATGCTCTTGATTTGACATAGAATAAGCACAACTCGAAAGGATATTGGGCCAATCATATATTCATAGCAGTTATCGATCCTAAAACCATACCTTTTTCTCGAACATATCCGCTTTTGAGGCTTCCGAGTATTCTTATTCTTCTTCTCCATGATTTTGTTCTCTCTTTGATTTGTGATATTCAAGCTAATTAGGTATTGAGATGGTCGGATACGTGAGAGATATTGATGATGACTGCAGTGGAAAGTGAACGGTGTGGATGGAATTATTGGGAGATCGGGTTTACAGAGTTTTTAGACTTAAATGCTTTGTTGGTTATGTGGTTTACGAAAATTGCAGACTTGATTCTTATGGTTCAGTAATTATATACTTGGTCCCAGTGGTTTTAATTTTTTCACTCGGGTGGTCCTTACCACTAGTTAGATTTTTTATTTAAGTCTATGTGAAATTACTATATTACCCTTAAATAATTAAAAAAAAACATAAAAAGGAGGACCCACTACTCATCTTCTTCATCACTCCCCCCCTTTCTTTTTCAAAAACCCAGTCACCACCACACCAATACCACCACCACCTCTCCTTCACAACCTGCAACCTCTACCTCCACTGTATACCCACCTCCTCCGCCGTCACTTTCGACCACCGCCACCGTAAACCCACCACTAACACCATCACCTTCAACCCACCACCTCAGCCATCATCTTCAACCCACTGCCTCCACCTTCAGACCACCTCCGCCGTCACCGTAAACCCACCATTACCACCATCACCTTCAACCCGGATGAACCCCAATGAGCCCGCAGTTGAGTTCCGGTGCAATCCAACCACCAATGAGTACAGGTAATCGAGATGCTCTTTGTCCTGCAAGCCCGCAATTAAGCTCACAGACTATGGGTTCTGTGAGTAGTATGACTAATTCACCAATGGATATGCAGGGTGTTAATAAGATTAGCTAGCCCTAATTCTATTGTTTCTTTTTCAAATCTGGACTTTTACATGAGATTTACACCTTCACATGTTCTACCGAGCAGCTTTTCCGGTCGTCGGAAGTTATGAACTGGTGGTGGAGGGTTGAAGGAGGCGGTGGATATGGAGGGGGCTGATCGTGGCATTGGAGGTGGTGGTGGGTTGAAGGTGGCGGTGGATTGATCGTGGCGATGGAGGTGGTGGTGGATGGACGGTGAAGGTGGTGGTGGATTTGAAAGAGACAGGAGGAAGAAGATGGTGTTGTTGTGGTTTTAGAGGGAGAAAAGAAGAGTGTGTGAGAGAGAGGGGGGGATCAGGGTGAAGAAGGTTTTTAGTTATTTATTTATTTTTTTGTTTTTTAATAGTAAGGGCAGTGTGATAATTTCACATAGACTTAACTAAAAAATCTAACAAAGGTTAGTGGTAAGGACTACCGGAGTGCAAAAATTGAAACTACTGGTACCAAGTGTGTAATTAGTGAACCATTAGGACAAAGTCTTTAATTTTCGCAAACCACAGGGACCAACCAAGCATTTAAATTGAACGGTGTGGATGGAATTATTGGGAGATAGGGTTTACAGTGTTTTTAGGGTGGGTTTAAATTTTGAATAGAAGAGCCCAAATTTGGTTTTTAATTTTGAATCCACTGTTTTGAATTTCGATTTCCCCTTTCATCTGCATTGGCATCCCTGCTTTTTGCTTTTATATTTGTCTTTTACTACATTGCATTGAATCATTGTACAATATGCTTTCAAAACTTGTACATGTTGAAAAAGTGGCAAATGACCAAAGTTGCCCTTCTAATATGCATATTATATATAGTATATATATATATATATATATATAGTGAAAGTGTATTGTACAATTAGGCTTAACTTACGCTGTGTACGCTGGTGAAATTATAACATGCGTGATTATTTTTATAACATGCGTGATTAGGTTTTTTACTACATTCGTGATTTCTGATTTTGTACAAGCGTGATTATGTTCATGCGGGATTATGATTTTCAACATGTGTGATTATGGTTTCCAACATGCGTGATTAGGGTTTTTGGGTTTTATAACGTGCGTGATTTCCCAGCGTACACATCGTACATTAAGGAACATTGTACGTTAACCAACCCCCATATATGTATATGTATATGTATATGTATATGTATATGTATATGTATTAGAATGTTAGTTTTTCCCTCGTCGATTGAATTATAAATTCGTGCGCCTTCATCGTCATCAAAGAACGCACCCATTGTGGGTGAATCTCTACCAATTCCCCGTTTTAATCATGTTTTGGGGTGTATCATGTGTCGTATAATTCTTTATTTTATTTAAACACTTGTGCATACATGGGTTTGGCTACAAATTTCAAATTTCCTAAAATGTGTAAATTTATAATACATTAAAATTTCAGCCATAAAACACACCTAAAACCATATTGAAGATTACTAAACCACCATATTCAAATCATAATAATCCATAAAAACTTTAAACACATAATCGTTGAATTATTAATATAAAACACAATATTCTAACCAACATAAAACACAATAATGTTTATCATTCGATAATTAAAACCTTATCATTTGAAACACAAAAGACTACCCACATATATAATGTTTTAGTAATATTCAATTAAATTTTGTGGGTTTTGAGTATACATAAAAGAAATCTCAATTTGTAATTTAACTCATAAAAATGTCATAATAATTTATTTCACGTGCACGTGGAAAAATGTTATAATAATTTATTTTAAAGTTGTATTGGATATTAACATAAGTAGTTCTTTCCAATTTTCAGCTTTATTATAATAATAATAATAATATATTATGTTTCCTTTACTTTCTCATACAAAATTATAGATTTTACCATGAAAATAAATTGTATATAGGATAATTACACATTTTGTCTTTTATGTTAACATCATTTTTCATGTAATGTTCTTTGGTGTGAAAATTGATGAATTTTGTACTTAACGTTTCAAAATCTTGCACGTTACGTCCTTTAGCCCTAATCAAGTTAGATTTTTTTGTTAAATCAGTTCACCTAAGGGCATTTTAGTCTTTTTACCCATTTATGTAATATTATTTAAAAAAAAACAAAATATTTTTATAATTATTATTATTATTATTATTATTATTATTATTATATTTCTACAACTCTCTTTCTCTCTCTACCACACACTCTCTCTCTCTCTCACACACACACACCCTTCAGCCAAGATCCCACCTACCACCTCCCACCCCCACTACCCACCCGCCACCACCACCTCAACCACCCGCCACACAACCACCTGCCATCAACCCGCCATCCATTACCTCAGCCACCCACCACCATATTCTTCATCACAAAAGCCAACCATTCCGACTATCATAAAACCACCATCGACCTCCATATCGTCATAAAAAACCCTAACTACTCAGATCGGGATGATGGTGGTGGTTAGGGTTTTGGGTTTTCGCAAATCTGAACGGTGGTGGAATGAGTGTTTGGATGATGGTGGTAATGGGGGTTGTGTGATGATTGTGATGGTGGTGGTTAGGTGTTTGGATGATGGTGGTGGTTGGGTGTTTGTGGTGGTGGTGGCAGGTAGGGGGTGGCAGATGGTGTGGGTGCATACCGGTGGTTGTTGTTGGTAGATGTGGAGGTGGATTTGAGAGTGGTAGGGGTGGTGGCAGATGGTGTGGATGGGGACAGTGGTTGTTGGTTGTAGATTAGGGGTGGATTTGAGAGAGGTGGGAGCAATGGCAGATGGTGTGGGTGGGGGAGAGTGGTTGTGGTGGCAGTGACAGGTAGGGGTAGCGGGTGGCCGAGGGGGTTGATGGTGTTATGGGATCTTGAGTGTGTGTGAAAGAGAGTGTGGTAGAGAGAGAGTGTGTGTATGTGTGTTAAAGAGTGATTTAATAATAATAATAATAAATAAAATAATGAGCTAAAAGAACCAGATCTAATAAAAACATATAACTGGGTTAGGGCCAAAGGATGTAACGTGCAAGATTTTAAAACTCGTCAATTTTTGCGCCAAAGGGCACCGTCTGAAAAATGGTGTTAACATATAGGACAAAATGTGTAATTTACCCTTGTATATATCTTTAACGTTATTAATATATATTTTTCTTAGGTTTTAACCAATTTATTCACATATTAAACAAATTAAGTCGTTTTAATTAATTCCATAGTTAACATTGTTAGGATCTGAGTTTCTTTGTAACTTGTAAATTAAGCAAACAACTACATAAACAATTTATAATCTGTAAATGCATGTATGATAAAACAAAGGTTGGGAATCCATTTATCGAAGACTTATTTATATTGAACTCAAATAGTTACAAATACAGCACAATTGATTTACATAAAATCCCCCTCAGCTGATCATTCACAATTGGTTCGTACAAAAGGAATAAAGTGATGTTGGATCTCAAACAAATGAGATCTATTTGTACAGAGTACATAACCTCTATCCGTGATCTACAGTGACATTTAAAATCTAACAGAAAAGATTCCAAAGATGTTAGCAAACATCTGTGGGAATCTAACATTTTGTTCTAACTATGCTAAACACTGATAAAATAAATATTATTACATTGGGAGACATTTGTTTGGACTATCCTCTGCTGCCTTGATTTAAACATCTGTTTGGCAAGACAGATGTTTGGTCTTCATCAGACCTTTGGCTTCAACAGACTTTGTTTCTTCTTGGACAGTTGTTCCAAGGATTTAATCAGTGGTTTGCTTGTCTTCAACAAATTCTCTAATTTAGGTGTTCAAGATTCACTATCTTTAGGAGGAGTCTTTGTATCAGGCTGCTGTTTATTGAACTTCGAAAAGTTGTTTGGAATGTTTTGGCTTTCCAATATCATATGTTCTTTTATAGGTCCAACAATCTCCCCCTAGAACAGATGATGCCAAAACTCATCTTTATTATATTAATCTTTATTTCCCTTAAATTCTTCGTCTGATTTGGCTTTTGAATTGTTTTGCTCAAATTTTCGGAAGAGTCATCTAGATCCCTTTAACAATTTTTAGGCCAAAAAGTCTTTTTAGTGTGATCTTTTACACTCATCCATTTTCTCTTTTGATTTATTTCAATTATATTGGCCTCACACTGTTGAATCTTTTGAGCTTGAAGGCTGTTCTGGGTCGGAAGTTATTGGAAGAGATATAATTCAAGTGGGGGAAGAATGGGTGAGTTGATAGTGGAAGTGTGGTGGTTGTTGTGGTAGGTGGTTTTGTGGTGGTAATGGTGAGTGGTAGAGAGGTGGTAGATGGCTCTGTGGTGATTTTTATGGGTGAATTTTGAGGGGTTTCTTCATCATCTTCTTGAATGATAAATCCTGATTTTTGACCCCTTTTGTAAGGTGTGGGAGTTTTTGATGATGGTGAAAGGAATGGATAGGTGATAGTTTTCTTTTAAGTACCCCTTTAGGGATACTTTTAGAAACATGTAAAGTTTGTTGTGATGAGGGTGTAAGTGTTGTTGAGGTGGTGATGGATGTAACCCATGTTGTCATTTTTTGAGTGGTAACAAATGTTTGATATGGTGATTTGGATGGGGGCAATGGTTTGAAGGGAGCAGTGGTTTGGATAGTAGTGGCAGATGTTTGACTTACATCAGATGATTGAGGCTTAGCCTGTCTTGTAGGTTGCCTTCTTGTGGAAGATGTAGAAAATGATGGAGTTGATGAAGGGCCAATGTTCTGTTCATAGTTTTCTTTGTGTCTTCTTGAACAACAACAAGGGTTTTGTTTTCCCTTCTTTCCCTTCTTTGTTCTTTCTCCAAAGCAGCTTCTCTTTTTAGCCTCAAAAGTGTCAGGCCTCTTTTAGGCTTTCCTGACATGTGGAGGAAGCTTCCTCATGCCTTCTTCATCCCCCTTTTTGGCATCCACCATTTGTCTTATCAACTCTACTTGCATGTTATATTTTTCTTCAGCAACTTGTTTTTGAAGGTGTAGGTATGGTTGAATATGTGCCCACATTTATTTAGCAATGTCTGCATTTGATGATAGAGCTTTAGAGTTTTCTACCAAAGTTTTCATCATTTCCTTGACTTCTTCAACTGATGACTCCAACTTGGTGACTATCTCCGTCAATTCAGGATAGTTTAATCCATCACCTAATTTAATAAGATCATTTGAATTCCCACCTGAGGTGGTTAAACTTGGTTTTAACCAAATGCCCCTTGTTCTTGGTACTAGGGACTTCCAACTGGTGAAGAGACTATTGTCTCAACAATTGTTGCCGTTAAGGGGGTCTTAATAATGTAACCATTGTCCAAATATGAGACTGTTGTCTCTACGGTTGTAGTAGCTGCCCCACTTGAAGTACATGTCTGTGTCTCTTGGGACACATGAGAAGTTGCCTCATCTGCTTGAGGGATAGTAATGATCCCTGAACTTGCCCTAGTCACTTGTAGAAGTGTACTATCTGTGATTTGTTGTTGAGAGGAACTAGGTATGTGCAAGTCAGTTGCAATTGCATCAAGCAATCTTTGGAAAGATGATGGAATATTGGTAGTGGGTGAAGGTGTGGAAAGCGAAGCAGCCCTGGGAGAGGGGCTTGATGTCACACCCCAACCTATGGTGGAAACATCGGGGCGGGACGAAATAGATTGAAAGAGACTTCATAACTAACTGTGACAATATTTAATAACCAAGATTTCATTGCATACTAGAACAAGGTACAATGTTTGGAAGCAAAGATACAATACTTGAACAAGGAAAATAAAATACAAGTACTAAAATTAAAAATGGGTTTGTAGTCAATCCTACTAGATTCCGTTAATCATCATCATCATCATCAATTTCATGCAATACGTATTAAAGTATAGGTTAATACATGAAGTATTTGCAAGCATACAAGTTTATTTACTAGCATAAGTATAAAAATGCTTAAACGAATCCACATGGCATAAATGTAGTCTAGTCATATCATACCAATACTAGCATGCAATCCTACTTGTCAAACCAAAGTTTCCCACTAGCGTAATCTTGTCGTAGCAACGACAAGACCATTTTGTTTACTTAACATGACCTCAAGAATACGAGCGGTGCGTTAATCCTATAGCGCTATACATGTTAAGGGAGGCTTGATTGTAACACCTCGAAAAATTTCGCCTAATAACATTCCGACACATGTCCCGAAAATTCTTGGTGGCCACGTGTAACCGAGAGGGACTAAAAGACGCCGTCATGTTATTTTAATAACCTCCGAACGAGCATCGGAAAAGTCGGAGGATCAAAAGTGGAAAAATGCCAAATTTCAATTTTTCTGAAGGTCCTTGCGGACCGTAACCATATATGGTTACGGACTGTAAGGTTAAACAAAACATTGTTTCAGTAAGGCGGTTACGGACTGCAAGCCTTTATAGTTATGATCCGTAACTAATTCAAATCTGTGGGCGCCAGAGGTCCTTACGGACCGCAAGGCAAAACCCTTATGGTCCGTAAGGGAATGCCAGAGGCAGATTGTTGGCAGCTTGCTGTCCTGCCACCTTTTTACGCCATTGCCACTCCCCTCCTGCTTGATACACGTCCCAAAACACTTGTTTGCATCTGGGAACAAGCCTCAACACATGTCATGATCTTGTGCTTGGCCTTCAAGTATAAATAGGTGATGCCTTGCATCACTTTGACTTGCTCATTCTCAAAATCCTTCTCTCTTCATTCTCTGGAGGTTCCTGACCCTTGGGAGCTTCCTAATTAGTCTATTTTCGTTCCAAGGACCTTAAGTAATTGTCCTTACCTCCCTCTTTCAGTTTTATATTAAGCCTAAGTCAAAGCGTTGACATAAAAACGCTTTGACTTTGAGCTAAGACCATTATGGTCCAGCCAATGTTCGTAACAAACATGGCAACGTGATCATAATAAGGTAGGTGATAACCCCCAAGAGGGCACCTCTGATTACCATGTTTACTTGGTCAATTGACGGGTCAAAGTTATGTTAATAAAAAGTCAAACGGGTCAGTTTTGAAATAAAATCATAACTAGTAACGTAGATGTTATAAAACCTGTTTTGACACTCTAATAACTTGGTAATAATTATAGGAACATGTGGGAACATGTTCGGCTTGTCAATCCCCGGTCTAAGGTCGGTTCGCAACCGAAAGTCGCAAAAGTTGACTTTTGCTTTGACTTTCAGTTCTGACCCGATTTAGCAACCTTAGCTAAAGTCATAAGTCGCATTATGACCATGTTATAGTATACTATAACCCTCTGGAGTTATAGAACACGGTCATGTAGTAATTCAGGTCATTATGCAAGTACCCGTTAAATATGCCTAAAACGCCCTTTTGACGTTTAAAATGGTTTAAACATAAACTTGACATCAAAATACAATACCTACTGATGTAATATCATTATTAGGATTATTTGGCATAATCATTGAAGTTGCAAACTGAGTTTAAGCTGTAGTTCGCATATTATGTCCTTAAATGGCGATATTGCCCTTTCGGCACTTTAAATGGGTTTTAAACATTTTAATGGACCAAAACCTTGTACTTACTGATGTAATATATCTATATATATATATATATATATATATATATATATATATATATATATATATATATATAAACATATTTTGGTCATACAAACCTGGTCACAACAACAGTTTCACTTAAATACCATTTAAATCGTCATTTAGCGACTTAATCGTCGTTTCGGCGCATAATATGGTTTAAAACCATATTAAAGCATAAAGGCTTGATACCTACTGATTTCAAAACATGTTTTCAAAGTTTTAACAGTAGGTACATGTCCCAAACTCAGATTCCCAAATAAGTCATCGAATTATGTGTGAAATGACCAAATGCCCTTCCGGGACATAGTTTGGTCTTAAACTATAAACCACACATATAATTGATATCCTACTGATATAACATCATAAAATAAGTGTTTTTACAGAATGTTTATGACAATAACATCAGTTTACAAATACGCTCATTTATTACATTGTAAAATGACCAAATTGCCCTTTTAAGGCATAGTTTGATTTTAAAACCATAACGGGCCAACATATTGATAACTTACTGATATCTTAACATATTTTAAACGTAATGGCATATGGAACTTGTATAGGACTCACCCGATTACCCGGTTTCGCTTATATGCATACGGTTAAACCTACGTAACTAGTTTACGTAATCTAACCGAAACGGGTTTAACCATATCGAAATATTCTCAAAAGCCAGAATGTAAAATGGTGACCCATATTGTACAAGTCCTAGTACTTGTCGGGTCCAAAATACATTCTTTTCCGGTCATCGCTTAATCTAGCGTTTCGTACCGTTATCTTATTTTAAGTTAGCCGGTCTAAGTCAATGACTAAATAAAGACCCGCAAGCTAATCGGTTTAAAACCCTCCATTCCAGACTAGTGGCTTCCAGTAGATTGTTCCTGAGCTAGTTATTTTGATTACGGCTGTGCTTTGCTTATTTTCTTATTTACTAAAGATTTTGCAAGCCAGGTAAATACTTTAACTTATTTTCCCTTATACGGGCTTGGGATATGGTATAATAATACCGCATGGTTGGATATGGGATCAAAGACCAATGAGTCGGGAATCCAAATAATCCATTTTAATTCGTATTGCTTAATATTAAACATTTTGGGGTTAAAATGACCATGTCCTGGATATTTACGGCTCATTAAATTGTAAATGGCCACGACATAAGCACGGGGTGTACCCATACACCTAACAGATGCTAAAATAAATTATAACCCACTAGGGGTGTACTTATTAAAGGTATAAAGTGGTGTGTCAATTAATCGTGTTCCCGACATAGTTTTCGGGCTCTAAATGTATTATTGGCATGTAAAACTGATAACATGAAAACAATTTATCCCAAGTTATTTATTAAACAAAGTACCATTGTGTACACTAAATTTTTTTGAAATTTTTCAAAATGAGTCGGTTAAATGTATTTACCAGTGAAATCCGACGTATTTTCAAAAGACTAAGCGCAGGTGACAAGTATACGAAATTAGGCTGGAAGTGCTCGGTGAAGCTTAAGAGAAATTGCAACCATTTGCTTAGAAGGCCTTAGTCTGTTAAATTTCCTTTTATAATCACATTTCAATCCGCATGTGGATCTAATTACAAGCGTTGTACTTATTTTTGAACTTTGAACATTCAAGCGTTTGTAATAGTAATTATCCAGACTTCCGCTGTGTTTTATTGTATTGTTTGGTAATGACGATATCAACTTGCGTCACGATATTCCCCAACCGGGCCCACCGGGTTACACGTGGAATTAGGGGTGTGACAAGTTGGTATCAGAGCCAACTTTAGAGTGAATTAAGCACTAGCCATTTGTGTTTAATCTCGAGAATACATATTAACACATATCTCTTAGACTTCCGAGTCTAGACTTTGACCTAGTTTTAAATCATTTTCCGTCTTATTATTCTAGCCTTGTATTTTGTTTAACTTGTTTTTGAATCAGGAATAATGCCACCTAAATTTAGACGTGGAAGAAAAGGCAATGGGCCCATGAGGGGTGGACCCTCTATGACCGGACCATCTTTCAAACCACCTTTCAGACCCTCTCTAGCCGAAGCAGCTGATTTGCCTGATCACAATCCATACGAAGGATCCAGAGACTCATCGTCTCCATTTGAACCATATAGACATTCCATTTCGCACGAATACTCCCCGACCCAATCACAATCCCAACATTCTTACCATTCTCACCATTCCCACCAATCACACCATTCTCATTCTCATTCTCATTCTCACCAAGAGTTCTTTAACTTCAACTTTGTCAACCCCGTTAACCAACCCTTATCTGAAACCTCTCCAGTCGACTCGCTAACACATATGGAGGAGGATTCCGATCCGGAGGAATTTCCCCAAACTGGATCATATGGTCATCCCATCGAGCTGTCTAGTGGCTCGAACTCTTTGGCGGGATCTCCGTTTCGAGGTCCCGATGATTATGAACAAAGATGGGCACAATATGTGTTCGTCAACACACCCTCATACCACAACACTCCCCAACATCATGCTCCATCACCACATCCTCAAATCGAGGATGTAGATATGCAACAGGTGGATCAATCTCAGCCACCACCTGAGTCATCATCATAACCACGCCGAAGGCATGGAGCACGTATGTTGGTGCGTGCCGGTCAAAGGTCGGGCTCGCACCACCTTTGCCACGATCTTATCCAGTTATCCCGGAGGACCCGCAAATGGGTGGGCCCTCAAACACATCACCAGTGGTGGAACCCCCGCCACAACCAGCTGTTGAGCCTCAACCTCAACCACCTCTACCACCGCAGGATTTTGCCCATCTAATACATGCTTATACAGGCCCGTCAGGGTTTAACTCTGCCGACCCTCCCGGCTTGTATAACTACATCCACCATGGTCTTTAGCAGGATCCTTATTATGATGCGGTCATTCATAATACCTTTATCATTCCTCTTACCCTAATTACCCACCTCCTTATGCTACTACTGGGCATCCTCCTTATGGATATCCGTATCCAGTTGCGCCTCAGCCGCAACCACCTCCACTTCATCCTCAACCCCAATCGCAAGCACCACTTGAGGCTATTAATGAGGCCTTAGATCAGGTCAGAGAAATGCGGCAACAAGTTAAGAAGTCGGAGAAGAAAACAACCAAATTTATCAAGAAACTTTATAAAGTTGTGAAAAGTAGGAAGGATGACTAGTTTTGTATTTTCATATATGTAACTTAAATTCCAAAAGTCCCTACGAGGACATTGTTATTTTCTTTTAAGTCCCTGCGAGGACATTGTTATTTCTGTTAAGTTCGTACGTGAACTACTTTTGTTATTTCAAGTCCTATATAATAGGCAATTGTGTATTGTTCCTTCTAATAAGATTTTCTTTGTTATATATTTCATTCAATCATCATCATGATTTTATTCATATTTTATTGATACGCTATATTATCCCAAAATCTATCAGCCAATGACTATGATCAAATAGATTGGCAAATGAAAATTTTGGAAGAAACCTTCTGTCTAGCAAAGGTGAACAATGTTCAACTTCCAATTTTATCATTTCTCTGTGTCAAACTCACAATGGGAGTTAACTCTTAAATCCTCGTGATAAAATTGTCACATTAATCAATTTGGTAAATGACAATGTTCACACCTTATCGCCTAAATGATCAAGTTAGATCTTGGCTAAAATATTCAAACACTCAATAGTTGAGTAAAGCCAATGTGCAATAATACAGTAGTGACGCTCGATGCACTATTTGATAAATTTTGGATTATGTCCAATCTAAAAATGCCTATGATGGTCCTCTGAGACCTAGGATATATATATATATACATACCACATCTTTTATCTAAATTCTGTATGGTCATAGAACCATGTCGTGAAAAAGGGTACACCATAGTAACTGACCAAATTCATCTCGATATTTATAAGTAAGTTGCAACAATGGTGGACACTAATGAAGTAAACAGTAAGCGCAATGATGACAACGCCAATGAGAATATAATCATAAGTAAGATGACTTGAGAGACCTTATTATCGCAGAAGTTGGAAAAGCCTTGAAGGATAGGTCTGAACGGCAACCCGAGTCGAGTGCTTCTCGCTCCAAGCCTGTTTCTAAACCTAAATCTCAGCCTAGTCAGCCAAAACCAAAGAAGAGTGAGGCACACTCTTTGAATGTGAAGAGTGATGAGCATCACAAGAAACCAAATGTTGATGGTGATGGTTGCTCCTACAAGTACTTTGTGTCTTGTAGCCCCCGCGATTTTAATGGGGAAAAAGGAGCCGTAGAATGTTTAAGATGGCTAGATGAAATGGAGACGGTAGTGGATATCAACGGCTGCGCTGATAAGAACGTTGTTAAGTATGTATCTCAATCATTCAAGGGTGATGCCCTTATATGGTAGAAAGCCTTAGTCCAGTCTACGGGCAAGGTTCATCTCTACAACTTGAGTTGGTCCAAGTTTGTAGATCTAGTAAAGGATACATGCTGCCCGCCTCACGAGGTGGAGAAAATCGAGTCAGATTTCCTAAATCTGACTATGAAGAAAATGGATTGTCGGAAGTTTGTCACTGACTACAACTCTCTCTCAAGGCTAGTGCCTTATTTGGTTACCCTGGAGCCCAAACATATTGCACGTTTCATTAATGGGCTAGCTCCTGAAATCAGGAGTATGGTTAAAGCGGTGCAGCCTGGCACCTACAAATCGGCTGTAGAGTTATCCCTCTCCCTCACACAGGATTACGTGAGGCAAATGTCAGTTAAGACTGACAATGATGGGAAGCGGAAGCAGGAGGACAGCAACTCCCAGAGGTTTAACAAAAAGGGTAAACATGGGTTTAGCAAGGATAATCAGAAATCGGGCGACAAACCCACTTGTAAGACATGTGGGAAACAACACTATGGCCAGTGTCACTTAGATAAAAAACCAAAGCAGTGCAATATCTGCAAGAAAATAGGGCATCGGTCACATGAGTGCCGAAACATAAAGGATGCTACCTGTTTTGGATGTGGTGAGAAAGGCCACATCAAGACGAATTGCCCTAAGGCAACTACCGAGGGTAAGGCCAGAACCAATGAAGCAAAGAAAGGCACTGCTAGTGGTTTCAAATGAATGCCAAGGAAGCTGTGAATGATAGCAATGTTATAACAGGTACGTTCCTTATCAACGATGCTTTTGCTAGAGTTCTTTTTTATTCGGGCGCCGACAAATCGTTTGTAGATCATAAGTTTAGTGAACTATTAAACTTGCCCGTAAGAACTCTAGACATAACTTATGAAGTAGAGCTATGGAACTATAGAAACCGCTTCTTCCATTCTTGACGGATGCTTCATATCCATCAAGAATCACCCAATCCATGTCTCCCTTCTACCCATGAAACTGGCGGGATTCGATGTAGTCTTAGGCATGGACTGGTTATCGCGTAACCAAGCTTGCATTGCCTGCGATAAGAAACTCATTGAAATCAAATCCCCGTCGGGTAAAATCCTTACTATTCATGGAGACAAACACTTTGGATTGCCCGATAAAGCTGTTCTGCTTAAGGCATCCAAATGTATGCGGAAAGGTTGTGTCATCTACATGGCACAAGTCACCATTGATGAACCCAAACCAAGGATTGAAGATATTCCTATCATCTCTGAATACCCAGACGTGTTCCCAGAAGAATTACCTGGCCTACCTCCTGATAGGCAGGTAGAGTTTCGAATTGACATCATACCTGGAGCAGCTCCCATAGCTAAAGCTCCATATCGTTTAGCGCCAACCGAGATGAAAGAAATGAGAACCCGACTGGATGAACTCTTAGAGAAAGGTTTTATTCAACCTAGCTCTTCGCCTTGGGGATCACCTATCCTATTCGTTAAAAAAAAGGACGGATCAATGCGAATGTGCATTGACTACCGTGAACTCAATAAGATAACGATCAAGAATCGTTATCCTTTGCCCAGGATCGACGACTTTTTTGATCAATTGCAAGGTGCAAGCTACTTCTCGAAGATTGATTTAAGGTCAGGATATCACCAACTTAAGGTTAGAAACGAATATGTTCCGAAAACTGCTTTCAGAACCATATATGGACATTACGAGTTCCTAGTGATGCCTTTTGGGCTCGCTAATGCACCTGCAGCATTAATGGACCTCATGAATAGAGTCTGCAAGCCATACTTAGATAAGTTTATCATTATCTTCATAGACAACATACTTATCTATTCTCGAAATCGATCCGATCACGATAAACATTTAAGGTGCATTCTCGATATACTACGTTAGGAAAAGCTGTATGCAAAGTTTTCCAAATGTGAATTCTGGCTCCGTGAGGTTCAGTTCCTTGGTCATGTAGTGACTGAACGTGGTATCCAAGTGGATCCTACAAAGATAGAACCGATAATGAATTGGGAAGCACCAAAGACACCTTCCGAGATACGTAGTTTCTTGGGATTGGCTGGTTATTATCAAAAATTCATTGAGAACTTCTCACGAATAGTCGCTCCTTTGACAATCTTAACTCGTAAAGATGCTAAGTTCAACTGGGGTCCAAAGCAGCAAGAATCCTTCGAAACTTTAAAACATAAGTTAAGCAATGCCCCAATGCTAACTTTACCAGAAGGCGTAGAAGAATTTGTGGTTTACTGTGATGCATCGCACACGGGTATTGGATGTGTGCTTATGCAAAGAGGCAAAGTGATTGCCTACGCATCACGACAATTAAAAGTGCACGAGAGAAACTACACCACTCATGATTTGGAGCTAGGTGCGGTAGTATTTGCACTTAAGATATGGAAACATTATCTATATGGAACAAAGTGTATCATCTACACTGACCATAAAAGTCTTCAACATCAGTTCAATCAAAAAGATTTGAACACGAGACAACGTCGTTGGATGGAAACACTTAACGACTATGATTGTGAGATTCGATACCATCCAGGAAAAGCGAACGTAGTCACTGATGCACTTAGTCGCACGGAAAGAGTCAAACCTTTAAGGATCAATGCCAAGAGCATTGCACTGAAAAACAGCTTGAACGAGAAGCTACTAAATGCTCAAAAGCAAGCCATGTCAGAGGACAACATTGCTAAGGAAGGATTAGGTGCAACTGTTGATCAATTAGCATCTATAAAGGATGGAATGTTCAGGTTGAACGATCAGATCTGGGTTCCGATCTTTGGAGGACTTAGAGATGTAATCATCCAAGAAGCACATAATTCTAAATATTCGGTTCATCCAGGAAGCGCCAAGATGTATCAAGACCTTAAGCCCAATTATTGGTGGATGGGTATGAAGAAAGATATAGCCAATCATGTAGCAAAGTGCTTGACGTGTTCTCAAATCAAGGCAGAACACCAAAAGCCGTCAGGACTCCTACAACAGCTCGAAATCCCAGTATGGAAATGGGAAATGGTAACGATGGATTTCATCACTAAGTTACCTAAGACCAAGCGTTGCAATGACACGATTTGGGTTATTGTGGATAGATTAACCAAATCGGCCCATTTCCTACCAATTAAGGAAACATATAGCTCCGATAAACTGGCTAAGCTTTATGTCGATGAGATTGTATCGTTGCACGGTGTGCCGATATCCACTGTATCTGACAGAGATACAAGATACACGTCTCACTTCTGGAAAAGCTTCCAACAATCTCTAAGAACGAGACTGAATTTTAGTACTGCTTACCATCCGCAAACTGATGGACAAAGTGAGCGTACTATTCAGACCCTTGAGGACATTCGAGCATGTGTGATCGACTTAGGTGGTAGTTGGGACGACCACCTACCCTTGATTGAATCCTCCTATAATAATAGCTATCATACGAGCATTAAAGCCGCACCTTTTGAGACTTTATATGGGAGAAAATGTCGGCCGCCTATTTTTTGGGCCGAAGTTGGGGAAGCTCAACTATCAGGTCCAGAGATCGTTCTAGAAACGAGAGAGAAGGTTGGACAAATTCTTGATCGTTTAAAAGCCGCAGGAGATCGACAAAAAAAGTTACGCCGATAAGAGGCGTAAACCTTTACAGTTCCAAGTTGGGGACAAGGTTATGTTAAAGTGTCACATTGGAAAGGTGTAATGCGCTTTGGGGAAAAGGGGAAGTTAAGCCCTAGGTACATTGGACCATTCGAAATAACCGAATGTGTCGGATCTATAGCTTACAAGCTTAAGCTACCCGAGAAGCTCAATGGAATCCATGATGTCTTCCATATCAGCAACTTGAAGAAATGTCTGGTGGATGAGTCCCTAGCAATGCCTCATGAAGATATTCAAATCGATGAAAACTTGCGTTTTATAGAGAAACCAATTGCGATCGAAGATTGGCAAGTTAAAAAGCTTCGTAGGAAGCACGTGCCTATTGTGAAAGTTAAATGGGATGCCCGCCGAGGTCCCGAATATACTTGGGAGGCCGAGTCCAATATGCGACAAAAGTACCCTTACCTATTTGAATAATCTCGAGGTCGAGATTTTTATTAAGGGGGTGAAGATGTAACACCTCGAAAAATTTCGCCTAATAAAATTCCGACATGTGTCCCGAAAATTCTTGGTGGCCACGTGTAACCGAGAGGGACTAAAAGATGCCGTCATGTTATTTTAATAACCTCTAAACGAGCATCGGAAAAGTCGGAGGATCAAAAGTGGAAAAATGCCAAATTTCAATTTTTCTGAAGGTCCTTGCGGACCGTAACCATATATGGTTACGGACCGTAAGGTTAAACAAAACATTGTTTCAGTAAGGCAGTTACGGACCACAAGTCTTTATGGTTACGGTCCGTAACCAATTCAAATATGTGGGCGCCAGAGGTCCTTACGGACCGCAAGACAAAACCCTTACGGTCCGTAAGGGACTGCCAGAGGCAGATTGTTGGCAGCTTGCTGCCCTGCCACCTTTTACGCCATTGCCACTCCCCTCCTGCTTGATACACGTCCCAAAACACTTGTTTGCATCTAGGAACAAGCCTCAACACATGTTATGATCTTGTGCTTGGTCTTCAAGTATAAATAGGTGATGCATTGCATCACTTTGACTTGTTCATTCTCAAAATCCTTCTCTCTTCATTCTCTGAAGGTTCCTGATCCTTGGGAGTTTCTTAATTAGTCTATTTTCATGCTAAGGACCTTAAGTAAGTGACCTTACCTCCCTCTTTCATTTTTATTAGGCATTAAGCCTAAGTCAAAGCATTGACGTAAAAATGCTATGACTTTGAGCTAAGACCATTATGGTCAAGCCAATGTTCATAACGAACATGGCAACGTGATCGTAATAAGGTAGGTGATAACCCCCAAGAGGGCACCTCCTGATTACCACGTTTACTTGGTCAATTGACGGGTCAAAGTTATGTTAATAAAAAGTCAAACGGGTCAGTTTTGAAATAAAATCATAACTAGTAATGTAGGTGTTATAAAACCTTTTTTGACACTCTAATAACTTGGTAATAAATATAGGAACATGTGGGAACATGTTCGGCTCGTCAATCCCAGGTGTAAGGTCGGTTCGCAACCGAAAGTCGTAAAAGTTGACTTTTGCTTTGACTTTCAGTTCTAACCCGATTTAGCAACCTTAGCTAAAGTCCTAAGTTGCATTATGACCATGTTATAGTATACTATAACTCTCTGGAGTTATAGAACATGGTCATGTAGTAATTCGGGTCATTATGCAAGTATCCGTTAAATATGCCTAAAACGCCCTTTTGACGTATAAAATGGTTTAAACATAAACTTGACATCAAAATACAATACATACTGATGTAATATAATTATTAGGATTATTTGGGATAATCATTGAAGTTGCAAACTGAGTTTAAGCTGTAGTTCGCATATTATGTCCTTAAATGGCGATATTGCCCTTTCGGCACTTTAAATGGGTTTTAAACATTTTAATGGGCCAAAACCTTATACTTACTGATGTAATATATATATTAACATATTTTGGTCATACAAACCTGGTCACAACAATAGTTTCACTTAAATACCATTTAAATCATCATTTAACAACTTAATCGCCGTTTCGGCGCATAATGTAACAACTCCAAATTTCGTTGTTAATTTTGTTTTACTTTATTTCCGTATAATTTGTTTATATCTACCGTTGTACTCCGAGATTCGGTTATGAGGAAGTTTATGTTAAGATAATATATTATATTGCATCTAATCGCTTATTAAACGTTATTTTATCGCAATCACAAGTAACTATGTTACTTTAATAGCCAAGTGGGTTATTGTTTAATGAACACTTGTGCCATCGCATCGCATCGCAAAACGCAGTTAATTATGTGGAATTATATTTTATGTGTGTTATATTTGTTCATGTTTGGTTACAATCGCTATCGTAACGCTTTCACTCGCACGAATCGCTAAATCACACTATTAAATCAATTAAAACGCTTAATATAACTATCTAATACGAACCGAATCGCCAAATGAACTCCTAACGCGAAATAATCGAACAAAACTTGGCCACTAGGTCAAATTCGGCCGAACTTCTGCATCACAAGTTCGCCCGAACTTGTCCAGGCCACCAGAGCTCAGCCTTTAAGCCAAGTTCGCTCGAACTTGGTTCCAATCCAAGGAAAATCACCAAGTTCGCTCGAACTTGTAACAAGTTCGCCCTAACTTGCTGTATCCAGCCTAATCTCTCACCTCACCTATAAATACTCAGCTCCTCTTCTCATTTGAACTTGCGGCAAGTTCGCCCGGAGCTCCCCAAAACCGAAACCCCTTGTTTTCTAAGTAAGAATCAACCCGTTTTCAAGCTACAACAATGTTTACATCGATTTTTGCACAAGGCTTTGCCTTCGTTTTCATCAAATCTCTTATGTTTACGAAAAACCTTCATCTTTTTATACAAAACTTCAGTTTTTCACTTAGATCTATGTTTAGAACTAAGTAAAACCTTCTAAACATCGATTTTTACACAATATTCATACTAAATGGCGTACTTTACACAAGCTGGACTAACCTGTACGAACCAACAAGTTCGCCCGGATTAGCCCAAGTTTCTGTAAAATGGCTATACTCGCTCCAAAAGACCTCTCCAGAGTGGCTTAAGGTTGGAGCGATGGACACTCGATTTTCTCAACAAACGACGCGAAAACGCACGATTTGGATGCCAAAACAGTCAAGTTCGCTCGAACTTGTCACCAGATTGGTGACCAAGTTTGCCCGAACTTGATCAAATTTGACAACAAATGTACAAGTTCGCCGGAACTTGTAATTCATTGACCAACACACAAGTTCGCCCGAACTTGTACTGATTCCAAGGAATCAGGACAAGTTCGCCTGAACTTGTGCTCCCTTCAAGAATAATAGCACAAGTTCGCCCGAACATGTACCCCAGGGTACAAGTTCGCTCGAACTTGTCTACTGTTCTTTCACCCGTTCACCGTTTCAGCATTTCGGAAGACTGATGCACTTCTATTCGCTTACAGGTTGATCCGGCGCTCTCCTCAACTCATCTCAGATCCCGAATCTCTCCTTAATCGCACCAACTGTGAGTATACTTGAACCCCTTTTACGCTTAAACGCACTTTTGGGTGTCACATATGTTCCTATATCAAGTCACATCACAGGAATCAAATGCTTATTCGCAATCCTGCTTATACATGACTATACGTGAAATCTGTTGAATTGTATGTGTTACTTGATTGCTTGTACGCCACCCTTAACATGATAGTATACTAGAGGTTGACCCGCCACCCGGAGGCCCGGGGTTGTTAAGACTCGCATTTTAATTCTCATTTATTTTCTCTTTAGGATGTGGACACTTGTTCGCATGCCTCGATCAATCGCGGTTTGTTGGTTTACTTGAATCTGGTAGATACATAGTTCACAACTCTTACGTAGGTCATGCGGTGTATGCTAAACGCTTTTATATCTATTATGTACGCAAAACCTGTAAGCTCACCTTTACTTAATTGTATTGACGTTTTATTTTAACATATGTGGCAGGTTGAGGATATTTGCTACGGATGCTTAGATTTAGAATTTGCCTTAGAAAATCATGTAATAGATATAGGGAAGATCGAATCGGATGTTATGTTTAAGAGATTATTTCTAATAATGTAATGATTGTTTGAGGATTATATGAGTTTGATAGTATGGGATGTTGGACGTTGAATATTGTCTCTTAAATAATTGTTATGGAATCTCATGATCCATCTGAGTCGCCTAGTGCCACACCCCGATGTTTCCGCCATCTGTTGGGGTGTGACAGATTGGTATCAGAGCCATAACTATAGGGAAAATTAGGTAGAACTGTCATGTTTGACCTAGTCTATAGTTAGGAAACCAAATCAGACCGTTATGCATCGATTAAACGCCAAAACTGATACGAACAGACAAGTTCGCTCGAACATGGGGGCAAGTTCGCTCGAAATTGATCAAGTTCGCCCGAACTTGACCAAGTCCGCCCGAACTTGTCAGTCCCCTACAATATCAAACAAGTTCAACTGGGATTGAGCAAGTTCGCTCGAACTTGACTTCAGGCTGATGCCAAGTTCGCCCGAACTTGACCAAAACCCTTGAGATGAACTTTTAAACATTGCTTTTCCTAAAGCAACCACAATGCACGCTGGAAGACGCTCGTATCACATAAAACGAGTGATCAAGTCGAGATTAGGTGTGAAAACCAAGAACTCTCGATAGGATCATTCACTCCGTGCATTCTCTCGCACGAGATACCTCCGTTGAGTTAGGAGTGATATCCAAACCTCGATGAGAACCTCCATTTCTATCTAGTGGAACTCCCGATTTGATCGGTGAACACAACCACAACTAGGAATGAAGTTGTTAAGTTAGGGGTGAAACCCGCATCTTAATAACTAGTTCCACTCCTCGATTTTCAATCTCACCAAAGTCTCGATTATTTCGATGACTCGGAACACGACGTAACTGGAAGGATAAATGTCGTTAACCGTTGTACGGCTAGAGCATTTGTCTATTAGGCCAAATCGTGTGTCTGAACTCAGAGAATTTTCGAACCACTTTGGGTAGTCACTGTCTCAAAACCCAGGACGCTCCAAAATTGATTTAAGCCTACAATCATCGATTTTACGCATCATCGAGTTTATCTATAATTTATGTGTTTGAATTTATGGATTTTATGACTTCTCGCTTTATTGATTCTCGATTTATCGCCTTTACGCTCCATCGATGTATGGACTACTCGCATAGCCCTCGCAATCTAAAACGCTAATTAATCACCAACCAAACTAATCGCGCAACTCGCCTACGCTCATGAGGACGTTCGTGCCTCATACGCAGCTTTACTAGCTTATTACGCTTATATCTCGCATCTCGAACGCGCTACGCTTTACATATAAGAAGGTGAATACGTGCAAAGTATATGTTTACATGAATTATGTGATTACGTGCTTATGTGTTATGTGTTTATGTGCATACGTGTTTGACTGCTTACGTGTTTACTTGCCTACGTGTTTATATGATTTTATACCTTACTTGAATAATAATAATAATAAGTAAACTTTTGAACATAAACCTACTATAATCGCATCTCATCCAATCAAATCCTTCATGCAGATGTCTTCCATGGGATCTCACACGCGGAGGAACATCCAGCGCAACAACGCCGATAAGCGCATCGCTTCACTGGTAGCCAAGCAGATGGCTAAAGTCATTCCCTAAATTGTCAGCGAGATCCATGTTGTTAGCAGCAACTCATCCGTTGACTCTAAGAATGATGCGCCAAAGACTTCGTTCAGCTTCAAGCAATTTAAAGCATGTGGACCCCTTACTTTCTCTGGCACTGAAGGACCGAGTGCTATGTTTCACTAGTTCGAAACTATCGAGGTTACTTTCCACCAAAGTGGATGCCCCGAAGCTCCGCACACTATAAACGCCACAGGCGTGTTCCAATCAAGGGCTCTCGATTGGTGGACAGCGGAGCGCAACAAGCGCGAAACGACGAAGCTTACGGGCTCACTTGGGAGGAACTCAAGGGAATCATGGTGAAAGAGTTTGTCCTCCACATGAGATTCAAAAGCTGGAGAATGAGTTCTGGGATATCAAACAAGACGGTCCAGACAACGCTGGTCTAACAGCTCGTTTCAAGCAGCTGAGTATCATCTGTCCCGGTCAGGTGGACACTACCGAGAAAGCAATCAAGAAATATCTGCGTGCTTCACCCGATTGCGTCGCTGATTTTATTCAAGCTGCACGCCCTGTCACTATTGAGGAAACTTATCAGTTAGCCGCAGAGATCAACGACAAAAGGGTTCAGGATGGTTATTTCAAGAACAGCAAAGTCGCCAACTAGGCAATCAAAGTCCAGTAACCGAGGTCGCAAGCGAGAGAACCCGAGCAAGAACTGTGCACTTATCGCACCACTAAATCCTCAGCCGCTTCAGTCTGCTACACCAAACGCACCACCGACAAAACGTGCGTATACTGGTCCTCGCCCTTTGTGCTCTAAGTGCACTTATCACCACGCGGGTTGGAGGCAATTCCGTTTCTGCACCAACTGTAATATCTACGGCCACTTTACCATTAGCTGCCGTAGTGGTCCTCGCCAGCCAGCTCCTCAAGCTCCAGCAGCACCAGCTCTACCAGCTCCACCTCGTACTCCTCAGGCCAATCTGCAACAGCTCCAGCAGCAAGCGCTAGCCCCAAAGGCACGTGCTTGCTACACTTGTGGTGACCCAAACCACTTCAGTAATGTCTGCCCTAACAGAGCCGTGAAGCAAGAGCCTCAGCAGCAACAACCACAGGCTGCGCATGGATGAGCCTTCAATCTCAATCATCGCCAGGCTCAGAATGACAACAATGTTGTCAATGGTACGTTCCTCGTTAAGGATATTTATGCTTCATATTTATTTGATACTGGTGCCGATAATTGTTTTGTATCGTTAGAATTCGAAAAGGTTTTAAAATGTAAACGCACTAAACTCCCAAAGACTTTCGATGTTGAAGTCGCCACCGGAAGAACCGTTACCGTTAACTCCGTCTTATGTGGTTGTTCTCTCGATCTCAACAACCACATCTTCTCGATAAATCCCATACCTATGCAATTAGGTAGTTTCGATATCATAGTAGGCATGGATTTTATTCGTGAAAATCATGCTGAAGTTGTTTGCTTTGATAAAATGATTCGGTTTCCTCTTCCTAACGGTGATCAACTCCATGTTTACGGTGAAACTCCCTCAAAGAAGTTGATGCTTTTGTCATGTACCCAAGCGAATAAGTGCCTACGCAAGCAGTGCATCGCTTTTCTCGCCCACATCGTGAACCCGGAGAAAGAAAAGAAAACCTTCAAAGACGTCCCCGTTGTTTGTGAATTTCCTAAAGATTTCCCTGACGATTTACCTGGTTTACCCCTACTCGTGATGTCGAATTCCGTATCAATTTAATTCCCGGTGTTACTCCCGTTGCTAAAGCTCCTTATCGCCTCGCCCCATCAGAAATGCGCGAGCTATCTAGCCAACTTCAAGAGCTTCTTGATAAAGGTTTCATACGCCCGAGCACTTCGCCATGGGGCGCACCCGTTCTTTTTGTGAAAAAGAAAGATGGGACGTTCCGAATGTGCATCGATTATCGTGAACTTAATAAGCTTGCGATAAAGAACAGCTACCCCTTTGCCCCGAATCGGCGACTTATTTGATCAACTTCAATGTGCTACTTGTTTCTCTAAGATCGATTTACATTCCGACTATCACCAGTTACGCGTATTGGAAAAAGATATTCCGAAAACCGCCTTTCGTACCCGTTATGGCCATTCCGAATTTCTGGTCATGCCTTTTGGTCTCGCAAACGCACCCGCGGTCCTCATGGATTTGATGAACCGTGTGTGTAAAGCTTTCTTAGATTGTTTCGTCATTGTGTTTATCGATGACATCCTCATCTATTCGAAGTCGAGAGCCGAACACACTCGACATCTCCGTTTAGTCCTCGAACTTATCCAAGGAAATCGTCGTTATGCCAAGTTCTCAAAATGTGAATTCTGGCTCGAAGAAGTCTAATTTCTCGTCCATATCGTTAATAGTCAAGGAATTCACGTCGACCCTGCAAAGATTAAAGCTGTCAAGAGTTGGATTACGCCGAAGAATTCATTTGAAATCCGTTCTTTTCTTTGATTGGCGGGTTACTACCGTCGAGTCATCGCCGACTTTTCGAAAATCGTCGTTCCGCTTACCGCTTTAACTCATAAGGAAAAGCCTTTCATTTGGGATTCCAAACAAGAGGAAGCCTTTCAAACTCTCAAGCGTATGCTGTGCAACGCTCCCGTACTCGCTCTACCCGACGGAAACGACGACTTTGTTGTTTATTGCGATGCCTCTAACCTTGGTCTTGGTTGTGTCCTTATGCAACGAGACAAGGTTATCGCATATGCGTCTTGATAACTCAAGATCCACGAGAAGAACTACACAACACACGATCTCGAACTTGGTGCAGTTGTTTTTGCATTGAAGATATGGCGATACTACATTTACGGTACAAAGTGTACGGTCTTCACCGACCATAAGAGCTTACAACATATATTTAATCAAAAAGAACTGAACATGTGCCAACGCAGATGGGTTGAACTTCTCAACGACTATGATTGGGAGATACACTACCATCCTGGCAAAGCAAACGTCGTAGCCGATGCTCTTAGTCGACGAAGCTATGTGTATAGTGTTCGTGACTCTCAAGCTTTGAATGATCTCGAAATCATGATTCGCTCCGCCCAATTTGCTTGTTTTAACGAGAATACCCTGCAAGAAGAGATGAAATGTGGTGCCGAAACTCAGCTCATTGTTAGACCCAACGGTATCTATTACTATCTCGATCGTATTTGGATTCTTAACCGTGATAATCTTCGAGAGTTGCTAATGACCGAAGCTTATAAATCTCGATACTCCATTCATCCCGGAGCCGACAAGATGTACCAGGACGTTCGTCCTAAGTACTGGTGGCCGGGCATGAAAAAGGATATCGCCGTGTACGTCTCAAAGTGCTTAACTTGTTCGAAAGTCAAAGCCGAACATCAAAGGCCCTCTGGTTTGCTCGAACAACCCGAAATCCCGATGTGGAAGTGGGAGAGCATAGCCATGGACCTCGTTACGAAACTTCCTCGCACCTCCTCTGGTCACGATAGCATTTGGGTTATCGTTGATCGTCTTACTAAATCCGCACACTTTATTACCATACGAGAAGACTTTAAGGTAGAACGATTAGCACGAATCTATACCGACGAAGTCATATGTCGACAGGGACACCTCGTGACATCATCTCTGACCCAATGGTCACTTTACCTCACGTCTCTAGGAGACTTTTCAATCCGCTCTCGGTACTACGCTTAATCTCAGTACCACTTTTCACCCTCAAACCGATGGTCAAACTGAGCGCACGATCCGCACCCTCGAAGACATGCTTCGTGTGTGCATCATAGATTTTGGTGGTAATTGGGATACGCATTTACCTTTAATTGAATTCTCGTACAATTATAGTTATCATACCAGCATTCAAATGGCTCCTTTTGAGGCATTGTATGGAAGAAAATGTCGATCGCCTATTGCATGGCACGAGATCTGCGAAGCACAAATCACCGGTCCCGAGCTAATTCAAGAAATGACGGACAAGATCCTACAAATTAGAGACAATCTCTTGAAAGCTCGGATCGTCAAAAGAGTAATGTTGATAAACGCCGCAAGCCCCTATAGTTCGAAGTGGGAGATCACGTTCTCTTAAAGGTTGCACCTTGGAAAGGAGTGATCTGCTTCGGAAAGAAAGGAAAGCTAGCGCCACGATACGTAGGTCCCTTTAAGATTCTGGAAAGAACTAGCAAAGTGGCTACCGACTCAAACTACCGGAGGAACTCAACAACGTACACCCGACTTTCCACGTCTCGAACCTCAAGAAATGCCTAGCTGAAGAAAATCTCCATGTTCCCCTCGAAGATCTGCAAATCAACGAGACTCTCCATTTTGTGAAAAAGCCAGTCGAAATCATGGACCGAGAGACCAAGAAACTACGATGCTCCCGCATTCCTATTGTGAAAGTCCAATGAGAAGGCAAACGCGGTACTGAGTTCACTTGGGAATTGGAAAGTGATATGAAGACTAAATATCCACATCTCTTTGTTACGGCCACTACTTAAATATCGGGACGAAATTTCCTAAAGTAGGGGAGATTGTAACAACTCCAAATTTCGTTGTTAATTTTGTTTTACTTTATTTCCGTATAATTCATTTATATCTACCGTTGTACTCCGAGATTCGGTTATGAGGAAGTTTATGTTATATTGCATCAATATCGCATCTAATCGCTTATTAAACGCTATTTCATCGCAATCACAAGTAACTATGTTACTTTAATAGCCAAGTGGGTTATTGTTTAATGAACACTTGTGCCATCGGATCGCTCATCTCATTGCATTGCAAAACGCAGTTAATTATGTGGAATTATGTTTGATGTGTGTTATATTTGTTTATGTTTGGTTACAATCGCTATCGCAACGCTTTCACTCGCATGAATCGCTAAATCACACTATTAAATCAATTAAAACGCTTAGTATAACTATCTAATACGAACCGAATCGCCAAACGAACTCCTAACACGAAATAATCGAACAAAACTTGGCCATTAGGTCAAGTTCGGCTGAACTTGTGCATCACAAGTTCGCCCGAACTTGTCCAGGCCACCAGAGCTCAGCCTTTAAGCCAAGTTCGCTCAAACTTGGTTCCAATCCAAGGAAAATCACCAAGTTCGCCCGAACTTGATACAAGTTTGCCCGAACTTGCTGTATCCAGCCCAATCTCTCACCTCACCTATAAATACTTAGCTCCTCTTCTTATTTGAACTTGCTGCAAGTTCGCCCGGAGCACCCCAAAACCGAAACCCTTTGTTTTCTAAGTAAGAATCAACCCGTTTTCAAGCTACAACAACGTTTACAATGATTTTTGCACAAGGCTTTGCCTTCGTTTTCATCAAATCTCTTCTGTTTACGAAAAATCTTCATCTTTTATACAAAACTTCTGTTTTTCACTTAGATCTATGTTTATATCTAAGTAAAACCTTCTAAACATCGATTTTTACACAATATTCGGACTAAATGACGTATGTTTCGTTCACTTTGAAGTGGAACGAGGTGTTGTCAAGCAAGATCTCAGATTCGGAAGCACAAGGACGAAATCGTCACTTTACACAAGCTGGACTAACCCGTACGAACCATCAAGTTCGCCTGGATTAGCCCGAGTTTCTGTAAAATGGCTAGACTCGCTCCAAAAGACCTCTCCAGCCTAAGTTTTACTCAGTGCCTTAAGGTTGGAGGGATGGACACTCGATTTCCTTAGCAAACGACTCGAAAACGCACGATTTGGATGCCAAAACAATCAAGTTCGCTCGGAAGACATCAAGTTCGCTCGAACTTGTCACCAGATTGGTGACCAAGTTCACACGAACTTGATCAAATTTGACAACAAATGTACAAGTTCGCCCAAACTTGTACTCCCTTCATTGACCAACACACAAGTTCGCCCGAACTTGTGCTCCCCTCAAGAATAATAGCACAAGTTTGCCCGAACTTGTCTATTGTTCTTTCACCTGTTCACCATTTAAGCATTTCGGAAGACTGATGCACTTCTGTTCGCTTACAGGCTCACCGACGCTCTCCTCAACTCATCTCAGATCCCGAATCTCTACTTAATCGCGCCAACTGTGAGTATACTTGAACCCCTTTTACGCTTAAACGCATTTTTGGGTGTCACATATGTTCCTATATCAAATCACATCACACGAATCAAACGCTTATTCGCAATCCCGCTTATACATGACTATACGTGAAATCTGTTGAATTGTATGTGTTACTTGATTGCTTGTACGCCACCCTTAACATGATAGTATACTAGAGGTTGACCAGCCACCCGGAGGCCCGGGGTTGTTAAGGCTAGCATTTTATTTCTCATTTATTTTCTCTTTAGGATGTGGACACTTGTTCGCATGCCTCAATCAATCGCGGTTTGTTGGTTTACTTGAATCTGGTAGATACATAGTTCACAACTCTTACGTAAGTCATGCGGTGTATGCTAAACGCTTTTATATCTATTATGTACGCAAAACCTGTATGCTCATCTTTACTTAATTGTATTGACGTTTATGTGGCAGGATGAGGATATTTGCTACGGATGCTTAGATTTAGAATTTGCCTTAGAAAATCATGTAATAAATATAGGGAAGATCGAATCGGATGTTATGTTTAAGAGATTGTTTCTAATTATGCAATGATTGTTTGAAGATTTTATGAGTTTGATAGTATGGGATGTTGGACGTTGAATATTATCTCTTAAATAATTGTTATGGAATCTCTTGATCAACCTGATTTGCCTAGTGCCACGCCCCGATGTTTCCGCCATCGGTTGGGGTGTGACACATAATATGGTTTAAAACCATATTAAAGCATAAAGGCTTGATACCTACTGATTCCAAAACATGTTTTCAAATTTTTAACAGTAGGTACATGTCCCAAACTCAGATTCCCAAATAAGTTATCAAATTATGTGTGAATGACCAAAATGCCCTTTCTTGGACATAGTGGTCTTAAACTATAAACCACACATATAATTGATATCCTAATGATATAACATCATAAAATAAGTGTTTTTACAGAATGTTTATGACAATAACATCAGTTTACAAATACGCTCATTTATTACATTGTAAAATGACCAAATTACCCTTTTAAGGCATAGTTTGATTTTAAAACCATAACGGGCCAACATATTGATAACTTTCTGATATCTTAACATATATTAGACATAATGGCATATGGAACTTGTATAGGACTCACCCGGTTACCCGGTTTCGCTTATATGCGTACGGTTAAACATACGAAACTAGTTTACGTAATCTAACCGAAATGGGTTAACCATATCGAAATATTCTCAAAATCTAGAATGTAAAATGGTAACCCATATTGTACAAGTCCTAGTACTTGTCGGATCCAAAATACATTCTTTTCCGGTCATCGCTTAATCTAGTGTTTCGTACCGATATCTTATTTTAAGTTAGCCGGTCTAAGTCAATGACTAAATAAAGACCCGCTAGCTAATCGGTTATTAAAACCCTCCGTTCCATACTAGAGGCTTCCAGTAGATTGTTCCTGAGCTAGTTATTTTGATTACGGTTGTGCTTTGCTTATTTTCTTATTTACTAAAGATTTTGCAAGCCAGGTATATACTTTAACTTATTTTCCCTTATACGGGCTTGTAATACGGTATAATAATACCGCATGGTTGGATATGGGATCAAAGACCAATGATTCGGGAATCCAAATAATCCATTTTAATTCGTATTGCTTAATATTAAACATTTGGGGGTTAAAACGACCATGTCCTGGATATCCACGACTCATTTAATTGTAAATAGCCACGACCTAAGCATGGGGTGTAGGCATACACCCGACAAATGCTAAAATAAATTATAACCCATTAGGGGTGTACCTATTAAAAGTATTAAAGTGGTGTGTCGATTAATCATGTTCCCGACATAGTTTTCGGGCTCTAAATGTATTATTGGCATGTAAAACTGATAACATGAAAATAATTTATCCCAAATTATTTATTAAACAAAGTACCATTGTTTACACTAAATGTTTTCGAAATGTTTTCAAAATGAGTCAGTTAAATGTATTTACCAGTGAAAACTGATGTATTTTCAAAAGACTAAGCTACGAAATTAGGCTGGAAGTGCTCGACGAAGCTTAAGAAAATTACACCCCTTTGCTTAGAAGGCCTTAGTCTGTTAAATTTCCTTTTATAATCACATTTCGATCCGCCTGTGGATCTAATTACAAGCGTTTTACTTTTGAACTTTGAACATTCAAACGTTTGTAATAGTAATTATCCAAACTTCCGTTGTGTTTTATTGTATTGTTTGGTAATGACGATATCAACTTGCGTCACGATATTCCCCAACCGGGCCCACCGGGTTACACGTGGAATTAGGGGTGTGACATTGATCGAAGTTAATGACAAAGTATATCACAAATAGTTTATATCATGTACGAATTCATAGCATAACGTATTAAGCATGTATATCGAATTGTGTGTTTGTGTATTAAGCATAAAGTTTGTGATTGCGTGAGTTTGATATCATACATGCATTGCACCCAAAGTGTTAAAAGTAAAAAAAAGGGGTCATGCACAGTTTTGCAAGCTTTCTGATTAAACCAAGAGTTAATGGGTTGTTGAGATGGGAAAACTGAAGTTACCCTACATGGGGGAAACGGAGGTGTATGAGTATTCGGATTTGGTGAAGGATTCATATTTAAGTAATAAAAGTATATGTATGCGAAAATATATCTTGTCTAAACATTCGTTTGGACACTAAGTTTTCGTGTGTTTTCATGGGTCCTAACGTGCCCATTAGAATCACAAGCAAGAAAAAAGAACAAAAATAATATAGCCTAAGTTCACAACGTCTAACCATAATCCGGTTAGTATTATGGATTCAGCCAAATATATATTTTATCTTATATAATAATAGCCCATCGTACATTATCATAGAATTCATGTAAGTGAAGCATAGAGGTGTGTATACCTCATTGTATGATTCACCAAAGCTCAAGGTCATCAACGTAGTTGATGACCCGGTTGGTCATGAATGAAAAATAAAATAACTAAGCAACCTAGTTCATAAAGTAGCCAAGTAAGATCAACCCGGGTGATTCATACCCATCATGGAAAATGTTGGAGATGCAGCGAGGTTGTGTTACTTTGAATCTAGGAAACTATTTGGAATAATATGGTAAAAGATCAAGTGAGGTGGTGGAACAAGTTTGGATAGCCAAGGCTTCCATTGTTCACACCTTTAACAAAACACAAGTCTCGCCATATTGAAGATGGTGAGCTTGGATGGTTTCATCACTTGTAGGACATCTAAAACCTTGTCAAAACAGAAAGTTTAGAGGGTGTTTACACCTCTAATACCATAGGAATTAATCCTAATCAAGCTCAATAACCATAGGTTTGGTTAGAAGCAAGATGGGTGTAAGTTTAGAGGTGTAAAACCAAGGTTATAATGATTTACATGAAAGTTCTTCCAAAACAGAAAGTTTGGACCTCAAAATGGTGATGTTCCACCTTAGTTTACCATGGTAAACTTGTGGAAACACTCCTAGAGATGTTCCAAGCTTTCATGTGAAAGAAAGAATGAAGAAAAGATGAAGAAAGTGAGGTAGTGCTCACTTTTGATACTTTGATAATTCTACCTTAAACTTGAATTTGCAACTGATTTGAGAGTGTTTTGAGAGTGTAAGAGAGTTGGAAAAGTGAAAATGAGGTGATGGAGGCTTGGTTTTATAATGGAGGATTAGGGTTTTGTGTTTAAGAAGGTTGTATGGTGATTGGGGAAGAAGAATGTGACCAATCTTGGAGCTGAAAACAAATTTCTAAGAATTCAGGGGCTTGGCGCTCCGCCAAGCTAAACGGGGTATGGCATCGCGTAGCGCCACACCTTATTTAGCCAATTTTATTTCATTTTAGTCCCTGAACTTTTATATGTTCATGCTAAAACTTTGTAATTTAACATGTTTTCAAGTATCGAAAGCGCATGTAAGTATAGTTCGTGTACCGTGAATGTATGTATGAGTAATTGCACGTATAATAAGTATTGGTTTGCAAGTAAACACGCATTTAACGATTGATTGTATGTATATCACGTATGTATAAGGTATGGAATTTCATTATGATCAAAGCCCCGAATAACAAAGTTGGAAATGAACACGAATACAATACGATTACAAGTTTCCAAAAATAGAAATACGAGTAAACTTTCCAAATAAGGAAAGTACAAAAATGCGGAGCGTTACACTAGAGAAGAGATATTACAGTATCCCCTGCTTTTTAGAAATTTCATCCCGAAATTTAAGTAGTGATATATTTGTCTAAAAATGATGGTGTTTAGTTTGACAGTTACATACTTAGAAAAGGAGTAAGTGTTTTAAATTTTTGTTCGAGGCGGTAACGTTCCTTGTAAGGGTTGAGTACCCTGCTACAGGAATCGCTTTTTGTTGCCTACGGTAAAAATATTGATAAGCAGAGTTGATTCACTAAGTATGATTTCTTGCGCAAGAGTTTTGATATGTTTGGAAGGATAGGGTTATATCCTAAAGCAAAACTTCTAATACTACAACCTACATGGAACTTCTCAAAACCGTCTAACAATGCCTCTGATCCTTTGACAAGAATACTTATATATAGGAAGTACCAGGGCGTATCCACCATATTCTTGTCAAATTTTCATTGGTTTTATCAGTAAGTTATGATTGGTTCTATGATGTGACTCTAGAACATAAATAAACGCCACAACCAATGTACCAAGAAATTACTAAATCCTACATAGAACTTCTCATAACCGCCTGACAATGCCTCTGATCCTTTGGCAAGAATACTTATATATAGGAAGTACCAGCGGCGTATCCACCATATTCTTGTCAAATTTTCATTGGTTTTATAAGTAAGTTATGATTGGTCCTATGATGTAACTCTAGAACATAAATAAACACAACAACCAATACTTGAGTCTCAATTCTGATAGCATACATGTTTGATTTGTGACAGTTCCTCTCTCGTTTGTTGTGATGGAGAGGTTAGTCTATGTAGAAATGGAACACAATCCAATTTCTTTAGATGATGATATGATATGAATGTTAAATCATTGAATGTAACACAAATTTCAACCAAGACAATACTAAATCCTACATGGAACTTCTCATAACCGCCTGATAATGCCTCGGATCCTTTGGCAAGAATACTTATATATAGGAAGTACTAGCGGCGTATCCACCATATTCTTGTCAAATTTTCATTGGCTTTATCCGCAAGTTATGATTGGTTCTATGTGACTCTAATACATAAATAAACACAATCAACTTAATTCTGATAGCATACATGTTTGAATGGTGACAGTACCTCTCTCGTTTGTTGTGATGGAGAGGTAGTCCTTGTGGAAGTGAGACATAGCTCAACTTCTTTAAATGATGAAATTGAAATACGTTGAAATGTATGATGAACAAATTTCGACCAAAACATTACTAAATCCTACATGGAACTTCTCATAACCGCCTGATAATGCCTCTGATCCTTTGACAAGAATACTTATATATAGGAAGTACCAGCGGCGTATCCACCATATTCCTGTCAAATTTTCATTGACTTTATCCGCAAGTTATGATTAGTTCTATGTGACTCTAAAACAAAAACAACAGCCAAAACTTGAGTCTCAATTCTGATAGCATACATGTTTGAATGATGACAGTACCTCTCTCGTTTGTTATGATGGAGAGGTTAGTCCTTGTGGAAGTGAGATATAGCTCAACTTCTTTAAATGATGAAATTGAAATACGTTGAAATGTATGATGAACAAACTACGACCAAATCCTACATAGAACTTCTCATAACCGCCTGATAATGCCTTTGATCCTTTGACAAGAATACTTATATATAGGAAGTACCAGCGGCGTATCCACCATATTCTTGTCAAATTTTCATTGACTTTATCCGCAAATTATGATTAGTTCTATGTGACTCTAAAACAACCACAACAACCAAAACTTGAGTCTTAATTCTGATAGTATACATGTTTGAATGATGACAATACCTCTCTCGTTTGTTGTGATGGAGAGGTTAGTCTATGTAGAAATGGAATACAATCCAATTTCTTTAAATGATGAGATGCTATAAATGCTAAATCAGTGAGTACAAAACAAACTTCAATCAAAACAATACTAATTTCTACACGGAACTTCTCATAACCGCCAGATAATGCCTCTGATCCTTTGACAAGAATACTTATATATAGGAAGTACCAGCGGCGTATCCACCATATTCTTGTCAAATTTTCATTGGCTTTATCCTTAAGTTATGACTGGTGCTATGTGATTCTAAAACATAAACAAACACAATCAACCAAAGCTTGAGATAACATAAAGAAAAAACATAAAACTAAACGATTGGAGTTGAATCTTGATTTTCGGTGAAGGGGACTAGTTGGGTGGTTTCGTTTGGGCCGTCATTATCTTCAACAGGATTGGCGTTGATGTTGAAAACTCTTCCTCTTGCTGGTGGCCTAATGATTAGGTTTTCTTGATTTGCTTGGTTAACTGGGTTTGCTTGAGCTTGGGCGTTTATGATGTTATCCAATCGAGGGCACGTGTTTCTAAAGTGGGTAGGGTCGCCACAATTGAAACAAGCTCGAACATATGGGAACATGAGGTATTGGGGTTGTTGATAGGTTTGGATCATGCTTTGAGTAGGGGGTGTGGTTTGGTTTTGAGGGGTGCGGCAAACCTTGCTCAAATGACCATAGCGTCCACAATTCGCACATAGTCGACAAGGTAAGGTAGATGGATGTTGATAAAAACAGGTGTTACATTGAGGGTGAGGTCCAAGGTATGGTTTCTTATTTGGATAAGTTGAGTTGGGTGCTATTTGCGTGATTGGGATAGCTTGGATGGGTATGGCTTGTGAGGCTAGTTGGTCGCATTGGGTGGAAGCGAAAAGTTGCCCGTCTCGTTTTCTCTTAGAAATGGGTTGAGAAGGGGATTCGATTTGGGTGGAGTTTGAAGTTTCAGTTGATGCTTTATCCTTCTTCTTCTCCTCCTTGAAGCCTTTATTCCGGATGCGGTTCTCGGTGAGCTCTGTAGCTAACTCCATTGCTGCTTCCAAAGTTGCAGGCGTGGTACTTATTACAGAGTCCTGAATCTTTGACGGAAGACCTCGAATGTAGTGCTCGATCAAACGGTAGAGGGGAGTGAACAAGTTGGGAACCATTTGATTTAACTCGAGGAATCTTTTGTTGTATGTGGTGTGGTCTCCTTCCTTTTGCTTCAACGAATAAAACTCATCTTCTAATTTCTTGATTTCGCTCCTTGGGCAAAACCGTCTTGTCATGATTTCCTTCAACTCTTCCCAAGTCAAAGTCATAGCGTCTTCAACACCTCGTTTGGCCTTCTCTGTATTTCACCAAGTAAGTGTTATTCCATATAAACGACCAGTAGCATATCGCACTTTGCGATCATCGGGGCAATCGCAATTTAGAAAAGTGTTCTCCATTTCTTCAAACCAATGGAGGAGAGCGGTGACACCTTCAGTCCCTTCATATTTTGGAGGGTCGCATGATTTGAAATGCTTGTAGGTGCATTTAGTGGTATTTGGGGGAGGGTTGATAACATTTTGATCTTCTTGGTTGACGGGATTAGCGGTAAGGGCTTGTTGGACTTGAATTACAATGTTGGGCATTACGGCAGCCATTTGTTGAGCGATTAGGGCAGCCATGCGCTCGCGGGCTTTTCCTGCTCTCATCTTCCTACAGGCGAGGCTAGAAGACATCTACAAGGAATACGTATCATGAGTATGAGTTGGATGTTTTTGGGATCATGGGTCGTATTTAGGAATGAACATTCATAAAATAAATATAGAAAAATAAATCTACTACATCCATAGGATGTCTTGGGCTTTGCTCGTAATTGGGCCTTGCATGCCGCCATACTTCACCTTCGTAATAATGTGGGCCCCTATGAATACCGGGTTTTTCATATGGTTCGCATGTCTTAGCCTGGTTACGTACACTAAAACCCGGAGAAAATCGAGAAATATGTATATAACGTATGATATTCGGAATGTGTCCAGGTGTGGACACGGTGACACCTCAAAGTGGGGTTAGTTCGAACGACGTTTGGCGTGGCATGCTTTGGCCTAATAGGTCCTTCGTACTCTCATCGTTAGTCCCCAGGTAGGCAAACTGGTCCGTTATATTGGATTTATACGAATGCCAACCTAGACAGGACGTTCCGACTACCGGTACTTGTACCCTTCCAGTTACTACATGCCCGTCGCGGAACTCACTTTGATGGGATTTGAAAATTGCGACAAAATCTTTGAATAACGAAAGTATGAAAATGATTTGAATATATGAACATTGAAATATGTATGATGAATGTGTATGTAAGTATGTATGTTTGACTGTAAGTATAAACAAATATGAAATAAATAAACATCATAAGTTTGCATGTAACCTCATAGACTATTAAAAATCTAGTCAACTATAGTATAGGCTCTAAGGGTCTAATAACCTATCCTATATCCCTATAGTCATGGCTCTGATACAAATCTGTCACACCCCGACCCGCAGCGGAAAAGGTGATCGGGGCATAATTGGGTTATCATCAAAGCTCATGACATTTATTATGACGTTTCATATTCATTAATACAATTTAATCGGAAATATACAATCATAATTACATCATGTCCTAAACATCATTCTAGACTTCATTGTTTTCTTCTAAGGCATTTCCTATGTTTTCCTTGCTTCATCCTGTTCACTTGTATCATGTGTAAAAATGGTTTTTGGATCAACAAAAAGTTGGCGAGTGAATCCTATGAAAAACATTTGAACAAGTTTTATTGAATTGATTATAAAATAAAGTGCACAACCACACATGAGTAAAAATAGATGTAAACTTATTCACCAATCATTTAATATTAAATAATGCACACACGAACAATAATGGATTTGTTTTGAGGCACGCGTTGCTCAACTCGTCTCCCACGAGGAACTGATGGGCCTAATGAATGAATTGCATATAACTTGACAATATGAAATACATAACTACAAACAATATATACAATCTAAGTTTAGATCACAATATGGTATGGCACAAGTTTAAATAAACGAGTTAATTTTAGTGACACATGACACACCCCAAAACGTGTAATTAAAAAGGGGAGTTGTAAGATTCACTCACATTGGGTGCGTTCGGTTGATGATGTTGAATGCGCACGAAGTTGGTTTTAACCACGAGTGAAACTAACCTAGATAATGGCATAATGGTTCGGTAAGTAAGCGGATTTTATTAATCAATTTTAGTAGGATTGTTGGATATATTTTTGTGAGTTTAAGGCTATTTTCTAACCTTAAAAATATTATTTTTAAGTATTTTTAATGTAAATAAATAAATAAAAGTATTAAAAAAAATGTTGATTTTTGACTGTTGACTTTGTTGACCGTTGACCTGTTGACCGAATTTTATTGTGTAAATGTGTGCGCCGGGTGAGGCTCGAACCCGAGATCTCCCGTTCGCGTGCACGCAGCTCTAACAACTGAGCTACGTATCTAACCCGAAATATTTCTGTTTTTAATTATATTTATATACTAATTGAATTAATTCGAAAATCATTTATTTCAAAAACAATTTAAATGACTCGCTCGGTGTTCTCCACAGGTCTCGAACCCGGGACCTGTGGTTTAGGTTAACACACAGTCCACCGCTGGACTGTGTGTCTAACTTGTTAAATAATCTGATTTTTATTATACTTATATACAAACTAAATAATTTCGTTTCTGCTTTATATAGAAAAGTTTGATAATTGTCCGGACAGGTGCGGTAGTCTGTACTCGAACTCGTGACATGTGGTTTAAATGTTCACACAGTCCACCACTGGACTGTGTGTCTATCTTGGTTATTATTCCGGTTTTTATTAAACTTAACATCTATTGCAGTGAATCCGGTTCGGTTTAAAAAAGGAACATTTTTATTAAGGCGAGTGTGCGTGGGACAAGAATCGAACTCGGGACATAAGCGTGTTTTATTTGCACACAGTCCACCGCTGGACTGTGTGTCTAACCCGAGATATATCTTGATTTTAATTAAACATATACAATACTGAAACTTCGTCTTCTTCGTTGGACTTAACCCGAACTAATGTCCGACTGGTTCGACGATTTAATCATGTTCTTTTAGTGTGTTGCGCTTAATTACAGGTGAGATTAATAAAAGAATGAGAGATTAAGTGTAAGATAAACCGAACAGTGGCTCCTCTGTTTCGCCGGCGAAGCTCCGATGTCAGCAGGTTATTCTGGCGACGTGTGTCTTGCGACAGAGGGTCTTCAGGGAGTTTGAGATGAGTGTGGGTGGCTTCGGTATGAGCTCTGGGTGTTCAGTAAGGCTCAGAGGTGAAAGGCTCGGTTTTCCGGCGAGTTGCAGAAATTCTACGGCGAGTGAATTTACGTCGGGAAAGAGTGTGATTGTGAGCGAAAAAGCTAACAGAGGTTAGAGGGGGTATTTATAGGGCAGGACATCGACGAATTTAGTCCGTTTTCCGTCTTGATTCGTCGGTCAATAAGTTTTCCGGCAGTTATGACTTGCGTCGCGGGTTCAGACGTCGGTTATAACCGATGTAATAGTTAAGGTTTCGGTTAAAACAGAAGAAACCGTCAAATCTCGGCGAAATCGTCGGGATTTCCGACGACTGCGATTGGGCGCGTCGGTTTTGAATTCGAGATTTATGTTATGAATTAATTGTTTCCAATAATGAACAAGAAACACAAGTGGCGGAGTGGTTGAGCATGTGTGTGTTAAGTCATTGTTGACCAGATTGACCCGCAGACCCGGGTTCGAAACCCGGCAGCCTTGTTTTATTTTTAAACCACTATTTTTAATACTTTTTCAAATATAAATTATATATTCCAATATACTTATTAATTATGTATCGTTTAAAATTAATTTGGGCATTAAATACGCAACGAAATTTTTAACTGATTGTTCGGTTAATAAGCGGAGCGGGTTTGGTAAATCCGGTTTTTGACGGATGTTACACTTATAACACAATCCTTTTGTGAGGATATGTGAGAAGTTAGGCTGGGTAGAGATGTTTGCATCTGTTGTGAGGAAGTAACAACATATGTTTACTGCATTTGTGCTATAACTGATATCTCTGGCATCTCATCCCCCAAAGATACCCTCTTTTTGGTTTTTCTTTTAGGGCAGGTGATGGGAATGGAAGGGGTTTATGTGGAAATGTCTGATGTGGGTACCACAATGGTGGGTTGTCCATTGTGGGCATCAAGAGTAGTGCGCTCAACAACAAATGTTGTAACATTTGTTGCTTGGTTTTCTAAAACCTTTTGTTCACTCACGTTTGCTTGACTCCTAGTCATCATGCGAGTGAATGTTTCGTTTGAAAGGCCTTTTATTTGTAGGGCTTCACCTTGTGCAAAAATATTTTGTGCCATTACCCTTTGTAAATGTAACTTAAAAGTCTTGAATACAGGAGGAAAGCCTTTTCTTTTCCTCCTTTTATGGCTTTTTCATTTGTAACTTTACCTTTGTTTTATTACAAAGGCCTGTTGTGAATGTCTGGCCCACTGAGTAAACCCTTTCGTGAAGGAAACCTAACATCTATTTTTGTAATATCTGTTAAGGCTTTGAAACCTATATTTATTAATTAGAGGTTTGGTTTTTGAAAACAAAGGTGAAATGTCTGATGACTTTTGGCCAATCAGAGGTTTGTTTTTCCTTTTGTAACCTCTGTTTTTGAAACAGAGGTTAGGACTTCAAACAGTGGTATGAGAAACATATGTTTGGAACCGTTGTTTGGTTACAAAGAGAGTTTTCAGAAAACGGTGGTTTGATGAAACAAAGATTACCCCTCTACAAACAGTGGTTAACTTTAGTCAAACAAAGTTTTGGATACCTCAAACATATGATATACTCTTTGAACAAAGTTTTTATTTAGTCAAACCATCCTCTTTTTTTTGTATTTTCTAAAGTTTATTTATGAAAGATATGTGAAGAGTCTAACCTTGTTTGCACTTTTGAATTGCAAACAGATGTTGTATTCCCTGCACACCAGCACATGGGTTAGTTCAGTAATGAGTCCAAAGCCTTATCAGCTTTCGTTTTGCCCTCCCCATTTACTATGTTAGCTTTTTATTTTTAGTGAAATTCAGGGAATAGGATATACATCATCCTCTGCACCAATCTTTTAACAAACAAGTGTTTGTATTAGATTGATTGTTTCCTCAACATCAGCACTTGAATCTAACTTTGTAGTCGGTTTTTGTGTTAGGAATTCTTCCTTAATATTATTGAAAATCTCATGCTGTTGGTTGGGAATTTGAGTACCGTTATATTCCCTGATTTTCTGAATTTTGAGTTTAAAATAACCCACAACACTTTTCCTCTATTATCATGTAATAGATCAGCATCGATTTCATTTGGTAGAGGAGTTGAAATATTATTAAATGCTTTTGCATCTAACTCAAACATTTGAAGATCTAGCTCGGAATAGTTTCCGGTTTCTTTGGCTCACACACATTTGGATTTTCGGTATTTGATACCGTTGGAGTATGTGGTCCGATTACAAATCTCCAACACCTTGTTTTCTTTTGAGCTAGCAAAGAAGCGATTCGATGTTGCCAGATATTGTATTCAGATCTGACAAGCATCAGAGGCTTGTTGCTGAAACCAGTGTTATGGGGATCACTTTTTGCCATTCCTTTTGTTCTTTTGTAGGAAAAACAGAGTATGGATAGAACTTTTGTTTTAATTCTAAACTTAAGTTCTCTGAGTTACGAACTAATCATATATCAACTAGAGATGATCTTTGGATGTTAAACCGATTGTGAAATCAGATTTAATGTGACCAGGCTTTGATACCAATTGTTAGGATCTGAGTTTCTTTGTAGCTTGTGAATTAAGCAAACAATTACATACACAATTTATAAACTGTAAATGCAAGTAAGATAAAACATAAGCTGGGAATCCATTTATCAAAGACTTATTTGTATTGAACTCAAACGGTTACAAAAACAGCACAAATGATTTTACATAAACTCCCCTTTAGCCGATCACTCACAATTGATTCGTAGAAAAGGAATGAAGTGATGCTAGATCTCTAACAAATATTTATACCGAGTACAGAACTTATGTTCGTGATCTGCTGACATCACCCTGATAGTGACATCTAAAAATCTAATAGAAAAGATTCCACAGATGTTAGCAAGCATCTATGGGAATCTAACACATGTTCTAACTGTGCTAAACACTGATAAAACAAGTACTGTTACATCGGGAAACATCTGTTTGTACTATCCTCTGTTGCCTTGATCCAAACATCTGTTTGGCCAGACAGATGTTTGGTCTTCTTCATCAGACCTTTGACTTCAACAGACTTTAGGCTTAAACAAACTTTATTTCTTCTTGAACAGTTGTTCCAAGGCTTTGATCACTGGTTTGCTTCTCTTCAGCAGATGCTATGATTTAGGTACTCAAGATTCACTATCTTTGGAATGAGTTTTTGTAGCAGGCTGCTGTTTATTGTACTTTGATAAGTTGTTTGGAATGTTTCGGTTTTCCAACGTCATTTTGTTATTTATAGGTCCAACAGCTTAAAGAAAATTAATCTAAGTAAAATTACTTTCTTTTTTTCAACTTCTTCTCTTGTTATTTAATATTTTATTAATTATTTAACTAAAAAATTTAATGCTAGGTTTTAGTTATTTAGTTAAACTAAACAATTGTTAAGGTTACTTATAGCAATTATTATTGACTCTACACATAGCCGTATTATTTATTTTTAAATATGTTTAATTTTTCATTTCTTTTATTTTAAATTCACTTTTGTGCTCCTTAACAATACATATAGCCGTATTACTTATTTTTATATATGTTAAATTTTTCACTTCTTTTTATTTCTAAATTCACTTTTGTGCTCGTTAAAGTTTGTTTGGATAATGTTTATCATAATTATATACTTTCTTTATCTATGTTTCGATATTTCCTAGCATTTGTAACGCACTGTGAGAACCTACTACTTCACATGATTTTAGATATGTTTTTATATGTAAAACTTTTTTTCTCACGCAATGCAAACACATTTTTGCTACACGTTAGCAAATAAGTTTGACGATACCATTTGTAAAGCACTGTGAGAACCTACTACTTCACATGATTTTAGATATGTTTTGATATGTAAAACTTTTTTTTCTCACGCATGCAAACACATTTTTGCTACTCGTTAGCAAATAAGTTTGACAATACTTTTATAGGGTGAGGATTAAATAGGAAGTATTATTTGGCTAGAAATGATAGGAAGCAATAAGGTTATGACATGTGGTAAAATTGAAAAATAATGGGAAATATATTTTAGTCAATCTTATCACATCTTCTTTCTTTTTCTTTCTCTGTAACTTCAAAACCCACAATTTTTAAAACCCACCATCTTCAACCTTTTCTTCACTTTCTATCTTAATAATCACTACATCATAGTACGATTTTCGTCATCAATCAATGATTCAAACACCTATTCAACGTGTTCTTCAATTTTTTTTGAAAAAACCCAGTTTAATTTCATACAGTTTCTCATTTTTACCGTGATTTTGAAGCAAATCACTCGTTTCGTTCGATTCGATTGCTGATAAGTGTTTCTAGCATTCAAATTTCGTCAATCGTTGAAGAAATCCGAAGAAATCGGCTTCAATCTGTGTAAAAAATTTGAATTGCGTTTTACGATCTGGGTTTTTGAATTAAAGCATTGCATTTTAGAAACAACACATTTCTTTGTTTTTAGTCCATTGCGTTTTAAAAAAAAAAGACATTTCTTTGTATTTTTAGCTTATTGCGTTTTAGAAACGAAAAAATTCTTTTGTTTTTAGTACATTGCGTTTTATAAAACAATAAAAAATATTTGTTTTATGCTTTTAATCCATTATGTTTTATAACACAATGAAAAAAATACATCTTTTGTATTTTTATCCTATTGCGTTTTAGACCTGGAGTGTTATGTACTGTCTGGGAACTAATCTAACATGACATGATCATGTTAAAATAGAAACATGATCATGTTGTGAAAGATCATGTTTAACAGAAGCATGATTATGTTGAAACTGGACCCATTGCATTTTAGACCTGCAGACTAAAAGAACATGATCATGTTTAACAGAAGCATGATCATGTTGAAACTTGAAACTGGAAGGTGAGGTACAGTAAATTAACATGATATTTTTAAAACAAAACATGATCAGGTTGTTGTGAAAGCAGAGTAAACTGACATGATCATGTTATTGTGAAAGCCAACCCCATTGCGTTTTAACCTGGAAGTTGGAAGTGAACAAAACTCACATGATCATGTTAAAACAGAAACATGATCATGTTGTGAAACCAACATTGCGTTTTAGACATATTGCGTTTTAGACCTGTAACTAACTGACATGATCATGTTAAAACAGAAACATGATCATGTTGTGAAACCAACAAAACTACTGACATGATCATGTTGTGAAACCAACATTGTGTTTTAGACCAGACCTGCAGTAACATGATCATGTTAAAGTAGAAACATGGCCATGTGAAACCTAATTGCGTTTTAGACCTGGAAATGGTGAGGTAAGTTCTGTTAAAGAACATGATCATAATCATGTTAAAACAAAAACATGACCATGTTAAAACCCACTGCGTTTTATAACCTGTAACTTCAAAATCTTTATTTTTGGTTTCATTATGTTTTACGTATATGGGTGTTCGAACTTTTTTTCCAAAAATATAGCAATAGTATACTCGTTTTAAAGATTAAAAAAACGCTCGTATTTTTGGTGCATTTTTTATAAAAAATAATATCGTATGAAAGAGTTATTAACGTTTAAAAAACATGGGGGGATTGGACGAGAGAGAAACTATTGCTCTGGATTGACTAGAATACCCCCACCCAAACTCACACGCCTCATTCTTTTTTATCAATTATACCCATTTAATCCAAGCCCTTGATTAATCAATTGATGGTCAAGATTACTTCCTAGCCTTCCTACCCTAATAAACTTCCTACTGTATCCTGACCCTAGTTATATATATATGTATAAACTTCATTTTTATGGCTAAAATTTAAAAACAAAAATCAAATACAAACTAACAAGAAGCTAAAAACAATAGCATTCATTGGCAACCCTTGTTCATTATATATTATATAGAGAGAGGTTATTGTACAAGAGGAAAGAATTGTACGAAGTATATGAGACAAGTTTGACCCTTGATTTACAAGATTAATGGTTGAGATTAAGTGGTCCCTAAATATAAAATTCATTAACTAAAAACAAGGGAAACAAGTGGGGAAATGGTAAAATAGGAAAATTCAATATTGTTGACTCATAAACCCACTTTTCATTTTTTTTAAACGACTATAACTTTTTCATACGTTAAAATTTTTTTATAAAAATTACACCGTATTAACGAGCATTTCATTCTCTTTATTCGATCAGCATATTGCTATATTTTCCTTAAAAAATTACAGGATTTTGAATAGCCATTACGTGATTACGTGATATTAAATACCCAGTAAGTGATTACGTAATTACGTAACAGTAGTTGACTATGTATTATTACGTGACTATATGATTTTAAATACTTATTTCGTACGCGATTTCATTATAGTATTTATATGAAACCCTACTTAGTGATTACGTAATTACAATACATAATATTACATATGAAATACCAAATATTTCAGGTCCAATCACGCATTAAGGATAAATTATATACAAAACAATAGCCAAATCAACCTATAATAACCACATATTGTCGTATATTAGAGATTTAATCACGTAATAAAAGCATAAACAATCAAATTCTTATTATTGAATGTGTAATTACGTAATAAGCATAATTGTAATAATATCAGTTATAACAAATTATATTGAACATGTAATCACGTAATGGATTTATACTGAATGTGTAATCACGTAATAGGTATTCAAAATCACGTATTGGTATTCAAAATCACGTAATCACGTAATGCACTAACGGGTATTCAAAATCCTGTAATTTTTTTTAAGAAAACTATAGAAATAGGGTGCTCGAATTAAAGAGAACGAAATGCTCGTTAATACGGTGTAATTTTTTTAAAAAATAATAACGTATGAAAGATTTATAGCCGTTTGAAAATCAATGGTAAAAGTTGTATAAGTGAGGAATGACAAAATTGCCCTTCAAGGCAAGAACACTTTTCCTCCTCCCTTGGTCACGTACACTTCCTACAAATCATTTGTTTTGTATATGATCATTTACCATATTATATATTATATTATATTATATATATAACTATAATTTGCAACTGCTTTGGCATTAATTATTATTTGTGCATCGATTTGTTGCACTCTGTTATTTCGTATGTAACGTTGTTGTAAGTGATTTATTTGATGCGTGGGTATACAACTACCTCCCCGCCGCTGCTTTTGACTCCTTGCCATACTCAGACTACAGAGAAAGAAAGGTTAAGAGGGAGAAAGAGAGAGAACCGGCGAGACAGAGAGAGAGAGACACAGATGGTCACCCTTCCGGCAACGTTACGTGCGTGCTCAAGTGAAACCCAATTAACAGAAGGTGGGGAAGGCTCTCGTCGCAACGTTTCATAAATCGGGTAGCGATGGTGAAGTTCTCGATCGTCACAGTCCTGATTCCGGCGAACCTAGGGCTCTGCCAAAACCCAATACCCGATTCCGGCTTGATTGGAACGGTGATAATAACTCTTGCCATGAGGTAATCTTGAATACTTTGTGTATTTGGCAAAGGAAATTGTAGGTTATTATGATGCGGCTGTGAATATTTTAGGGTTGTTGTTGTTGTAGGTTATTAAGAGGTTCTCATTGTTTTACATCGGTGGAATAAGAGGGAGATAGAGAGACCAGAGATGGAAACGGTGGAGTGGGATTAAAACCCACCTAGGAAGTTATACGCTCCGCTGTACTGATTGGGAACACCACCAGAAACGGTGGTTCTTCCACCGCTCACTCTCTCTCTCTCTCTCTCTAAATATCTCTATTTTCTCTATTCTTCCATCTCATAAACTTCATACCCTATGCAGTTTGAAAGTTAATCAATATTTATCATGAGTATGTGTAGCTTTACAAAGTGATTATGACAACTCGAAGAAACAAAATAGATAATTGATTGACTGAGGTTGAAGATAGTTATGTGTTTTTAATTAACCGTATTACTTCGTTTCCTCACATGTTACTTCGAACTCATCGTTTTTACCCGAAATAATGAGAACCAAACAATTTAACTTCATTCTAATTTGCTATTAAACCATCTATAGATTCCAATGGTTTTAGGTACCAAAGAGTGACATATGGTGGCGTCAATGGAGTGTGCTACAGTTCTTTTATCCACCGAAGTACCCTCGGAGGGATGGAGTACATCAAAAAGTTTGTCGTGGAGGCAAGCGCTTAAGAGGGAAACCCAACGTTTTGTTTTGGTTCGAGAAAACACAACCAAACATCCAGAAAAAGCTAAGCTCATTGATAGTTTTAAAACTCCCGGTGCCACAACTCTATATGTAATTACAACCTTTTAATTGTTGTTTTTGTTCATCCCCATTTTGTGGCAATTAGGTATTATGTAATCTATGTTTTTAATGATGTGTTTACACTTTGCAGGGTGATATCCATGATCATGAAGTTTGGTGAAGGCAATCAAGAAAGTCGATGTTGTGATCTCGATGATAGGTAGGGAACTGGTAGCTGATCAAGTCAAGCTCACTGCAGCCTTTAAAGAAGCGGGAAATGTATAGGTAACATTCATTTATGTTCAACCATGTGTAGCTGATGGTATAATTTGACTTTTATGGCTGGCTTTGTTTTATCTGTATGTATCTCAAGTTACGCGGATTTAAGGTGTACCTTTTCTAGCCCTCTAGGCAACATGTTGTCGTTTAATGAAATTGGTTCCGTATGGGAAAGCAAGATTGGCAAGACCTTAGAAAAAAACATATTTTCCTGAGGAACAAGTTTTCAAGAATATCCAAGGTAATAAGTTCGATCAAAGTACACATCTAAAATGGTTTAGTATTAGTTTATAAAAATATATACATAAGTAAGAATATAACGAGTTGCTTGTCTTGCAGAGGCTCCATTTAGGTTAAGCAATTTTGGAACATAATGCATTCGTTATTGATCAATGGAGATGCAACAACCTTCGAGATTGAACCTTCATTTGGCGTGGAGGCTAGCGAGCTTTTATCCAGAGATTAAATACACAATGGTTGATGAGCATGTTGCTCAGATTGCTTAAAGATCTATCTTTCCTTCATCTACTAGAATATGCGTGTGATTGTCATACTTTAGATATTTACTGGATAAGTAAATGTGTTGGCTAATAAACACTGCCGCTTAAATTCCTATATGTTGTGTTTTAATTTGAAAGTCCCCAGCTACATCGCGATGGGGGCTTTCATTTAGTTTCATGATAATTTACGAGCATTGCTTTTAACTAAAAAAAGTTTATAATTATTTCTACTATTTTATTTTTAATAATTTGCGTGTGTATATCGTAGCCAACCTCTGGGGACTGTAGTAAGGCCCTCCGTAGTGGGGCGGTTTGAGGAGGAAAGCGCCGGCCAAAGCGCCCCCCACACCATTATGTGGGACGCTTTGGGTTGAATTTTTTTGATCACCGCTTTGTACACAACGGCGGTTTGTATGTGAATTTCAAAATATACCCGTTGAATAACGGATCTTTTATTAAAAAAATTATTTTACTATATATATATATATATATATATATTTCACCTCTCATTTTATATACACACAAACTATCTCAACCAAATACATCTACCATTCTAAAAAAAATAATGGGTTCTCCATCGGATGATCCGTTCACCAATATTTATCGGAGATTCTTTTCGGCTGAAGAAACCGCTGAGGAGAAAGAAGCGGTTACGAGTGCATGCGGTGCGTTGATACAAGCCATGGGACACGTACCTACTCCTCCACGACCCATATTGAGGCGCACCTATATATTGAGAGACCGGGAAGCGGCAAACGAGCGTTTGATGAAAGACTACTTTGACCCCACATCGGTTCACGGACCAGACGTTTTTAGACGTCGGTTTAGGATGAGCCAAAGTTTATTTTTGCGCATTAACGAAGATTTGGAAGCAAAGTATGACTACTTTAAGCAACGGATTGATGCTATAGGATATCTAGGGTTCACCTCAATTCAAAAGGTAACTTCCGCTTTACGTATACTAGCCTACGGGAACACCTACGACATAAATGACGAGTACTTGAAGATAGGGGAGAAAACAACACGTGATACCGTGGAGCAATTCTGTTTAGGTAATTATTTATACCTATTTTATTTTAACGATTCGTCACTATTTATTAAATTTTATGTTTTTAATTATTTTTTAGGTATATGCCAATTATATGGAAAACGTTATTTAGGAGATCCATCTTGGAACGACCTTCAAGAAATATACCAGGTGCATTTAGAAAAGCATGGAATTCCTGGCATGACGGAAGCTTGAATTGTCGTCATTGGCGTTGGTATAATTGTCCAACCGCATGGAAAGGTCAACATACTCGCGGTGACCAGAAGGACCGACTATGGTTCTACAAGCGGTGGCGTCTCATGACCTGTGGGTTTGGTCAGCCTTCTTTAGTGTCGCTGGGTGTATGAACGACATTAATACCTTTGAGTGTTCACCTTTGTTAGAGAGCTACATTTCTGGAACGATACCAAAAGCCGGATTTCATGCTAACGGGAACGATTACGAACATGGTTACTATCTGGGCGATGGTATTACCCGGAATATTCTAATATCGATAAGACGTTTTTATGAGACGCTCGATGAAAAAAGACAATATTTTAAAAAACTGCAAGAGTCTGCGCGAAAGGACATCGAGAGGTGTTTTGGGGTTCTTCAACAACGATGGCATTTTATTAGAAATCCATGTCGTATGTGGCATAAAGATAGAATTCGAACGGTCATATACGCTTGCATCATTTTGCATAATATGATCATAGAGGATGACGGGAAAGCAATATGCAAAAACTACTTTCCAGAAGATGAAGTTGTAGCAACCCAAGCAACAACGGAAGAGAGGTTGGTGAATGCTCAACTATTGCGATCTAGGGAACTACATAACACATTAAAGGTAGATTTGGTTGAGCATGCTTGGGCGATTCGTCCAATTGGAGGCACTAGTGGCGCCGAAGAAGAAGAAGATGAGGAATTCGAAGACGGTTACCATGCAGACAGGGGATTTGATGATGGAGAAAATAAAGAGGAAGAATGAGAGAACGACGTCGAAAGCGAGGAATAAATGTTTTTATTTTTTTTCTTTAATGTATTTTTTTTAGTGTAATGTTTTTGTTTTTGTTTTTATTTTTATTTTTAGTGTAATGTTTTTGTTTTTATTTTATTGTAATGTTTTTTTTATTTTTAGTGTATTTTTTTAATAAAATTTGTTTTTATTTATATATAGTTAGAAATTAATATTAAATAATGGAAATTAATAATTGAGTAATGATGACGTAGGGGCGTTTTGACTACGGCATCTAATGTCAAAACGACTCAAAAAGCCACATGCTGACGTGGCACGCCACGTGTCAGACAACGCCCCTTCAAGGGCTTTTCGACTACACATGGCCTAAGCAACACCGCATGAAATTAAAGTCAAACATCGACTTCTACTTATTAGTTATAATAATTTATATTGTCATATTATAAATATTTTTAAATACCTTTCATTACTTATGAGTTATAATAATTTATATTGTCATGTTATTAATATTTTTTAAATACCTTTCCTTTTTACATCTTTAGAAGGAATTAGTTATTTTTTTCATATTATCTTGCTACGCAAAAAAGGAATTGTCAGATGATCGTTTTGTAGTTTTTTTTTATATATTTATTATATCAACTAGATTAAGCCCCTACGTTGCAGTAGTTGACGGAAAATTATGTCAAGTAGTACTAATGTTATACCATTGTCAGCGTCCACCAACATCAGAAAAACTTTTAAAACAAAATAATTAAAAACGGAAAAAATAACGCCGAGCAAAAAGCAGACGTAAAATCTTTGAAGTACGCACGTTCGTTGCAGAGAAATTAAACCGAAACGTAAAATATAGAAAAAATAACTAAATCAATTCAGGACCCGCGCGTTGCGACGAACTTGTCAAACGGAGAAAAATAGATGTGCTGCAACGGGCCAGTATATACGAAAAAATGTTGAACCCCACACGCACGTTGCGGTGCATTAACTCACAAAATTTAGAGCGAAACGAAAAACTTGAGAAAGCTGAAAAGTATGGTGGACCAAAATTGAAAATAAAAAAGAGTTTGTGTTAAATAGGAAAAGATGAAAAGTTTTGGCTTAAAATAAAAAAAAAGCCTAAATTCCAAAAAAAAGAAACTTTAGGTTAAAAATGAAAATTATTTATTAATCTTAGATAAAGATAAGTAATATCTATATATTAGTTATTATTAATATTAAAAGAAATATATTAAACAAATTTTAATAAAACTTATGAGGTTAAAGAAAAGAATATCATATATTTTATTATAAGCTAGATTTATTTTTTTATATATATTCGAAACCTGTTTAGTGTTTACAAAACTTATGCCATAATTTAGATCTGACTAGTGTTTAAATGATATCGTGCAACTCTGAATAGGCCACGTTTGATGAACGTGGTTTTGTGGCTTTGACCTATGGAGAAATTGACTTTGTGGCTTAAATATGGTTAAGTAATGATTCATTTCATAATTTGGTATAGAATCCCTTCGTTATCTCTTACTCTTTATTTATACTAAAAATAACTATGTTTTCTCTTTGTTTTTAATTAAATTATATTTTTATATATTTATCATTATCTTTTCTCTCTACTCTACACACAAGCACTTTCAAAATATATTAAAAAATTATACAAGTTGAACAGTGTCCTATCAAATATACAGATCAACCAGGGCCGTCTTTGAAAATCTGTGGGCCCTGTGCGAAGATCAAATACGGCCCCCTAAAATATAAACCTTTTAAAAAGAATATACAAAAAAAGTTTTGAATATATAAAATGAAATATAAATTTGTAGAATCACCAGCATGTTGCGGCGGGCTGTTTTTTACATGGAAACGTAGATAAAAAGTACATCACGCACGCATTTGGACAACGAAATGTAAAAAAGAAAACACATTGTAAAGGTAAATTTAGAAAATACGGAATAGTTACGTCGTAACTTTGAAAATCATTATTTACGATCACGTAAAACCATCGTAACCTATCTAAATTTATTTAGAAAACATAGAGCTGAAAGAAAAAAAAATAAGACTTTTTTCATAAAAAATGAAACACACAAAACTAATTGTACATTGCATAACATTTTAAGAAATTAACATAAATAATCATTTCAAACTAGATTTGAGAAGTAACTATGATTCCCATTTTGATTTAATGTAACACAAAATTAGTCAATTAATGTCATTTGCATTTAATGCATAGGTAACAAATATAAAGAAAAAAAATCAACTAACAATGAAGTTATCAAGATTAGAACCCAATATCTAGATTGATAAAAAGACAACATGGGAACCACCAGATCAAGGGCCTCATCATGTCATTTTTTAATTAAGTACTTATGTATTCTAAGTTCTACAGTATAACTTTATTCAAAAAAATAAAATTTCGGGGCCCCGGAAGATTTGTGCCGTGAGCCGTCGCCCACCCCGCACCTCCTCTAGGCCAGCCCTCAGATCAACAGTAACATTTTCTTTCTCTCCTCCACTCACAACAACCTATTGTAACATTTGTATAAATCGGGTTTCCAAAACCCGCTTCGTTTTGTAATCAGATATCAAGTTACAAAAATTTCATTAAGTATTTATGAATATTTTGAGTTTAAATGTTTCATAATTAATATATAAACCAAACTATAAAAATTATATTTGATAAAAAGTTAAAATAAAATAAATAAAAAATGTTTGGAGCTGACCGGACTCGAACCCGGGTCAACTGCCTCTAATGACTTATCCATCCGTCTCCAAACCACTCCGCCACCAGTTGTTTTCTGTTAATATTATGAAAACAATTGAACTTTATACACAAACTCGGATGAACGGTTATTGGTATTTGAGTAACGGAAATCGGTAAGCCAAATCGCCAAATCAGTTTTTCGTTCGTTTAGTTAACTCATAACCGACGCATATCGGTTTCTAATTAAGGTTAGATTGAATAAACTTCAAGTGTTGAGTTTTGAAACCGAAAGACATTCAAGTCTCAAATAATTCCGTCTCCAATCATTTATACGATTCAGAACTGTCCCAAATACACTCCAAATCCTTTTCGTCGCGTTTTCAAGTCTTTTGAGCTCAAGAAAATTGTCGCCGGAATTCTCTGCAACTCTCGCCGGAAAACCGTGTCCAACTCAAACCAGTAAGATTCTACTCTCTTGCTGTTTCAATCTAATGTAGGGACACTACTAACATTATTCCGTCACTCAAAGTCAGTCACAGAAGACTCTGCTGGATTTCTGATTTCGCCGGAGAAATTCTGGAAATTGCCGGAACCACGCTAGTTGACGGTAAACACATTCAATCGTGCTAATAACCCATGTACTCTGATTCAATTTCAATTTTAACTCTTAAATTCTGTTGATTAGCTCTCTCAGCCGAAGTTTCAACAAACAGAGTTTTCTGTTCTCGCCGGACTTCCTGAAGAAGACGACCTGTCTGGTATTCTTTCCCTCAAATTGTTCGGTCTGTTCATTCAAGCTAGTAATCATGTTATTTAAGAAGTAGAACCCTGAACCAGTGATCTGTGTAAAACCGGTAATATTAGTGAAGAAGACGAGCATAACAACGGGTTAAGAACAAATAAAATTCGAATAGTTAACGGGTTAGACACACAGTCCAGCGGTGGACTGTGTGCAAAGTTTATATACGAGTCCCGAGTTCGATCCTTGCTACACACACACGCTGCGTAATAACATTCCTTTTTATTCATAAAACTAACCGGGTTAGATTGAGTAGTTGTTAAGTATAATATAATTCAAGGATATAACCGGGTTAGACACACAGTCCAGCGGTGGACTGTGTGCAACACAAACTGCACGTCACGCGATCGAGTTCCGTCCCACACGCCGGTTCGATGAGAATAAAACGTTTTGTAAAATAAAGGAATTTTCGGTAGATTCGAATAAGTGTATTAATATAATTAAAACTAGATTTTTATCGGGTTAGTCACGTAGCTCAGTTGGTAGAGCTACGTGCGCGTGAACGGAAGGTCACAGGTTCGAATCCCGCTCGGCGCAAGAATTACCGCTGACCGGACCGGTCAACGGTCAACGGTCAACGGTCAAACAGTAAAAAAATATTATTTTTTTTAAATAATTATTTGTTTTATTTAAATTAAAAATCAATTAAAAATACTTAAAAATAACATTTTTAAGGATAGAAAATAGCCATAAAATCACAAAAATTATATCTAAAAATCCCATTAAAAATCTTTAATAAAATCCATCCATTTAATATATTTTTTTTTTCCTATTATTATCTAGGTCAGTGATTCCTTGTTATCTCGTTTCGTCCAAATCGTGCGCATCTCACCAATTCAAATCCAACGCACCCAATGTGAGTGAACCCTTCAAATTCCCCGTTTTAATCATATTTTTGGGGTGTATCATGTGTCTTATTCATTTACTTATTATAACCAAGTTATTGTGCATATATCATATCATGACATGTGTGTTAGTTGTTGCTGTTCAGTAGTTAGAATTGTTTGCAAGTTATTATTTCAGTACATGCAATTGCTGAGGCCGTAACTCCCCATCCCTCGAGGTTGAGTTTGATCCCCATTTTATTATGTGGTTGGTCAGGGCGTGCCCGCACGATCGGCTCCGTTTGATTGAGCCTTGATCGGTTATTTACATTTCAAGTTCATGCAATACGCTCGGCTCCGTTTGATTGAGCCTTGAGTGCACAGTTCAATTTACATTTCAAGTTCATGCAATACGCTCGGCTCCGTTTGATTGAGCCTTGAGCACACAGTTCAATTTACATTTTCAGTTCATGCAATACGATCGGCTCCGTTTGATTGAGCCTTGATCTCACAGTTCATTTATGTTAATTATCATATGATGTTGGTATGATCATGTATGTTATCAATTATTAATGTATGTTATAATTGTAACCGATGTTGCCATTGCTTGATTTCATACATATGTTCTTTTATGATTATGCACAATATTTTATTGATAAACTAACCAGAAAATCATTATTAAATGTTTATCTATAAGGTTCACTCGCCAACTTATGTTGACCCAAAAACCTCCCATTTTACACATGATACAGGTGAACCAGCAGCAGCTAGGAACACGTAGGACCTGGATTAGAAGAAATAAAATGATTTAGTGTTTGGGATTATTATGTTGGTTATTTTCCTTTGTAATGAATGAACATGTTTGAAGGTTTGAGAAATGTAACTTTGACTTCATTTAATTATGAAACATAATAGTAAATGTCATGTGCTTTGGTGATAACCCAATTATGCCCCGACTCTTATTTCCGCTGCGGGTCGGGGTGTGACAGATTGGTATCAGAGCCATGACTATAGGGATATAGGATAGGTTATTAGACCCTTAGAGCCTATACTATAGTCGATTAGAAACCTATAAGAATTTTGTGTGTTATATGCCAAATTTCATGATGTTTATATGTTTATGTCAAAATGTTACATTTGATATTGTTCAAGCATGTTCATAAGTATGTATTATCAAATAATGCTTATCATGAAATCGTATGATCATAACATATCACATCCATGCAAGCACACACCACATCATGATTGATTTTACAACGATTTTCGTGTTTTCAAATCTCATCAAAGTGAGTTCTCATGACGGGCATGTAGTAACTGGAAGGGTACTAGTACCGGTAGTCGGAACGTCCTGTCTAGGCTGGCATTCGTATAAATCCAAAATAAAGGACCAGTTTGCCTACCTGGGGACCAACGATGAGAGTACGAAATACCTATTAGGCCAAAGCATGCTATACCAAACGTCGTGAGAGCTAATCCCACTTTGAGTAGTCATTGTGTCTACACCTGGACACGTTCCGACCAAACATCTCATGAAACATATTTTGTGGTTAGCATTCGGGGGATGCGAGTGTTAAATTGCCAATACTAATGTGAATCCTACCAAACCAATAGCCATGGGGGCCCACATGACTATATAGGTGAAGGTATGGGGGACATTTGAGGCCCAACATGAGCGAACCCAAGACATCCTTCGGATGTAGTTGCATTATTGATATTTATGTCATTTTCATTTTTTTTTAAGACACATGACACCTAAAAGATACCATAAACTCACAATCTTCTCATTTTATGATCCTGTAGATGTCGTATAGATCGCATCGAAGGAGTAGGAAATCGGAAAAGTCTCAGGAACGATTGGCCACTCATATCGCCAACCAAATGGCCACGATATTACCTGACATCGTAGTACAAGTACAACAAGCTCTTGCTGCAAATCCTACTAACCCTCCTCAACAACAGGACCAGATCATCAACGACCCTCCTACCGGCAAATGCACCTACAAACATTTTAAGTCTTGCGATCCCCCAAAATTCGAAGGGACTGAGGGAGTCACTGCTCTCCAACGTTGGTTCGAGGAGATGGAAAACGTTTTCTTAAACTGCGATTGTCCTGAGGATCGCAAAGTTCGTTATGCCACCGGGAGACTACTTGGGGTAGCTCTCACTTGGTGGAATACCGAGAAGGGAAAGAGGGGAATGGAAGATGCGATGGCCTTAACTTGGGAGGAGTTAAGGGAGATCATGACTAGGCGATTCTGTCCTAGGAGTGAGATTAAGAAATTGGAAGATGAATTTCATGCCCTGAAACAAAAAGATGGTGATCACTCTACTTACAACAAACGGTTCTTGGAGTTGAACCAGATGGTACCAAACTTATTCACTCCAACCTACCGTCTGATCGAACATTACATTCGAGGACTTCCCCCGAAAATCCAAGATTCGGTCCTCAGTGTTTCACCGGTAACACTCGAAGCTGCCATGGTGTTGGCAACAGAACTAACCGAAAACCGAATTCGTAATGGGAAGTTCAAGGAAGAAAAGAAGAAAGCTCCTGCTGAGGGACAAACCTCAAACCACCACACTCCTTCCTCTAAATTTGGTAACAAGAGGAAGCGTAACAACCGGAACTTTGCAGTTACCCACACCAACACCCCTGTTCCTGCTGCACCCATCACACAAGCCACTCCTCCACCCGCGCCATACAAAAGACCATACACAGGACCACTACCAAAATGTAACCGTTGTCAGTATCACCACTCCCCTGACTATCCTTGCCAGTACTGTACCAGCTGCGGTCGCGCTGGACACCTTGTACAACAATGCCGCGCACCTCAGCGAACAAATCGCCACCCACCTATAACCCAAACCCACCAACAATTTATGGGTCAAGCCCAACAACAACAACCATTTCCACCCACTCAACATTTAGCCCAAACATACTATCAACCCAACTACCCTATGGGTCAACCTATGCGGGCATGTTTCAACTGTGGAGATCCAAGTCATTTCAGGAACACATGTCCAAGATTAGTCAATATTATTCATGCTCAGGCCCAAGCCAACCCAGTGAACCAAGCAAATCAAGCTCCTCCACCTGCTAGAGGAAGGGCTTTCAATATTAACGCAAACCAGGCCAGAGCTGACGGCAATGTGGTCAACGGTACGTTTCTTATAAATGGTAGATATGCCTCTATGTTATTTGATACTGGTGCGGATAGAAGTTTCGTGTCATTAGAGTTTGAACCTATCTTAAGTAAAAATCGAGATAAGCTCGCGGAATCCATAACAGTGGAAGTTGCAGATGGAAAACCAGTTTTGTTAAACTCTATTTTACGCAACTGTACGCTCACCCTAAACAATCACGATTTCTCAGTCGATCTTATTCCTATGAAGCTGGGAAGTTTCGACATCATAGTCGGAATGGATTGGCTTAGTCAGCATAATGCGGAAGTTGTATGTCGTGAGAAATTTATTCGTATTCCTCTTTCAAACGGTCAGACTCTTCGAATTATTGGAGAAACCTCAGCGAAAGGACTCAACTTAATGTCTTGCCTTCAAGCACAGAAATACCTTCGTAAGAATTATGTCGCGTTTTTAGCCCATATCATCAAGAAGGGGACCGCAGAAAAGAAACTTGAAGATATTCCTGTTGTAAAAGATTTTCCACAAGTTTTTCCTGACGACATTTCAGGACTTCCTCCAATCAGAGATGTCGAGTTTCGTATCGATCTTATACCTGGTGCTACACCAGTGGCAAAATCTCCATATAGGTTAGCCCCCTCTGAAATGCAAGAGCTAGCCAGTCAATTGCAAGAGTTGACAGACAAGGGATTTATACGTCCCAGCTCATCGCCTTGGGGTGCACCGGTACTTTTCGTAAAGAAGAAGGATGGATCTTTTCGCATGTGCATCGATTACAGAGAGCTCAACAAGTTAACTATCAAAAATCGATATCCTTTACCTCGTATAGATGATCTTCTTGACCAGCTACAAGGTGCTAGTTGCTTTTCGAAAATCGACCTTCGATCGGGCTATCATCAGCTTAGGGTGCATGAAGAAGACGTCCCAAAAACTGCTTTTCGAACTCGATATGGTCACTATGAATTCATGGTTATGCCGTTTGGATTAACCAACGCACCAGCTGTTTTCATGGACCTAATGAATAGAGTCTGCAAACCTTACCTTGATCGATTTGTTATTGTGTTCATTGACGATATTCTTATCTATTCAAAATCCAAAGCTGATCATGAGCGTCATCTGCGACTTATTCTTGCACTTCTAGAAAAGGAAAAGCTTTATGCCAAGTTCTCTAAATGTGAATTCTGGTTAAAAGAGGTGCAATTTCTTGGGCATGTAGTCAATGACAAAGGAATACACGTGGACCCATCAAAGATTAAAGCAGTTCAAGAATGGCAAGCTCCACGTACGCCAACTGAAGTAAGGTCTTTTCTTGGACTTGCTGGTTACTATCGTCGATTCATTTCAAACTTCTCTCGCATTGCGGTGCCACTCACGGCTTTAACCCATAAAGGGAAACCATTTGTATGGGGGCCCAAGCAAGAAGAAGCTTTTCAAACCCTCAAGCAAAGACTTTGTGATGCACCAATCCTCACTCTTCCTGAAGGTTGTGATGATTTTGTAGTCTATTGCGACGCGTCAGGGCAAGGATTGGGATGCGTTCTCATGCAAAGAGGAAAAGTCATAGCTTATGCCTCAAGGCAACTCAAGACTCACGAAAAGAACTACACCACTCATGACCTTGAACTTGGAGCCGTTGTATTCGCTCTTAAGATATGGAGACATTATCTTTATGGCACGAAGTGTGAAATATACACTGACCATAAGAGTCTTCAACACATCTTCAATCAGAAAGAGTTAAATATGAGGCAACGGAGATGGGTCGAACTTCTAAATGATTACGACTGTGAAATCAAATACCACCCTGGTAAAGCAAATGTGGTGGCTGATGCACTTAGTCGAAAGGGCTATGCGAACTCTATTCATCTTCTATGTTCGCAAATTATAACCAATATTAAGGATCAAATTCGAGAAGCTCAACACGTTTCAATAACAGAGGAAGATGTACAAAAGGAGATGTACTGTGGAGCCGAGCTAAAGCTGGAAACTAAATCTGATGGCATTTTGTATTACCTAGATCGTATATGGATTCCTAACCATATCAATCTTCGTGAAACACTCATGCATGAAGCCCATAAGTCGCGATATTCTATACACCCAGGAGCCGATAAGATGTATCAAGACCTACGGTACACCTATTGGTGGCCTGGAATGAAGAAAGATATTGCCGTTTTTGTTTCCAAGTGTCTCACTTGTTCTAAAGTAAAGGCTGAACACCAAAGACCCTCAGGACTTCTGGTCCAACCAGAAATACCTGTCTGGAAGTGGGAAAATATAACCATGGATTTCATTACCGGGTTACCTCGCACTTCTAGTGGGTATGACACTATATGGGTGATTATAGACCGACTCACAAAATCAGCTCACTTTATTCCTATTCGAGAAGATTTTAAGAACGAAAAGCTTGCTCGTATTTATATCAGCGAAATCGTCAGCCGTCATGGAGTTCCATTAAGTATTATTTCTGATCGTGATGGTCGTTTCACCTCACGGACGTGGCAGGCAGTACAATCCGCAATGGGCACTCGACTAGATCTCAGTACCGCCTATCATCCCCAAACTGATGGACAGTCTGAGCGCACCATTCAAACCCTTGAGGATATGCTTAGAGCATGTGTCATAGACTTCAAGGGAAATTGGGACGCTCACCTACCGTTAGTCGAATTTTCGTACAACAACAGTTATCATTCTAGTATCGGCATGGCACCTTTTGAAGCTTTATATGGTCGAAAGTGTCGATCTCCTGTTTGTTGGCACGAAATTGGGGAAGCTCAAATTACTGGTCCGGAATTGATCCAAGAAACAACAGATAAGATTCATCAAATCAGAAACAATCTTCTAGCGGCTCAAAGTCGTCAAAAGAGTTACGCAGATAAACGACGGAAGCCCTTGGAGTTTAGCGTTGGTGATCATGTGCTTTTAAAAGTGTCACCGTGGAAGGGAGTAGTTCGTTTTGGGCAAAAGGGAAAGCTAGCACCACGTTACGTAGGACCTTTCAAGATACTCGAAAGAGTAGGTCCTGTAGCTTACAAGCTTGACCTACCGGAAGAACTCGACAGAATTCATCCCACATTCCACGTGTCGAACTTGAAGAAGTGCCTCGCTGATGAGAATCTTCATATTCCACTGGAGGATATTCAGATTGATGAATCCATGCATTTTATCGAACGGCCAGTAGAGATTATGGACTATGGAGAAAAGCGTCTACGTCGAAGTCGCATTCCTATTGTTAGGGTACGCTGGGAGTCGAAACGGGGACCTGAGTTTACTTGGGAACGTGAAGACTCAATGCGTGAAAAATACCCTCATCTTTTCCCTACTACTTCAACTGTTTGAATTTCGGGACGAAATTCCTAAAAGTAGGGGATACTGTAACATTTGTATAAATCGGGTTTCCAAAACCCGCTTCGTTTTGTAATCAGATATCAAGTTACAAAAATTTCATTAAGTATTTATGAATATTTTGAGTTTAAATGTTTCATAATTAATATATAAACCAAACTATAAAAATTATATTTGATAAAAAGTTAAAATAAAATAAATAAAAAATGTTTGGAGCTGACCGGACTCGAACCCGGGTCAACTGCCTCTAATGACTTATCCATCCGTCTCCAAACCACTCCGCCACCAGTTGTTTTCTGTTAATATTATGAAAACAATTGAACTTTATACACAAACTCGGATGAACGGTTATTGGTATTTGAGTAACGGAAATCGGTAAGCCAAATCGCCAAATCAGTTTTTCGTTCGTTTAGTTAACTCATAACCGACGCATATCGGTTTCTAATTAAGGTTAGATTGAATAAACTTCAAGTGTTGAGTTTTGAAACCGAAAGACATTCAAGTCTCAAATAATTCCGTCTCCAATCATTTATACGATTCAGAACTGTCCCAAATACACTCCAAATCCTTTTCGTCGCGTTTTCAAGTCTTTTGAGCTCAAGAAAATTGTCGCCGGAATTCTCTGCAACTCTCGCCGGAAAACCGTGTCCAACTCAAACCAGTAAGATTCTACTCTCTTGCTGTTTCAATCTAATGTAGGGACACTACTAACATTATTCCGTCACTCAAAGTCAGTCACAGAAGACTCTGCTGGATTTCTGATTTCGCCGGAGAAATTCTGGAAATTGCCGGAACCACGCTAGTTGACGGTAAACACATTCAATCGTGCTAATAACCCATGTACTCTGATTCAATTTCAATTTTAACTCTTAAATTCTGTTGATTAGCTCTCTCAGCCGAAGTTTCAAAAAACAGAGTTTTCTGTTCTCGCCGGACTTCCTGAAGAAGACGACCTGTCTGGTATTCTTTCCCTCAAATTGTTCGGTCTGTTCATTCAAGCTAGTAATCATGTTATTTAAGAAGTAGAACCCTGAACCAGTGATCTGTGTAAAACCGGTAATATTAGTGAAGAAGACGAGCATAACAACGGGTTAAGAACAAATAAAATTCGAATAGTTAACGGGTTAGACACACAGTCCAGCGGTGGACTGTGTGCAAAGTTTATATACGAGTCCCGAGTTCGATCCTTGCTACACACACACGCTGCGTAATAACATTCCTTTTTATTCATAAAACTAACCGGGTTAGATTGAGTAGTTGTTAAGTATAATATAATTCAAGGATATAACCGGGTTAGACACACAGTCCAGCGGTGGACTGTGTGCAACACAAACTGCACGTCACGCGATCGAGTTCCGTCCCACACGCCGGTTCGATGAGAATAAAACGTTTTGTAAAATAAAGGAATTTTCGGTAGATTCGAATAAGTGTATTAATATAATTAAAACTAGATTTTTATCGGGTTAGTCACGTAGCTCAGTTGGTAGAGCTACGTGCGCGTGAACGGAAGGTCACAGGTTCGAATCCCGCTCGGCGCAAGAATTACCGCTGACCGGACCGGTCAACGGTCAACGGTCAACGGTCAAACAGTAAAAAAATATTATTTTTTTTAAATAATTATTTGTTTTATTTAAATTAAAAATCAATTAAAAATACTTAAAAATAACATTTTTAAGGATAGAAAATAGCCATAAAATCACAAAAATTATATCTAAAAATCCCATTAAAAATCTTTAATAAAATCCATCCATTTAATATATTTTTTTTTTCCTATTATTATCTAGGTCAGTGATTCCTTGTTATCTCGTTTCGTCCAAATCGTGCGCATCTCACCAATTCAAATCCAACGCACCCAATGTGAGTGAACCCTTCAAATTCCCCGTTTTAATCATATTTTTGGGGTGTATCATGTGTCTTATTCATTTACTTATTATAACCAAGTTATTGTGCATATATCATATCATGACATGTGTGTTAGTTGTTGCTGTTCAGTAGTTAGAATTGTTTGCAAGTTATTATTTCAGTACATGCAATTGCTGAGGCCGTAACTCCCCATCCCTCGAGGTTGAGTTTGATCCCCATTTTATTATGTGGTTGGTCAGGGCGTGCCCGCACGATCGGCTCCGTTTGATTGAGCCTTGATCGGTTATTTACATTTCAAGTTCATGCAATACGCTCGGCTCCGTTTGATTGAGCCTTGAGTGCACAGTTCAATTTACATTTCAAGTTCATGCAATACGCTCGGCTCCGTTTGATTGAGCCTTGAGCACACAGTTCAATTTACATTTTCAGTTCATGCAATACGATCGGCTCCGTTTGATTGAGCCTTGATCTCACAGTTCATTTATGTTAATTATCATATGATGTTGGTATGATCATGTATGTTATCAATTATTAATGTATGTTATAATTGTAACCGATGTTGCCATTGCTTGATTTCATACATATGTTCTTTTATGATTATGCACAATATTTTATTGATAAACTAACCAGAAAATCATTATTAAATGTTTATCTATAAGGTTCACTCGCCAACTTATGTTGACCCAAAAACCTCCCATTTTACACATGATACAGGTGAACCAGCAGCAGCTAGGAACACGTAGGACCTGGATTAGAAGAAATAAAATGATTTAGTGTTTGGGATTATTATGTTGGTTATTTTCCTTTGTAATGAATGAACATGTTTGAAGGTTTGAGAAATGTAACTTTGACTTCATTTAATTATGAAACATAATAGTAAATGTCATGTGCTTTGGTGATAACCCAATTATGCCCCGACTCTTATTTCCGCTGCGGGTCGGGGTGTGACACCTATAACCACTTTTTATAACAACTTATAACCACTTCTTATAATATAGAAAACACTCTCACAAAATTTAATAGAAGGGATGTGAATGCTTTTACAACATTATGGTTGACCTTTACAACATTTTCGTTAACCTTTACTTTTAAATACATTTATATTTCATCTCTTGAATAGAGAAACACATCTTACAAACACTAGTAACGGACCAAGAATTTATTTTTCACAGGGCTTAACCAAACTTTAAAGGAGTTTTTTTAATCAAAATTACACTATTTTTTAAAGGAGGAAGTGGACCCCAATCTATAGTGTAGATCCGCCATTAACCCCCACACTGTAACAAACTTTATTGAATACAAGTTAATTGCTAGTTAAGAAAAATATATAACTAACGATTATATAAATAGGAGAGGGTATGAGATCAAATACAATCACTTATTTTGTAAGAACAACATATTATTGACAAGTGTACTTCAATAAAAAAAATTAATTTAGGGCTAGACATTTTGACCCTATTTATTTATAATCAACTAAAATTAATTAATAAAATATCCTTAAATCCATACAAGTTTAATTCAAATCAAAATTTATTTATTTTAAACATATCAATGATCTGGTAACTCTCCATGATTGGACGAACCTACAGAAACACAAAAAAAGGTAACTACCATTTGCGACTTATTGGAGTTTTTTTATCGATACTTTGATTACTACCTTTCATGGATTCAAATCAAGGAACGTCAATGAAAATATCATATCTGATCGAAGTTACATGTCACAACCCGACCGGCAACAGAAAGGTACTGAGCATAATGATTATCCAAACCTTATGACACTATTAAAATTTTCATAATTAAACATGTAATGATTAAATGTCACACTTTTTATGTAAGGTCAAATAAATCAAATACAATGTTATATAACAAAATATTACGAATTCGTGTTTACTAGTTTCTAAGGCAAAAGCTCGTATGTGATATTGATTCAATCCGGTCTTCAATTTTCAATAGTTGTATCATGTATAAAATCATATTTTTTGGTCAGCTACAATGAAACAAAACCATCAACAAGTTGCGCGTAGCTCAATTAGTATGAGCTATGATTGTGAACCGGCAGAACCCAGGTTCGAGTCCCACTTTGTCCAGTTCTTATTCTTTTCTTTCATTTGTTTCAGTTTCATTTTTATACAACCTTAGCCCCTGCACTTTAACTACCTATAAAAGCTACGGTCTTCACATAATTAACAAATGTTGTACTTTGTCTAGTTGGTGGGCGCGCGGTTTTGTAAAGCATGGGGTATCGTGTTCAAAACCCGCCGCATGTGATTTTTAATACACTCCCTGTTATGTAGTTTGCAATTATAACCCAAAGACCCCTCAACTTCTATAACTAAACTAACATGATTTATTTAAAAAAACATTTAAAAAACATAACCAAGTTAGTGGTTTCAAGTTATAATATAAATTCTAAAAATTGCAACCTAACCCCTTAACCTTTTATAAACATGTTAAATTGATTTATATTCATTAAACTAACTTAGCTGGTTAATTTAAATTATAAAATAGTTTCCAAAAATTACATAATTAACCCGTTAATTTATAACTATCATAAAAAAACGTTGTTAGTGCTTCCTTTATATATAACTAACCATGCAACTAAGAAAGCTTATACGTTTAATTTTTTAGCCTCATTTTTATCCATCACTATACATACCCAACATTAAATAATAAAAATTATAAAAATTTCCATTTTTATTAAATTATTCGATGGATCCGGTTTTGCAATTTGGGTCGGATTTCGGAGATCCGTTTTTTGACGGATGTTAAAGTCTCCCCTACTTTTGGGAGTTTTGTCCCGAAATTAGAAGGAAACCATTTGTGTAGGACGAGTGTTGATCGTCGAACAATTTGAACAGCCCTATTAAGAACCATATTCTAGTGTCATATTTTTATTTGGGTAAGAATCCCATTTAATGTGCAGGTTACTACTATGCATGATCTACCGTCTTCACAAAGTCAAAAGATTATGCCAAGTGGAAGAAGGTTATAGACGTGGTGTTGTATGCGAATTTATGGAAAGTTTGAAAGGCAAGAAACAAGTTAGTTTTTGTTAATGTTTCTTTTACGGTTAAGAAGGTGGTGGATTTCGTTAAAAAAATTATTTTTGTGGCTAAAAAGAAGGGCCTTATTTGATAGCCTAGTACAAGAGAGATTGTGTGATTTTAACATGCAAGATGTTGGGAAAAATTCAAAATTGCTTGGATAAATCTAAAGTCGTGTAATCACTATCAGATCAAACAATTGGAGTGGCTACCAATCTTTGATCGTATAAAATCAGAAAAATTCTAGATTTTTGTATGCAATTTTTTATTGAGAGTCAATAATCAAATTTTAGTTATTTTGGCAGTTTTCATTGGGAGCGTATATGCAGTTTTCACAAACTGCAGGCAGTTTTTATTTTGCACAAACCACCTTTAGTCCCTTAAGTTTCCAAAAGTGCATATTTAGCCCGAAATTCAATTTCTGATGCATTTTTGATAAAAGACTTTTGTCCAAATTAAGTCTAAATTCCAAAAAAAGAAACTTTTAGGTTAGAAATGAAAATTATTTATTAATCTTAGATAAAGATAAGTAATATCTATATATTAGTTATTATTAATATTAAAAAATAAACAAATTTTAATAAAACTTATGAGGTTAAAGAAAAGAATATCATATATTTTATTATAAGCTAGATTTATTTTTTTATATATATTCGAAACCTGTTTAGTGTTTACAAAACTTATGCCACAATTTAGATTTGACTAGTGTTTAAATAATATCGTGCAACTCTGAATGGGCTACGTGTGATGAACGTGGTTTAGTGGCTTTGACCTATGGAGAAATTGACTTTGTGGCTTAACTATGTTAAGTAATGATTCATTTCATAATTTGGTATAGAATCCCTTCATTATCTCTTACTCTTTAATTATACTAAAAATAACTATGTTTTCTCTTTGTTTTCAATTAAATTATATTTTTATATATTTATCATTACCTTTTCTCTCTACTCTACACACAATCACTTTCAAAATATATTAAAAAATTATACAAGGTGATCAGTGTCCTCTCAAATATACAGATCAACCAGGGCCGTCTTTGAAAATCTGTGAGCCCTGTGCGAAGATCAAATACGGCCCCCTAAAATATAAACCTTTTAAAAAGAATATACAAAAAAAGTTTTGAATATATAAAATGAATTATAAATTTGTATAATCACCAGCATGTTGCGGCGGGCTGTTTTTTACATGGAAACGTAGATAAAAAGTACACCACGCACGCATTTGGACAACGAAATGTAAAAAATAAAACACATTGTCAAGGTAAATTTAGAAAATACGGAATAGTTACGTCGTAACTTTGAAAATCATTATTTACGATCATGTAAAACCATCGTAACCTATCTAAATTTATTTAGAAAACATAGAGCTGAAAGAAAAAAAAAATAAGACTTTTTTCATAAAAAATGAAACACACAAAACTAATTGTACATTGCATAACATTTTAAGAAATTAACATAAATAATCATTTCAAACTATATTTGAGAAGTAACTATGATTCCTATTTTGATTTAATGTAACACAAAATTAGTCAATTAATGTCATTTGCATTTAATGCATAGGTAACAAATATAAATAAAAAAATCAACTAACAATGAAGTTATCAATATTAGAACCCAATATCTAGGTTGATAAAAAGACAACATGGGAACCACCAGATCAAGGGCCTCATCATGTCATTTTTTAATTAAGTACTCATGTATTCTAAGTTATACGGTATAACTTTTTTTTAAAAAATAAATATTCGGGCCCCAGGAAGATTTGGGCCCTGAGCCGTCGCCCACCCCGCAGCTCCTCCAGGCCGGCCCTGAGATCAACAGTAACATTTTCTTTCTCTCCTCCACTCACAACAACCTATAACCACTTTTTATGACAATTTATAACCACTTTTTATAATATAGAAAACACTCTCACAAAATTTAATAGAAGGGATGTGAATGCTTTTACATCATTATGGTTGACCTTTACAACATTTTCGTTAACCTTTACTTTTAAATACATTTATATTTCATCTCTTGAATAGAGAAACACATCTTACAAACACTAGTAACGGACCAATAATTTATTTTTCACAGGGCTTAACCAAACTTTAAAAGAGTTTTTTTCAATCAAAATTACACTATTTTTTAAAGGAGGAAGGGGACCCCAATCTATAGTGTAGATCCGCCATTAACCCCCACACTGTAACAAACTTTATTGAATACAAGGTAATTGCTAGTTAAGAAAAATATATAACTAACAATTATATAAATAGTAGAGGGTATGAGATCAAATACAAACACTTATGTTTGTAAGAACAACATATTATTGACAAGTGTACTTCAATAAAAAAATTAATTTAGGGCTAATGTAGACATTTTGACCCTATTTATTTATAATCAACTAAAATTAATTATTAAAATATCCTTAAATCCATACAAGTTTAATTCAAATCAAAATTTATTTATTTTAAACATATCAATGATCTGGTAACTGTCCATGATCGGACGAACCTACAGAAACACAAAAAAACGTAACTACCATTTGCGACTTCTTGGAGTTTTTTTATCGATTCTTTGATTACTACCTTTCATGGATTCAAATCAAGGAACGTCAATGAAAATATCATATCCGATCGAAGTTACATGTCACAACCTGACCGGAAACAGAAAGGTACTGAGCATTATGATTATCCAAAGCTTATGACACTATTAAAATTTTCATAATTAAACATGTAATGATTAAATGGCACACTTTTTATGTAAGGTCAAATAAATCAAATACAACGTTATATAACAAAAAATTACGAATTCGTCTTTATTAGTTTCTAAGGCAAAAGCTCGTATGTTATATTGATTCAATCTGGTCTTCAATTCTCAATAGTTGTATCATGTATAAAATCATATTTTTTGGTCAGCGACAATGAAACAAAAACCATCAACAAGTTGCGCGTAGCTCAATTAGTATGCGCTATGATTGTGAACCGGCAGAACCCAGGTTCGAGTCCCGCTTTTGTCCAGTTCTTATTCTTTTCTTTCATTTTTTTCGGTTTCATTTTTATACAACCTTAGCCCCTGCACTTTAACTACCTATAAAAGCTACGGTCTTCACATAATTAACAAATGTTGAACTTTGTCTAGTTGGTGTGCGCGCGGTTTTGTAAAGCATGGGGTATCGTGTTCAAAACCCACCCATGCCATTTTTTAATACACTCCCTGTTATGTAGTTTGCAATTATAACCCAAAGACCTCTCAACTTCTATAACTAAATTAACATGATTTATTTAAAAAACATTTAAAAAACATAACCAAGTTAGTGGTTTCAAGTTATAATATAAATTCTAAAAATTACAACCTAACCCCTTAACCTTTTATAAACATGTTAACTTGATTTATATTCATTAAACTAACTTAGCCGGTTAATTTAAATTATAAAATAGTTTCCAAAAATTACATAATTAACCCGTTAACTTATATCATAAAAAAACGTTGTTAGTGCTTCCTTTATATATAACTAACCATGCAACTAAGAAAGCTTATACGTTTAATTTTTTTAGCCCCATTTTTATCCATCACTATACATACCCAACATTAAATAATAAAAATTATAAAAATTTCCATTTTTATTAAATTATTCGATGGATCCGGTTTCGCAATTTGGATCGGATTTCGGAGATCCGTTTTTTGACAGATGTTAAAGTCTCCCCTACTTTTGGGAGTTTTGTCCCGAAATTAGAAGGAAACCATTTGTGTAGGACGAGTGTTGATCGTCGAGCAATTTGAACAGCCCTATTAAGAACCATATTCTAGTGTCATATTTTTATTTGGGTAAGAATCCCATTTAATGTGCAGGTTACTACTATGCATGATCTACCGTCTTCACAAAGTCAAAAGATTATGCCAAGTGGAAGAAGGTTATAGAAGTGGTGTTGTATGCGAATTTATGGAAAATTTGAAAGGCAAGAAACAAGTTAGTTTTTGTTAATGTTTCTTTTACGGTTAAGAAGATGGTGGATTTCGTTAAAAAAATTTATTTTTGTGGCTAAAATGAAGGGCCTTATTTGATAGCCTAGTACAAGAGAGATTGTGTGATTTTAACGTGCAAGATGTTGGGAAAAATTCGAAATTGCTTGAATAAATTTGAAGTCATGTATCACTATCAGATCAAACAATTGGAGTGGCTACCAATCTTTGATCGGATAAAATCAGAAAAGTTCTAGATTTTTGTATGGTAATTTTTTTATTGAGAGTCAATTATCAAATTTTGATTATTTTGTCAGTTTTCATTGGGAGCGTATGCAGTTTTCACAAACTGCAGGCAATTTTTATTTTGCACAAACCACCTTTAGTCCCTTAAGTTTTCAAAAGTGCATATTTAGCCCGAAATTCAATTTCTGGTGCATTTTTGATAAAGGACTTTTGTCCAAAATAAGTCTAAATTCCAAAAAAAGAAACTTTTAGGTTAGAAATAAAATTATTTATTAATCTTAGATAAAGATAAGTAATATCTATATATTAGTTATTATTAATATTAAAAGAAATATATTAAACTAATTTTAATAAAACTTATGAGGTTAAAGAAAAGAATATCATATATTTTATTATAAGCTAGATTTATTTTTATATATATATTCGAAACCTGTTTAGTGTTTACAAAACTTATGCCATAATTTAGATCTGACTAGTGTTTAAATGATATCGTGCAACTCTAAATGGGCCACGTGTGATGAACGTGGTTTTGTGGCTTTGACCTATGGAGAAATTGACTTTGTGGCTTAACTATGGTTAAGTAATGATTCATTTCATAATTTGGTATAGAATCCCTTCGTTATCTCTACCTCTTTAATTATACTAAAAATAACTATGTTTTCTCTTCGTTTTTAATTAAATTATATTTTATATATTTATCATTACCTTTTCTCTCTACTCTACACACAAGCACTTTCAAAATATATTAAAAATTATACAAGGTGATCAGTGTCCTCTCAAATATACAGATCAACCAGGGCCGTCTTTGAAAATCTGTGGGCCCTGTGCGAAGATAAAATACGGCCCCCTAAAATATAAACCTTTTAAAAAGAATATACAAAAAAAGTTTTGAATATATAAAATGAATTATAAATTTGTAGAATCACCAGCATGTTGCGGCGGGCTGTTTTTTACATGGAAATGTAGATAAAAAGTACACCACGCACGCATTTAGACAACGAAATGTAAAAAAGAAAACACATTGTAAAGGTAAATTTAGAAAATACGGAACGTTACAACGAAAAGTACACCACGCCCGAAGGAAGATGAGAGCAGGAAAAGCCCGCGAGCGCATGGCTGCCCTAATCGCTCAACAAATGGCTGCCGTAATACCCAACATTGTAATCCAAGTACAACAAGCACTTACCGCTAATCCTGCCAATCAAGAAAATCAAAACGTTATCAACTCTCCCCCAACTACCACTAAATGCACCTACAAGCATTTCAAATCATGCGACCCTCCGAAATACAAAGGGACTGAAGGCGTCACCGCTCTCCTCCATTGGTTTGAAGAAATGGAGAACACTTTTCTAAATTGCGATTGCCCCGATGATCGAAAGTGCGATATGCTACCGGTCGATTATATGGGATAGCACTTACTTGGTGGAATACAGAGAAGGCCAAACGAGGTGTGGAAGATGCTATGACTTTAACTTGGAACGAATTGAAGGAAATCAGACCAGACGATTTTGCCCAAGGAGCGAAATCAAGAAATTAGAAGATGAATTTTATTCGTTGAAGCAAAAGGAAGGAGACCACACCACATACAACAAAAGATTCCTCGAGTTACATCAGATGGTTCCCAACTTGTTCACTCCCCTCTACCGTTTGATCGAGCACTACATTCGTGGTCTTCCGTCAAAGATTCAAGACTCTGTAATAAGTACCACGCCTGCAACCTTGGAAGTGGCAATGGAGTTAGCTACAGAGCTCACCGAGAACCGAATCCGGAACAAAGACTTCAAGGAGGAGAAGAAGAAGGATAAAGCATCGACTGAAACCTCCGACTACACCCAAACCGAATCCCCTTCTCAACCCAATTTTAAGAGAAAAAGAGACGGGCAACTTTTCGCTACTACCCAACGTAATCAACCAGTTTTACAAGCCATACCAATCCAAGCTATCACAATCACTCAAGTGGCACCCAACTCAACTTACCCAAATAAGAAACCATATCTTGGACCTCACCCTCGATGTAACAACTGTTTTATCACCATCCCCTTACCTTACCTTGTCGACTATGTGCAACTTGTGGACGCTATGGTCATTAGAGCAAGGTTTGCCGCACCTTTCAAAACCAAATCTCTCCCCCTACTCAAAACATGATCCAAACCTATCAACAATCCCAATACCCCATGTTCTCATATGTTCGAGCTTGTTTCAATTGTGGCGACCTTACCCACTTTAGAAACACGTGCCCTCGATTGGTTAACATCATAAACGCTCAAGCCCAAACAAACCCAGTTAACCAAGTAAACCATGAAAACCCAACCGCTAGGCCACCAGCAAGAGAAGAGTCTTCAACATCAACGCCAATCCTGTCGAAGATAATGACGGCCCAAACGAAGATACCCAACTAGTCCTCTTCACCGAAAATCCAGATTCAACTCCAATCGTTTAGTTTTATGTTTTTCTTTATGTTTTAGAATCACATAGAACCAATCATAACTTAAGGATAAAGCCAATGAAACTTTGACAAGAATATGGTGGATACGCCGCTGGTACTTCCTATATATAAGTATTCTTGTCAAAGGATCAGAAGCATTATCTGGCGGTTATGAGAGGTTCCATGTGTAAACTGTTTGAGTAATTATTGTTTATTATTTTCAGTACATGCAATTTCATAGGCCGCCGCTCCCCATTACATTATGAGCGTTGAGCATGTTCCCCATTTCATTATGAGCGTGAACCCGGCGTGCCCACATACGATCGGCTCCGTTTGATTGAGCCTTGATTGCACAGACATTTCCATTTTCAGTACATGCAAAACGATCGGCTCCGTTTGATTGAGCCTTGATCGCACAGACATTTTCATTATCAGTATCTTGTGGTTGTTGTGTTTGTTGTAGAGTCACATAGAACTAATCATAACTTACGGATAAAGTCAATGAGAATTTGACGAGAATATGGTGGATACGCCGCTGGTACTTCCTATATATAAGTATTCTTGTCAAAGGATCGGAGGCATTATCAGGCGGTTATGAGAGGTTCCATGTATAAGCTGTTTGTGTGATTGTTGTTTAGATTAAATTTATTATTTTCAGTACATGCAATACGATCGGCTCCGCTTGATTGAGCCTTGATCGCAGACATTTTCATTTTCAGTACATGCAATACGATCGGCTCCGTTTGATTGAGCCTTGATCGCACAGACATTTTTCATTTTCAGTATTTTGTGTTTGTTGTATTGGTTGTAGAGTCATATAGGACTAATCATAATTCACTGATAAAACCAATGAAAATTTGACGAGAATATGGTGGATACGCCGCTGGTACTTCCTATATATAAGTATTCTTGTCAAAGGATCAGAGGCATTGTCAGACGGTTATGAGAAGTTCTATGTAGGATTTAATAGTTTCTTGGTAACTAATCATAACTTGCGGATAAAACCAACGAAAATTTGACAAGAATATGGTGGATACGCCGCTGGTACTTCCTATATATAAGTATTCTTGCCAAAGGATCAGAGGCATTATCAGGCGGTTATGAGAAGTTCCATGTAGGATTTAGTATTGCCTTGGTTGAAATTTGTGTTACATTCATATCATCTCGCTATTTAAAGAAATTGGACTGTGTTCTATTTCTACATAAACTAACCTCTCCATCATAACAAAGAGAGGAACTATCACCATTCAAACATATATGCTATCAGAATGTGGATTCAAATATTGGTTGTGGTGTTATTTATGTTCTAGAGTTACCTCATAGAACCAATCATAACTTACTGATAAAACCAATGAAAATTTGACAAGAATATGGTGGATACGCTGCTGGTACTTCCTATATATAAGTATTCTTGTCAAAGGATCAGAGGTATTGTTAGATGGTTATGAGAAGTTCTATGTAGGTTGTAGTATTAGAAGTTTTGCTTTAGGATATAACCATATCCTTCCAAACATATCAAAACTCTTATGCATGATATCATAGTTAGCGAATCAATTATGCTTATCAATACTTTTACAGTAGGCAACAAAAAGCGATTCCTGTAATAGGGTACTTAACCCTTATAAGGGACGTTACCGCCTCAAACAAAAATTTAAACTCTTACTTTTCTTCTAAGTATGTAACTGTCAAACTAAACACCATCATTCTTTTAGTCAAATATATCACTACTTAAATTTCGGGACGAAATTTCTAAAAAGCAGGGGATACTGTAACATCCGTCAAAAACGGATTTTACCAAACCCGCTCCGTTTATTAACCGAACAATCAGTTTAAAATTTCGTGGCGTATTTAATGCCCAAATTAATTTTAAACGATACATAATTAATTATTATATTGGAATATATAATTTGTTTTTGAAAAATTGTTTAAAATAATGAAATAAAAATAAAATGGTTCTGCCGGGTTTCGAACCCGGGTCAGTCAACCGGTTCAGCAGACTTAACACACACACACTCAACCACTGCGCCACTTGTATTTCTTGTTAATTATTAGAATCAATTAATTCACATCATGAATCCCAAATTCAAAAACCGGCGCCCAAATTTCAGTCGTCGGAAATCCCGACTAACTCGCCAAGAATTTACGATATCTTCAGTTATAACGTAAAACTTAATCACTACATCGGTTATAACCGACGCCTGAGTCCGCGACACAAGCTATAACCGCCGGAGAATTTTTAACCGGCGAATCAAGTCGGAAATCGGACCAAATTCATCGATGACCTGCCCTATAAATACCTCCTCGAACCTCTGCAAGCTTTTTCGCTCAAAACCGCACCTTTACCCGACGTAATTCCACTCGCCGGAAAAATTCTGCACATCGCCGGAAAACCGAGCCCTTCACTTCTGAGCCTTACTGAACCCCCTGAGCTTATACCGAAGTCACCCACATCCTTTTCAAGCTTGCTGAAGACTCTCTGCCGCAAGACACACGACGCCGGAATCTTTTGCTGTCACCGGAGTTCTGCCGGAGAAACAGAGAAGTCCAGTCGGTATACCTTACGCTTAAATCCTTCATTCTTTTTATTTAATCTCACATGTAATTAACCACCAGACACTAATGATCATGATTAAAACTTCGAACCAGTCAGTCATCGTTTCTAGTTAAGACTGACGAAGAAGACGAAGTTTCGGTAACATATAAGTTTAATTTAAATCAAGTTATAACTCGGGTTAGACACACAGTCCAGCGGTGGACTGTGTGCACATTAAACACGTAAACGTCTCGAGTTCGAATCTTGTCCCACGCATGCTTGCTTTAATAAAAATGTCCTTTTTTTAACCGAACCGGAGTCACCGCTGATATATGTTAAGTTTATAAAAACCAGAAAACCAAGATAGACACACAGTCCAGCGGTGGACTGTGTGTATGTTTAATCACAGGACACGAGTTCGAGTCCGGGCTACCGCACCGGTTCGGACAATTATTAAACTTTTTATTTAAGACAGAAATGGAAATGTTTAGTTTGTATATAAGTATAATAAAAATCGGCTTATATAACAAGTTAAACACACAGTCCAGCGGTGGACTGTGTGTTAACCTAAACCACAGGTCCCGGGTTCGAGACCTGTGGAGCGCACCGAGTCACTGATTAAAATCTTTTTAGAAATAAATGATTTTCAGTTTAATCTAATTAGTATATAAATATAATTAAAAACAGAAATATTTCGGGTTAGACACGTAGCTCAGTTGGTAGAGCTGCGTGCACGCGTACGGGAGGTCTCGGGTTCGAGCCTCACCCAGCGCACACATACACGCATTCGAACCGGTCAAAGTCAACAGTCAATGGTCAACGGTCAACGGTCAAAAAAGTCAACTTTTTTATTATTTTTATTTATTTATTTCAATTAAAAATCAATTAAAAATACTTAAAAATAACATTTTTAAGGTTAGAAAATAGCCTTAAACTCACAAAAATACACCCAACAATCCTACTAAAATGGATTAATAAAATCCGTTTACTTACCGAACCATAATGCTATTTATCTAGGTTAGTTTCACTCGTGGTTAAAACCAACTTCGCGTGCATTCAACATTATCAACCGAATGCACCCAAGGTGAGTGAATCTTACAACTCCCCATTTTTAATTACACATTTTGGGGTGTGTCATGTGTCACAAAATAATTAACTCGTTTATTTAAACTTGTGCCATACCATATTGTGATCTAAACTTAGATTGTTTATATTGTTGTGGTTGTGTATTTCATTTTGTCAACTTATATGAAAGTTATTCATTAAGCCCAACAGTTCCTCGTGGGAGACGAGTTGAGCAACGCGTGCCTCAAAACAAATCCATTATTGTTCGTGTGTGTATTATTGAGTTTATATTGTTTGTAGTTATGTATTTCATATTGTCAAGTTTATGCAATTCATTCATTAGGCCCATCAGTTCCCCGTGAGAGACGAGTTGAGCAACGCGTGCCTCTAAACGATCCATTATTGTTCATGTGTGTATTGTTTAATATTAAATTGATTGGTGAATAAGCTTACATCTATTTTTACTCATGTGTGGTTGTGCACTCTATTTTATAATCAATTAAATAAACTTGTTCAAATATTTTTCATAGGATTCACTCGCCAACTTTTTGTTGATCCAAAAACCCTTTTTACACATGATACAGGTGAACAGGATGAAGTAAGGAAAACATAGGAAATGCCTTAGAAGAAAACAATGAAGCCTAGATTGATATTTAGGACATGATGTAATATTGATTGTAATTTTCCATTAAAGTGTATTAATGAATATGAAACGTTAAAATAAATGTCATGAGCTTTGATGATAACCCAATCATGCACCGATCACCTTTTCCGCTGCGGGTCGGGGTGTGACAAGCCCCTGCACTTTAACTACCTATAAAAGCTACGGTCTTCACATAATTAACAAATGTTGTACTTTGTCTAGTTGGTGTGCGCGCGGTTTTGTAAAGCATGGGGTATCGTGTTCAAAACCCGCCCCATGCGATTTTTTAATACACTCCCTGTTACGTAGTTTGCAATTATAACCCAAAGACCCCTCAACTTCTATAACTAAACTAACATGATTTATTTAAAAAACATAACCACGTTAGTGGTTTCAAGTTATAATATAAATTCTAAAAATTGCAACCTAACCCCTTAACCTTTTATAAACATGTTAACTTGATTTATATTCATTAAACTAATTTAGCTGGTTAACTTAAATTATAAAATAGTTTCCAAAAATACATAATTAACCCGTTAACTTATAACTATCATAAAAAAACGTTGTTAGTGCTTCCTTTATATATAACTAACCATGCAACTAAGAAAGCTTATACGGTTAATTTTTTTAGCCCCATTTTTATCCATCACTATACATAGCCAACATTAAATAATAAAAATTATAAAAATTTCCATTTTTATTAAATTATTCAGTGGATCGTGTTTCGCAATTTGGGTTGGATTTCGCAGATCCGTTTTTTGACGGATGTTAAAGTCTCCCCTACTTTTGGGAGTTTTGTCCCGAAATTAGAAGGAAACCGTTTGTGTAGGACGATTATTGATCGTCGAGCAATTTGAACAGCCCTAGTAAGAATCATATTCTAGTGTCATATTTTTGTTTGGGTACGAATCCCATTTAATGTGCAGGTTACTACTATGCATGATCTACCGTCTTCACAAAGTCAAAAGATTATGCCAAGTGGAAGAAGGTTGTAGAAGTGGTGTTGTATGCGAATTTATGGAAAATTTGAAAGGCAAGAAACAAGTTAGTTTTTGTTAATGTTTCTTTTACGGTTAAGAAGTTGGTGGATTTCGTTAAAAAAATTATTTTTGTGGCTAAAAAGAAGGGCCTTATTTGATAGCCTGGTACAAGAGAGATTGTGTGATTTTAACGTGCAAGATGTTGGGAAAAATTCGAAATTGCTTGGATAAATCTGAAGTCGTGTAACCACTATCAGATCAAACAATTTGAGTGGCTACCAATCTTTGATCGGATAAAATCAGAAAAATTCTAAATTTTTGTATGGCAATTTTTGGTTGAGAGTCAATAATCAAATTTTGATTATTTTGGCAGTTTTCATTGGGAGCGTATATACAGTTTTCACAAACTGCAGGCAGTTTTTATTTTGCATAAACCACCTTTAGTCCCTTAAGTTTCCAAAAGTGCATATTTAGCTCGAAATTCAATTTCTGATGCATTTTTTATAAGGACTTTTGTCCAAAATAAGTCTAAATTCCAAAAAAAAAAGAAACTTTTAGGTTAGAAATGAAAATTATTTATTAATTATTAATCTTAGATAAAGATGAGTAATATCTATATATTAGTTATTATTAATATTAAAAGAAATATATTAAACAAATTTTAATAAAACTTATGAGGTTAAAGAAAAGAATATCATATATTTTATTATAAGCTAGATTTATTTTTTTATATATATTCGAAACCTGTTTATTGTTTACAAAACTTATGCCATAATTTAGATCTGACTAGTGTTTAAATGATATCGTGCAACTCTGAATGGGCCACGTGTGATGAACGTGGTTTTGTGGCTTTGACCTATGGAGAAATTGACTTTGTGGCTTAACTATGGTTAAGTAATGATTCATTTCATAATTTGATATATAATCCCTTCGTTATCTCTTACTCTTTAATTATACTAAAAATAACTATGTTTTCTCTTTGTTTTTAATTAAATTATATTTTTATATATTTATCATTACCTTTTCTCTCTACTCTACAAACAAGCACTTTCAAAATATATTAAAAAATTATACATGGTGAACAGTGTCCTCTCAAATATACAGATCAACCAGGACCGTCTTTGAAAATCTGTGGGCCATGTGCGAAGATAAAATACGGCCCCCTAAAATATAAACCTTTTAGAAAGAATATACAAAAAAAGTTTTGAATATATAAAATGAATTATAAATTTGTAGAATCACCAGCATGTTGTGGCGGGCTGTTTTTTACATGGAAACGTAGATAAAAAGAACACCACGCACGCATTTGGACAACGAAATGTAAAAAAGAAAACACATTGTAAAGGTAAATTTAGAAAATACGGAATAGTTACGTCGTAACTTTGAAAATCATTATTTACGATCACGTAAAACCATCGTAACCTATCTAAATTTATTTAGAAAACACAGAGCTGAAAGAAAAAAAAATAAGACTTTTTTCATAAAAAACGAAACACACAAAACTAATTGTACATTGCATAACATTTTAAGAAATTAACATAAATAATCATTTCAAACTAGATTTGAGAAGTAACTATGATTCCTATTTTGATTTAATGTTACACAAAATTAATCAATTAATGTCATTTGCATTTAATGCATAGGTAACAAATATAAAGAAAAAAAATCAACTAACAATGAAGTTATCAAGATTAGAACCCAATATCTAGGTTGATAAAAAGACAACATGGGAACCACCAAATCAAGGGCCTCATCATGTCATTTTTTAGTTAAGTACTTATGTATTCTAAGTTTTACAGTATAACTTTATTAAAAAAAATAAATTTTCGGGCCCTCGGAAGATTTGGGCCCTGAGCCGTCGCCCACCCCGCACCTCCTCCAGGCCGGCCCTGAGATCAACAGTAACATTTTCTTTCTCTCCTCCACTCACAACAACCTATAACCACTTTTTATGACAACTTATATCCAATTTTTATAATATAGAAAACACTATCACAAAATTTAATAGAAGGGATGTGAATGCTTTTACAACATTATGGTTGACCTTTACAACATTTTCGTTAACCTTTACTTTTAAATACATTTATATTTCATCTCTGGAATAGAGAAACACATCTTACAAACACTAGTAACGGACCAATAATTTATTTTTCACAGGGCTTAACCAAACTTTAAAGGAGTTTTTTTAATCAAAATTACACTATTTTTTAAAGGAGGAAGGGGACCCCAATATATAGTGTAGATCCGCCATTAACCCCCACACTGTAACAAACTTTATTGAATCCAACAATTTCTTTGTTCTCAACGCTTCCCAATTTCCAGAAATTAGTCACTTCAACAGCCTTCGATGGTTATACGGGTATCCAAAATACAAACGAGATGGATGTTTGTTGTCCCAACCATTCTTTTAGTCCCAAGTCTGCTAAAGAAAAGGATAATTTATAACAAAGTTTTAGTGTTGTTGATTCCTAGGTGTAGTGTTTCTTTCCCTCTGCTGCCTATTGGTATTAGTGGACTAGGATTGACCTGTAATACCGAACCATAGGTATAACCTTTCGCTCAATACTAGAATCGAGATTTGAAACATAGCATCTGAGGCTGCATTAATCGAGGATACACGACAGAAGAGATTGTTCTATTTTCAAACTTTACCTTCAACAAGCGTAGATTGTTTTATTTTCTTTTTTCCCTACCACGAATCATGTGTATTTCTCGTAAGACTGAGAGTAATAAAAAAAATCAAATCGCACCATCTCTGTAATAGGTAAATGCCTCTTTTTGTCCTGAAGTTGTCGGAATTATTCGTAATAAGATATTGGCTACAATTGAAAAGGTTTTATCAATAAAATTTCCATTTATCCGCGATCTAGACATAGGTAGCAATCCATTCTATCATTGTTCTCATTACTTCTCGCGGGAAAATGATCCCACAAGGAAAAGAATTCTACGTTGTCGGTATTTGGCAGTATGCGCGCTGCGTTACGCTATACGCGCTTAAATTCGCAAAATAAGAATTTTAAGCGTTTTAATTTATTTTGTCATTCTTTAAAAATAAACTTGTCAAATTATTACTATAATAATTATTAGTTGCCCTGAACTGGCTGTGTTGACAGTATTTTGTTAGATACGCGCAGTATTGCGCAGTACGCGCTTAAACTCGAAAAATAGAGTTTCTTGGCGTTTAAAACTCACGATTATGATAGTTAATTGCTAGTTAAGAAAAATATATAACTAACAATTATATAAATAGTAGAGGGTATGAGATCAAATACAAACACTTATGTTTGTAAGAACAACATATTATTGACAATTGTACTTCAATAAAAAAATAAATTTAGGGCTAATGTAGACATTTTGACCCTATTTATTTATAATCAACTAAAATTAATTATTAAAATATCCTTAAATCCATACAAGCGTGCACTCTTATTTGGACGTCACACGCAATCTTAAATTACACTAAAATATCTAACACAAGATGTTAATAAGGCTTTAGAGTATGGAGAGGCACCTATTGTGCAATGTCAACGACATCTCAGCTCCATGTAAGAATACCAATGCCACATAAAGAATGGAGGCCCCCCTAGCAACCAAGGTATGGGTTAAAGCCCCCAATAACGCCTATTTATCTTTTATGGTTTTAAAGGTTTAAACTTGAAGTAGGGCCCACATTCACATTTCATTCGCTAATGCTCATTATTCCTTTGGCTAGCCCCAATAGCGCCCCTCCCAATAGTTGGCATGGTATAAAGGAGGGGTGCTAATGATGAAAAAAATGGTGAGGTGGCAGACAATCACGCCCCATACCTTGCAGCCAGCCTAATGTTATTTTTTCCTCTGGACTCTCTGGACTCTCAGTTCATTGCTATCCACTTTGCACTACTTTTTTAATATAATAGCCGTCATAAAAAATTGTAAATTACACAAATTTTTCTTTATTTATGTACTAAATTGGACTTTTTGTCTTTTGTTTAAAAAAACATACAAAATGTCCTTTATTTTTATGTTTTGCACGTTCTTTGTCATTTAAGCTAACTAATATTAACTTTTTAGTTAACTTTAAGATAAAATGACCATTTCGCCCAAAAGACATAATCTAAAGTTTATTTATAAAGGACATAACATGTAATTCACGTTGTTTTATTTTATTTTGTCTTTCTTTTTATTTTATTAAAATAATCATTATTTTTATTGATTACTTTAAAATTTTCTCATTTCATTAATTAACATTTTTTATAAAAATATATGTTTTTATAATTGATTTATTTTCGCTTGTTTGATTAAATTATTTACTATTATATATAATGTAATATATTATGCTATGTTTTTACATAAACCATTAGTGTGGTTGGGTTATTATTTATCACTTTATAATTATTATATGTTATTCGAATGAAATTTACACACAGAGAAAAATTAGCATGCTGGTCGTGCGTTACTATCGGTTGGTTTAAATATTTTATAAAATTTTGAAATTTTGTAACGTCCTTTTTAAAGCCACCGGTTATTTTAGACATGTTATAAAATGTTTGATGTACGCTCAACTCAAAATACAACATTGCGCATTTTTTTATCTATATTTAAACTGACACGTCGTAACGCGCAACTATCATGCTTACTTTTCTCCACATTTTGCTGTAAAGTTTGTTCGAACAACATATAATAATTGTAAAGAGGATATAGAATAACTCCTGGTTTATGTAAAAACATTGTATAAAAAAGTACATTATTTTTAAAATAAAAATAATGAATAAAAAGGAAATAAATAAATTATAAAAACATATTGTTTATTAAAATAGTGTTAATTAATAAATTAAGTAAATTTGAAAATAATCGATGAAACAATAGTGATAACTTTAATAAAGTAAAATGAAAGAAAAGAAGAACATAAAATAAAATAATTTAAGTAGATTATAGATTATATCCTTTATAAATAAACTTCAGTTATGTCATTTGAGTAAAATGATATTTTACTTTAAAGTTAATATTAGTTAGCTTAAGGGACAAAGAGCGTGCAAAACTTAGAAATAAATGATATTTTACGTGCTTTTTAAACCAAACGATAAAAAGAGCAATTTAGTAAATAAATAAAGGACAATTTGTATAATTTACTCTAAAAATAACACTACTTTCAAAGAGTGAGTGTGACGACGTGAAAACGAGACCACAATTTAGTCAAACCAACATTAACGGCATCAGCCAATAAAAGATGGGACACGCGCCATTCCTTAGACTATCTCCCACGGGAGATCCATAAATCCGCCCGAGATGACGTGGAATCCATCTAGGGGCGGCAATTCTTGACACGACCCGCCAATCCGACTCGAACCCGACACGAAAAAAAAAACAGGTTTGTGTCGACTAACTCAACAGTTTAAAAAAATGGGTCGGGTTCTGGTTGACCCGTATTTAAAATGGGTCGGGTTCGGGTTGACCCGTATAAAAACGGGTCGACCCATTAACCCGTTTAACTATTTATAAAAAAAATCTTTTGTTCTTTTGTTTTTATTTTTTCCGTTTCTATTTTACATGGTTAGTATAATAGTGTTAATTTTGACAAATTATATTATTTATTTGTCACACTCATACTAATTGTTAAACTTGTTATCGATAACCAGCTTAAAACCTAACAACTCGCTTATAAATCGTCAACTTGTATGACTCATTTAAAAATATGGATTAAACGGGTCGGGTTCGGATTATCCATCCAAGTTTACAAGCTCAATGGAGCATATCCGAATTGCACACGTTCGAAAGAAAAATCTGACTGCAAAGGCGTGATATGTTTTGGTTATTGTGCCACTTTCTTTTTATTTTTCTTTTATTTCAACAATAATATTGAGTATCCTTAAGGTAACCACTTTTGAAGTGATGAAGAATGTGAAGACTTGGTATAAGGCTAACTCCAACGCATCCGAATCGTCACCGCCCGAGATGAGGTGGAATTGTCCAAATTTGAAGGCGCGTTAATCTTGATCCTTACTTCATTCAATATCCGTCTGTAAGGACTAGATAATTTTGGTTGTTGTGCCACTATGTGAATATTTTATTGTTATTCTTTGTCAACTTAAATGAGAAACTAATTAAATTACTTCAACTTAAACCATATATATTATTCACCAGCTAAATACATGTACTTCATTTATATATCTCTGATCCTTTATATATTCAGTTAATTTTTAATTCATCAACTCCACTATAAACCATATATATTATTCACCAGGTAATTACATGTACTTCATTTCAGCGGCGGATCTAAAAAATCCGCCAAAAGGTAACATTTTATTATAAGCGGTAACAAAATCGAAAAAACATCAATTTTTTCCAAAATTTACACTACCGTCAAGCGCCAAGAGGTCGTGGAGGCTACCCCTTCGTATATGGTAGATCCGCCCCTGCTTCATTTATATATCTCTGATCCTTTATATATTCAATTAATTTTTAATTCATCAACTCCACTAAAATTCACCAACTCACTATATACACTTCATTTACCAAACTTTTATTTAGTTTTTCTATTTGATACTACTTAATTACTTATATTAATTATTTGATCATTTAATTATTTGAATACATTTAGTTAATTATTTAAGTAATTAAATTTAAAGGAAAATGGGTGATGATGTGGAAAATATAAGGATGTGCAAGGATGTTTGTATGGTTGGAGGTGAAATTGGAGTTTTTAAGGATTTTAAGAATTTATAAGGATTTCTAAGGATATGATGCGACAGCTGATTAGGCAGCTAAGCATTGGAGATAGTCTAAGGCTTCGAATAGCTGTGAATTTTTGGAAAACTTGATGGAGCTTTAATGGAAAGAAAATATTGAAGAGAAGATGAGTAAAAAGCAAAAAGAGATAGTTATTTTAATATTAAAAGTTTTATAAACACCCCTTTAATTAAAGTAAATTACATAGAAAACCTTACATATGATTTGTGTTTTTTGAAAAAACAAACCGAATTTTGAAAAACAAATTTAAAATAATAATCTGTTGTTGTAAGGCAATTTCTATTTTTATTTTTGAAATCCAGTTTACGTTTTGTTATATATAAATTATATTAAATATTTAATATTTAATCATATAACTATTTAAATACATTATAAAAGTCTTAAGTAATTAAATTTAACGAAAAATAGGTGATTATGTGAAAAATGTAAGGATATTTGCATGGTTGAAGATAAATTGGAGGTTTTTAAGGATTTTTAATGATATGATATGGCAGCTAAGGATGTTTAAGGACATCCTTACCATTGGAGATAGTCTTAGTTGGCTCTTTTATTACGACATCATACATGACAATGCACAAAGTCAAGAACCACCCCCACTACTGAATAAATCAAGCTTGATAATTTTTCTATTTTAATTTATCTTAAACTATAAAATATATTGATGATTAGTAATTGTTTGTTATATAAAAATAACTAGAAAAATTTTTATTGAATAAATTTATTATAAGTAGAATTAAATGATTCTTTTATATAGTAGGATTTTGATTTTAATGTTCATTTATAAATAGTAATGTTTTCTCTTTGAAAAGTTGAATTAAACCCAACCAAACTAAAACACAACTATGGTTCGGTTGCATTTTGTTTTATGTTTTGAGCATAATAAAACTTGAAAACTTTAACAATGTTTGGTTAATCCGAAACTCTAAAAGGTGTTGTGTGACGTCTCTAAGATTAATAAATATCAATCTTTTGTTTGTGTACATTTAGCATCCAATGCTTAAAAACATGAGAAAAACACAAAATTAATATTGTTGATTGTTGAAATAATCATTGACTTTCTTAATTGGTTGTAAAAACAAAAGTTTGACTTTATTAAATTACTAAATCTAATGCAAACCAATGGATTTTATGTCGTGGCAACACATCTTTTGCACTGTCAAAACAACTACAACGACAACGACTGTATGTTAATATAGCGGCCAGCCAGAAGCTGAAGTATAAAAGTTTTTAAAAACAAACGAAAAAATCATACAAAAATGTCCAAAATCTAACCATTTCTTCCAATCCAATTCGACACTTACAACCCTACATTTAACCCAGCAAAATGTCACATCCTTGATGATTTCCACGAAACTTTGAACCGCATCATGTTCGCATTGAACTCCTTTTCATTTCGGGCCAACCAAAGTCTCCATAAACAGCCAAGTGTCACCATATGGGTCATTTTTTCCATCGTTTTGAGCTTACTTGGGATTGCACATGCTCCAGAAGTTGATTAACTGAAGTCTCGTCACACATAGTCAGGATTTTCAGCCATCTAAAAACGCTCCACCAAACGCTTCTAGCCCAAAGACAAGTAACAAAAAGGTGATCCGTCGATTCATCAGCGATTCCGCACCTACTGCATAACAAATTAGGAATATACATGCCTCGGTTAACAAACGCCAACTTCGACGGAAGCTTACCCATATCTGCTCTCCACCCCAAATAAATTCACCTTGTTCTGCGCCCAAGAGTTCCATCTAAATGGGCCATTGTCGCTCGGTGTCGTACCTTTAAGCGCCAATTCCCAACGAATGCTCTTCGTAGAGAACTTCTGGCCTTCATCATTATCCCACTTCCACTTATCTTTCCTACCCGCAAACTTCACCTTCTGAATGATCCGCATGAGGTTGCCCACCTCGACCCATTCAACATCAGATCTAGGATTTTTTAACCATCCCCAACTCCAAAGAACCATGTTTCCGGCTCCTGTAAAACAATTTGAAATCGGTTCACTTTTATTTGCTGACAACCTATACGCGAGAGGGAAGACCGTCATGCCCCGTCCAGTTATCATGCCAAAAAAGGGTTCCTTTGCCATTTCCAATTTCCACCTTCAATTTATCTTTAACACAAATCCCCATTTTTTTAAGGCTTGTGTCAATATTTGCTATATCTTTCCACCATCCCGACATCGAACGCTTGACCGGAATTAATTTTAGACCTTTATTTGGGCCATGTATTGCGTCAAGAAACAAAAGAACAGGATGGTGCCTCAAAAGTTAGACATGATCGTATTGCGTTAAATTATTTATAAAATTTTGTGATTTCTCAGTGATGATGTAGGTATACCAAGTCCCTAACTAACAACATAAGGATAAGCCAAGAAGCTCATATAAACAACAACCAGCCTAACATAAATAAAAGCAAGGGCTGAGTAAATAAGGCAGCTAGCTCCCGACCAGGAGCTGGACCAACATGAGGGAGCTGCTGTTACTGTAGCACCTCGGGAATGATATAACAAAGGTCAAACTGACTTGACCTTTTACCAAAAGCACAAACAAAGACCTCGAGATAAACAAACCTGCGCGCTTACCATAAAAGGCAAGGTCTCTCCTGCAAGCAAACAACAGTAAAGAAGATGCTTACCCGATGGGGAAGGCGACAGCTGGCAAAGGAACTTCCTTGGGCAGATCACTTGGTCTATAAAAAGGGGGACTTTGGGCCAGCCTAAGGTATTCACACTTCACTCTCTCACTCTAAAACTCTTTACTGCATTATGCTAAGACTCTTAAGAACCAATTACTGATTCTCACACCGGAGCCCAAACGCGGGAGGCCACCTCTCGCGTTAAGGCTAACGGTGTTCTTTGTCCGCAGATTCCAGCCAAGGAGCTTCCACCGGAGTTGATCCTAGACCTTTCTCCCCGCTATATCCTTGTTGTTTTAACACCGAAAGAGTCATGGGTGTGCCTAAAATTTCTTTTATGTAAGCATTAGTGGTTTAACGTTTCCTTAACATGTGTACAGTAAAATGTGATTGGGAAAGTAATAAAAAGTTTAAAATGATAAGGTGCAACTAAATAATTGGTTTATATATTAATTAAAAAAATTGAAACATCTTGCCCTACACCCTCATCTCTGCTGGTCCACCAACTGTGCTTCGATGATGCCAAGGCAGTGTTTCGCGCTTCGCGGCCCTTTTCATTTCCATAAGATCACACGGTGTGGAGAGCTTGAAGATGTGGCACTATGCGACACGTGGACCACGCGTCAGAACGTGGCGTAGTGTTAAAACGAATGGTGTGACCCGGGGTGTGGAAACGTGGCTTTTTCAACACGTGTCACACACCTTTTGTATTATTTAATAATTAAAATTATATTAAATGTATTAGAAACTTATAAGAATATTACTAGTAATTAAACAAATACATAACACTGAAAAAAACATTACATAAAATAAAATACGAAACTAAAAAAAACACATAATTTAAATAAAAAGTCTAATGATTTCCCACGCCGAGCGGAGCTTGAATTCATGGTGGTTCACGTGCCTAAAGTTGATGAGAGTTACTTGAATGATGTCGTCCTCCCCGAGATCACCACCCTCGAGCTCCACGATGGTGTGGATCGTCTCGAATCTTTTGCAATCAAGACAAATCGTCCTAAAATAAGACAAGAGGAGTCGACGGTTCGGTTGTTCTCACTCGTATAGGCTTGAAAGTGTTGTCGGATTGTTCTCCAAAAAGGACCGCTCGAGCGCCTACCCAGCGTGTGGTGGCTCAAAGCTTCGACCCACGACTCGCAAAGTGCAATATCCTCTTATTCGGTCCATGCAACGACTGCCATCATCGGTTTTGTTGGGTGAAATGAAACGGCGTTGAGAGTTTGTATAAATTTGGGTGAAGTGGGGGTGTAGTTTGTTTAAAAATGAAGAAGTGGGTTGTATTTTATAATGTGAAATTAGTGTAACATCCGTCAAAAACGGATTTATTAAACCCGCTCCGTTTATCAACCGAACAGTCAGTCAAAAATTTCGTTGCGAATTAAATGCCCAAAATATTTTTAAACGATACGTAATCGATTATTATACGGGAATATATATTTAGTTTTTGAAAAACTGTTGAAAATCGCAAAATAAAAATAAAAGTACTCTGCCGGGTTTCGAACCCGGGTCTGTACCAGCTCAACAGTCAGACTTATCTCACACCCACAAACCACTGCGCCACTTGTTTAGTTTGTTATATATTGAAATCATTTAATTAATATCATGACGTTACGAATTCAAAACCGGCGCCCAAAAGTTCAGTCGTCGGAATCCCGGTAATCTCGCGAGCTTTTAACGAAGTTTTCAGTTATAACGTAAACTATTATTAGGACATCGGTTATAACCGACGTTTGAGTCCGCGACACTTTCTATAACCGCCGGAGTTTTTATAACCGACGAATCCAGTCGGAAATCAGACCAAATACATCTCGATTTTCCCCTATAAATTCACCCTCAACCCAATGCAAACCTTTTCGCTCAAAACCACACTTTTTCTCGGCGTAATTCCACTCGCCGGAATTAATCTGTTCGTCGCTGGAAAACCGGTTTCCTCATTTCCGAGCCTCACTGAGCCTCTGAAGCTTATACCGGAGATACCCATACTTTTTCCAAGCTTTCCGAAGACTTGCTGCTGCAAGACACCTGACGCCGGAGTTGATTGCTGTCACCGGAGTTTCTGCCGGAAAACAGAGGGTCCAGTCGGTATACCTTTTCGCTTATTTTCCTTTTCTTTTCACCTTTATCTCACCATAATGAACTGGAAAACACTAAATAACATGTTTTAAAAACTTCGAACCAGACTGTTACCGATTCTGATTAAATCTCAACGAGGAAGACGATGTTTCGGTAGTTTATAAGTAAAATTAAAATCAACTTATTACTCGGGTTAGACACACAGTCCAGCGGTGGACTGTGTGCACATTAAGCATACAAACGTCTCGAGTTCGAATCCCGTTTCACACACGTCGCCTTAATAAAAATCATTTTTTTTTGATTAACTGAACCGGAGTCGCTACAAATATATGTTAAGTATATTAATAACCGGAATAATAACCAAGTTAGACACACAGTCCAGCGGTGGACTGTGTGTATGTTTATATCACATGTCACGAGTTCGAGTCCGGTCTTCTGCACCGACTCGGACAATTATCTATTCTTTTTAAATAAGGCAGAAAAGGAAATCACTAAATTGTATTTAAGTATAATAAAAATCGAATTATATAACATGTTAAACACACAGTCCAGCGGTGGACTGTGTGTTAGTTTAAGCCACAGGTCCCGGGTTCGAGACCTGTGGAGTGCACGTCCGATTCGCTTAAACTGTTTTTAGAATAAAATGAATTTTCGGTTTAAACTAATTAATATATATATATAATTAAAATCAGATATATAACGGGTTAGACACGTAGCTCAGTTGGTAGAGCTGCGTGCACGCGTACGGGAGGTCTCGGGTTCGAGCCTCACTCAGCGCACTTGTATACACAACTCGAACCGGTCAACGGTCAGTCAACGGTCAACGGTCAGGTCAACGGTCAGAAAAAAGTCAATTTTTATTATTATTTTTATTTAATCATTTTAATTAAAAATCAATTAAAAATACTTAAAAATAACATTTTTAAGGTTAGAAAATAGCCTCAAACTCACAAAAATACACCCAACAATCCTACTAAAATAGATTAATAAAATCCGTTTACTTACCAAACCATAATGCGATTTATCTAGGTTAAATCTCACTCGTGGTTAAAACCACTTCGCGTGCATTCAACATCATCAACCGAACGCACCCACTGTGAGTGAATCTTACAACTTCCCCTTTTAAATTACACGTTTTGGGGTGTGTCATGTGTTATGAAAATAATTAATTTATTTATTTAAACTTGTGCCATACCACATCATGACCTAAACTTAGATTGTTTATACTGTTGTGTTTTACTATTTCCTTATTTCCTTTTTGTCAAATTATATGAAACTCAATCATTAGGCCCCTCAGTTCCTCGTGAGAGACGAGTTGAGCATCGCGTGCCTCTAAATGTTCCATTTTGTTCATGTGTGTATCATTGAGTTTATATTATTTGTAGTTGTGTCATTTATATTATCATGTTTATGCAATTCATTCATTAGGCCCCTCAGTTACTCGTGAGAGACGAGTTGAGCATCGCGTGCCTCTAATTGTTCCATTATTGTTCATGTGTGTTTCATTTAATATCTTATGATTGTTGATTAAGTTTACATCTATTTTTACTCATGTTTGGTTGTGCACATATTTCATAATCAATTTAAATAAATTTGTTCAAATGTTTTCCATAGGATTCACTCGCCAACATTATGTTGATCCAAAAACCCTTTTACACATGATACAGGTGAACAGGTTGAAGCAAGGAAAACATAGGATATGCCTTAGAAGAGAACAAAGAAGTTTAGATTGTTAGATAGAACATGTTGTAACATTTATTGTAATTCTCCATTTAATTTGTAATAATGAATATGAAACGCATAATAAATGTCATGAGCTTTGATGATAACCCAATCATGCCCCGATCACCTTTTCCGCTGCGGGTCGGGGTGTGACAATTAGAATAAAAAAAAGTAATTTTTTTTAAAAAGTTAACGGTTAAGATTAAACGGCTAACATTCACGTCCATTAATCACGTGCCAGTATACGAGACATAATAACGTCATTTTTAAACGTCGAGCTCGTGTACTCTAATACATTTCTTGAGAAGCTTGAATAGATAATGGTAAATTTTTCTTTCCTGAATTGAAGAGCTTGAATAGAATAAATGAACCCTAGTTAGGAAAAGTGGTTGGGGTTGGGTTAACGCCTATAAAATACGACCACTCATCCCCCAATCTTCATTCTTAAACACAAACAAAAGGTGAGGTAGAGAGTCTTCTCTTCACACACAAAAACACACACTCACACTTTCACTTGTTCTGATTTCTCTAAATTTCTTTCATAATCCCCCTCTGTAATTCCCCGCTTCTACTAATCCCTTTCTGCAAATCATCCGTCTTTCAACGATAAAAGAATCAATTGATTTGGGTTTGTTTTTCTTAGCATAAAAAGGCAAACTTAATTTGATTTTAATTTTCTTTCTTTCTTTCAGAGCCAGGTGTTTTCAGAATAGCGATCCATCCTTTTTTATTTGGGTTCTATTTCTATTTTTTTTTTTTGTAAATTTTCACACACTTTTCGGGTTTATTTTTATCCCCTGAAGGTTAATTTTATTTTAGATTTTTCCAGAAAAAAAAGGGTTTATTATTTGTTAACCCTGTTTTTTGCTTGGAAATTTATGTTATCACCTTTTTTGTTGATTTTGGTAAACAAAAAAAGGTGGGTTTTATTTTTCTTTGATTATTTTGTTTCAATTTATAAAAAAAAGTTAGATCTAGATCAGATCAGGATCAGGATCAGTATGGCTTCAGCTACAATGGAGTTTTGGAGGATCAACGATCTTCAACAGTTGAACAACGGTGGTAACCTCATGGACGCCTTAGAGCCTTTTATCAACTCAAATTACCAAATTACCCTTCCTTCTTCTACCCAACAAGAATCCGGGTTGTACCCGGCCCATGGATACCCGTCTGGGTTAAACCGCTTGACCCCATCTCAGATCCATCAGATCCAAGCTCAGATCAATCTCCCCAACCATAATACCTACCTAAGTCCGAGTCCTGTACCCATGAAGCAAGTCGGGTCACCTCCAAAACCCATGAAGCTGTACAGGGGTGTGAGACAAAGGCACTGGGGAAAATGGGTGGCGGAGATCCGTTTACCCAAAAACCGGACCCGCCTTTGGTTAGGTACGTTTGATAGAGCCGAGGAAGCCGCCTTGGCCTACGACATAGCCGCATACAAGCTGCGTGGGGACTACGCGCGGCTCAACTTCCCCCACTTGCGTCATAACGGTTCTCACATCGGGTGTGAGTCCGGCGTGTACAAGCCGCTTCACTCTTCAGTGGACGCCAAGCTGCAGGAGATTTGCCGGAATCTGGCGGAGGGGAAGAGTATTGACGGCGGGAAGAAGACTGGTTCGCGGCGGTCAAAGGTGGTGGAGCAGCCGGAAGTGGTGAAGGTTGAGTCATCGGAGAGTGAAGGATCTTGGCCGTCGTTCCTGGAGTTCACGGAGGAAGAAAGCGCGTGGGGTGGGTTGGATCTGTTGGAAAAGTAGCCGTCGTATGAAATTGATTGGGCAGCTATTTATTTTGTGTATTTAAGTTACAACTACGCTATTATTAGGACATGTGTTAGTGTTTGATTGTAATTAATTCAGGAAATGGGTGCTACGCAATGGAGTTTTTGGCAATTGCAGTCTGCGTTAGCCAGTAAGCGTGGCGTTAATTTAATATTAGAATAACTAACTAACTAACTTGTATTTAAGTAAAAATCATCTTCTAAATAAAGATAGTAGCATGGATTACACAATTTATAATGAGGGATGATAAAAGTACCTAAACCAACTATAACCTAAAATTCAAATCATTTAAGACATGATTCAAGTATCAGACCGGTTTTAAAGAATTTCGTGCATTTGAGATACGTATATGATATTCAGTAATTATACTTATATGACTACCCATACTTGTTTAACTACAACAAATATACCTTAGTGTATTATATAGTTGTAACAGATATACCAAAAACTGATAAAAATTTTTTTAAGCTATTGAAATTATAAAACATTGACTACGCTTCTCAATGTAACTTCTAATCAAATAAGATAACAAACAAGTGTCCCATTGAGTATTGGACGCCCGTCGATTATGAGACACAAAGTTATAATTGATAATGGACTATGATTACCAAAACTCGTCATGTACTCAATACATTCTCATCACTATGAATATTAGAATATATATTGATGATCTTTTTTCTGTGATAATTTAAGTCTATCTTTAAGATTAGAGAGACATACTTATCCAATAAAATATTATGCATGATTTACATTTTTAGGGAATAAATAATAAAGTTTTTTTTGTCTTTTGTTCTTGATAACGCCAAGTTATATAAAGTTAGTAACACATGATTTCGTCGTAATTTAAGCGAACGCATACATATGATGCAGCTATACAACTATTGTCTTTAGGCTATTGTAGTGGGGTTTATGTAAATGGGGGGTTAAACGACACGTGACAGATGTGTAAGAAAATGGGTTATGTAACTTGAGCGTGTAGTGAGGGTTATATATGTATGTATATACGGTATATATATGTTTGTGTGAAATAAAGTCCCTCATAACGCCGTTGTATATATTATCCCTTCAGTTATAACCCTCCATAACGCCCCGGGGGCGGTGTTCCGGGCACTATGAATTACATAACCCCCTTTATCACGCTCCAGTACCCAAGTGCTTATAACATATAACTTTATAGAAGGTAACTCCAAATATATGGTGGTAAGCAATTGAATCCTATTAACAGAAACAATTAAATCTATTTAATAGAAGTCTTAAAATCTAGTTTTCACTAGTGTTCTACCATAAACCCTGAAGGCCAGCTACATAGGATAAATTACGTTTTATGACAGTAAGTCCCCATGAAAAAAACTTTGAAGGGTAGTTATAATCTTAGAATCAACTTCTACCAACAATTAACTATTGGCCACAAAGAAATCCATATTTTTTTTTCTGAATTAAGTATACACAGACAATTCATCTAATTAACTTTACGTTTCCTTTGTGAGGCTAATAATATTCTACAACAGAAAAATAAATAAATAAATAAATAAAAAGAAAGAAGAATACAACATAAAGTTGTCGATTGCTTATTTTTCCTTTTGTCCTTTTTTCTCGCAAACATATTCCCGCTTGGTTTGTTCACACCACAAAGGACCAAAAATTCGAAAAGACATTTTTTTGATTGTTATATGTTGATTAAAATACCAAACTAATAAATTACAAACAAGTGGCAGGTAAACGGGCAACAAGCTGCGCCGCAACCCCCTTTTGAATTGCAAAATCAATCATACTAAAGACGAAACGACCCTTAAAGGTTGAAAGATTACTATTCACAACCTGTTGGACCCTGTTTAGAAATTCCACAGTCTCTGGGGCTAGGGACCCAAATGTATCAAAAGCGAATGGGATAAACACGTGTTGATTCTCTAAACAAGCCTTCTCGTGTTTAGCGACCTTGCCTGATTCCGCCTTTAACGCAGCCTGGCCAGCAACAAACCCATTATCCCTGAGTCCAACAAGAGGGGACACTCCTGTAAGGTCCACACAAGCGTGTTTTCCCCTAGCCCACCCAAACACAAGAATATCAGTTGTCCGAAGAGTAGACCTCCCATCGAGCGGATCCGTCAGAAAGTTCACCGGAGCCTCCTTTTTCGCCGAAATCCCTGCCCGCTTTAGAACATCATAGAGAATATTCCTTACTAAATCATGTCGGTATTTAAAACCAGGTAACTCCTTACAATGGACCGCATGTTCGCCAAAAGTATCTAAACAAGCCTTGCGACAAACTGGGCAGGGCTCATCAACCGGAAACAGAGGGATCATTAGCCGGTACTTAAGAATTGCCCGGTATTCCACTGCTGACATGTGTTGGCCTAATCCTTCAATGGGGATAACTGTCAGAAAATCCTGAGAATGAGGTGCCCGGAGACAATCAAACACAGCTTTCTGACGAGGGGATAAACTAAACTTCTCTCCCAAACACTGGACAATTCTACTAAATAGGGCACTCGCCAAACCATTCTGGGCTTTAGGGGGGCGGCGGTGTCCTTATTAGAGAAACCACCAAGATCAAAATCCGGAAGGGACATGTGCATGGAATCCAACGTGCACACATAATCAGAATCTAACCCAACAATACCACAGTCTCGAAGAATGTGGTCCTGTAAACTCCAAGATTGCGCCCTCGAGACGAAAAAAGCATACGTGGATACATCCTCAGCCGAACATAAACCCAAACCCCCAAAACGGGTCGGGAGGGATGCAAGCCTCCATTGAAGATCCCCAAAAAACGGACCCCCGCAAACCACGATATCTTCGATAGCTCTCCGAAGGCCTTTGTCAAAAACCAAAACAGCCTCCCCAACAAATGTGGGTTGGCACGTTCTGAGGCCAAACAACAACTTAGCAACACCCATGCAAGAGCGCAGCAAGAGAAGCTCGCATTGAGGGTCCCGCAGATGTGGAAGATAGCTCATCAGATCCACTGCACAAGATGCCCTTTTCACGGCCAACCTACTGATGAAACCCGCATCGCGACTAACAGCGCCCCCGAGGAGTTTGACACCCGACACCGGCCTCCCAATCCCACTAGGAAACAAACCCTTTTGCTTCTTAACTCCATTGCACGATGGCCAAAAAACTTCTGTTTTCTTAACGTTAAGTTGAAGCCCCAAACAGGGCCCCATAGATCTGATGATTTCTAAAGCTTTAGCCACCTCTTTAGCATCACCTATAATTGTACCATCATCTAAATACCAAGCATGGAAAAGTAGCTTGCATCTATCTCGTATCTGATAAATGAGGGATGCAAAACTAAGGCAAAGAGAAGAGGCCCCAAGGGTCTCCCTGTTGAACCCCAGTGGTGGACCAAATATGATCGTTTCCGACATATAATATAGCCGGCTGTTCATATAGAAAATCCACCCATAAGGAAATGGAGGGGCATCAGGTTCGAACTTCTGACAAAAGGGCGGTTCTATCCACTAAGTTGAAAGCATTAGAGAAATCAACAGTAATCATGGCTAACGACCCATCTGAGTGGAACACATTTAAAAACCTGTTCGCACTATAGAGCACAGCCTCCGCCCCGCTAGGAATACCCACCCCAAATTGAAAATCACCGAGATATTTAGCCATCTCTTTTCCGACCCCCCTCATATCCGCCTTAGAAACTAACCTCCTCCAAATTGCGCCCACGACAATAGGCCTAATCCCGTTGTCCAGTTTAAGTAAAAGTGTGAGGGGTGCAGAAGCAACAAACTCTGACAAGACCCCAGGGCACCTCCCCCAAAGCACAAGTTGACTACCTCAGAAATGGCCCTAAGCACCCCGCATGCGATCACCGACCCCTCCCCACAAAGAGCATCCAAAATGTGTTGAGCCCTCAACCCATCCCTCCCACAAGAGGTCCCTTTGGGGAAAGATTTAATGCACCCAAGGACGTTATCAACATCCACAGTAAGGGGTGGCGCCGATAGTAAGGACTCAGGCATAGCCGGAGGAGGTAGGACATGATGTTTGGCCATCTGCAACTTTCCGTAAACATTGTTTAACGTTGGTGCTCACCCTAGAATTATCGGACCCATGGGGATGCTCATCAGGGCGCGAAACAACCTCTGATGGTTGGGCAAAAAGTGATAGGATGAGTTCAGCAAAACCATCCCCATTACCCCACGCTGCCAGGGCCCGCTGAATACTAAGACATTGTAAGGACTTCCTGTTCCCTGACCTGCGCTCCTGACGATTAGAAGGCCTGAAAACCCGCAACGTGCAACGTGGCAACAACAAAAGTCTCACCCACGCCTCAACAGACTCTGGCGCACTCACCACCTTGCATAGAGATGTCGTTAAAGCCTGGGAAAAGGCCATGCGACAACTATGGGGGATGCTCTTAACTGTTTTGATAGGAAGGGAGAAGACACGATCAAGCAGACCCACGTCCACCCCCATACCTCCAAAAGACACAATCTCCTTTCCAACATTCGGCGTAGGAATCCCAACAATAAACTCCTCCTCATTTTCCGTAACCAACTTGAATCGTGCCACCCCATCTGCATGATGGCACCCCCGACTGAGAGCATGTAAACACATACACTCCCCACATAACCATTGGCCTGAAACCTTAAGAGCCTCACCAACCGAAACAAATAAATCCAGATCCGCGGATACGGCATCGCGCATGGCCCACTTTTTGTCATCCGAAGACAAATGAAGCCGCTTGATATGGGCAACCAACCTGGGGAACCCCTTGGCCCCTGCCTGTCCATCGGGGCAACAATGAAAGCCCTTAAAAGGACACAACCAGACACCCCTTGAGGAACCAACACCCCCCTCCTCGGATGGAGCCCCACAAACAGTTAAAGCCCCAGACAAACCCCCCACTCTAGACCCGGGCATCAACTATTCAAAATACAAGTGAAACGATAAGGTGTGATTGGGATCGATAACCTCTACCAATATATAATAACTGATGATGAATGTATGTCGAACATAGACCGTAAGCCTGGGATGCGAGATCAATACTTATAAAATGAACTCAGATACAATGAACTCCAAAATCAAATATAGAAACCAAAGACCAAAACATCTAATAAATGTCGTAAGAACTCTACATCCACTAGACACTGATATCATCTAGACACAAGGACGAACCACCACTATAAATGACATTTGGCAAGATACAACATCACTATGCTTGTGAGTCGAGTCAAGCTGAGACAATTAAATGATATTCTCTTTACTCGGTGGTTTTGTGATATGTTTGTCACTAAATATACATGTTTATCATTCATATTTAACGCCCACTTTGTGCAAGTTATTAGTAAATTACATGGATTTATTAATTATTTGGTGTTTCTTTCTTATGAATTTATAGTCCGGAATAACGTGAGAAAATATCTTGCTTGCTAGTGGTTTGAATTATCTTGTTCTTATCGTGTATTTTGCTAATTTGTCAAAGCATCTTTGTAGTTTTTGTAAGCCTTATGGACTAACACTCTTGTTATCTAGATTATGATCAAGGCAAGAGCTTACCTTGGGCCCGAAGAGGCGTCACCCCTTGTTTTTTCGCTTCGTAGTATAAATATTACCGAAATTATCCGAAAAATTATATATATATATATATATATATTGAGTCCTACCCACCCTGTTCTTTTTAACTTTCGCCCCCTCTTTTTAAAGTTCAAGATTCACCACTGATTATGATGAAGCTTTTGTTAATGTAAGGATTACATTCATGAGATGGTGGTGAATGAAGAAACACCAAACAAATCTTGTGATTAGTCTGTGGTAGGTGCCTTGACAAACGAAGGTTAATCTTCTTCCGTCTCGCCTAATCAAGCTGTGATGATCCTTCAAAACTGATAACACACCGTAAGCTCGTTACAAGGAGGAGAATGGGGGGGGGGGTTCTCCTTATAAACACCCTCCAGCGTAAGTATGTATTCGTTTTGAGGATAGTAGTGTAACGCTTCACATTTTATACTTTATTTATTTAGAAAGTGTATTTGTCATTCTATTTATGGAAACTTGTATTCGTATCACATTCTTACAATTTCAACTTTTGTAATCCGAGACTTTGATCGTAATGAAATTTATACTTATTACCTGCTTGTTATGCTTACAATTCAACCTTTATACGCAACTGATACTTTTTACACGTGCAAACGTTCGTATATACATTCTCGATACTCGGTTTATACTTGCACATGTTTATCATACTTGAAAATATGATAAATATTAAAGTTTATGATTGATATGTTAACAAATAAGAAGTTCAGGGGCCAAAATGGAAGAAATCAAACTTTAGGCGGATAAGGAAGGTGCCAAGCCCCCTGATCCGCAGAAAGCTGTTTCCTTTCAGCTGGTTGGTCATCTTTTACACCTCCCAAACTCACGAATCACCTTATAACTCCATTAAAACTCAAACCCTACTTCACCACTATAAAACCAGGCCTCCATACACTCATTTTCACTTTCCAAATTCATTACCACTCTTAAAACTCTCTCAAATCGGTTGCAAACATCAAAAAGGACATACTGTTCTAAGTGCTAAGGTGAGCACTTTACTTCATCTTCTTCATCTTTTCTTCACTTCTTCTTCCCCTACAAAGCTTGGAACATCTCTATGTCACACCCCAACCGATGGCGGAATCATCGGGGCGCGGCACTAGGCGAACTAGATTGCTCAAGAGAATCCATAACGACTATTTTAATGACAATGCTTTATAACGCTTAATTTCCCATACAATCAAACTAGCATTCACAAACAGTCAATACGGATTTCAATCCCTTAAATAAAACAAGTTCGACAACCTAGATTATATTTATGCGAGTTTCTAAGATAAGCCCTAAATTCATTGTTGCAAGTAGTAAAATCCTCAACCTGTTAGATACGTTAAAATACAAGTCAGTACAATAAAGTAAAGGTGAGCATACAGGTTTAATAGCATAATAATAGTGATAAAGCGATTACGCATGACCAACATGTATACGTAGAGAAAGTGAATCTAAGTAAGCTAACAATAATGATACAAGCTAACCAACACGACTGCGAGGTGGAGTATGCGCGATACGTGTTCACAACACCGAACACGCACGTAAAGTGAGTAGGCGAGCCTTAACAACCCCCGAACCAATCGGGTGCTGAGTCCAAACTATAGTACTATCATTGCTAAGGGTGGTATGCTAGTCCTCATTATTCACACATAACAAACAAACATTCAGCGATTCACGTATAACATGCGAGAGCGGTTAGTGTTAAAAGAGTTTAGCGTTGTGTGTAGCGTATTTTGATATAGAGAACGTATGTAACACCCAAAAGTGCGTTTTAAACGAAAAGGGTTCAAGTATACTCACAGTCGGTGCTCAACAAAGAAATACGAATTACTGTGGATTGAAGGGAGCGACGGGATCAGCCTGTAAGCGAGAACAGAAGTGCATCAGTCTTCCGAAGTGCTGAAACGGTCAAAGTGCGAAGGGGCAGTAGACAAGTTCGGTCGAACTTGTACTGGCTGTAAGTTGGAGGACAACTTCGGGCGCCCAACTTAGGCCAGGTACAAGTTCGGGCGAAGTTGCATGATTTCCCACTGAAAACTTAGTACAACTTCGGGCGAAGTTGCCTTGGTTCCACAGAAGAATTAGTACAAGTTCGGGCAAAGTTACCATTTGTTCAACAGAACCACAGTACAAGTTCGGGCGAAGTTGGCACGAATCTGGTGTCAACTTCGGGGGAACTTTCCCCCTTTTAGAGCGAACTTGTCTGATTTTGGAGCGAAATCGAGTGTTTTTGCGTCATTTGCTGAGGAAATCGAGTGTCCATCCCTCCAACCTTGTGCTACTGAGTAAAACATAGGCTGGAGAGGTATTTGAGAGCGAGTTTTAGCCAATTTACAGGAACTCGGGCTAATCCGTGTGAACTTGTCGGTTCATACGAGTTAGTCCAGTTCGTGCGAAGTGACTGTATCGTCCTTGTGCTTCCGGATATGAGTTATTGCTTGAAATAAACGTGATTCCGAATCTATTTCAAGTTTTTTGTTGACAATGCCTCGTCCCACTACTTGGTGAACGAAACATATGTCGGTTAGTCCGTATATGGTGTAAAAATAAATGCTTTGAATAGTTTTCTCAGATCTAACACTCGGTGAGTCGAATCATCAAGATTTCTAGCTTGGAGAGCCGAGGCTAAGTCCAATAACCCATTTAAGTGTAGATCTAAGCTAAAACAAGAAGTTTAATAGAAAAAGATGAAGATTTTTTTAAACAGAGAGGTTTTGATGAAAACGAAGGTAATCCTTGTGTAAAATCGTAGTGAAAATCGTTGTAGTTTGCATAAAATGAGTGGTTCTTACTTGGAAAAACAAGGGATTTCGGTTTCGGGAGCTCTGGAGCGAAGTTGCAGCAAGGAGAGCATGAATGGAGGTGCTGGGTATTTATAGGTGGAGTGGAAACAAGAGACCAGACATCAAGTTCGGGCGAACTTGACCTGTTTTTCTTGGTTTGGTCAAGTTTAGGCGAACTTGACACAAGTTCGGCCGAACTTGGCCAGTTCCCCTAGTTTGGAGGCAAGTTCGAGCGAACTTGGCCTCTTGGTTGAGTTTTGTTCGTTATTTGTTCGTTAGGTGCTCGTTTGGCGATTCGATTCATATTAGATAGTTATGCTAAGCATTTTAGTGAGGCGTCAAGCGTTGCGTTATTAAATTAATGCGATTTAGCGATTTGTGCGAGTGAGAGCGTTGCGATAGCGAGTACCACCATATATCATAAAGCACACATAACACATAAGTAACATAATGTAACATCATTAACCGCGATTTGAGTTTGCGTTGAGAGTTTGTGAGTATTAAGCAATTTAGATGCGATAATTTGAGCGATATAATATGCGTTTCAAAATAACTGTAAACAATGATAATAAATCTCAGAGTACAAACGGGTTGAAACAGAAATAAACGGAAATAACGGGATTCAGATAACAATCTGAAAGATCGGGTTGTTACACTCTAGGAGTGTTTCCACAGGTTTTCCATGGAATACCAAGGTGGAACATCACCAGTTTGAGGTCCAAACTTTCTGTGTTGGAAGAAATCTTTATAAACTTTTACTAAACTATCATTTTCTTATACAAACTTGTGCCTCTTATGCACCTAATCAAGACTATGATTAGGGAGCTTGGCCAAGGTTGTTTCATACAAAACCGGAGGTGTCAGTTACCTCCAAACTTTCTATTTTGTTAGGGTTCTAAACCCACAAGTGTGGAAACCATCCAAGCTTGTTCTCATGACAAGACTTGTGCTTTAGTATGAGTGTGATTACTTGGAAGCCTTGGCTATCCTATCTTCAATCCACCACCTCACTTGATGATTTACAATTGCTATCCCAAGTAGTTTGCTAGCTTAAGCCTTTCGTTACGATTCTAATGGGCATTTGACCCATGAAATCACATCAACCCATACGGGACTTATAGTGTCAAAAACGAGTGGTTAAGTCTAGATGATTACTACACATACTTTTATACTTTACATTCCAAATCCAAATCCTCCGTTATCAACCAACTACTCACACACCCACGTTTCCTCGTGTAAGATAACTCGGTGTTCCAACCTTCAACCTTCCAACTTTCATGGAATTTACAAAGGAAGCTTTGCAAAACCGTGAGTACACTGGAACACCCTTTTTACGCTTTACACTTTTGGGTGCAATATGTTTAACTTATCAAATTACACGCAATCACGCTTATACTTTATGCAAACACAAACAATCCATTATACATGCTAAAATAGGCGAAACATGATTTGTATTCTGGAACATTCTTATGTGATTTGCTTGTCATTAATTTCGTATGAGCCTCTCCTTAACATATATAGCGCTATAGGAGTAACGCACAGCCCGTGTTCTTGAGGTCATGTTAAGTCTTTAATTCTTGCGGTAATCTTTGGGTTGATTTGTAGAATTGCATGCCATGAGACACTAATATAGTTAGCTATTTTTGCCATGTGGATTCGTTAAAACCTTTTTACTTACTTATGCTATATCAAAACTTGTGTGCTCGCCAATGCTTTTGTGTTGAACTATACTTTTAAACATGTTGCAGGTTGATGATGTTGACTATGACAAAATCTAGTAGGGACGACATTAGAAACGCATTTAGAAATATTAGATTTTGTTATTTCATTATGTTAAACTTTGTTGTACTTCGACTTTCCAATGTTGTACTTTGCTTCCTTGTATTGTATTTGACAATTATTATCAATGAATTGAAATCGGTTTTGAATTAAATATTGTCACAACTAGTGTTACGATGTCTCGAGCAATCTATTTACGTCCGCCCCGATGATTCCCCCATCGGTTGGGGTGTGATAGATTGGTATCAGAGCCATAACTATAGGGAATTAGGTAGAATTGACATGTGCGACCCAGTCTATAGTTGAAGTAACCAACTTGACCATTCTTAATTCTTGTTTAAAATGTTATTCTTCCTACCTTGCTTCTTCCTATTTCTTTTATCTTAATTATACAACATGTCTTTCCTAAGACATCTACACAATATACACGTTGAAGACTTAAAGACACTCATACTACAAACGAGACGATCTCACCAAAATAGGGGTGAAACCCGCACATCGGTGATTACTCTCATTCCACGTATTCGTTTTTACAGGAAGTTACACCATCAAGTTAGGAGTGATATCCACATCTTGATGGAAAACTTCCATTTCGTACTCTAGTGGACCTTACTAACGAGTCAGAATTTGCTCCTCGTTTAGTAAGTAACAACCACATTTAGGGTACGATGTTAAACTTAGGGGTGAAACCCGCATCTTGTTAACTAGTCCCATTCCTCGATTTTCAATCTCGCCAAAGTTTTGAAGTGACGTTCCTCCAAAGTGGTTATCCTGACCACCTGTGTACAATCAACACGACGGGCGTCTTCCGATCAAGAGCTCTTGATTGGTGGACCTCCAAGCGTAACGCTCGTGGGAATGATGTCGCTCATGCCCTCCCTTGGGCCGACCTTAGAAAACTAATGGAATACGAGTTTTGTCCTCCTCATGAGTGTTAGAAACTCGAAAACAACTTTTGGAACTTGAAACAAGTGGAGAACGATAACGTTAGCCTCACAGCTCGCTTCAAACAACTGAGTGTGATCTGCCCTAGCCAAGTCGACATTGTTGACAAGGCCATTGCAAAGTACATTCGCCGCCTCCCCCTTCACTCATGAACCTCGTAGACACTGCCTCACCCAAAACCATCGAGGATATATACCGCCTCGCAGCCAAACTCAATAACAACTGCATGAAGCCTCCAACAAGGTTTCATCAAAGAATGCACACCACGCCACCACTGATACCATCGTTGAACCTACCCCACCCAAGCCACCCAGAAAAAACAACAAGGGCAAGAAGTGGAAGGCTTCGAGCCACAACTGTGCGGTAGTCACTCCACCAAACCCTCAACCCATTCAACAATTTGCACCAACTAACCCTGAACCTGCCAGAAAGGCATATACCGAGACTCACCCCCAGTGTAAAACATGCCAATACCATCACCCTATCCAAGCACCATGCCGCCTATGCACGAATTGCAATAGGTTTGGGCATTTTTCCAACCAATGTCGTAGTGGTCCAAAACCACCAGCCAATCAAAACCAAAACCGCTGCAATAACCCAAAACCTCGCACCAAACCAATCCTAACCTCAAGCAGCCACTGGTCGAGCCTGCTTCAAATATGGTGACCCCAACCATCTCGCCAACGTCTGCCCTCAACGTAACAACAACAACCAGTAGCAGCAATAAGCGCGTGGTAGAGCTTTCGTCATCACTGCAGCTCAGGCTCAGAATGCAAACGACGTCATCAACGGTACGTTTCTCGTTAACAATGTCTATGCTTCGTGTTTATTTGATACTGGCTTGGATAAAAGTTTTGTATCCATTGAATTCGAACCTTTGTTAAAGTGTAGACGTCCTAAGTTGCCCAAATCATTCGCGGTCGAAGTCGCTAACAAAAAGTCCGTCACTGTTGATTCTGTCCTTTCTAAGTGCTCTTTGAATGTTAACGATCATACGTTTTCAATCGACCTCATACCCATGCAATTGGGAAGTTTCGAAATCATAGTAGGCATGGATTGGCTTAGGCGAGTTCGTGCCAAAGTTGTGTGTTCCAAAGAGTTTATTCGTCTTCCCCTTCCTAACGGTGATTCCTTACACGTCTATGGCGAGAAGCCTTCTAAAGGCCTCAAGCTTATGTCGTGTATCCAGGCAAACAAGTGTTTACGCAAGGGATCCTTCGCTTTTCTTTCCCGCATCATGGAAAAGAAGGACAAAGGCCCAAGCATGAGTGACGTTCCTGTCATGTGTGACTTTCCTGACGTTTTCCCCGAAGACCTACCCGGTTCTCCTCCTCCTCGATTCGTTGACTTTCGCATTGACCTCATTACTGGCGCTACACCTGTTGCGAAATCCCCTTATCGCCTAGCACCCTCGGAAATGTAAGAGCTATCTAGCCACCTTTAAGAGCTTCTTGATAAAGGTTTTATACGCCCTAGTACTTCTCCTTGCGGTGCTCCCCTCCTATTCGTCAAAAGGAAAGATGGATCCTTTCGGATGTGCATTAACCATCGTGAGCTCAACAAGCTTACAGTTAAGAACCGATATCCACGCCCCCGCATTGACGATCTCTTCTATCAATTACAAGGCGCAATGTGCTTTTCCAAAATTGATCTCCACTCTGGATATCATCAACTTCGAGTTCTCGAAGAAGATATACCCAAAATTGCTTTTCGCACACGTTATGGTCACTACGAGTTCGTGGTCATGCCTTTTGGTTTGACCAACGCACCTACGGTCTTCATGGATTTGATGAACCGTGTTTGCAAACCTTATCTCGATCATTTCGTGATCATCTTCGTCGACGATATCCTTATTTACTCCAAGACACAAGAAGAACACGTGCGACACTTGCGCCTTATCCTCCAACTCCTGCGTAGCGAACATCTTTACGCTAAATTCTCCAAGTGTGAATTTTGGCTAAAAGAAGTTCAATTCCTTGGTCATGTCGCCAACGGACTTGGTATCCACGTTGACCTTGCAAAAATCGAAGCGTGAAGAATTGGATTGCTCCTAAATCTCCATCCAAATTTCGTTCGTTTCTTGGTCTAGCTGGTTACTATCGTCGCTTCATTTCAAACTTTTCAAAAATCATCGTTCCTCTTACGTCTTTGACTAAAAAATATAAACCTTTTGTTTGGGGTTCCGAACAAGAGGAGTCTTTCCAAACGCTCAAGGACATGCTTTGTAATGCTCCTATCCTCGCTCTTCCCGGCGGAAATGACGATTTCGTTGTGTATTGTGATGCTTCAAACCAAGGTCTTGGTTGCGTTCTTATGCAACGGGAAAAAGTTATCGCTTACGCGTCGAGACAACTCAAGATTCATGAGAAAAACTACACAACGCACGACCTTGAACTTGGTGCAGTTGTTTTTGCATTTGAAGATATGGTGACACTACCTTTATGGTACCAAATGTGTGGTCTTCACCGACCATAAGAGCCTTCAGCACATCTTCAATCAAAAGGAACTCAACATGCGTCAGCGTCGTTGGGTAGAATTGTTAAACGACTACGACTGCGAGATTCGCTACCACCCAGGTAAGGAGAATGTTGTAGCCGACGCTCTTAGTCATAAACCTCATGCGAAGAGTATCCATTGTTCCAAATCCTAAGTAATCTTCAGGACCGAATTCGTAAAGCACAACACTTGTCCATTAACAAAAACAACTTGTACAATGAGATGAAGTGCGGTGCTGAAGAACAACTCGTATCCAAATCCGATGGTATGTTATACTATCTCAACCGAGTCTGGATTCCGAATCGTGACAACATTCGCGACTTCTTGATGAAGGAAGTTCACAAATCTTGATATTTCATTCATCCTGGCGCCGACAAGATGTACCAAGACTTAAGTATGTCTTATTGGTGGCCTGGCATGAAGAAAGATATCGCTCTTTACGTCTCAAAATGTCTCACGTGTTCCAAAGTCAAGGCCGAACACCAACGTCCCTATGGCTTACTCGAACAACTAGAAATTCCAGTCTGGAAATGGGAGAGTATAGCTATGGATTTCATCACTAAACTTCCTGGTACTTCTTCTGGTCACGATAGCATCTGGGTCATCATTGACCGTTTGACCAAGTCCGCTCGTTTTCTCCCTGTTCATGAAGATTATAAATTCGAGAAATGGGCTTGTATCTACACGGATATAATCAATTGTCGTCATGGTATCTCCATTGACATCATTTCGGACCATGATGGTCGTTTCACTTCACGTCTTTGGCAAACTTTCCAAAAAGCTCTTGGTACTCATCTCAATCTTAGTACTGCTTTTCATCCTCAATTTGACGGTCAAACTAAGCATTCTATTCAAACTCTGTAAGACATGCTTCGTTCTTGCGTAAACGATTTTGGTGGCAACTAGGATTCGCACTTACCCTTGGTAGAATTCTCGTACAACAACAGTTATCACACTAGTATTTAAATGACACCATTTGAAGAATTATATGGTCGTAAGTGTCCTTCGCTTATCTGTTGGCACGAGATCGGAGAAGCTCAAATCACCGGTCCCGAGCTCATACAAGAGACAACGGACACTATTCTGCAGATCCTTGATAACTTACTCAAAGCTAGAAGCCGACAAAAGAGTTACGCTGACAAAAGACGCAAACCCTTGGAATTCAATGTGTGACATCCCGGTTCTTTCGGATAACTTAAACGCACTACTTCACGGTTATTAATTCGGAGACTTGAATTTGCACGCTCGAAATAGTTACGATAATTTAGTGAACTTGTCAAACTAATTACGTGCTATGTGTATAAACGTTTGTGAGTTGGTGAATATGTGATGTTCGATTACGTGATTTGTTTTAGTTACGAAACATATATATAATAAATATATCCCGAACCGCGACACGAGCCGGCCTCTTTTCTTGCGACTCAAGGAACCAAACTTGGGGATCAAGTCTTAAACCCAAACCGCCCCACCCAAACCCTTCGGCCGCGAGCAAACAACCCAAACCGCAACCCTTCCCTTTTCCCTTGCATCCCTTGCGCCTATATATACAAACACACATGCATGCTTTCTTCACAAAACAAAAACACAAACCCTAGTTGAGAAAACAGCCGACGGCAGCCCCTTGTTCACCTCCTCGATCGCAAACAGCCCTCTTGCACTTCCTTTGATCGCGGCAGCCCTCGCTATTCACCTTCCCGGTCGCAACCTTCATTATATCCGAATCAGTCCCGTCCAAGTCTCGGCTCATTTACCTTGTCATTAAAGGTTAGGATTTATCATTGTTACAAGATCATATTCGGATATATGTGTTTGAATGTAGTGATTGTGTTGTTTTCGGATTGATTATGCTAGTTTGAAAGTTTGATGTTTTCGGAAATCATGTAACATAGGCTGCGTTTTGATCGATAAAAACTAGAGATTATGATTAGGGTTTGCATGGGTATGATATATATAATGATATATGATTGGAAAAATCTGTTCTTGATCGCATATGTTCAATATATAAACAGTTTAAGCGAGTTAGTTCATGATAAAGTGCTGAATCAGGCTGCTGAATGATGGTTACAGCCGACTTCAACTGGCTGTAACTCGGTCATTAGTTGTCGAAAAACGGATTTTCTGAAGTCTAAAACGTAGAGTTTTCAATAACGAATCTAATGGCACTGGATTCATATTTTTCTGAAGTCGTTTGATATTTTTAAGTGGCCAATTAAGTTCAGTAACTAAAGCTGTGAAAATCCTAAAATTTTGTTAGTTGTTTATCGAGTTGGATTTAATAATCTGTAGGGAGTCGAATCATGAAATTTGTACAGAAACTAGGTATGGAAATTTCCGGGCAACTCCCACTGGAATTTTGTTAATTGGACGAACAGTGATTTTTAAATAAATTCTTCCGTGGACTGCAGTCAGAAAGTGACGAATCTGACTGCAGCCTAGTATATTAATATTTATGGATAATTGGTAAAGTATTAGGACTTGAAAAATTTATATAAATTTCTACAGTATAGTTGTCACCTGCTGTAAAATAATTGGAATTTTTGGAACGTTGGAACTATTATATAAAAATCCTAGAAAACAGCCGAATTATGAGTATGTAAGCTGAAACTTGATAACTTGTGAATGTGTGCACCAAAGTGTTGCATGGATTGGATTATGTTCATGATAAATTGATTTGATTACTATGTTCACATGAGGATATTTGCATGCATGTTTGAATGTTAGGAATTTTGATTGTGTGTATCACTTTGTGCGTAAATTATGTGTAGAATTTGTATTGGTGTGTTCACACACTAACTTGAAATCAATTGGTTTATTAGGACGCAATTAGCGGTCCCATCAATTGCAACTTCTGTGTTACACTAACCGAGCAACTAAAGGTGAGTTCACGGCCCCTAATTTTATCCGGTTTTAAACAACAGGGGGAGAAACATGTATACACTCTTCAACTCAATCTCTTTACGTTATACGAAATCAACGTCACATAACTATTCGGTAACTAAGTTAATGTTAATGTAACGTTATGGTCACTAAGCAGCTATATCACATAAGTCCTCGACAATCTCTCGGATCGTTAGTATTGGGTTTAAATAGCGGGGAAATTATAAGTAGTACTACTGGGCCCGACAAGCCCCATCCGAGCTAGTCGCGCTAGCCGACCGGGTATGGTCAACGGGTGAATAATTTGGCCTAACTTCGCCATGGTCAGTGATAGGCCTGGCAACACGGAGGCACAACAGTCAGCTTCGATCGCGAACACTTACGTGACATAACTTTAGGCTAGCTACCTATATATGTTAACATTGAACTTAATTACGAATCAACAATATTATTCCGGGTTAGGAATAATGGACCAAACAACAATATTATTCCGGGTTAGGAATAATGGAACCATCAGCAATATTATCCCAGGTTAGGGATAATGGAACCAACAACGTTATTATTCCGGGTTAGGAATAATGGAACTATCAGTATTATTCCGGGTTGGGAATAATGGAACTAAATCGTTATCCCGGGTTAGGGATAATGGGGGAAACAAACTCATAACCGAACAAACGATTTATGAAAACCTGTGAACTCACTCATCTTTAATGTTGACACTTGTTTCTTTACATGTTTCTCAGGACGCTAGGAGCTCTAGGTGCACTCACTTGCATTGATCAAGACATCTTTTATCGAGTCTCATTTACAAACATTGTTTTGGGTTTTTCTTTGGTTTTGGCGTTTATGTTGGCGCCCGTTCCGTTACTTTACTTTATGCTTCCGCTCAACTTTAAAAACTAATGCTTCCGCTAAACATTGGTAACTAACTAAGACAATATAAAATCTACGACGAATGGTTAAACAAATGATTTTTGGAAAACGTATTATCAAATCATATAGAGTCGTTCGACGTACTAGTGTTTCAGATTCTGGTTTGTTCACACGCCTCGCGGTAAAACTCTGCAAGTGGAAATTGAGGGTGTGACACAATGTCAGTGATCATGTACTTCTCAAGGTATCCCCTTGGAAGGGTGTAGTTCATTTTGGTAAGAAAGGCAAACTCGCTCCTCGCTTTGTAGGGTATTTCAAGATTCTCGAAAGGATTGGCAAGGCAGCGTATCGACTAGACCTACCTCAAGAACTCAACAACGTTCACCCGACGTTTCATGTCTCAAATCTCAAGAAGTGTCTCGCCGAAGAAGGACTTCAAGTTCCCCTTGATGATCTTCAAATCAACGAGTCCTTGCATTTTGTGGAGAAACCGGTCGAAATCATGGACCGAGGAACCAAGCAACTTAGGCGCAGTCGCATTCCCATAGTCAAGGTTCGATAGGTAGGAAAACGTGGCGCTGAATTCACTTGGGAACTCGAGAGTGATATGAAGACTAAGTACCCACATCTTTTCGTTGAGTCTTCATCTTAAATTTCGGGACGAAATTTCCTAAAGTAGGGAAGATTGTAATGCTTCGCATTTTATACTTTCTTTATTTAGAAAGTGTATTTGTAATTCTATTTATGGAAACTTGTATTCGTATCGCATTCGTATTTCAATTTCAACTTTTGTAATCCGAGACTTTGATCGTAATGAAATTTATACTTATTACCTGCTTGTTATGCTTACAATTCAACTTTTATACGCAATTGATACTTTTTACACGTGAAAACATTCGCACATACATTCTCGATACTCGATTTATACTTACATACGTTTATTATACTTGAAAATATGCAAAATATTAAAGTTTATGCTTGATATGTTAAAAAATAAGAAGTTCAAGGGCCAAAATGGAAGAAAACAAACTTTAGGCGGATAAGGAAGGCGCCGCATCACGCAACGCCTTAGTCGTTAGGGCTACGCGTGATGCCAAGCCCCCTGATCCGCAGAAAGTTGTTTCCTTTCATCGGGTTGGCCATCTTTTCCACCTCCCAAACTCACCAATCACCTTATAAGTCCATTAAAACTCAAACCCTACTTCACCTCTATAAAACCAAGCCTCCATACACTCATTTTCACTTTCCATACTCATTACCACTCTCAAAACTCTCTCAAATCAGTTGCAAATATCAAAAAAAGACAAATTGTTCTAAGTGCTAAAGTGAGCACTTTACTTCATCTTCTTCATCTTTTCTTCACTTCTTCTTCCACTACAAAGCTTGGAACACCTCTAGGAGTGTTTCCATAGGTTTTCCATGAAAAACCAAGGTGGAACATCACTATTTTGAGGTCCAAACTTTCTGTTTTGGAAGAAATCTTTATAAACTTTTACTAAACTATCATTTTCGCATATAAACTTGTGCCTCTTATGCACCTAATCAATACTATGATCAGGGAGCTTGGCCAAGGTTGTTTCATACAAAATCGGAGGTGTGACATACCTCCAAACTTTTTGTTTTGTTAGGGTTCTAAACCCACAAGTGTTGAAACCATCCAAGCTTGTTCTTATGACAAGACTTGTGCTTTGGTATGAGTGTTGTAACAACCAGCACTTTCGCACTCGTTACACTCGTTACGCCTGGCACCAGAGATTCAGATCATAATATGAACTATATCTCTTACTACGCTACATCGCATACTTTCGCACTACATCGCTAATTTCAACACCATACATCACACTTCACAACACTTACACTTACAACGACTTCGCTTATACTATTATATCACGTGAGTATCTAAACTACTCGCTCGCTTATGCACCTACGCAACGCAAACTCAAAACAACGTTACTTATGTTATTTATGTTATATATACTACTACTCGCTTAAGGCATCGCTAAAACGACATAACGTACCTAAACTAACTAATACGAACGAAGTCGCCGAACGAAAACAGCCAACACGCGAACCAGACTCACTCGTACGAGTCACCACTCGTACGAGTGAAGCCTGGCTCGCACAAGGCTTCCTTGCTCGCATGAATGCCTGCTCGTACGAGTACCCACTCGTACGGGGCATCTCACATGCTCACCTTCCACTCTCCTATAAATACCACACTTAGTACACGCACTCCCATTTGCTGTCACTCGCACCAGAGACCCTCTGCTCCCACGATTTTTGTTAGGATCTGAGTTTGACTTGATTGTATTGTTTTAAACAATTAATAATAGAAGAAGATAAAACATACAATAGTTTGCAGCAGAATGAAATTTAAAACTTTGCAACACAATCAAGGAGATATTAGCTTTCATCATACAATGTTTTCATTACTAAAAAGATTAAAAATTACAAGTAAATACATGTATGAATCACTAACTCCCACTCAGACCGAGCTCACACATATTTGTTCGTACAAGATGAGTGTGTGTGTGTGTGAGTTGAATAGAACAATACATGCACTGTCTATTTATAATAAGAATCCCTAACTTCTGTGGCGTCGTTGCTGACATCACCAAGACAATGACATCTAACAACCCTAACAAACTTTAAACACTGCTAACGTTATCCTCTGTTACATTGATAAAAACACTGATTACAAGACACCGATGATGCTATCCACTTATGAGCTCAACCACTGATGAAGCTTTATCAGATGTTCTTCAAAGGGTGATCAGACCTTTGACTTCCAGCAGACCTTTGACTTTATCAGTGGTTTGGTCTTTAACAGTCTTTATAAATCAATAGAGCTTAGCACTGGGCAGATATTAGAGCCATCAGTTGTTAGATATCTTGCCATTGAAAGGAGAAGTGAATCAAAGTACTACTTGTCCTGGATCATTTTGTACAGACTTGTTTTGGCTTTCTATCGTCTGTTTTTTTGTAGGGTTCAATCCCAACAATCTCCCCCTAGAACAGATGATGCCAAAACTCTTCCTTATTTGTGATCTTTATTCTCTCATCAGTTTTTCCCTGATTTGTCCTTTGAACTGTAGTTCAAAGTTCTGGGAATTATCATCATCTTCATCTCTACACAGTTGAAGTTCCAAAAGATCTTGGAGGTCAGCTACACCCAGGCCTAGTGCATCCTCCCTTGATATATTTCAACTTTTCTATTGGACTTGAGCAAGGCTAATACATGGGTCTTTTTGTCAGACATCCATTTTAATATTTTTGAGTTCAATGGGTTTCTTGGGAAAAGTTTTATTTGTGATGAGTTTGGGAATGGTGAACTGCTTGATAGCCTTTTGACAATTTCAGCAGATTGAGCTTGAGGCTTTAATAAACATCATCCAATTCGTGCAAATGTTGATTTTTGTTGGCCTGTTTACTGATGTCAGCTTCTCTCTACTTATCTCCCTCATCCATCTGTAACTGCCTTTTTCTTTGATTTAAGGCTTGAATGGACGCTTCTAAGGTATGATCTGCACTGTAATCTTTAAACCTGTTCCAGTCTGGTGCATTCTTCCTCATTTGAGGATCTTTCTTCATTCTTTCACATCTGTTTGCTTCTTGTTTGAGAGCTGTGATAGGCCAGTCTTTGAACTGATGCTCATATGCTTGATATGGTTTGTTTTTCATAATAAGTTCTATGAGATCTTTCCTTAGCTCCTTTTGAAGGTTAGTATTAGGTGGTAAGTTTGACATCTTCTTGTTTAAGTCTCTTGCATAATCTTTCAGTTTCCTGACTTTGCTCAGCTCAGGCTGCTATAGTCTTGACAAGTAGGTGTTACCCTTCCTTTTTCCCTCTTCTTTTGCTATGTTTTTAGCTTGTCTGGCTTTCAATTTCAGATACTCATCAATGTATTTAGGAATTCTGTAATCATGAAGAGATGGAAAGGTTCTTTTGTATGGATTAACCTCTGTATTAAATTGTATCATTTCATTTTGAACTGCAGCCAGCTCCAGATGATATGTTGTTTCCAGTGGTATGTTTCTAGAAGGGTTGTGACCAGTGGGTGATTGAGTAAGTGGGATTGATGTTGGTGATGAGAGAGGGATGAAAGGTTCTGGATTTGTTTGAATAAATGGTGAAGATGATAAAGGAGTATGTGCAGGTATATCATCATCATTCACCGTGACCTTTCTTTTTCTTATATAAACTAATTTTGGTGAAGGAGTTTTTGTAGGAATTTGAGTTATAGGAGTTAGTATTAATTCATATGGAAATTGAGAACTTTTTTGTATAAACCACTGTTGTCTTCTGTTGCACCTTTGGTAGTATCAGCATCTGTTGCAGTGGAAGATGGTAATAATGATGATGGCATTGTTTTCTGCTTTTTATCAGGTGGTTGTTGAGATGAGGACATTGGTTTAGGACTGTCAGCGGTTAACTTTTTGATACCAGCAGTGGTTTTGAGACCAACAGTGGTATCCTTTGCTTTTATCTCTAATTCTTTCAACTCCTTTGCTCCTTTGTCAAACTCCTCTCCTTTTTCTCATTTTGAGTTTGAATGGTCCTCATTTTTGCACCTTCATCATCTGCTTGAATTTCCAGGTTTCATCAACTCCCTTTTTATTTTCTTTGACAGATGTTTCAACAGAAGTTACTAAGGGCCTTTTCATAAAATCATTTTTCTCCCCCTTTTTGGCATCATCAACTCTTTCGAAGATAGGTGTTGGGGTAGTGTCAGGCATTTTTGTGAGGGTTTCTTTAATACTCTTAAGCTCGACTTGAGTATTTTTATATCTTTCCTCAACCATGTTTATGAGCATTTGCACTTGTATTTCATGTTGGTGGTCAGCATGCTGGCGTTGTTGTTGAAGTAGAGGATATAACTGTCTTAATATTTCGGTGGTTTGAGGAACAGAGGGTTGAGTAGTGTTTTGAGACTTTGAAGATTCTAACATCTGTTGCAGCATATTTTTTTATATCTGCCACAGATGCCTTAATTTTTGTAACTCTCTCCAAATCTTTATATTTTAAATCATTACCTAATTTAATGGATCATCTGATTTCCCACCCGAAGTGGTTGTGTCAACTTTAGAGATAGGAGAAGTTTCCAAATTCTCATCAGCTGATGCCCCTTTTCTTGGTACTGGGGACTTCTTTCTACAGCAGAGGGTTCCTTGGCAAACTTAACAGTGGTATTACACCAGCAGTGGTTACCAAGGTAGCCTCAGTAGAAATTGCCTTCAAGGGAGTCTTATTTATGAAACTACTGTCCAGGTGTAGATTAGTGGATTCAATATCTGTAGTAGCTGCTCCACTTGAACTACCAACAAGAATTTCATGAAATTCAAGTGGTGTAACCTCCTCAACTGTTTGTGGGATAGCCAATTGAATTTTATCAGACACAGCCATTGTGGAAGTTTTTCTCTCAGTAATGTGTTGGTGAGAGGGGCTGTTATGTGTCCGACTCTCAATGTCCTCAAACAGAGATACTTTTGTTGATGTTATTTGAGATGTGGGGAGTGATGTGGAAAAATAATTTGCCCCGGGAGAAGGACAGTTCAACATACTCTCAAATGAGGGTAATTTTTCAAGTTGTGGAGTCCCTGTTCTTACAACATGTTCCTTATGAGAGGAATCATGAGGAGTTGTGGTTTTGGGTGGAGATCCTTCCAACTGTTGTGAGGAAGTTAGCAACAGTGGTTTCTTGTGATATTTGTGTTGTCACAGGATTAACTTCTGGGATCTCATCTTACAGAAGATCCTTTTGGTGATTTTTGGTGGGGGGATGCACATTAGTGGTTATGCTACTGTGGTCAGCAAGAGCAGTGGGATCAGCAGCTGAGGTCTGAGGAGTAGATGTGGACTCATCCAAATTTTGCTCAGATTCCCCTGCTTGCGTTTTAGAAACTTTTGACTCTTTAGCCATAAGGCGAGTAAATGTTTCAGACGTTAAGCTGTTTATTTGAAAAGATATACCTTGAACAAGAGCTTGTGCATTCTCTTTTGGAATTTTCTGTTGTAAATAATAACTTAAAAATCTTGGAAATAAAAAGAAAGCTTGTGCTTTATTGTTTTTCACATTTTCCGGATTTGTTACCAAATCATTAAACAATGCTTGGAAGTAATTGTAATCAGTTTTAGACATAGTAGCATACCCCAAGTATTGAATTTTCAAAGGCATTTCGTTAAAACCAGTTGTTTTATTTGAAACACAGATGAGCAGGGTATGAAACAGGAATTTCATAGGAGGTGGAAATTCTCTTTTTTTCATAGTAGCTTTTGTTAATTTTCCTGTATACCCTCTATTGAACAAATCGACTTGATACTCATCCTTAGGGAAATAGATGTTACCAGCTAAGTCGTCCATCTGAAAAACTTTTGAGATGATTTGTGGAGTTATTGGAACCAGGATACCTCCTACTTTTGATGAGATTGCCCAAGGCTTTTTATTTAGAATTTCAAGTTTAGCATTAGCCCAGAATTCTCGTAGTGTGTCTTGATAAATTGGTGCATTACAGGTAAGCAAAGTTTTATACTTTGATGAAGACAAGATATCGATGATATAGTGAAAATCTGTATTTTTCTTCATTTTTTCGAAAGTACAGAGATAATTGTGTGGATGTTTGATGATAAGAACCATGATCGGTTTTGAGAATAACGAATTTTTTGAGAGACACTGAAGAAGTGTGTAATCGCTTTTGAGAAATTTTGAATTTGATTTTGGTGATAAAAACTTTGTTTGAGGGTTTTATCAGGGTTTTTATTTGGATAACAGTAGTTTGAAAAATCAGACGGTTAACATCTGACACGTGGCAAGATCTGATGACTATTATCTGTCCACGTGTATCCTCTAACTATGAATGGATGACAGTTGTTTTGGGAAACCACTGATGTGTGTCATCAGTGGTTGTGAACAGTAAAAATTGTAACACTGTCAGTGGTTGTGCAACAGTAGATAAGGTCAACACAGAGGTTTGACCAGGATAGTGAAGATAGAGGATTTACTTTGTCAGTGGATATATATGCCAATCAGAGTTTTGAAGATAGAATAATGGTTTCATCAGACTTTTACACACAAAATACAATTTTAACTATTTTGAAGGTTTTGTTTTGATTTTCTGAAAACATTTTGATGCTATTTACACACAAAATACAAGAAAACTTGTTTTAATCCATGTTTAGCATTTCAAACCTAGAGATCAGACTTTTGAAGGTGGATGTTTCTAATGCTTTTCATTTGAACATCTGCCAGTTGATCTTTAGTTACAACATGATGTAGAGAAATCACACCTTTTCATAGTAATCCCTCACAAGGTGATGTTTGATATACACTGTATTTGGTCGTGGGATGGTAGACTGTTTTGAAACATCTTCTGCTCTTTTGGTGGATGAGATTTTGTATTTGGGATCATAATAGCATATCCACAGTCTTGTGATGAAGATTGTGAGTACCTGCAAGGTTAGTCTTGACAAACATTTCACATGACCTACTAGGATTTTCAATGATAAAAGTTTATTGAACTTTTCAATCAAAGCCTCTTCCACACACTAGTCCTTGTGTAAAAACACTGTATAGGCCTTGGCAGTGGTTGAGTATCCCAGATGGTAACCACAATATACTTTGTCTGTAGAACCAGGTTGTCAAACTTACTTCAGTTTGTTTAGACTTGACTTATTTTATGATTTAACCCTGACCATCATACAGAATCCTTTTGATCCATTACCAGTGAAAGTATCTTCCCTTTAAAAAAAAATTAAGGGTTCTACTTCCTGACAGGTATTGAGCTTTAACTATCTAAACTAAATAAAAGCTCAGTATGTACTTTAAAAAAAACTTAAAGGAGTAATACATGACCTGATATTTACATGAAATCTTTACGAATAAACATTATGTAAAAAATTTCTTGATAAATGAATCAATTAGATCTATAAAATTTCCTAAGCCTTATTGAAATAATTGTTAACTTTAGATACATCAATTACCTGAGCCTTCCTGTAAACAATGGTTGCACTTAGCTTGTTTGATAAGAGATGTGTGAGCAGAGATGTAGATTTATCTAGGCTTTCCTTTTGTAGTACCAGCCTGTGAACTCTCAAGTGTTTTATGTTTATACACTTTTCTTTCGACATCAAAAGTTTTGAGATAAACACACTTTTGAGTTTTGTGATTTTTCTTATATTCTCTTTTTAACCTTTCCATAGGTAGATGTTGTATCATTCACTGGAAGGTTTCTAAGGAAAGAATAATTAATCTAGAATCATTTACAGTAATGTTTTGAGAAACTTGGTCATTTTTGCAAAATGCTTATGTTAAATTTCACATTACTTTTGATCTGGTTTCCTAAATATCAATACACTATTGATTTTCACCTTTTAACGGCTTCTTGTAACTTTTGTTCCATATATAGAGATCTTGTTCCTAAGGTTTTGGTTCACCTCAGTCTTTTAATGACATTAGATGAATCCTTAGCAACAATTAATCATGGAATCATCACAAATTCCAACGCAAACACTGAAATCATATGAAATGATACACTGTTAGTGTCATGTGGAACTTGTGTGTTTAGTAACATCTTGGTTTTTTACAGAGTGATTAACCAACGTGATTAGATTCTTGATCTGTTTTTCAATAAATACGATCAATACAGTATCAATGAAATTGAGCTGATCTTTTTATGTCAAATTGATTGTTAGATCGAATTTGACTGACCTGGCTCTAATACCAATTGTTAGGATCTGAGTTTGACTTGATTGTATTGTTTTAAACAAATTAATAATAGAAGAAGATAAAACATACAATACTTTGCAGCGAAATGAAATTTAAAACTTTGCAACACAATCAAGGAGATATTAGCTTTCATCATACAATGTTTTCATTACTCAAAAAATTGAAAAATTACAAGTAAATACATGTATGAATCACTAACTCCCCCTCAGACCGAGCTCACACAGATTTGTTTGTACAAGATGAGTGTGCGTGTGAGCTGAATAGAACAGTACATGCACTGTCTATTTATAATACGAATCCCTAACCTCTGTGGCATCGTTGCTGATGTCACAAAGACAATGACATCTAACAACCCTAACAAACTTTAAACACTTCTAATGTTATCCTCTGTTACATTGATAAAAACACTGATTACAAGACACTGATGATGCTATCCACTGATGAGCTCAACCACTGATGAAGCTTTATCAGATGTTCTTCAAAGGGTGATCAGACCTTTGACTTCCAGCAGACCTTCGACTTTATCAGTGGTTTGGTCTTCAACAGTCTTTATAAATCAACAGAGTTTAGCACTGGGCATATATTAGAGCCATCAGATGTTAGATATCATGCCATTGAAAGGAGAAGTGAATTAAAGTACTGCTTGTCCTGGATCATTTTGTACAGACCTGTTTTGGCTTTCTATCATTTGTTCTTTTGTAGGGTTCAATCCCAACAATTTTACACAAGTTTATCTCTGATTTCATCTAAACTTCCCTGTTTACGAAAATCTTCATCTTTTTCATAAAATCTTCTGATTTTACCTCAGATTCACACTTAAACGAGTATGTCTGAGTTAGCTTTGGCTGCTCAAGACTAGAAACCTTGTTGTTTCAAACTTACCAAGTGTTGATCATAAGAAAACTGTTTTAAAACTCGATTTTTACACAAAAATGGACAATACCGACATATGTTTCGTTCAGTACATAAGTGGGACGAAGCTGTGTTAAAACCGTCATGAAAAGGATTCAAATCTACATCCGCTTCAAGCAAAAACTCAGTTCCCGTTGCACGAAGACGCAAGAACATTCACTTGTGCAAACTGGGCTGGCTCGCACGAACCACTATGGGTTCGTACGACCCAGTCCGAGTTTTTGCGAGAGACTAGCTCGCTCTAAAGACCTCTTCGGCTCAAGGTTCGATCGGTGGCCTAAGGCTGAAGGGATGAACACTCGAATTCCTGAAGAAACGATGCAAAAACACTTAATTTTGGACTAGAAAATAGGTCACTCGCACGAGCAGTCGCTCGTACGAATGATGACTCGCACAAGTGGCATGCCATCATACGAACCATCACACGTACGAGTGATGACTCACATGAGGGTGATGCCTCGTGCGAGTGAAGCCTCGTGTGACCCATCTGTTTGTCTCGCACCACTCTCCGTTCAACCATTCAGCACACTCTGGGAGACTGATGCAATTCTGTTTCTACACGCAGGGTGACCCGACGCTCTCCTTACCTCATTTCGCTCGTGACTTGCTGTTTAAGCACTCACTGTGAGTACTTGACCCCTTTTCGCTTTAAACACACTTTTTGGGTGTAACATACGTTCATAATAAAAGACACTACACGCGCTAAACTGATTCTCACACGCGAATATGTGTTATACATATTTACACATGATGCTTGATACATATATGCTAGGACTTTTACTTGTTAATTTTCCACCTTAGCTAGTATGGTGCTATAGTTTGGCTCGCATCCGACAGGGTCTAGTTAAGGGCTTCACACCTCTCCTTCACTGCCACACGGAACTTAGCATGTGTAATTGTCTAAATTAGTTTATGTGTTGTGTTGTATTCCGTTTATGTATGCGCAAATTCACGATGCTTTATATATTATGCTATTATGTCAAATACCTATATGCTCGCCAATATATTTTTGTATTGACATTATTTTAACGTATATTGTAGGTTGAAGAACCTCATGCTGAAAAATAGATTAGGCCTCTAGAAAAATACTTAAATCTAGTTGTCGGATTTTGTTTTTATTGTTCGAGAAACTTGAAATTCGTTGGATTATTGTATGAATATTTGTTTAACTTTATGGGAAATTAAACCTTGTTAAGTATTGTCATAAAATAGTCGTTATGGATTCTCTTGAACAATCTATCCGCTTAGTGCCACATCCCGATGATTCCGCCATTGGTTGGGGTATGACAGATTGGTATCAGAGCCATAACTGTAGGGAATTAGGTAAATTGCCTAGTCTATAGTAGGAAACTATGTGCTTGCTTATCCGATTTAAAACACTATTCTCTCTGGATTGCTTTCTCCCATCGTATCTTTAGACTTAAAATACTATACAAAGTCTTTCCTAAGACTTGGACACAACACACGAAGCTGCGAAGATACTCGTATATCGCAAACGAGTCGATTTGTTAAGATTAGGTGTGACATCCCGGGTTTTTCGGATAACTTAAACGTAATACTTGTCAAACTAATTACGTGCTATGTGTATGAACGTGTATGAGTTAATGAATACGTGGTGTGTGATTACGTGAATTGTGTTAGTTACAAAATATATGTATATATAATAAATATGTGCACGAACCGAACCGCGACACGAACCAACTTTGATTCCTTGTGACTCCAGGAATTAACCAAGTTTAGATCTTAAACCTTAAGCCATTCTCGGCCGTATGCAACCCAAACCGCAAACCCAAACCGAGAACAAGCCCAAAAAGCGCAAGATCAAACCAAACTAACCCGTGTGCAAACCAAACCCCAAACCCATTGCGTAAAACCCAAACCGACCATACCCAAGTCCCTCGGCCACAAGCTTAAGCCTAACCGTAACCCTCATCTCCTTTGCGCTATATATACACACACCCATGCATGTTTCATTCACAAACACAAACCCTAACAAACAAAACAGCCGTCGGCTGCCTTCTCTTGCTCCATTGATCGCGAACAGCCGATCATCCATTCCATTCAACCGCAAACAGCCCTTGTTCACCTCCATTCAGTCGCAAGATCAACCATTGTTCACCTCTATTCGATCACAAAACAGCCTACATCATCGCCCGGTCGCGACAACAGATTCTTCATTCCATTCGATCGTGATTTTGCTGGAACAGCCGGATACTTCTTGTCCAAGTCCCGGCTCGTTTACCTAGTTATTCAAGGTTAGGGTTATCTTTGATTACGAGATCATGTTTGGATATATATATGTGCTTGAATGAAGTAATTGGTTTGTTTTCGGATTATATGTGTTGTAAGTAATCGGCTGAACTATCCATTGTTTGCGTGTATAATTGTTTGCGGAACTTGTGAGTTTGCGAATATGGTGGTTTGTAAAAACTAGGGTTTGCATGGATATGTTATTAGTATTGATCTATGATTAGAAATCGGTTCTTGATCGCCTAGGTTAATCGTATGAACGGCTGATGCGAATCTATAATAATGATATGCTGAAACAGTTGCTGAGTAGTAGTTACAGCCGACTTCATCTGGCTGTAACTCGGTCGTTAGTTGTCGAAAAACGGATTTTCTGATGTCTAGAACGTAGAGATTTGAATAAGGAATCTAATGATGCTGGATTCATAATTTTCTGAAGTCATTCGATATTTTTAAAGGGCCAAATAAGTTCAGTAACTAAAGCTGTGAAAACCCTGAAATTTTGTTGGTTGTTTATCAAGTTGGATTTTAAAATCAGTAGAGAGTTGAGTCATGAATTTTGTACAGCAACTAGGTATGGAAATTTCCGGGCAACTCCAACTGGAATTTTGTAAATTGGACGATCAGTGATTTTTAAATAAATTATTCCGTGGACTGCAGTCAGAAAACGATAAATCTGAATGCAGCCTAGTATATTAATATTTATGGTTAATTGGTTAAGATTTAGGACTTGGAAAATTTATATAAATTTCTATAGTATAAATGTCATCTACTGTAAAATTATTGGAATTTTTGGAACGTTGGAACTATTTTATAAAAATCCTAGAAAACAGCTGAATTATGAGTGTTAAGCTGAAAATTGATAACTTGTGATTGTGTGCACCAAATTGTGGCATGGATTGGTTTATGTTTATGATAAGTTGTTTTGATCACTAGATTCACATGAGGATACTTGCATGCATGTTTGAGTGTTAGATATGTTGTTTGTGTGTATCACTTTGTGCGTATATTAAGTGTAGAATTTGTATTGGTGTGAACACACTGACTTGAAATCAATTGGTTTGTTAGGACGCAATTAGCGGTCCCATCCTTTACAACTTCTTTGATACACTAACCGAGCAAATAAAGGTGAGTTCACGGCCCCTAACTTTATCCGGTTTTTAAACAACAGGGGGAGAAACATGTATACACTCTCAAACTCAATCTCCTTACGTTATACAAATTTAACGTCACATAACTATTCGGTAACTAAGTTAATGTTAATGTAATGTTATGGTCACTAAGTAGCTTTATCACTTAAGTCCTCGTCAATCTCTCGGATCGTTAGTATTGGGTTTAATAGCGGGGGAGTTATAAGTAGTACTACTGGGCCCGACAAGCCCCATCCGAGCTAGTCGCGCTAGCCGACCGGGTATGGTCAACGGGTGAATAATTCGGCCTAACCTCGCCATGGTCAGTGATAGGCCTGGCAAAACGGAGGCACAACAGTCAGCTTCGATCGCGAACACTTACGTGACATAACTTTAGGCTAGCTACCTATATATGTTAACATTGAACTTAATTACGAATCAACTGTATTATTCCGGGTTTGGAATAATGGAAACAACAACTTAATATTCCGGGTTTGGAATATTGGAAGCAACAACTGTATTATTCCGGGTTTGGAATAATGGAAACAACAACTTAATATTCCGGGTTGGAATATTGGAAGCAACAACTTATTATTCCGGGTTGGAATAATGGAACCAATACGTTATCCCGGGTTAGGGATAACGGAGAAAACAAACTATAACCGAACAAACGAATTTATGAAAACCTGTGAACTCACTCATCTTTAATGTTGACACTTGTTTCTTTACATGTTTCTCAGGACGCTAGGAGCTCTAGGTGCACGCACATGCATTGAACAAGACATCTTTTATCGAGTCTTATTTATCAATATTGTTTTGGGGTTTTTCATTTGTTTTGGTGTTTGTGTTGGCGCCCGCTTCACTACTTATTTAGGCTTCCGCTCAAACTTTAAAAACTAATGCTTCTGCTAAATATTGGTAACTAATTTAGACAATATAAAATCTACAACAAATGATTTTGGAAAACGTATTATCAAATCATATAGAGTCGTTCGACGTACTAGTGTTTCAGATTCTGGTTTGTTCACACGCCTCGCGGTAAAACTCCGCAAGTGGAAATTGAGGGTGTGACAAATTGGTATCAGAGCCACTAGCTATAGAGAACCAGGTTTGCATTAGAAGTAGACCTAAACTATAGCTGATTTCACGACACTAGACTTAGTTTGGCACCGAACTATTATATCTTGTTACCACAACTGTGTTATGTAGATTATGCCTTCATAATAAGAAATGAAAACGACTCGTAACTAACTACACGACCTAACAGGCAATGTCATCATCCTCATCGTCATCATCATCCGACAGACCTACGCCACCAAGGGCACCAGGAAAGGCACCAATGGTGGAACCCATACCATCTTATGGCGTGGAGACACGCTCAGCTGCGAGGAAAAGGCTCGCTCTGGGGGAGGAGTCGTCGTTACGCCCAACCATTGCTGTACCGGTTGAACCGGTTAACCCTATAGAAATAGGAATTGACATACTTAGAATCCTGGTACATACACAACAAAAACAGTTAGAAAGAATGCAGGAAACCATCCTAGCACAAGGATGGATGATCCGACAACTTACAGGTAAGACCGACTCGCTCGAGGAAGAGCATCGTACGAGTAAGATAGCTCGTAACACCATAGCCAGAGATCTGCGTGCTGAGCAGATAAGAGCCGACTGGCTTGAGGACAGAGTCCTGGAAAATAGTTGGAACATTCAGGAACTGCAAAATCAAGCACTTGCACCAGCACCGGCCCCTCCAGTGCCGGTAGAGGAGGATCCAGGAGAGGATCCAGAAGAGGACCCTGAGGAGGATCCAGAGGAGGATCCGGAGGAGGACCCAGCTGTAGAAGCTGGAAATGCCGCGCAGGATGACGGCAACGACAGTGACTTGGGGGATGGAGACGTAGACGACTGACACGTCTCGTTTATTTTGTTTATTTTCCTTCAGTCTATTTATTTTCCCACTTGTGTTTAAACTTGAGACTTTATAGTGAATTAGCATGTTTGATTTGCACTTTTGTAAGACGTTGAAATTTCAGTTAATCAAGTATTTCTTTTGACTATTTAACATATTGAGTTGACATAACTTGATAATTATTAAAGTACGAAGTAGGATAACTATATTGGATATATAGACTTATCAGGGTGTGTTTGTGTTGTGTTTCGAAGATCTAAATGGCAACTGGAAAACGTGGAAACCTTAACTTGACGCCCGAAGAGCTAGCTGCCATGATTCAAGAGCACGTGAACGCAGCTTTAGCCGGTGTTCAGAACCAACCGGCAGGTAACCATTATTAAATTTTCGCGTGAAAATCTAATAGTGAGGCTAGTAAAATTCCTTGCTGACTTCCTGTTCTCTGTCAGCAGGATGGGGCTTTAACCCCTACAAGATGTTCCTTGACGCAAAGCCAAGCAAATTCTCGGGGGCGGAAGGACCCATTGGACTGGTCCGCTGGATCGAAAAATCTGAATCCGTTTTTGAAATGTGCAACTGCCTAGAAGCCAACAAGGTCAAATACGCAGCCTCGACACTGGAAGATGGGGCACTGACATGGTGGAATGCACAAGTCCAAACACGTGGACTTATAGCTGCGAATGCAATGGCATGGGCCGAGTTCAAGGCCCTAATCAAAGAGGAGTACTGTCCACGAGACAGAGTGCAACAGCTGGAGCAAGCCTTATGGAACCACAAGATGGTGGGATCGGAAATTGAAGCTTACACTGCAAAACATCATGACTTGGTATTTCTGTGTCCCGAATTGACCAACACTGTGGAGAAAAGACTCGAGTTCTATCTTGGGGGTCTGGTTCTGGAAATTCAGGGTATGGTAATGGCTAGTAACCCTGTAACTGAACATCAAGCAATCCGATTGGCTCACAAACTCACCGATAAGGCGGTGGAACAGAAGAAGCTGCCAGCACGGGGTACAACTGAAGTTGCCCCGGATAACAAAAGAAAGTTTGAAGACTCAACTATTCGACAGTCTTCGTCATCTCATCCGCAGCAAGGGAACCAGAAGCGGTTCAATCATTTCAACAGCCACCGGGGTCACCAAAATCAGCCCGCCAACAACCACAACAACAACAACAACAACCAGAATGCAGGCGGCTATGTAGGTCGAAAGCCGCAGTGCAATCGCTGCAATCTTCATCATCACGGCCCTTGTGCCGGGAACCACTGCCAACGATGTGGCAAGGTGGGACATGCGGCAAAGGATTGTCGTGGGGAAATCATGTCCCGACAAAATCAAAATCAACCCCAGGGTCAGCAGCAGGGTATTAATCGGGGATGCTATCAGTGTGGTAGCACTGCTCATTTCAGAAGAGACTGCCCACAGTTGCGTAACAACAACAATAATGGTGGAAACAACCACAACCACAATAACCACAACAACAATAATAACAACAACAATAATGGGAACGGTGGCACAGGAGGTGCCAAAGGTCGCGCATTTGCATTGGGCCACGGAGAGGCCAGAAACGACTCGAACGTGGTCACCGGTAAGTTTCCCCTTAATGAACATTTTGCTTCTGTGCTTTTTGATACGGGTGCGGATAGGAGCTTTATATCTGAGTCTTTTAGGAAGAACCTAAATCTCACGCTTAAACCATTAGAGACCCCTTATGTTATAGAATTAGCCGATGGTACATCTGTAGATGTGACCCAAATCGTATCTGGCTGTCAACTCAAACTCGCGGGCCACACCTTTACCATTGATCTGATGACAACTACCCTGGGTAGTTTTGACGTGGTAGTCGGAATGGACTGGCTATCCGATGTCCGGGCTGAAGTTCTCTGCTTCGAAAAATCTATCCGTATTCCGCTCTCTAACGACGAAATCCTGACGGTACAAGGCGATAAGGCAAGCGCCGTCACCAACATCATCTCTTACATGCAAGCGCAGAAGTATCTTCGGAGAAAGAACTCCTTCGCTTTACTCGCACTGATTTCCGAACAGCCTAAGGACGAGAAACGTGTAGAAGACATCCCTGTCGTCTGTGATTTTTCCGATGTATTCCCAGAAGAACTACCTGGTCTTCCACCCCATCGACAATTGGAGTTCGAAATCGAATTGGCAAACAATGCAACTCCTATTGCCAATGCTCCATACCGCCTAGCTCCAGCCGAGCTGCAGGAGCTGTCTACCCAACTTCAGGAGCTATTAGAAAAAGGATTTATCCGACCAAGCGTTTCGCCATGGGGAGCTCCAGTCCTTTTTGTCAAGAAGAAGGACGGGACTTTCCGCATGTGCATCGACTACAGGGAACTCAACAAGGTTATCGTCAAGAACCGATACCCGTTACCTCGCATCGACGATCTATTCGACCAACTTCAAGGGTCAAGTTACTACTCTAAGATTGATTTACGGTCCGGTTACCACCAGCTACGCGTCAGGGAGGAGGATATCGCCAAGACGGCATTTCGCACTCGGTATGGCCATTACGAGTTCTTGGTCATGCCCTTCGGTCTCACCAACGCACCCGCGGTGTTCATGGACCTCATGAACCGCGTGTGTAAACCATACCTCGACAAGTTTGTCATTGTGTTCATCGATGACATACTCATCTACTCCAAAAGTGAAGAAGAACATGCGGAACATCTACGATTACTACTAGGGCTACTTCAACAGGAAAAGCTATATGCCAAGCTTTCGAAGTGTGATTTCTGGATTCGGGAAGTTCAGTTCCTCGGGCATATCGTGAATGAAAAGGGTATCCACGTAGACCCTGCCAAGATTGAAGCCATCAAAAACTGGGAAGCACCCAAGACACCGACGGAGATCCGCCAATTTTTGGGATTGGCTGGTTACTACAGACGTTTCATCGAGGGGTTTTCAAAGATAGCACAACCGCTTACTACCCTCACCCAGAAAGGCATCAAGTATGCTTGGGGTGACAAGCAAGAAGCAGCATTTCAATTGCTGAAACAGAAACTTTGCAGTGCACCCATTCTGTCCTTGCCAGAAGGGACAGATGACTTTGTAGTGTATTGTGATGCTTCCATTCAGGGATTGGGATGCGTACTCATGCAACGCGATAAGGTCATCGCGTATGCGTCGCGACAACTGAAGGTTCACGAGAAAAACTACACGACGCATGACCTGGAATTGGGAGCAGTAGTGTTTGCACTAAAGATTTGGAGACACTACCTCTATGGAACGAAGTGCACAATCTTTACTGACCACAAAAGCCTCCAACACATCTTTGATCAGAAGGAGTTGAACATGCGACAGCGTCGCTAGGTCGAACTCTTGAACGATTATGAGTGTGCCATTCGGTATCACCCGGGTAAAGCTAACGTGGTAGCTGATGCCCTCAGTAGGAAGGAACACTTGAAACCTCGTCGCGTACGAGCACTACAACTCACTATTCATTCGGGGTTACCCGAACAAATACGCGACGCCCAGTTAGAAGCAGTTAAGGAGGAAAACATCAAAGCCGAATCGGTGGGAAAAATGGAACGCGATTGGGAAGTAAAACCCAATGGAGCCCGGTATTTCATGAATCGCATATGGGTACCTCTCTACGGAAACCTCAGAGAGCTAGTCATGGAAGAAGCTCACAAATCCCGATACTCTGTCCATCCGGGTTTGGATAAGATGTATCAAGACCTTAAAGCTGCGTATTGGTGGCCCAACATGAAAGCCGATATAGCCACCTACGTGAGTAAATGTTTGACTTGTGCAAAAGTCAAGGTGGAGTATCAAAAGCCATGGGGGCTACTCCAACAACCTGAGATCCCAGTATGGAAATGGGATCAGATCTCAATGGATTTCATCACTAAACTCCCGCGAACCTTGGGTGGTTGCGATACCATCTGGGTGATCGTGGATCGTTTAACTAAGTCCGCACACTTCCTAGCTATTAAAGAAACAGATAAGATGGAGAAGTTGACTCGCATCTACATTAAGGAAGTAGTTTCTCGGCACGGAGTGCCAACGTCCATCATCTCAGACAGAGATGCTCGCTTCACGTCTAACTTTTGGCAGTCACTCCAGAAAGCGTTGAGAACACGCTTAGATATGAGCACAACCTATCAAAGTGAAAGGACCATACAAACCTTGGAGGACATGCTTAGGGCATGCGTCATAGACTTCGGAAATAGTTGGGAAATCCACCTGCCTCTAGTAGAATTCTCATATAACAACAGTTATCATACGAGTATTTCGGCAGCACCGTTTGAGGCATTATATGGTCGTAAATGTAGATCACCGGTCTGCTGGGCAGAAGTCGGTGACAGTCAACTCACAGGCCCTGAGTTAATACTTGAGGCTACTGAAAAGATTGTACAAATCAGAAACCGCATGGCGGCGGCACGAGATCGACAGAAAAGCTACGCTGATCAACGACGCAAACCGCTCGAATTTCAAGTAGGCGATCGCGTCCTACTAAAGGTGTCACCCTGGAAGGGTGTAATCCGCTTTGGAAAACAGGGCAAACTTAACCCACGGTACGTAGGCCCGTTTGTAATCTTGAAACGTATTGGACCCGTAGCTTATCAATTAGACCTTCCTGCCGAACTCAGTGGAGTTCACAACGTATTTCACGTGTCAAATCTGAAGAAGTGTCTATCATGAAACTCTAGTCATTCCATTGGATGAGATCCAAGTGGATGAACAACTGCACTTTGTGGAACAGCCTATCGAGATCATGGATCGTGAGATCAAGACTCGAAGGCACAGCAAGATTCCGGTCGTTAAGGTTCGTTGGGACTCTAAGCGTGGACCGGAGTTCACGTGGGAAAGAGAGGATCAAATGAAAAGCAAATACCCACACCTCTTCGCAACAGAGCAGCAAACTAACGATACCAGTAACTAAATTTTCGGGACGAAAATTCTTTCAACATGGGGATGATGTGACAACCTGGAAACTTCTCATACTTTCGTGTACTATTGTTAACTAAATTCTTGTGCATGGCACTTGGAAATCTTTGTGTATGGCACTTGGGAACTTCTTGTAACTTCGCGTACCATCATTAACGAACTAACTCTTTGTGAGTGGCACTCTAAACATGTACGCTACAGTCTAAACCGCGTTTACTCAATTTTCGGGACGAAAATTCTTTCAACATGGGGATAATGTGACATCCCGGGTTTTTCGGATAACTTAAACGTAATACTTGTCAAACTAATTACGTGCTATGTGTATGAACGTGTATGAGTTAATGAATACGTGGTGTGTGATTACGTGAATTGTGTTAGTTACAAAATATATGTATATATAATAAATATGTGCACGAACCGAACCGCGACACGAACCAACTTTGATTCCTTGTGACTCCAGGAATTAACCAAGTTTAGATCTTAAACCTTAAGCCATTCTCGGCCGCATGCAACCCAAACTGCAAACCCAAACCGAGAACAAGCCCAAAAACCGCAAGATCAAACCAAACTAACCCGTGTGCAAACCAAACCCCAAACCCATTGCGTAAAACCCAAACCGACCCAACCCAAGTCCCTCGGCCACAAGCTTAAGCCTAACCGTAACCCTCATCTCCTTTGCGCTATATATACACACACCCATGCATGTTTCATTCACAAACACAAACCCTAACAAACAAAACAACCGTCGGCTGCCTTCTCTTGCTCCATTGATCGCGAACAGCCGATCATCCATTCCTTTCAACCACAAACAGCCCTTGTTCACCTCCATTCAGTCGCAAGATCAACCATTGTTCACCTCTATTCGATCACAAAACAGCCTACATCATCGCCCGGTCGCGACAACAGATTCTTCATTCCATTCGATCGTGATTTTGCTGGAACAGCCGGATACTTCTTGTCCAAGTCCCGGCTCGTTTACCTAGTTATTCAAGGTTAGGGTTATCTTTGATTACGAGATCATGTTTGGATATATATATGTGCTTGAATGAAGTAATTGGTTTGTTTTCGGATTATATGTGTTGTAAGTAATCGGCTGAACTATCCATTGTTTGCATGTATAATTGTTTGTGGAACTTGTGAGTTTGCGAATATGGTGGTTTGTAAAAACTAGGGTTTGCATGGATATGTTATTAGTATTGATCTATGATTAGAAATCGGTTCTTGATCGCCTAGGTTAATCGTATGAACGGCTGATGCGAATCTATAATAATGATATGCTGAAACAGTTGCTGAGTAGTAGTTACAGCCGACTTCATCTGGCTGTAACTCGGTCGTTAGTTGTCGAAAAACAGATTTTCTGATGTCTAGAACATAGAGATTTGAATAAGGAATCTGATGACGCTGGATTCATAATTTTCTGAAGTCATTCGATATTTTTGAAGGGCCAAATAAGTTCAGTAACTAAAGCTGTGAAAATCCTGAAATTTTGTTGGTTGTTTATCAAGTTGGATTTTAAAATCAGTAGAGAGTTGAGTCATGAATTTTGTACAGCAACTAGGTATGGAAATTTCCGGGCAACTCCAACTGGAATTTTGTAAATTGGACGATCAGTGATTTTTAAATAAATTCTTCCGTGGACTGCAGTCAGAAAACGATAAATCTGACTGCAGCCTAGTATATTAATATTTATGGTTAATTGGTTAAGATTTAGGACTTGGAAAATTTATATAAATTTCTATAGTATAAATGTCACCTACTGTAAAAGTATTGGAATTTTTGGAACGTTGGAACTATTTTATAAAAATCCTAGAAAACAGCTGAATTATGAGTGTTAAGCTGAAAATTGATAACTTGTGATTGTGTGCACCAAATTGTGGCATGGATTGGTTTATGTTTATGATAAGTTGTTTTGATCACTAGATTCACATGAGGATACTTGCATGCATGTTTGAGTGTTAGATATGTTGTTTGTGTGTATCACTTTGTGCGTAAATTAAGTGTAGAATTTGTATTGGTGTGATCACTCACTGACTTGAAATCAATTGGTTTGTTAGGATGCAATTAGCGGTCCCATCCTTTACAACTTCTTTGATACACTAACCGAGCAAATAAAGGTGAGTTCACGGCCCCTAACTTTATCCGAGGGGGAGAAACATGTATACACTCTCAAACTCAATCTCCTTACGTTATACAAATTTAACGTCACATAACTATTCGGTAACTAAGTTAATGTTAATGCAATGTTATGGTCACTAAGCAGCTTTATCACTTAAGTCCTCGTCAATCTCTCGGATCGTTAGTATTGGGTTTAATAGCGGGGGAGTTATAAGTAGTACTACTGGGCCCGACAAGCCCCATCCGAGCTAGTCGCGCTAGCCGACCGGGTATGGTCAACGGGTGAATAATTCGGCCTAACCTCGCCATGGTCAGTGATAGGCCTGGCAAAACGGAGGCACAACAGTCAGCTTCGATCGCGAACACTTACGTGACATAACTTTAGGCTAGCTACCTATATATGTTAATATTGAACTTAATTACGAATCAACTGTATTATTCCGGGTTTGGAATAATGGAAACAACAACTTAATATTCCGGGTTTGGAATATTGGAAGCAACAACTGTATTATTCCGGGTTTGGAATAATGGAAACAACAACTTAATATTCCGGGTTTGGAATATTGGAAGCAACAACTGTATTATTCCGGGTTTGGAATAATGGAAACAACAACTTAATATTCCGGGTTTGGAATATTGGAAGCAACAACTGTATTATTCCGGGTTTGGAATAATGGAAACAACAACTTAATATTCCGGGTTGGAATATTGGAAGCAACAACTTATTATTCCGGGTTGGAATAATGGAACCAATACGTTATCCCGGGTTAGGGATAACGGAGAAAACAAACTATAACCGAACAAACGAATTTATGAAAACCTGTGAACTCACTCATCTTTAATGTTGACACTTGTTTCTTTACATGTTTCTCAGGACGCTAGGAGCTCTAGGTGCATGCACATGCATTGAACAAGACATCTTTTATCGAGTCTTATTTATCAATATTGTTTTGGGGTTTTTCATTTGTTTTGGCGTTTGTGTTGGCGCCCGCTTCACTACTTATTTAGGCTTCCGCTCAAACTTTAAAAACTAATGCTTCTGCTAAACATTGGTAACTAATTTAGATAATATAAAATCTACAACAAATGATTTTGGAAAACGTATTATCAAATCATATAGAGTCGTTCGACGTACTAGTGTTTCAGATTCTGGTTTGTTCACACGCCTCGCGGTAAAACTCCGAAAGTGGAAATTGAGGGTGTGACATTAGGTGTGAAAACTGTGAACTCTCGACGGATCACTCACTCCGCGTATTCCGTTTAGCATGAACTTCTCGTTTGAAAACCGTGAACTCTCGAAGAACCGCCGATAAGACCATCGCCTCGCTCATGGCCAAAGAAATGGCCAAGGTTATTCCTCAAATCATCACTCAGGTTCAAGCCCTCAGCAACTCGCAGACATTAGAAGACTCTAAGAGCGATGCACCAAAGTCTACTTTCTCCTACAAGCAGTTCAAAGCTTGTGGTCCGATAGCCTTCACGGGCGAAGAAGGAGTATCTCAGATGTCACACCCTGGTCGTAGCGGAAGCGCAAACGTGTGACTATGAGGTAATCATTGCATCCAATCGTGTAAACAAATAATAATTAAAAACGATGCGATGTCATATGTTAAGTACAACCAACATTACAAGTTTTCTAAAACAAGTTTACATAGGTTCAACACGTTCAAGTTTGTTATCCAAAAACATAGTTAAAGTTATATTACATCACAAAAGCAAGTTTATTATCATCATGAAATAAACCAAGGTTTTTACTCCTGTATACCCATACAAGGTTGGGATATAAGAAGCAAACCCTTCAAAAGTGGCATCCGTTGTTATGTCGTTCCCATTTCCTGAAGACTATCACCGGCTCATGTCTTGTTTCCTGAAATACATGTAAGTGTGAAAAATCAACAAAAGTTGAGCGAGTTCATGTAGTTATTGTTTTCGTATAAAATGTCATATTTGAAATCCAATATTGAAATCCGGGTATGTTATTTTTATTCATGGGGTTTAAGGATCTATCAGTGGATAGCGAGCCCTCGATATTATGCGCCATAAGTAATTAACCAAACCGAGACAACTTTGGCATCAATAGGGCTCACAAAAACACTCCATGGTTAACAACTAGCTCAATACATCTACACCTTTTGCACCTTGGTCACTAAGTGATTAATGGTTACTATTGTCATCATCCTACTTACGCACATCGATCATGTTATCATCTAAACCCATAGCTAACATACCGTTTGTCATGAACATGTATTTCCTCGGGAGTGTTATAAAACCGAAAACGTTTAAAAGAAAAGGGGGACATGAAATCACAAGTTTGCGTTCCGTAAAGTTGTACTATGTAATGCGTGTGTTTGGGTACGCGGGTAACCTACAAGTGTACTAATTTTATTAGACACTTAGGTCGGGTTTGACCTCATACAAGTTGTTCATATTGAATTAGTGTTATGTATTCATTTGTTTTCTTTGAACAACTTTATTGCTTTTATAGTGTTGATAGGTTTGTGTGTTCGATTAATATTTGTTTATATATACTTTACAAATATATATTTGTTCTCGTGTATTTAATCGTGTGTGAACGGGCCTTGCCCTTCACTTGTCTTCGTGCCTTGTACGCATGTCATTAGGCCTAGCCCATGTGATCTTGTCTTTGGGCTTAGCCCATGTGATCTTGTCTTTGGGCCTAGCCCATGTTATCTTGTCTTTGGGCTTAGCCCATGTGATCTTGTCTTTGGGCCTAGCCCATGTTATCTTGTCATTGGGCCTAGCCCAAGTTATCTTATCATTGGGCCTAGCCCATGTTATCTTGTCATTGGGCCTAGCCCATGTCTTTTATATATTTTGGGTCTAACCCATGTCTTTTATATATAGGGCCTAGCCCATGTCTTTTATATATTGGGCCTAGCCCACTTAACTTTTAGAAATTCATTAAGTTATGAGATTGGGCCTAGCCCATGAAATTATATAATTATGCCTAGCCCAGAATTATTAAATAAATTGAGTCCATGTGGGAAGTCTTATACTTACATAATTTTACTAAGTATGATTTTTCTAATATATTCAAATACTTATATATCACTTAGTAATTTTTATACTTTTTAAACTTTCCGGATTTTGGTTATCGGTAATAAATATATATAGATTAGTTCGGTGTCAAAAATATATATTTTTAGACACGTCGTTGTGATCGCTTAACATATATATTTTTGGTGTCGATGAAACGCCCAATTGTCGTAGTAATCTCCTTGTGATGACATTATGCCTCTTTGTCGTTGGTGACGATATATATCCCTTTATTTATGGAAATTTACTTAATTTTCGGCTTGAAATATTCATATTTCATAAGGATATATTTCCGTGGGCTCGTCCGTTGTCCGATTTGTTCGTTTGTCCATTTATTCGCTTCAAGATATATTGTTATAGCATTTCCTTGTCATTTTGAGGGTGTTGATCTACATACATTTGTAGAGAATTTTCTACTTGTTTTCATGGCATGTATTTGTGTATTTTCACATGTAATATGTTTAGTGTTTGTCATGTATTCCTAACACTAGTGTATACAGATAATACACAAGTATTTTTACACCAAATGGGTATTTGAAATGTTTATATAATTTTTACCAAAAATTATACTTACATATATATTTACTTCCATTATTTTTGGACTTGTAACAATATACTTAAATGTTTATAACAAGTCTTGGATAAGTAGGGCTTAACCCTTGTCATAAAAACTTCCTTAATGACGATTATGACCACTAATCACGTTTAACCTTGTTAATCCCCTGTTAATCAGACTTTTAATCGCGATTAGGTTTTTAAAATCTTTTGCAATAATTTCCTCTAAACTATGGCGTTTTCAACGTTTCAGAAATGTATTTAAACTATAGATCAATTTTCCATATCATCATAATTTACCAAGTGTCACCAAAGAGTATATACATCACTAACCACACTTATTCCTTCAAGTTTCTCATGAGCATTACCTATGTTAATTTTTCAAGACTTCAAAGTTAACCATTTTCCAAGTTTATTAAAAATACCAAGACTTTTTGTATAACATATTTTATACATAACTTAAAAAAAACTTGTTTCATGTAAAAACCAAGTTACTAGTGTTTTAAAAAGTCTATTTCCAAGTCCTTTTTATGTTCTATCTTTCAAGAACACTAATCAAAGTTTCATGTATGTAATACTCATGAATTTGAAGGTGATGATCTTGTGTGATTTAAACACTCATATGTCTAAATCTCATTTTTAAGTGTAACATGGCAAGGTTAACACTAACCTAATTTACTACATGATATAAACCATAAGATCATCATAAATCTAGTCTTTAAATCACTAACTTCACAAAATCAACATAATCAACATGGTTACACTAACTAGATACACTAATCTACACAAATAACCCACATAATAAGTTATGATTATTAGATTATTAAGTTTGAGATTAGGGTTTTTGATATGATTTTTCTTAATCTTCAAGATAATCAACTTGTACTTTTGAAAACTACACTAACCAAGAAGCTTAAATATGATGGTTAGAAGGCTTACAACTTTGCACAAGCTAAACAAGAAGATTAAGAAGAGATTTGAGCTCCAAGAAGATCCCTAATGAAGCCCCATGCTTCCTCTTTGCTTGGATGGTCTTAAATGCCTTGAATAAGCTTGAATTGTAGTATTCGTGGAATGAAAAAGGTGGTGTGTGTGTGTTTGATGGCTGCTATGAACAAGAGGGGACGGGAGGGAGGTTTGGCTTTTTTTTTTTTAAATGGGAAGGTGTAAGTGATAGTGGTTTGATTATAAGATCTTCCAACACTTCTAGTCAACAACAACTTCACCTCAACCATACTTCTAATCTTCATTTTCAACATAAGCAACAAGTGGGTGGGACCCACTTGTTGACTGATTGCTAGAAGGTGGGGGGGGGGGGGTATGTGTAAATTTTTATAAAAGAAATCTTAAAAATCTAGATATTTAGGTGTTAATACAAAGTTTGGTGATTAGGGCTTAATTGCACCATTAGGGGGTAATTAGGGATTAGGACATGAATTATTATTAACTAGTTCATTAGACTAGTACAAATGGTATTTTGATACTTTAGATGCTTTCCGTTTGGTCGTCGTCTAGTTAACGACACTTTTACGTCGTACCGACAAATATTTTCTGCAAGTTGTTATTCCACATAGAAAAGATGTATGAAGTGATTTCGAATCCCAAAATAAGCTTAACTAGTTCGTGAGACCTTTTGTTTGGTTGTTATTGTGGCGAAAATACCGCTTACTAGTTTGTCGGGTCGATAACGGACTAGTTATGTGTATAGCGATATAATACCGGAAGCTTATAATTTTGGACACATCTATGATATTCTCCAAGTGTTTTAGCGTGTATGTTGTCATTTGTCATAATCCCAGAGTTCCAGAAATGCTGAATTAATAGTACGGATGAGTTAAAAATGTTATATTTTTAGCCGAACGGACGATTACGTGATTAGCGTGTCATACCGGAAAGTTGTGTAATTTTGTAAGATTTATTCCCACATTAGTGTTTTCATATATAAATGGACTCATTTATGTCATCAATATGACTTAATATGTTGTTCTGTTCTTGTTTCAGCGGTATACTGGCATGAATAGCGCAACCGTGAATAGTGTGCCCAGCACTCCTACCAACACTTTTAGGACATAGTTTTGGTTGTTTCGTGATGTAACGGAAACCAATATATGTTATAGCATGTTTTACTTGTCCTACTACTTGTAAGATGTCGTATGACTCAGTTACGTAATTTAGTTAGGATTAATGCATGAGATTATAAAATAAAAAAGGTGATTAGATTGTACGGAATTACCGGTTATTTGCTATTTGTCACATCAGATGTTTCATTGGTTCGATGCTATCGAGTTTACCCTCCGTCAGAGTGGGTGCCACGAGCGTCTTCGTACCACATGTGCTATAGGAGTATTTCAATCACTAGCCCTCGACTGGTGGACAGCCGAGCGTAACAAACGTGGGAACGATGCAGCCTACGCGCTATCCTGGGATGAGATGAAGGAGCTCATGAAGGAAGAGTACTGCCCTCTCCACGAGGTCCAGAAGCTAGAAAATGAGTTTTGGGATATCAAGCAAGTTAAAGGTGACAAAGCCGGCCTCGCCGCAAGGTTCAAACAGCTTAGCATCATTTGCCCGAGCCAAGTCGACTCTCCTGAAAAGGCCATTAAAAAGTACCTACGTGCTTTTCCTGAGTGTGTGGGTGATTTTGTCGAAGCTGCAAGATGGGCTACCATCGAAGAAACCTATCGCTTGGCTGCAAAGATTAACGACAAGCGAATCTTGGCTAGAGTCGTCTCTAAGGGTTCCACCAAGAAGGTTAACCAAGCTACCATCGAACCTTCCGTCGACGCCGCACCATTGTAAGCCACTGCTAAGCCTAGCCGCCATAGAAAAAGCTCAAGTCTCAATTGCTCAGCAACTGCACCGCTTAACCCTGAGCCTCTCCAAACAGTTGCACCTTACCCAAGGCATACTTACATTGGGACACTCCCCCTATGTCAGAAATGTACTTATGACCACCAGGAGGGAGCCAACTGCCGCTATTGCATCAACTCCAACGGTTTCGGTCACCTCACCAGCCACTACCGCACAGGGCCATGCCAACAGGGTATGCTAACCATTCCAGCACCACTGACTCAGCCCGCAGCCCCAGCAGCCGCCGCACCAGTAGCAGAAGCTCCAACAACAACTACAACCCAAGCAACAGTTTACAACATCAACATCAACACCAACCAGGCACAGAATGACGTTGATAATGGTATGATCCACAACGTTAGTACTTATGGCTTATAATTATCCTATTTGATCGATGTCGCCTCACAATAGGACGACATCTCTCTCTCTCCCCCCCTCTCTCTCGATTCCTCGCACTTAGTCTAGGCTCACACACTAATCTTATTACTAGCACTATATAATATATCACGATATAATATGTTTTACCCCTACTATGTGCCTTTAGAATAAGTTACGATGATCATGCAAATACTAAATTAATCACGGGTGCACACGGGATTATCTTGGTAGGTGATGGGGATTGTAGTGAGTTCTAATAGTGCCATAATGTTAAAAGCGTGGTTAAAACGTGGTGGATACGCCACTGGTACTTCCTATATATGACGTCTTAACCATGTCGACAAAGTGTGACATCTATTCACCGGACGGAGAGGGTATGGTTAAAGCATGGTTGATACGCCGCTGGTACTTCCTAAATATAAGTGCTTTGCCATGCTAACAAATTGTCGTGGAGAAATGCCATGTGTAGTTGAACGTTATTAGACCTTTTATATTATGGTGACTTTTTTCACACGCTAAACTCCTTCGCAAGGCGTAACATCTCATCACTTCTCGATCGCACCATCGCTAGACTTCTCGCAAGTCTACGGCAACGCAATCTCGCTTTCGAAGAAATCTATTTCACTTCACTATCGCTTTTCCCTCTCGACGCTTTAATGCTTATCACCTCTATCATTCTCACCGCTTCGATAGTCCAATCACTGAACCACTCGCGCACGCTCTTATCTCTAACCAAGCTCGTAATCAGCTTCTCCGCTCAGTCTACTAGGTCTTCTTTTCAAACTTGGTCCAACCATTTGCCACTTGTACCAAGGATACCGAAATTTATCCATACCATGTCGACACACATGACATCGTTCCACGGGACGGAAGCAATATAGCTAAAACATGGTGGATACACTGCTGGTACTTCCTATATATAAGTGTTTTAGCCATATTAATAAACTTTCGTGGAAAGATGGCATGTAGGATTCGACGCTAATTAAACTTTTGATACCGTTAAAACTTATTTTTGCCCTTATGTTTTGGAAATAAATGGAAAATTTTCTAAAATTTTGAAATTTTTAAAACCTTTGGACCAACAAAACATTTCTTATAACGTGGGTATAAACTGACTCAGCCTAACGCCGCATCAAGTTTTCCTTAAAACCTTTTCGTGACGTTTCGAAAACTTAAAACGTTTTTGGATCGTCAACTCATGAGTTACTATCCTCTAGTCAATCAAGTCGCTTTTACTCATCGATTCCCTATGCCACCGAGACTCTCTCACTCGTCAATCCTCGATCGATCGCTTGTTCATCCTTAACTTACCTTAACGCTTTATCGCTACCTATTCGTGTAAATTCTTTAAGTCTTCCTCTCGAATAAATTTCGGGATGAAATTTCCTAAAGTAGGGGAGACTGTAACGCACTTTCGCGCTCGTTACTCTCGTTATGCCTAGCACCAGAGATTCGGATCATAATGTGAACTATATAGCTTACTACGCTACATCACATACTTTCGCACTACATCGGTAATTTCAACACCATACATCACACTTCACAATTCTTACGCTTACAACACCTTCGCTTATATTATTATATCACATGAGTATCTAAACTACTCGCTCGCTTACGCACCTGCGCAACGCAAACTTAAAGCACGGTTACTTAATTCATTTATGTTATATATACTAATACTCGCTTAAACGCTCACCCGCTCACTAAACTCGGTTTAACGCATTATTACGCAACACAACGCTTAACGCATCGGTAAAACGACATAACGTACCTAAACTAACTAATACGAACAAAGTCGCCAAACGAAAACAACCCACTCATACGGGGCACCTCAAATGCTCACCTTCCACTCTCCTATAAATACCACACTTAGCACACACACATCCACTTGCTGTCACTCGCACAAGAGACCCTCTACTCGCATTTCTCTGCTTTCCAAGTTAGAGACAACGCTTTCCACACGAATCATAACAATTTCTACAACGATTTTACACGAGTTTATCTCCGGTTTCATCTAAACTTCTCTGTTTACGAAAAGCTTCATCTTTTTCATTAAAGCTTCTGATTTGAGCTCAGATTCACACTTAAACGAGTATGTCTGAGTTAGCTTTGGCTGCTCAAGACTAGAAACCTTGTTGTTTCAAACTCACCAAGTGTTGATCATAAGAAAACTGTTTTAAAACTCGATTTTTACACAAAAACGGACAAAACCGACATATGTTTCGTTCACTACTTAAGTGGGACGAAGCGGTGTTAAAATCGTCATGAAAAGGATTCGAATCTACATCATTTTAGGAGAAAACTCAGTTCCGGTTGCACGAAGACGCAAGAACAGTCATTTGTGCAAACTGGGCTGGCTCGCACGAACCACTATGGGTTCATACGACCCAGTCCGAGTTTCACGAGAGACTAGCTCGCTCTAAAGACCTCTCCGGCTCAAGGTTCGATCGGTGGCCTAAGGATGGAGGGATGAACACTCGATTTCCCGAAGAAACGACGATAAAACACTCGATTTTGGACTCGAAAACTGGTCACTCGCACGAGCAGTCGCTCGTACGAATGATGACTCGTACGAGGGTGATGCCTCGTACGAGCCATCACACATACGAGTGAGGACTCGCACGAGGGTGATGCCTCGTGCAAGTGAAGCCTCGTGCGACCCATCTGTTTGTCCCCTACCAATATTCGTTCAACCATTCAGCACTTTGGGAGACTGATGCACTTCTGTTTCTACGCGCAGGCTGACCCGACACTTTCCTCACCTCATCTCGCTCGTGACTTGCTGTTTAAGCATTCACTTTGAGTATACTTGACCCTTTTTCGCTTTCAACACACTTTTTGGGTGTAACATACGTTCATAATAAAGCATACTACACGCGCTAAACTGATTTCTCACACGTGAATATCTATTATACATATTTACACGTGATGCTTGATACATATATGCTAGGACTTTTACTTGTTAATTTTCCACATTAGCTAGTATGGTACTATAGTTTGGCTCGCACCCGACGGGGTCTACTTAAGGCTTCACACCCCTCCTTCGATGCCACACGGAACTTAGCATGTCTAATTGTCTAAATTAGTTTATATGTCGTGTTGTATTCCGTTTATGTATGCGGAAATTTGCGACGCTTTATCTATTATGCTATTATGTCAAAAACCAGTATGCTCGCCAATACATTTTTGTATTGACATTATTTTAACGTTTGTTGTAGGTTGAAGAACCTCATGCTGAAAAATGGATTAGGCCTCTAGAAACAAACTTAAATCTAGTTGTTGGATTTTGTTTTTATTGTTCGAGAAACTTGAAATTCGTTGGATTATTGTATGCATATTTGTTTAATTTTATGGGAAATTGAACCTTGTTAAATATTGTCATAAAATAGTCGTTATGGATTCTCTTGAACAATCTATCCACTTAGTGCCACATCCCGATGATTCCGCCATCGGTTGGGGTGTGACAAGTGTGATTACTTGGACGCCTTGGCTATCCTATCTTCAATCCACCACCTCACTTGATGATTTACAATTGCTATCCCAAGTTGTATGCTAGCTTAAAAGTGACATAACCCCGTCTAGCCTCCGACACTTAGTTAACTCTTTCTATGTCGTTGTCGGCTCACCGGATTAAAGATTACTTGGCTACTTGGTATAGTGATTAGTTGTACAATTCATTTCATTCATGACCATCCGAATCATCTCTGTGATGATTTGTGTATTGGTGAATCCTACAATGAGGTTAAATGGATGTTTATCATCCTACCTCCATGCTTGATTTATATGACATCTATGATACTTATGACGGACTTAGCTTAGAACCATATTATATACCTATATATATATATATATATATATATATATCTGAATACGTAACCGAACCCTTGATGTTAATCAACATGATTACTTGTCGCGGTAGTAAGTTATATTGTCTAGGACTAAACCACTCGTTACGATTCTAATGGGCATTTCGACCCATGAAATCACATCAACCCATACGGGACTTATAGTGTCAAAAAACGAGTGGTTAAGTCTAGATGATTACTTTTGTGTATACATACTTTTGTACTTTACATTCCGAATCCTCCGTTATCAAATTCCTTGTGTAGGATAACTCGGTGTTCCAACATTAAACCTTCCAACTTTCACGAATTTACAAAGGAAGCTTTGCAATATCGTGAGTACACTCGAACACCCTTTTTATGCTTTACACTTTTGGGTGCAATATGTTTAACTTATCAAATTATACGCAATCACGCTTATACTTTATGCAAAAACAAACAATCCATTATACATGCTAAAATACGTGAAACATGATTTGTATTCTTGGAACATTCTTATGTGATTCGCTTGTCATTAACTTCGTAGAGCCTCTCCTTAACATGTATAGCACTATAGGAGTAACCCGTATTCTTGAGGTCATGTTAAGTCTTTAATTCTTGCGGTAGTCTTTGGGTTGACTTGTAGAATTGCATGCCATGATACATTAATCTAGTTAGCTATTTTTTGCCATGCGGATTCGTTAAAACCTTTTTACTTACTTATGCTATATCAAAACTTGTGTGCTCACCAATGCTTATGTGTTGAACTATACTTTTAAACATGTTGCAGATTGATGATGTTGACTGAGAAGAAATCTAGTAGGGACGACACTAGAAACACATTTAGAAATATTAGATTTTGTTATTTCATTATGTTAAACTTTGTTGTACTTTGACTTTCCAATGGTGTACTTTGCTTCCTTGTATTGTATTTGACAATTATTATCATCGAAATGAAATCGGTTTTAAATTAAATTTGTTGCAACTAGTGTTACGATGACTCGAGCAATCTATTTACGTCCGCCTAGATCCTTAAACCTGGAGGTGAAGTCTTCTATTTATAGCCGACGAGGTCCGTGAAGGAGATGGGCTGATAAGCCTTGGGCCTGGAGTCGACAAAAAAGGAATATCCATTTTGTCCCTTCTGACAGTCGTCCTTGTTGTTTGGTCTATCATCAGTGGTTATTGGAGATCGTGGGACAGTGGTCGGCGCAAGCTGATTGGTGCCACGTATACGTCCTTGTGTACTTCTTGTCTCCTGCACGATTGTTCATCGTGCAACATGATCCAATACAGCCTATCAGACGTCTGTTGGCTCAATGTCCTGTTACCTGTACCTTTCATTTCTCACCGACGTTACCTTGCGTTTTGTACTTATTCTCTGTGTAGGTTTTTCCTTTGTATTCGGCGCAAGGTAGAGGAACTTGGTCCTCTGTCTTCAAGAGGACAAGTGTCTAAGAAAGGTTAACTTTACTTTCTGACCCCGCGCATGACCTTCGAAACATCTATTTAGTCGGCGCAAGGTCTGTGGAATAAAATATTTAAATAGCTTAATAGTTAAATAAATGATTAAATGAATAAACGCGAAAATACGGAGCGTTACAATTACTTGGGTGTGTCTAGGGTATGGTCTGGGGCGGTAATGGAGACATTTATCTAGTCGGCGCATGATTTGGGACCATATCCCTTCATGATGTTATATGTTTTTCTAGAACAAATTTATGATTGTGCTCCAGTGAAGTTCTATGCTTGTCTAGTTGGATTATCCATTTGGTTTGATGAGTGTTTTAACCATATTATGTTGGAAAACCGTTTGTTAAGACATTTATGCATGAATCTTGCATGAAACTTTGTGTATGGTTTATGTCATTACACAAGGAATGAAAATTGAAAATTTAAATGGTTATGAAAATTAGACAAGTATGGTTTCTCTTAACTACGTTTGGAAAGTCTATGGTATTGTTATCTATTCTTGATTATGTTCATTATATGAGTTAGGATTTATGGCCAAAAATCTCTAGTTTATGTGCTCATAATTCAAGTTGCATGCGTTGGAATGCTTTGTGATTTTTGTTGACTTTATTCAAACTTTAGGTGGTTAATATGTGTTTTTCATGTTCGTATCCCTTTTAGTTGTTGGATTAGACACTCTTGACGTGGTTATTATGTGTTTTCATGTTAATATTCCTTTAGTTGTTGGTTTAAACAGTCTTGACGTGGTTACTATGTGTTTTTCATGTTAATATTCCTTTAGTTGTTGGATTAGACGCTCTTGACGTGGTTATTATGTGTTTTTCATGTTAATGTTCCTTTAGTTGTTGGATTAGATACTCTTGACGTGGTTATTATGTGTTTTTTTCATGTTAATATTCCTTTAGTTGTTGGTTTAGACACTCTTGACGGATGACTAAATCATGTATCTTTTTTATATAATTAAATCTATCATCAATCGATCTTCATTTGTGATTCTAGGTGATTAAGATGTTCTTATCATTTAGTTATCCAAAGAGTTATTTGATTAGATGTCCCTGACCGGAATCTAATTATTATCCATGTTGCTTGATCTCGCCATTCTTTCATGCTAGTTTTTATTACTTTGCTAAGTGGATTCTTGATCTAAATAACATTTTACTTGATATTTGTTGTTGTTCGTGTTCTTTTACTGCTTAGTTCTCTTTATTTTTCATGACAGTTCATTACATTGCCAAATTGTGTTTGATTGGGTAAATAGTAACAAACATTTAGTATCAGGAGCAACCGTGTACATAAATTGATATCACTTCATACCCAATAGATATATTACTATCCGATGAATACATTTGCTTACTATGTGTATGGTTTAATTCTTACGTAAAAATCCTTTAAAACCGTAATCTTTGTAAAAGTCTTTACCAAAATTATCATATACTTTCACGTACATGGTTGTGTAACACTCATTATTAAGGAATTGGGTCACTAAGATTATCCTCTATGATGAAACTAAGAGTGTTCTTTACTTTAACAACACTTACTATTGGAAACGAGTTCACTCATTATAGGACAACAACTAAACACTGTTTCAACAATAATCATCACTGACTGATGTTAAAAACATTGAGATTTTTTTTAGATATAGTTTAGCAAATAAGATCATTTATTATAATGACTTGACTCGTAATAGGATTAAAAATTAAATATGACTTCACTCGTTATAGGATTTATTATAGAGTTTTCTTCAACTAAAAAACAAGTTATATAGAATGAATTTAGAACATTTAAATAAATTAAACCCCTAAAAAAATCTTAATTATAATGACTTGACTCGTAATAGATTAAAAATTAAATATGACTTCACTCATTATAGGATTTATTATAGAGTTTTCTTAAAAAAAAACAAGTTATATAGAATGAATTTAGAACATTTAAATAAATTAAACCCTTAAAAAATCATATTTATATATACCTGCATCAGAAACATGCGTCTACAGTAACATTAAGTTTTTTTTTTCCTTCTTTTACCGTCTTTCATTTTTTTTCTTTTATCTTTACCCCTTAACATTTAGTATTGACACTTACAACTTTTTAAATTTCTAAGAAAATCGTATTTTCTCTTATGTACATAGCGGTATAAATTCCAACTAATTTACGTTTTGACATAATTTTTTTTTGAAATGAGTAGGCTCATATATATTACGTCTTTGTGCTTATTTTTATGTACGTTTTTAGTTTGTCTATTGACACTTACAACCTCCCACTTTCTTAAAACTTTGTAATTTTTTATGTACGTTTCGGTATAAATTACAGTTGATTTACGTTTCGACGTAATTTATTTTTGGAAATGAGTAGGCTCATATATAATACGTTTTTGTGCTTATTTTTTGTACGGTTACAGTTTGTGTATTCACACTTACAACCCTCAACTTTTTAAAGACTTTGTAATTTTTATGTACGTATCGGTATAAATTTAAGTTGCTTTACGTTTCGACGTAATTTTTTGAAATGAGTTGCCTCAGATATAATACGTTTCTGTGCTTATTTTTATTTTATCTACGTTTTGACATAAATTTTGTTCTAAACCGAGCAAGGTCAAATATAATTCGCTTTCGTTACACGATACAAATTCGATTTTTTAACGACAAATAACGACGTGCCAACCACCATGACACCGGGCGTTGTGGCCAAGATCGACTACTCGACCACCGCCAACCCCTTGGCTCTCCCAGATGCGCAGAAACCCGACCTCCACTCGCCCGAAGGCACGACAGTGGGATAATCGATAAGACCTCGCCTCCCATCCAAAAGAAACCGACACCACCCGTATTCGCCCTTCATCTGGATGCCGCAGAAAATAATGGAGAGAGTGGGAGTCGAACCAAGGTGACAAGAAACACAAAGTCTTTCCCCCAACCACTCCACCACTACCTAATTGGCGATATAAATTCGGATTACTTTATGTTTCGACACGACGGCAACGCGCCGTACCATTCTTTCACAAAATAACAAATTTTCTTACATGTTTTTTTATGTACGTATTGGTATAAATTCAAGTTGGTTAACATTTCAACGTAAAAATAAATTCGTGAACAAGTTGGGTCAAATATAATACGTTTTCGTACTTATTTTTAATAAACGTTTTCAGGTGGTCTACGTTCAGGTGGTCTACGTTTTGACGTAACTTTTGTTGGAAACGGGTCAGGTCAAATATAGTACGTTTGTATTAGACGGTATAAGTCGAGTTACTTTACTTTTCGTCGTCGCAACGCGTGGGGAAATTTACTACTATGTTACATTGCAAGTTACATGAACAATCATCGGTAACTTGCTTTTTAATTTTTTGGTTTTGTATATTGTCTTTTTCTGGGTTTTTTTTTTCTTTTGTTTTTTATATACTATTACCCCTTAACTTTTAGAATTGACACTTATAACCCCTTAACTTTCTAAAACTTTGTCATCGAGTTTTACGTGTTTATTCTTATGTACATGTTGGACAAATTCAAATTAATTTACATTTAAATGTAAATTCTCACCGGAAATGAATTTGGTCACATATAATATGTTCTTATGCATTTTATTATGTATCATTTCAGTTTTTCTATGTTTTGACGAAAATTATATATTTTTTCTTTCTGAAAAACGAGTCAAGTCAAATATAATACGTTTTCATGCTTATTTTTATGTACATTATCGTGCTTATTTTAATTTACGTTTCAAATTGGTCTGCGCTTTGACGTAAATTTTGCACATAAACGAGTTGGGTCAAATAGAATATGTTTTCATTAGACGGTATAAATTCAAGTCACTTTACGTTTCGACAACGCCACAACATGTCGTAACTATTTTCTTACGTGCTTATTTTATGCAAGTGTCGGTATAAATTCAAGTTGGTCTACGTTTTGACGTAAATTACAATTAGCAAATTCTGCGAATAGTGCTTCAATCCTATTGACTTTGTTAATCCTTCTTGATTTTTTTCTGGACTTTGTTGTTTTTTACCTTTGTTTAGTGTTTTATTTCTAGATTTTTTTTCATTTAAGTTATATTTAAGATAACGTTTACGTTTCCATTTACAATAAATTTAATACCAGTTTGTCTTGCTGTCCACTTTAAATTTATTTTTTTAGTTTTTCGGTCGATGTAAAACATGTAACGATATTCTTTTGAGCATATTTTTTCGGTTGCTATACATAAGCAAAATAAATATCGACCAAAACCCAGCAGCGTAGCGCGGGTAATCTTAGGGGCTGTTTGTTTACCTCTTAATGAGGCTCTGAATGGTTCAGACCTCTTACTGGTTCAACACTTAATGGTTCAGACTGTTTGTTTTGTGAGTAAATGTCTGAACAGTTCAGAAATTTGCCTCTGAATGGTTAAGCATTATACTAAGTCTGAATGGTTAAGAACTCTAATCTGAATTGGTCAGACAGTTGCCTCTAAACAGTTAATCATTATACTGGCTCTTAATGGTTCAGACCTCTTACTAGTTCAGCACTTAATGGTTCAGACCTCTTACTTATTCAGCACCTAACCATTCAGAAATTGCCAAACAACCCCTTACTAGTTTTAAATATTTTAAATAAATTTGACAATTATTGGTATTATTGAGGTTAGTCACTTACTCATGTGGTTTGAAAGAAAGTGCTTGCATTAAGCCTATGAGGGGACACGGGGTGATAACGTGATAAACAAATATCACGAGTTATACGAAAAAACACCACCGCACGTGATGGGCAAAAAAACTTTACGACGCGTTATTTTTTTGACGCGTGATGGGCATGGGTGATGAGGGAAATTGTTGGTTTTGAGGGAAATTGTTGAGTGTGGTTGTGAGTGATGGGCATTTCCACTAAAAATGTTGTGAGTGATGGAATAATGCTTGATGATATGGCGGAACTTGATTGAAAGTTGTGAGTGAGTGATGTGTGATAGGTGAAAACCACCCCTACCCCCTAAGACTATGGGGTATGGGGCGGAGGTTGGGGCGTAGGTTGGGTACAAACGCCCAAGTCACCACCCCGGGTGGGCTTGGGTTTAGGCGTGGCCCGTTGGGCGGGGAAATCAGCCAGGGGGTTGGGCGGGGCTAACCACATGACATGGCGGTTCTTCATTGGCTTGGCCTAATTAGCACTAGGAAGTTTTTATGAATTTTAAGTTTTTTTAAAGTCTTTTTAATGTAATTTCTTTTATTTTCTTTGTATTTTTTTTAAAAAATTAGTTATTAAATCATTATTAAAAAAATAAAAATATAGAGGTTTGGGCTGGCCACACCCCAAACCCCCGCCCCACCATACCGTCTTCATTGTGGGTCAGCCCAGTGGAGCCCATTCAAGCCACGTGTCAGGCCATACCCCAAAGTCCCACCTCACCATACCCCACAGTCTAATGTTTAAGGAATCGGTCCATGTTGTGGAAAATTAATAAATATTTTTTACTTTTATGAAAACTATATACTATTTTTTTCCCCGTTTAATTTAGATTTTGGTAAACACGTTTTGATTTCATATATTTTCATAATAAATAATTTTGTGGGTAAATATTAGTGTTCGTTGACAGAAAAAGAAATGATTACTAATTAAAATTCTATCATCGTTGATTCGTTGGTCTTCAATTTTTATTTTTTCATAATACAACCGAGTGATTTAAAAAGGGATCTTATAACTTATACAACCATCTTATAAATTATAATAAAAATCCATAAAACTTTTGTTATCAGTGTTTAGTCCTTAAAATCTATTAATAATTTAAGGATTCAACCTCGATCTCAAAATAAATTAAAGATTAACGTGATAGATAATTAAACACACTAACGTGATTTGATTCTTTATTCAATATAATAATATTAATATATATCAATTATTCCATGTAATGGAAGATGGATCTTATCTCAAATCCAACTACTCAACCCTTTGTTTCAAGGTTGAAACCAGCCCCAAGATCAAGATATGAACCAGGCACAGGTAGCTATAATCGCATCACCCAACATGGGCAACCTTCTTCCCCCCGTAGAGTTTGCCACCCACTTAACCAACCACCATCTCCACCGCATCTCCGTCACAATTCTCATAATCTTCATGCCTCAATCGCCACTCGTCGATAACTATGTCCAATCACACACATCCACCGACCACATCCTTTTCATCCAACTCCCTCCTGCTGACACACCACCCCCAAATCAATACAACACACGAATCGGCTTTCCTTCACTCTATATACAAAACCACAAGCCCATAGTCCAACAAACACTCAAAAACCTCTCCGGTCCACTAGTCGGTTTTTTCGTCGACATGTTTTGCACTTCAATGATCGACGTCGTCAATGATCTCAACATTCCTTGTTACCTGTACTTCGCCTCTCCAGCGGCTTATCTTGGCTTTGTACTCCACCTCACAACCTTGTCCGATACCGATACCGAGTCCACAGACTCGGCTAAGGGGTTAAAGGTACCGAGTTTCTTAAACCCGGTCCCGTCAACCGCCTTTCCTTTATTCTGTATCAACAAAAACGAACTTGGTTATTCGTGGTTTGTACATCACACGCTTAGGTATAAAGAGACCGAGGGTATAGTTGTAAATACGTTCCGAGAGCTTGAACCCTATGTGCTTGATTCTTTGTCTTCTGATTACATTGACTTGCCACCGGTTTACCCGGTTGGGCCGGTTGTTGACCATGTTGGACCGGTTAAGTGGCATTCTAACCGGTCCATGCATGAAAAGGCAATTCAATGGTTAGACCGGCAGCCGGATTTTTCAGTTGTTTTCTTGTGTTTTGGTAGCATGGGGAGTTTAAACCGGGACCAGGTGAGAGAAATAGCAAGTGGTCTGGAGCGAGCCGGGTACCGGTTTTTGTGGTCGTTACGTGAACCGGCCAAGACAAAGCTAGAGCTTCCAAATGATTATGAAAAACTGGAAGATCAGGATTTGTTTCCAGATGGGTTTATTGATCGTACGGCCCAGATTGGATTGGTGTGTGGGTGGGTGTCTCAGGTGAGCGTGCTGGCCCACAAAGCAATTGGCGGGTTTGTTTCACATTGCGGGTGGAACTCAATCTTGGAGAGCATATCCTACGTTGTACAGATTGCGACGTGGCCTTTGTACGCAGAGCAACATCTGAATGCGTTTGAGATGGAAACGGAGCTTGGATTAAGTGTGGAGATACGGTTGGGTAAGGCGGGTAATCTAGTGTTGGCGGATGAGGTGGAGAGAGGTGTGAGGGAATTGATGGACGGTGGAGATGGTGAGTTGAAGAAAAAGGTCAAAGAAATTAGTGATAAGGCCAAAAAGGCTTTGACGAAAAACGGGTCCTCTCTTCAAGCTCTAGAGTAGGGATGGCAATGGGTCGGGTTTGGGACGGGTTTAGGTAATCTCAAACCCAAACCCGGTTAGATAATCTTGTCCCAAACCCGTCTCAAAACCTGTAAGGTTTCTAGCGAGTAAATACCCATCGGGTATCGGGTATATCCGTGGGTTTCGGGTAAACCCGTTAATTTAAAAAAAATTACCCATTATGTATACCTGACCCAAAACCCATGGAGTATCTATCGGGTAACTACTAATTAGTTACATGAAATATTATCACTATAAAAATGCATGAAGTAATTAGAATGCATACGAAATAAAATGCCTATATATATAAAAAATGGGTGTGTCATATATATACATATTTACAAATATAAAAGAAATTATGTCGGGTATACAATCGGGGAAACGGGTACACTTTATTGGGTAATCGAGTCGGGTAAATAGGTATATCACCAAATCCCGAACCCGATTACCCGACTCGATTGCCCGATAAAGTATCTATACTAATACTTATACATATCAACGGTATAAATGGATAGCACTCGAATTAACATAATCGGATGAAATGCTGAAATTGAGAGAATCTCCACCTTGGAAGCCTCGTCTTAAAAACATAAATATGAATTCCAACCTTTGTACACTATGAGGGTACCGAGAGTGTAACCTGAAAAATCCAAACAACCCGTATGCCACGTCTTCAATTTTCAAACTACCTGAATTGATGGAGTGTGGAAGCCAATGAATGCAAACTACCTGATCTCCATCTTTCTTCAACAAACCGATACGGCTAGTTCTACCAATAACCACTACCTACACACCTTGCGATGGTGTAGCCGCACTACCCACACAGCTCGAAGGGTGGCCCCACTACCCTGAGATGAACTACAAGAGACGACAAAGAACATCTACCACTATCATATAGAATTACGAATGTAATATGGAATAATATAAGTAATGTTGCAAGATACACTTGATATAAACATTCTCACTTTAGGATATTCTAAATTTATACAATCACATACCAAGAAACGATTTCAAAAGGAAATTGGTACGAGTAGTATTCCAAACGTTGTGCTGATTCATTTGAAAGGCCCGAAACAACAAAGTCTTCAATAACAGAATTGTATGGGTGTCCATGATAACAGAATAAATATAAACACATGGATTCCCTCGGATGAAAAACAAACATAAAGTGCAGCATGTTGAGTGGTCTCAATGGTATAGTTTTAGCTCTGAAAACAATTCTTATGATTAAACCATTGTAATATAGTCTCTAGCTCCTACTAGAGGAAAAGTTGAATTAATTGTTATGATGAACAATACTTGAAGATAAATAGGTGTCAAATTTTAGATAAACATGGATGATTTTTACAAGTTTTTCAATTCAATTATTTTTTTTTGAACAACAAGATTCTATGATTTATAGAATAGGGCCAACATATGCTGTAAAAACCCAAAAGAAACCATTACAAGGAAGGGAAAACAGAACATAACTTACGCCCCCACAACCCAAACTAACAAATAATATCTGTGACATTAAAATCCACCCATCTACCCCAATCTAAATCAACAAACTTTGACCGAGTCTTTAACCAAAGGCACGAGTTAGCTTTAATTTCCTCCACCACCACATTCCTAGATAAATGAACCCCATTGAACTCTTTCTTGTTACGAGCCTTCCAAATGTTACACATTGTTGTCTAAAAAATAAGATTAATAACCTTCTTCCATTCATTAGACCCTTTCCTTCCTTTTACATACTCCATGGCTTCCTTACACAAACCAAACACAACAGCAGCCAGGAGTTTAACCCAAGCCAATATATTCCACAAGATTGATTTCGATAAATAACACTTGCATACCAGATGCAACACCGACTCGACTTGATCTCCACAACACAAGCATACCAGATTATGAATATTAAACCTTCTTTTGATGAGTTCCTCTTTAACCGGAATTCTGCTCAATATTAATCTCCAAACGAAGAGGTTCACCTTCGAAGAGGCCCAACGATCACTCATCTTCGACACAAATCAATCTCCTCATAACTTAGTATAACCATAGTCCCTAACTACGGCTACGCTAAAAATGTTGTTGCAATCCGATTTCCAAACCCACTTATCACTGCCATCTTCAGCTTGACTTCATATAATGTCTTCAACATATCAGCCCACAGGGTCCATTCTACATTGTTACAAGGGGGCCGGTCACACCTTATATTCCATTGCAACCCGTTCCCTGATTTTACCAAGTTATCCATGACCGACGCCTTTTTTATTCTTCGCAATCTTATACACTGCAGGTTGGTCCATTAGCGTTTCCTGATATTTCAATTCAATTATTGTCTTAAATAAACTATAGGTAAAATTAAAATTCGATTAATTACACCCATAATTCATCAACTAATGGTTTATAACTTTGTTAAAGTGTTTTAGATTATAACATATTGATTACCTTTTTCAAAAGTAAGTTACATTGTCCTTTAAAAATTATAGGTCTTCAACAAACAATCATAGCCAAGTAGGGTGAATAGGTTTGCTAAAGAAGGAACACTGGAATAGAAACTCAAAAACCTAAATAAGGTGCGTATTTTGAGGAAATTTTTGTAGTTATTATCAAATTAATGAATCGTGATTGGAGTCAAATCAGAGTCCTTGTTGTAGGACTCTCCTGTCTAATCAACCTTAAGAATCACAAGACATATATTACAAACCCTAAGGGTAAAAAGGTTTTGTGATAAAAACACATATTGATCGAACTTTTGGAAAAAAAAAAAAACAAAGATCAGGCTCAAAATATAAGCTCTAAGTTTTATTTAGCATCGACTAGTTCTGATAAACATACCAAAAAGTATATTTACAAGGTCAGAGTTTGCCAAGAGATCTTTGACCCAATAACATTGGTGAATTCTTCTTTACCAAGTGAGTGAGGGTTCAAACCTCATTGTGGGTATTTAGGTTGATTTTAGGTCGTGTAGAATTAAGGTGTGTGCGTGTTGATGTGCCATCAATTATTCATATTTTAATGCATAATTACCCCTAATTTAAGGTACTTTTATGAATTTACAGTTTGAAAAAACTATATAAATTGTTTATATTTGGTAACTGCGGGTTATTAAGGTATTTGGACAAAAAGAAGCGAAGAAAGAGCCAAAAATCCAAGATTCCAAAGAAATCTAGCATGGCAGAACCGTGCATATCAACCTAGCAATAAAAGTCAACAATTCAACCCAAACATGGTCAACAAAAGTCTATGATGTGCGAAGGCACAGCTGTGCAAAATAAAAACAAATATTGGAAGCTTCGAGGTCCGACAAGATTGATACCTTTTAAATCCATGTCTGGACACCTATCCATGCATAATAACCAAGAAAAACCAACCTACTAAAATCAATCTTTTCATCGGATTCAACAACAATTGCTTCAAATCCATAAACACCCCCTTCGTAACTTACCACAAGCTCTCCTTCCATGGTGACAATTATGAAACAATAAAGAAATGGAAATTGATTACCATGGCGGCTTTGTAACCCTAATCTTAACATCAAATTGATGAAACAAAGTTAAAACGAAGCAGCTTAATTGTAAGATAAACCTCATACTTCCTCACATCAAGAGCAACAAATGGAATATGTATTTCAGATCTGAAAGAACCAGAAAGTCAAAAACAATAATAAAAAGTAAAAAAAAAAACGTAATATAGACAACAATCGTCATATTCACTTCCGACCCATTTTATGAACCAATTGAGATAGTACACGTACCTATTGTAATCCAATGAACAAAAGCCGATCAGTTTGAGGGTTAGAAGAACATGTAAATGAAGAACTTAGGCTCTCAGCTAATGATACATCAGCCTAAAAAACTTCATTTATTATATATAATAGATAGGGAAAGGTTCTAAGCGGAACACTAATTAAGTATGCGAGAACATGCAGTACACAATGAATCACTCATTTTTTCAACCCTACAAACCTAAAATGTGAATAAGAGTGTTACAAATGTAAGATTTATTGTTTCTCACACTAGAATTCAAAATAAAATATGGAAAAATTTCAGTTTTTATATAACCTACACATATGTAAGTTATGCGTAGGTCAAATTATCTACATGAATGTAGGCTACATGCTGGTAAAAAGAGATGGTTTATTTATGTTTATATAATACACATATGAATGTAAGAAACATAAAACTAAAAAAATATAAACCTTTAATCCCAAAATTTAGTGATTAAGAGTTGTTCTTTTTGTTCTCGCAATAATTAGTGTTCTGTAATGATCCTCGTCCTATATATATATATATATATATATATATATAAAAGACTACGCTTGTGAGCATGTTTAAGCTTGGTGTATATAGTTTGTGCTCGAGCTCGTCTAACAAGTGAATTAAGAGTAGCACAGTACAAACCAAATAAGCCACTCGTGTGCTACTCTTAATTCACTTGTTAGACGAGCTCGAGCTCGAGCACAAACTATATACACCAAGCTTAAACATGCTCACAAGCGTAGTCTTTTATATATATATATATATATATATATATATATATATATATATATATATATAAATATAAAAGACTACGCTTGTGAGCATGTTTAAGCTTGGTGTATATAGTTTGTGCTCGAGCTCGTCTAACAAGTGAATTAAGAGTAGCACACGAGTGGCTTATTTGGTTTGTACCGTAGTAAAAGTCATGTTTTTGCACATATATATGTGAAATAAAAAGTCAGTTGGATGTCACAAAGGTGGTAAAGAGCTTTGGTTTCTATGATTCATTGAGCTTTGATCAATTCTACGATTCATTATTAATAACTCCTCAAATCATACACCATCAGTTTATAACAAGGATAATCAGTTTCTTTTTTAGAATTTGTAACTTAAAACTATTTAAATTGAAGAGGATAGATACATCGTATCGAACCGAACTCATCATCACCGAATGAATAAATACATCGTATCAGTCCGAGCTGAAGGATCGCCCAATATCGAAGGAATCTTTGTAACTAACTTTGGGCCCCACACACTCAATGCTAAGATAGCGATTGGTCCGGGTCCAGCAAACTCTGCCACGTTAGATTATCAGTAGACTATAAATACCTCCCAACCCACTCCAAAAAAGGGTAACACTTACCTTCTCTATCTCTTCTCCATTCTCTATCTAATTACTCTCACCCAAATACTTATTCTCACACCCGAGATTGGTCACAGAGAGGCCCCCCTCCATGTGAGGAGGCTAACATTGTGTTTTCTGCAGTTTGTGCAGGACTTTCTACCCTGCTTCCGAGACTCTTCCATCCAGACCGAGGTAGGTCAGTTTTTGAGTCTTCAGTGGCGCCCACAGTGGGGCTCAAACCCACGACCACAAGGTTAAGAGCCTGATGGCTTCTAGTTTCCCATCTTACGAAGACATCGCATCTGGAAATACACCTTAGTTATCTGTGTCAACAGCAGTTACCGAGGCTATAACCACGCAGAACATCCAGACGGCACCGTTAGCTGTCAGTTCCGTTGTTTCTTCGATAGTTCCCCCATCTGTCACTTTCACCACCTCAGAGTTTGATGATGCTTTTGTACAACGCAATTTAGAGCTTCTTAGACAGCTCAAGCAACAGCAGCAACGAGACGAGATGCTCCAGACCTTACGGTCAAACTTATTCGGAAACACTCTCCAAGGGACTATGGCTATGTCAACCGATATGTTCTCCTCCGGATCTTTGGTAAGTTCTACTCCTATTATGAGCTCCATTCCAATATCTGTAATTCAGAGTTTTACTCCTCCGAATCAATTCACCCATAACAACCTAAATGGTTTGTTTCTCCAGGATTCCTTGGGTATCAACCCACAGGGCCAGGAACTTCTCATGCCTTATCGTCCCGTCTCCATGTCCTCACAATCAAAATTCACTCCGAGAATTGCTAATGCTCTGTTACCTTCGAAACTCAAAATGCCACCGACTTTAAAAAGTTACGACGGTACAACCGACCCGGATGACCACATGTTCTCCTTCGCCGGCGCAGCAAAAGTCGAGCAGTGGCCAATGCCAGCATGGTGCAACATGTTCGCGCAAACACTCACCGGATCAGCTAGAGTTTGGTTCGATGGCCTCCCAGAAGGCTCGATCAGTCACCTCGAAGACTTTCGTCGTTTATTTCTCCAAAACTTTTGTCAACAGCGACGTTGCTCGAAGGACATAACGGAGGTCCATCACATCAAACGGCGCGACGGAGAATTTGTTGAGGATTTCCTTGACCGATTTAATAAGGAAAGCATGCAAATCAGTGGTGCAGTAGATCAGTTGCGAGTATCTGGGTTCTGTCATGGCGTGCGAAACAATCAGTTGGTCGAGAAACTCCATGAGGATATCCCAAAAACAATGGAAGTCCTCATGGAACGTGCACGAGCATTTGTACGGGGAAAAAGCGCATGCGGGCAACCAAACGACACGACGTCCAGAAATGCAAAAGCTCGAACAACTTCATGGAGGCGAAATTCCCCACCAAAAGATCGCAGCCAAAATTGGAACAGGAGCAGAAACCCATACCATAAACCGGATCGTAGCACTAACCGAAGCAGTAATGTTTGTTTCAACACGTACTCCGAGCTCTCCAAATCCCCAAGTGAGATCTTGAGTATAGAGAATACTCGATTCCTTGCGCCAGCAAAACAGCGATCAACAATAAATAAAAACTCCAAAAAATATTGCGAGTATCACCGAGACAAGGGGCATACGACAGACGAGTGTTGGGCGTTAAAGCAAGAAATCGAGCGGGCCGTTCGCTCTGGAAAGTTATCGCACTTAGTAAAAGAGGTAAAGGAGGGCAAGAAAACACCTACGGCCAACCCAAATCCAAATACCGAACCAAACATCAACATGATCCGGTCTACAGAACACTGAGGCACAAAGAGACCCAGCCAGTACATGGCAGAATGAATGTGCCAACCAACTAATTTTCCAGCGATAAATCTGAAAGACGCCCGAGATGGACCCATAGTCATTTCGGCGGTCATAGCAGGACACCACGTTCGGAGAGTATATGTTGATGGAGGTAGCGCTTTCGAAATCATGTACATGCAATGTTTCCAACAGCTCACAGAGCAAACTAAGCTCAAACTTATCAAAGTAGCCTAAGTTTCTCCGAGGAGATTGTTCAACCACTAGGGCAGATAACGTTGCCAGTTACATTTCGAGACGGCGAAAGGTTTCGAACAGTTCAGTTAACGTTCGTTGTGGTAGGATCTAAATCTACCCACAACGTTATACTCGGAAGACCAGGGATGCGAGCCTTGGATGCGGTGAGCTCCACCATACACGGGGCAATTAAATTCCCAACAGAGTCAGGAGTAGCCATGATATTTACCGAGTCAGTGCAATGCGTCGCAGAGGTTCGACAAGCTACTAATATTAACTCGAAAGCTTCTGGACCCCCACTGAGCTTTGGTCAGTCAATCCAGAATTCCCAGAACAACAAATCGCCATCGGAGAACAATTACCAGAATGTACCAAAAAACTTCTGTGGAACCTGCTGACCAGCTCAATTGACGTATTGGCTTGGCAGCACTCAGATATGAAGGGTGTACCAAGGTCGCCAGCGCAACACCGTTTAAATGTGAAGGATTCGGTAAACCAATAGCACAAAGAAAGAGACACATGGCACCGGATCGAGCAAAGGCAATTACGCAGGACGTTCAAAGCTTATTAGACGCTGGCATCATTCGAGAGGTACGATACCAAACTTGGGCTTCCAACCCAGTGATGGTTCGAAAGAAGGATAACTCCTGGCAAATGTGTATTGACTTCACCGACTTAAACAACGCCTGTCCCAAAGATTGCTATCCACTCCCTGAAATCGATGAAAAAATCGATTCAGTAGCTACCTTCCGTTTAAAATGCTTCCTAGACGCATACAAGGGTACCATCAGATACAAATGGCGGTAGAAGACGAAGACAAAACAGCATTCGTTACGAATGAGGGAGTGTATTGCTTCACTAAAATGCCTTTCGGCTTAAAAAATGCGGGAACAACTTATCAGCGTCTAATGAACAAAGCTTTCAAAGACCAAATTGAACGAAGTCTGGAGGTTTACGTCGAACGACATTATAATAAAAAGTGACTCCGAAGAAGCCATGCTAAAATACATCCACGAAACCTTCACTAGGTTACGAAGCATCAACATGAAACTGAATCCAAAGAAGTGTACGTTCGGCGTAGAAGAAGGAAAATTCCTAGGAGTCATGGTCGGATCTAACGGCCTACGAGCCAATCCAGACAAGATCGATGTTGTGCTCACAATGAAACCCCCCACATCAGTGAAAGAAATCCAGTCCTTAAACAGCCGATTGGCAGCATTACACCGTTTTTTATCAAGGTTGCGGATAAATCTCTCCCGTTTAGAATGTTCTCCGACGAAGCTTCAAAACCAACTTCAAATGGTCTCCCGAAGCTGCTCAAGCTTTCGAAGACCTAAAAGTATGTTTAAGTTCATTACCAGCCCTCACGGTCCCAAAAGAAAAGGAGGTTCTCATAGTATATTTGGCCGCATCACAGGGCGCCATTAGCGCCGTATTAGTAGCGCATCGAACCGGATCGCAAATTCTAATTTACTACGTCAGCGAACCTTGCGCGATTACGAGGTGAGATATTCTAACCTGGAAAAATTGGCACTAGCGCTCGTACACGCCTCCCGTAGGCTGCGAAGGTACTTCCAGGCCCACCCAATCGAAGTAAGAACCGATCAGCGAATTCAGCGTGTCTTGCATAAACCAGAGGTGTCGGGTCGAATGGCAAAATGGGCCATTGAACTTGGAGCATTCGACGTTACTTTCCGAACAAAAGGATCTTTAAAAGGGCAGGTGATTGCTGACTTTTTGGTAGAAGTACCTGAAGACGAATTCGTAGCCTCCGAATCAAGCAAAGGTAAGACTTGGAAGTTATACACCAACGGAGCTTCAAACGCAGAAGGAGCTGGAGCAGGCTAATATTAACGGACCCAGAAGGATCCGACATCACTTATGCACTACGCCTTGAATTCAAAAGCTCTAACAACGAAGCCGAATATGAAGCACTGCTAGCAGGACTTCGACTCGCAAATAAAGTCGGAGCGCGAAAGATAATTGCCCATGTTGATTCCTTACTCGTCGCAAATCAAGTAAACGGAGAATACGAAGCCAGAGAACTTAATATGATGAAATATTTGGAACAAGTAAAAAAGGCAATGGAAGCATTCGATTCCTGTGAAATTCAGCACGTACCGCGAAGCAAAAACAAAAAAGCAGATGCCTTAAGCAAATTAGCTTCTGTATCGTTCAGTCACCTTGCAAAAGACGTCCGGATCGAGATCGTAAACGCACCATCAATAAATCCTCCGGACGTACTTCAAATTGAACCGCAAGCCGTTACATGGACGACTCCCATCACAAATTACTTGTTGCATGATATCCTCCCAAATGACAAATCCCAAGCTAGAAAAATTCGAATAAACTCCCTCCAATATTAAATGCAAGATGGGGCTCTATACAGAAAACCATTTCTCGGACCGTTGTTAAAATGTCTCGATCTTGAAGAACCGAACTACGTCATACGAGAAGTACACTACGGTATACGCGGAATCCATGCCGGACAAAAAAATGGATGTAGCTAAGATAAAGAACGATGGCTATTATTGGCCTGGAATGCACGAGACCGCCGTAAAAGAACTTCAACAATGCGAAGAGTGCCAGAGACATGCACCAATCAGCCTTCGAGCAAAGAATGAAATGATTCCAGTCACAGCCGCATGGCCTTTTCAGAAGTGGGGAGTCGATATCATAGGGCCATTCCCGCGCTCGAGCGGAACGCACAATACCTCTTGGTGGTTGTGGACTATTTCACAAAATGGGTCGAAGCAAGACCCTTCATGGTGATATCTGGATACAACGTGACTAGATTCTTTTGGGAACAAATTGTGTGTCGATTCGGCTTACCGTTATACATCATCAGCGACAATGCCAAGTAGTTCGCCAATGATCCATTCAAATGGTGGTGCCAAAATCTAAAAATAATCCAAGTCTTCTCCTCAGTTTCCCACCCACAAGGAAATGGGCAAGTGGAGCAAATCAATCGACGAATAGTAGATGGAATCAAACGAAGACTCGGACCAGAAGGAAAAGGATGGGCGGATGAATTGCCAAACGTCTTATGGGCACACCGAACGATGCACAAAACCAGTAACGGAGAAACGCCATTCAGCTTAACTTATGGAGCCGAAGCTGTAATACTACCAGAATTGGTCTCTCAAACCAACGGATCAGGGATGAAGAACGGAACAATGAGGAGCTGCGGTCGAATTTAGACCTACTGGAAGAACGCAGGCATATAGCAGCAGTCAAAGAAGCTCGATACAAAGAAAAGTTGGAAAAATTTTACAACTCACGAACCAAGCTGTATAGATTCAAGGAAGGAGACTACGTCCTTCGAAACAACACCGCCATTCGGTCGGAGCCCTATGGAAAGTTAGCGCCAAATTGGGAGGGGCCATACCGCATCAAACAAACTAGTGAGAAGGGTTCGTATACCATAGAAATCCTAGCAGGAGTCCCAATTCCAAGAACATGGAATGGAGTCCATCTAAAGCGTTGCTTCATGTAGTTCCAATTTCCGCCACCACCGCAAGGATCACTTTTTACTTATTTCCATTGTACGTCGAGAGGGACTGCCTCGACATTGCTTAGAATAAAGATCTTTTATACAAGACTTCGAGAGGGTATGCCTCGAATGTCAAAAAATATTTGTATTTACTTTCATGATATTAATAAAGTGATCGAATGCTTACTTGCGGTGACATAACTTAGCTCCTTAAAAACCTGTTGTATCACGGGCCTCGACCCATGCCTCGTGCCGATCGAGAAGATTCATTAATTTAAATAATTATTGAATAATAATGGAAGGACTAAACAACCATTCTACAAAGTTGTTATAAAAGCAACAAATAAGAAATAGAAAGTCAATCGCGGACGCGTGATGGGACTAAAAAATAAAAGCATGCATAAACCAATCATTGAAGAACATGACAAAATCAGAGCCAACAAGCAAGCATTTAAATGTTTAACATAAAAGTTGCACTCCCCTAAAAGTTGTTCAGACTACATATTACTCAAGTCCTACAAATAACATACGGTTCATCAACCACAATATAAGTCTTGCTTAACTCTTGAAGATGCGACAGAGGTTCGTTCCAAAGAGCTGCAACCTTAGAAAGACAGGAAATGTTCAATTTATCAAAGGCTTTGGTGGCAGCCTCTACAGCATCCCCAGCGCTCGGATCATAGCCTGGCACTTCCATCGTCAGGTCAGAAGTTTTAGCCGCATGAAATCCCTGTTTAATGCCCTCGTTCACGCCATAGGCATTCACCGAATTGGTGAGATCAGCAACTGCCTTTGTCAACTCTGGGCTTTGATGAACGAGATGAACCATCCAATGCGCCCCATCGTTAAGAAGCCATTGCTTCGTCAATAACAGTTCAGAAGTAAGACTGTAAAGTCCCTGCACCTCAAGCTCATTCTGAACCATTGCTTCAGACAGTGGGGTTTCCATATCTTCATTAGCTTTTAAGGCCCTGTTCCTCGATCTCTCCATCTCATCCTTGTCTAAAAATTAGAGCAATCAAACAAGTGTTAGTAAAAGATAAAACATTCACCATAACAAGCAAATAAAAAGCAATCATAAAGGATAAAACCATTCTCTAGCTTCGCAAAGTCGGCAAGCAGTCGATCGTATGTTTTTTGCATCTCTGATCTATCGTTCGTCCACTTGGACTCCATCTCAGCATATTTAGACTCCTCCTTAGAAAGTTTCAAACACAGCTCCTCAAGGTCTTGATTGGCCTTATCCTTAGCTTCGAAGGCAGCAAGGGCCGCAGCTTGAGATGATTTGCTGAGCTCTCGTGCCTCGAGAACCTGAACTTGTAGCTTGGCTATGGCTGCATCTTTGGCTGCAATCTTTTCCCTAACCTCTAGACTCAACCCTCCCTGGCCCGGAGCATAGACACTTTCTTCTCAAGTTTCCTACAATTGGATTCAGCCATAACCCAATGACTGTAGGCTTCGACCAGTAGAAAATTTGATTGCGCTTGGTTCATCATCAGAGCATTCCCAAGCTCAGGACCACTCATCTTTTGGTAATAAAAACGATCTGCAGGAGTAGCAATATGGAATAATGATATCTTCCCAGCAAGGGCCGAAGCTTGAGATGATTTGCTGAGCTCTCGTGCCTCGAGAACCTAACCTTGTAGCTTGGCTATGGCTGCAATCTTTTTCCTAACCTTCGGGCTCAACCCTCCCTGCCCCCGGAGCATATACACTTTCTTCTCAAGTTTCCTACAATTGGATTCAGCCATTCCCAAGCCCAGGACCACTCATCTTTCGGTATTAAAAACGATCTGCAGGAGTAGCAATATGGAATAGTGACATCTTCGCAGATAAAGCATCTGCAACCCTGTCACCCTCCGTAAACGACCACTTCAGAATGAACTTCTCAGAAGATGCTTCAACGTCAACATCCATGGGATCATTCAAAACCTCTAAACCACTAACAACAAAGTTTAACTCAGCTTCGTACCACGGAGGAGAGGAAGAAGCACTATCTCCACCTCCGATATGCTGCGGACTGGGCCGAGAAGCTATAGAAGAAGTAAAGCCAGGAGTCTTTTTGCTTGGTGGAGTAGGAGCAGACTTCTGAGGAGACGAGGATCGAACCGCAGCAGCTCCTTCACTTGCTACGAGTTTGGTATCAACATTACCAAAAGAAAGAGGGCTAGAAGACTTGAAGGGTTGATCTCGAGGAGTCTTGCCGCCGGTCAAATGAGCCGAGAGATTCTCAAGGAAACCGCCGGAAGCAGAAAAACCCGCCCCACCTTCGTCATTCAAAATCTTAACCGAACGAGAAATCGACCCCGATTTGGCTTTCTTGGAACTCTTTGATTGTTTATCTTCTTTTGAATCTGCATCACGACGTCTCTTCAAGGAACCAATCGAAATATCGGTCGTATCCACAGCAGCGTCATGATTAATCTCATCTTCGATGAATAAATGTTCACTACCAACCAAAATCACCTTGCTAACCGAATCGCTCTTCCTAGATTCGGGGCCTTCGAATGATTGCACTCCTTTTCCTTTATCATCGGCTAAAATGGAAACCCCCCAGCTTGCGGCGTGGAACCCTCTACTCCGGAAGCTCCTTGTTCGATATTTGACACAGGAGCACGGATGGGATATAAATTCTCCTTCACAAGATCAAGAAAGGGCGAACCCTGTTTCGTCCTAGCCGCAACAAATTCAAGTTCACCTACATCGAAAGATTTCAACCGAAGAGCATTTTTTAAACCCATAGCTGCAAAAAAAGTAAAAAGGAAGTTAGTTGACATACGTAAAAATTCTATTTGTATGCATATAAACAAGCAAACAAATGAATACGACAATGTATCATGTATAACAATCTGTGCACATATAAGTACATCCCATCCCACAACATATTAACCCTTTCCATCCCAACGAAGCGTGGGGTGATGCTTCGGTTCGGGCCAAATTGTGCTTATCTTTCCCATGACGAGAAGGTGTTCCGGTAACTTCTGAATACGACCAGCTTCCTTAATCAAGGAAGCATAAAGAGTCTGATTATAGTCAAAATCGTCGGGAAGATGACTAGGAAGCACGGACCTCTTAAATCTCCAAGTCTTCTCCGAAGTAATGCATCGATCATCCACTAGAAAAAAATTATCCTTCCAATCTTTCATACTGGTGGTAATCCAAGAAAAGCACGTAGCATTTTTGTTCCTAACCTCAAAAGTATACCAGCTCCCGCTCCGATTCAGTTTGTAAAAGGCCCGGAACACGTTCAAGTGGGGGTCCGATTCAAGGGCCCGACACGATAGCTCAAATTGGTTAACCTTGGCAAAGCCAAAGGGGTTCATCTGGGAAATGTGTACTTGATGAAACATCAAAACATCGATAAGAAACTTGGTTAAAGGTATTCTGTAATTGCGATATTCAAAAAACTTTGTATACAATGATATCTTGCCAGCAACGAACGGATTTGCTGGGGTATTTTTTTCCAGAAGAACCGGACGGAGAGACATAGGGATCTCATATTTTTCAACAAACCAATTCAACCCAGATTGGGTCAAAACGTTAAAACTGGACGCAAGGTAATCCTTGTTCGTCATAAGAAAAAGAAGACGAGAACAAACCTGATCGACAGACTAAAAAACTCTTGAAGAAAGCAAAGGAGAGAAGAAAAGAACTTTAAAAAGTTTTTTACTATGATTTTTGCTCTAAAAAATAAAACCTTTTATAAAAAGGGGAGATGAAATGACTGACAAGATGGTTGCACAACCGACTTAAAAGCACCAATGAAAGCACGACACGTCAGCATTGACCACATGACACAAACGATAGCACAGCTGGCACCAACTCAAAGAATTCAAAATTCAAAAAGCCGCCCAAAAAGCTCTTTTTTCACCGATTTAAAGCCCGTTGCATTGCAAACAATAGCACGGACTAGGGGGACTTGAAGAGGATAGATACATCGTATCGAACCGAACGTCATCATCACCGAACGAATAGATACATCGTATCGGTCCGAGCTGAAGGATCACCCGATATCGAAGGAATCTTTGTAACTAACTTTGGGCCCCACACACTCAATGCTAAGATAGCGATTGGTCCGGGTCCAACAAACTCTGCCACGTCAGATTATCAGTAAACTATAAATACCTCCGAACCCACTCTAGAAAAGGGTAACACTTACCTTCTCTCTCTCTCTTCTCCATTCTCTATCTAATTACTCTCACCCAAATACTTATTCTCACGCCCGAGCTTGGTCACAGAGAGCCCCCCTGTGACGAGGCTAATGGTGTGTTTTCTTCAGTTTGTGCAGGACTTTCTACCCTGCTTCCGAGACTCTTCCATCCAGACCGAGGTAAGTCAGTTTTTAAGTCTTCATAAATCTACACCAATATTCATTTTCGAACTAGATCCTCAACTGCTTTAGAATAAACTTTTAGACTCCACACCTTGATACAACCTTTGGTAGGAATAATTAGTTCCCCTCTTTTTCACTCATTGTGATTTTAAAGTTCATCATCATCATTATCGTACTCAGTAAATCCCACCAATAGCAAAAGTAAGGTAGGGTAAGATATAGATAGTCTTACCTCTATCCTATAGAAATAGAGAAACTGCTTCCAGTGAGACCTCCGGCTCGATAGTAGTTTTGCATTAAGCCTTGGACACAAGGCACATAACACTCAACATTTGGGACAAAAGCAGATTAGTGCATGTACCCCTTTATCTTTCGGCTATCAACGCCACCACATGATGCATGATTAACCGTCCCTCGCTTTTTAACGTTATTTTCACTAAATTAGTAAATAACGTTAAAATTAGTGCATTTTCACTTTTGCCACCCGAGGGCCCACACATATATACATTATATGCGTATACTAGAAGCGTGTCATAATTATGAATGCAAAATGGAATATAATTGTAATAGCATCATTGTAACTATAAGTGATTAATCAATACCGTTGAAGATTAAGAGTGTGTTTGGTTCGTAATTTTTTCTCAAATAAATTAAAAAAGTTTCAAAGGAATTAGAATTTGAAAACATTGAATTCGGAATCTAAACATGACATAACGATTTGGAATTTTTAAGGAATTAGAATCTCCTAAAGTAATTTATAATGAGTACGGCTGACAAAAGAATTAAAAAAGGAATTAAGTATATAACCATGGTCACCCACGCTGCCGCCGCTGGCCCACCGTTCACACCCACAATTTGACTCCGGTATCATCTTGTAAAGTTGCACACCGTAACAGAATGCCGTCAAAGAACTGGACTTTCTATTACGAATAATAAGCCCATTTAAATTTAGGAACTACTATGAGTCCATGTTTGCTTTGATGGTCAATGGACTGGGCTTTATACTACAAATAATAAGCCCAATTCGGATTTAGGAACCACTATGAGTCCATGTTTTGGTAGTAGTAAAGGTGTGCGTGTGTATAATGTTTTGGAAACTAAGCAGTTATGAACCAATCGCTCTATAGGTTTACTAAGCGGACTTGATCTTAAAATAATGTGTTTTGTCAATTAGGAAAACTACAAAGTGCCAATGAGTAGCTAAATTGGAACTGAAGGGGAAATGAAGATTTGATTGGAACTGAAGGGGAAGTGAAGATTTGAGTTTAAGGTTGTCGTTCTCAACTTCGAATCCGATCCCGACCAGGTTTTACTATAGTAGCCTTCGGGAGGCGGATTTTCCTTGGAACAGAAGATGGTGAGCTTGGGCTACCCATCGTTGTCTGCGGTTGCGAGCGTATGAGGTTGTATTTTGCCACTAGGTTACCCCGAATAGCCTGATTTTTATTTTGTTTGCAGTTAAAAAAAAGAAACTACAAAGTATGGATATGTAATTAAAGAAATGTATGCTAAACTAATTTAGACACAGAAGACAAGAGGTAATATAAATAAAAAGTATAAAATAAAACACAATCAAATAAACAATTTACTCTGGCTTCATTTTTAAACATATGTAGAATCGTTGGGAGGTTCTAATTAAATAAAAACAAAAAACAAACCATAAATTATAGACATATAGGTATTGGTGTGTAAAAGTAATAAAAAAAATTAATCAACAAACTGATTTTCCAAAAATTTAGTGACACACCGATTTTTTTTAACGATCAACAAAAGTCTGGTTACCGGGTAAACCCAAAGGCAAAAGGATGCCTATGCCTGGGAACACATACGGTGCTGGCTGAAGGCCTATGTTGTAAAACCCTTGTCTCAACCCTGAGCAAGACGAGACTCAAACTTATGACCTCCACATCAGAGGTCATAAGGCTGTTAAAGCACCAAAAGGTGATTGGCTGATACACCAAACTATACGGAACAATTATTACTAATTGCATCTAAAGGATTAATCTGCTTGATAGTGTATAAACACACAAGTGCTCATCCGCTAAGTGTTGAACAGTTCTGTTTAGACATAATGTAAAACGTGTTAATCATACCTGTTACAGCAGACAGGCCAGCAGAGAATCCGGAGACAGATGCAACCATGGAGTTTGACATGATAGTCAGCTTGATCTGATTCCTGTTTAGGATATATGTTCTTGATGGTAGTACAGAATTCTATGGGTTATGAATTCCTGATTATGGAAAGATAGGAAGTGGCGATTTTATGTGTAATGTTATGAGAGTTTAACCTTAATCTCTCTCTAATAATCTTCTTATATACACCCAAGGGGAAACCTAATTAGTTAATAAGGATAATATGGTCTATCAACAATTACCAACTAAGTATATTATAAGTATAATATATTTTGTTCTATATTATGTAAATGATTATAATGGCTTCATGATTTAATATAGTATAATAAATATATATTTAATGTGAGGATCTAAGTTCGAACCAATTGTGATTTTTGTTTCAAGTATGGAAATATGAATGATAAAACAAGTTTTAATGCAGCGTAATGAATGGAAAACTTTTATCACAATTGATGGTCGTTTGTTTTCATCAACATGTTTTGAACTATTTATAGTATTTGCATGTGAATTACAAACTCCCCTTAGCCCAATGATAATCGTTTGAAAGTACAGAAATACAGAGATAATAGACTGGTGAATGATCTTTTAATAGATGAGAAAATATTGTTACATCGATCAAACTATTTATACTAACTTTCTAATCTCTGAGCATCTTTGATGACGTCAGGGTTGAAAGTGACATCTAACAAACTAAATAACTAACTTAACCACTTTTAGCTGAACTCTGTTAGTGCAAAGCACTGTTACATCAAATAATAAAATAATAAAAGTAAAACACTGATGACTATCCTCTGCTTCTTATCTTCTGGCAGACCTTTGGTAAGTTACAGTAGCAGATGATAGAATGGAAGATCTTTAGAAGGCAGAGTATTAGTCGATCAACGATTGTAAACTCTGATAATTGAACCAAAACGCTGATAGTGTATTTGGCTCTGTATCATCTGTTCCTTTGTAAAGGGTTCAAATCCAACAATCTCCCCTGGAACAGATGATACCAAAACACTTTATTTTTTGTCTTTATTCCTCAACATGAGTTCTCTAATTTGTCCTTTGAACTGTAATTCAAAGCTTAGAGACTCCACATCCTCCTCATCATTTTCAAGCTCCAGATTCAAAAGATCTTGAAGGTCTCCTGCATTTAACCCATATGCATCCTCCATGCTTATCTTGGCAGCTTTACCATCTGACTTGAGTAGAGTCAATTCATGGGAGTTTTTGTCAACTTTCCATTTTAGAATTTTTTGGTCAGATGGTTTTCTAGGATGGCTTATTGTTGAGGGTGGTGGTTGTAGTTGATGAGCAATCTTGGATAAAGTCTCTCTTAACACATCACTTGCATCATCAGTGTGGAAATGGATCTGATTGATGATGCATTGTTTAATGAGGTCATGCTCATACTTTCTTTCATCTTCTTTGGACATCTCTCTCTGTCTTTTTCTTTGGTTTAAGGCATGGATGGTTAGAGCAGATGTTTCAGATGGTTTTGTAGAAAGTTGGGTCTGATGAGCTGTATCCTCTGTTGCATATACAAACTTCTTTGGCAGTGTTGGATCAGTTTTTCTTCTTTGTTCAAGCCTTCTATATGTATCAATCACTTTAAAGTCTGACCACCTCATGATTTGGTTCTTTGACCCATAGTTAGCAGCAACAAGTTCTTCCTTCATTCTTCTTAACTTTAAAGTCTTTTCAGGAACTTTCTTGTATTTATTCTAATCTGGAGGAGTAGGCTTTTTGAGAGGATCTTTCAACATTTCTTGCATTCTTTGTACCTCTTCTTCCAACTCACTCACTGTCCAGTCTTTAAACTGTGCCCTTGTTACCTTATATTGCTTGTTAGTCATGATGTGATCAATGTAATCATCTTTAAGACTTTTATCCTCTCTTTCTGATAGTTGTTTGCTCAAGTCTCTTGCAAAATCTTCTAGCTTTCTAAATTTGCTCAACTGATACTGTAAGTCATTTTGTGTTGCTCTATCAGACTTTCCCTGGGTATCCCTTTTTGTGATATCCTCTGCTTGTTTGGCCTTAAGCTTCAAGTATTCATCCAAATTTCTTGGCTTGGGATATCCTTCCAGAGATAGAAATTCCCTTTTATCTGGATCTTCTTCTGAAAAGAAGGATTTGATCTCTTCTCTGACACCATGTAAGTCTAATGGGAATTTCTTGGCCAGAGGCTAATGGTAATTTGAGAAGAAGGAGGTTTAACCGCTGTTGTGGTGGTCAGCGGTTGTGATGACAAAGGTAATGGAGAAGGGATGATATTGTCATCAAGTACTACATTTATGATCCTCCTTCTCTTGAAGCTTATGTTAGGTGATTGTGGTTGAGGAATTCTTGTGGGTGTTGGTAGAGATTGAGTGGATGTTGGAAAAATGATCAGAGCAGTGGATGGGTTAACATCTGTTATAACCTATGTTGAGACAACTGATGTTGTAACATCTGTTGGTGTAGGTTCAAGTTTTGTAGGAGGATGTGTAAGAGATTTTGTGGGAGCAGTGGTTTTGGTTGGATTAGCAGCTCGCTTAGACTTAGAAGGTGTGGATGCTGGTTGACTTGTTTTTCTCAAAGGCATCTTCTTTGTTGAAGTACCGACCTTTTCTTTTGCTTTTTGCAGAGCTATCTTTTTCTCAACCAAAGCTCCGCTCTCATCCCTTACCCTATCCTTGTTTTCTCCTTTTCCCTTGCCAAGATGTTGTCTGTTTCATTTACCTTCTTTGAACCATCAGGCTTTGGGATAACCACTGTTGGCCTTGAAAGTTTGTTTGTCTTAAGTATCAATTTCCCCCCTTTTTGGCATCATCATTGTCAACAAAAATGGCCCTAGGAGGAGCAGTGCTAGTGGTGTGGAGAATATGAGCTTTGATTGCCTTGATGTCTGCAGATGTATCCTTGTAACGTGCATCAACCATGTTTCTCAATTCTTGCATGTGGTGTTTGTGCTGAAGATCAGCATAATGTTGTTGTTGTTGAAACAGTGGGTTTAAGGCTTGTTGCAGCTCAGCAGTGGTTATGACAGAGGATTGGCTCTTTGTAGCTAACATTGCTTCAGCAAATTTTTGATTTCATCCACAGAAGATTCAACTTTTGTTACTCTCTCTATCAAATCTTTGTATTTTAACTCATTACCTAACTTAATAGGATCATCTGAACTCATACCAGATGTGGTAGTTTTATTAATTCATCATAAATAGGGTTTCAACCCTTGTTTCAAACATAGATGCCTCTTGTTCTTGGTACTCGGGACTTCCCACATCAACAGAGGTTACCTTAGTAGCCTTAACAGTGGTTGCTTTCATCAGAGTCTTAGGAATGTAACCATTGTCCAAAGGTAAACTTGGGAGTTTAGCAATTGTAGTGGCTGCTCTTGATGAACTATCACCAAAGGTTACATGTAACCCAAGGGATGTATCCTCTTCAGTTGCTGATGGGCTAGCAAAGAATAAAGATTCAGACCTAGTCACATTCTGAAGTATATTCTCATTAACAGGTTTGTGGGAAGAACTGGTTAATGTCTGTTCTAATTCAATTACATTCAGCAAAGGCAATATAGCAGGTGGTAGTGTTTTTGTTGGTGAAGGGTGTGGTGCAGAAAGAGACATTGCCTTGGGAGATGGGTTGTGGAAGATAGAACCAAGTGGTCCTAGAGCTTCATAATTTGGTGTCCCTGTGTTTACAACCTTTTCCTTTTGTGAGGAAGAAGGGAGTTTCAAAGTCGGGTTGAGATTCTAACATCTGCGGTGAAGAAGAAGCAGCAATGTTTACTTGTGATTTTGTGTCAGGGTTAACCTCTGGGATCTCATCTTCTGGAGGGCCCTTTTTGGGTTTGGTGGGCTTTTTGGTAATTTTCTTGGGTTTCTTTTTGGAGATGGCTGGTGTGGGTTTCAGGCCAGTGGTTGTAGTGCCCTGCTCACCAGGAGCAGTGGGCTTAGTAGCAGGAGGTTGAGATTGAACATTTTGTTCTTGTAAAGCTTGCTCTTCCTCCTCTACTTGTGTTTTTGAAACTTTATCCTGATTTGTTATTCTTGTACAGGTTTCATGAGTTAGGCCGCCTAGTTTTGTAACAGCGCCTTGTTTAACATCATCATCAGGTAACTGATTATGAAGATAAACACTCAAGAATCTTGGATGTATCAGGAAAGCTTTTTCTTTTTACAATATTATTAAAATATGCCACAAGATTATTGAGCAATATCTGGGAAAAGTTAAAATCTGATCCAGTTAAAATAGCATAGCCCAGATACTGGATGTTCAATGGAATTTCGTTAAAAGCTGTGGTCTTTGCTGAGAGACAGGTTAAAAGAGTGTGAAAGAAAAATCTTATCTCAGCAGGAAAATTGGGTTTGAAGATTGTCATACCTTTAAGTTGCCCAATATAACCTCTTCCCAGAAATTTGGCATGCATCTCGTTGATAGGAAACGACACATGATGTGCCATATCATTTAATTCGAACACTTGTGAGATTTATTGAGGAGTAATTTTCATCAGCGTTTTGCCCACTCTGGATAAGATGACATAAGGAACATCTTTTTGAGAATGAACCTCTGCATTTGCCCAAAATGTCGTTGTGCTTCTTGATAAATTGGGGCTTTGACAGTCAACATGTGCTTAAATTTCGATTCTTGTAAGATGTTGATCATCAGATGATATCTGGTGTTAGAATTGGTTTCTTCAAAGATTGTTGTGCCATTATGAGGAGTTTTGAGAATGCGTGTGAATGGTGGTGGTTCTGGTTTGGATTTCGTCTTGGATTTGGTTTTGGGTGCCATGATTGAGAGAAAATCATTTTGAGAATTTTGAATTCGACACGATAAAAGTGGAACCTCTGTTATGGATAGAACATGGTTTTATAGGGGTTTTGAAAAAGTGATGATGACGTGGCATCTGATGCAATTAACTGACGAATAACGTCTGACCACATGTATCCTCTGTTTGAAAATGGAAGAAAGTTGTTTGGAAAACACTGTTTGAGAGTATGAGCAGTGGATTGTGAACAGTGTTTGACACTATCAGAGGATACACTTTTGGCATTGGATAGACTTTTCTAAACGAACAGTGTTTTAAAGCTATCAGTGGTTTGAACAGACTTTGAGGATTTATTGAAAAATTCAAGTTTAACTATTTTTAAGGATGGAATTTTGATTTTCTGAAAACATTTTGATGCTATTTACACATGGATCACCAGAAAGCCTATTTTTAATCCATGTTTAGCATTCTGTTGGTGCATATGTCTGTTGCCTTCGTCATTACACGAGAACGAGTCTGGAATAAACGAGAGTTTATGAAGACCGAACAAGACAAAGTAGATATCCAAGAGGGAGTCTATGGTGCATAATGTCTATAGAATAGTCTTGTATCGAGTCTGTATAGTATAGATGAAACGAGGCGTATTTAAGTGTATTTTAGGACAAGTTCGCTCGAGAATGTTGATGAGAAGTCAAGTTCGGCCGAACTTGACTAGGTCAAGTTCGGGCGAACTTCTATTCTTCTCCAGCGAACTTCCATGTCTATATATAGGTGCCTTGGGATTTCATTTGTGACAGTTGGAGATATTTGGCACAGAGACGGCGAAGCTCTGTCGGATCCGGATCTCGAATGTATTGAACTTTAGATCAATGAAAACAACTATTAAACGAGTAATTCTTGTTATTTGGTTAACTTGTCATTAGTTTCCACCTAATCGGACAATAGATAAAAAATATAGGTTCCCGTGCTAATCGTGGACGTTCCTACAAGTGCTATTAGAGCCTGGATACCTAAATTTGTTGAAATCAAGACAAGAATCTCTCTATTTCATCTCCATTCTTCTATTTTTCTTAACTTTTGATCAAAAATGAAGAATTCACGAAAAAATTCTGTTCAATTTTGAATATGTCATGTAAAACACACTAATAACAAACCCCTGAGAGTTTGGACGTCAAATTCAAATGTTTTGACATCAAAAAGTTGCAAAAACCATGTTTTTGGAACAAGCCATGGCCGAACTTAACATCAAGTTCGACCGAACTTGATTAAAATCTCACTGGTTTTCATCAAGTTCGACCGAACTTGATAGGTTTTTCAAGATTTTGGTGAGAAGTTCGCTCGAACTTGAAGGATATTTCAATAGTTTTGGTTAAGTTTGACCGAACTTGATTGAATCTCATTGAATTTTATGCACAAGTTTTCCCGAACTTGACGAACTCATTGAAATATTACCTAAGTTCGACCGAACTTAAGTGTTTGTCTTGAAATCTTACACAAGTCCGCTCGAAGTGGATTGTTCTCAAAAGAAATACCAAGTTCAACCGAACTTGAGTATAAGTGATAAAATTCTAAAAATTGTTATCTAAGTTCGACCGAACTTGTTGAAACTTGATTTCAAAATCTGTTTTGACGCAAGTTCGACCGAACTTGCTTGTTGCTAATCAATTGTCAAGTGTTTTTGATCATATTCTCAGATTTTTAAAATGGAAGATTTTCATAACGCGTTTGCAGCTGGAGTAGCTCAAGCGTCAACGTCAAATTCAATTGCGGTTAATCAGATGAACCTCGATAATGAAATGGGTACTACTCAGAAACCACCGAAGTTGATGAGTATGGACGAGTTCGAGGGATGGAAAGAAAAGTTTGTTAATTGGATTCAAGCGAATCACTTCAACAACGGGGTTGAGATTGAAGATGGGTATACATGGCCCAAAGATGAACGTGATCAAGACCTTCCACTGAACAAGTTTTCAGCGATTGACAAAGAGAATTATGTTGCTGAAAAGAAGATGATCAGCTTGATACAACAATCTGTCAAAGAAGATATCTTGATATTATTACCAGAATATGATACTTCTCAAGAATTATGGAATTCTCTTTGCGAAAAATTCAAAGGAAGGATGAAATGATCAAAAGCAAAAAGACTTTGATAAAGAAAGAATTCGAGATCTTCACAATGATCAAAGGAGAGACAATGAAGCAAATGATTGATATATATTGTCACCTCATGGTCAAGATGCGAAGACATGATATCAAGAGAACTAACGACGAGCAAATTGAGAAGCTGGCCGATGCACTTCCAGAAGGAGAATGGACAACGTATCTGATGATTTTAAAGAATAGTCCATATTGGAGACATTTTAAGTTGTCATCTTTCATTGACAAACTTGAAGGTCATGAAATTGAATTGATGAAGATTGCAAAATCCAAAAACACTAATGTTGTTCAGGATGTCGGAGTTTATTACAAAGGTGGTGTTCCAGATACTTCGATTCAAAGTCCAAAAATCCAAACGGCATTTAGTGCAAACATAAATACATCAGATCAGTCGTCACAAAATCAGTATTCTCCAAACACCGGTTATTCATATGTTGGTTCAAATTCTTCTTCTCAAAGTCAATCTCATCAGATAAGCCAATCCACTTCTAATTCAAATGTTTTCCAATGCAACATAGCAGTTGATTTAAAAAATGTGTTTCCTCAAAAAGTTGCGAGACAGCACATAGCACTTCTTGCTACAGTTCTGGAATCGTATGAAAGTCTTGTTGCTGGAAAGATCGGAAATCCTGAAATGACAGCTGAGGATTACGATCAGGTAGATGAGGAAGAGTTGGAACTGATGGACATCAAATGGTCCTTAGCATAGATTATCCGGAGAGTTTCAAAGTTTGCAGCACTCACTGGAAGGGATATTGGTAATTTAAGCAATAAACTTGGTTTCGACAAAATGAAAGTTACTTGTTTCAGATGTCGAAAAAAAGGACACTTCAAACGTGAATGCCATAACCAAGAAGCTAGTGGAAACCAAAATCCTTTTGGAACCGGTAACGGAAATTACAAGAAAGCACTGCAATACAAATCATATCCGAATAGAACACAAGTTGAAGTTGAAGATAAACCTGCAAAGAAAGCCGAACAAGCTCTTGTTGCCAATCATGAAGATGATGTTTCGATTGGAACAAATACATCGGAAAAAAGAGTGGTGTTGCTATGATGGCAGAGGTTGTGAATGAATCTGAGACATCATTTGTGGAAGCTGCTATCGAAAATGCTTAATGCAGAGAGCTGAGGAAGAAGCTGCCCTGGAGGATGCAGTTCTGGAAAGATATATACAACAAACAGAGGAAGAAGGAATAACTTACCTTGAAATGCAAAAACAAGAAGAGTTGAAAGCAGAAGCCGAAAAGGTAAAAGCAGAGGTAAGCATGTCTGAAAAGGAAGTTGTGAAAGTTATGGAGGTTGAAAAACCTTGCATAAAGTCCGCAAGTCCTTGTGAACCTTGTCTGGATAAAGTCAAAGTCATAAGAGAATTGACTGAACATAACGAAAACTTTCGCTATGATTACAGGCAAATATAAACATGTTGAGAGAGCTAACAGTGAACTCAACGCTAATGTCACCATGTTAAATGCCACAGTTATTGAAAAACAAAAGGCAATTAATATGTACATTAATACAATTGCTGAAACAAAGCGTGAGTTTCATGAAATGAAAATAGAAACAGAAAGAGTCAGACAATTGCTAAAAAGGTAGACCACAAACGCATATGTCATTGATCACATTCTTCCTATGATCAAGTCGGAGGAAAATGTTGATAACTCAAAACGTAAAGTGTATGGAAGTGTTCTTCCACCATTTCTTGCAAGTTACTGCTGTAAGAAAGATGATGATATTGAAAAGGCATTTAATCTTTTACTTCTTTCAGAAAAGAAAGTTAAATTGCCTGAGAACATTGATGTAGACTTTACAAAATCAAACGATGACAATGAATTGGTGGTAAAAGATGTGGTAAATAATGTTTTGGGAAATGATTCTGATAATGGCAACTTTAAAAGCGCCAACTCGAGTTCAACAGTTCTGGTTCACAATCTGAAAGTGACGATACATCATTAGAAAATGATCTAAGTGATGATCCTAACGTTGTCATGTACAAGGTTAAGGAATCTGATAGATTATATTTCAATGATAGCTTTCCGATTTAGAATATGAAAGAAGATCAAATCGATAAACTGTTTAAACTTGTGGAAGTTTCATCAGATGATCTCGAGAAAAATGAAAAGAAGTTTTATTCTAAACCGAAACAATTACCATAGAAATGGTGGTGATTTTCCTGAGAACAGGAAAGCAGGTTTAGGTTTGGAAGAAGCTGAAGATGAACCGAAGAAGAATCAGAATTCAACGTTCCAGAAATACAAAGGTAAAAACATAAAGTTTGTGTATGGAACGAGCACAGTTCGAGAAGAAAGCTTGATCGGTAAGAAGTCAAACGATGATTTCAAGAATTCGGGACAAGGCTGAGACTGCAAGAGGAGTAAAACCCACTAGTGGACAGGTTCTTGACATTCGGACTTGCTTCAAATGCAATGAAGTTAGTCACATTGCTCGCAAGTGTTCGAAGTCTAAGCCTGTGTATCCCCGAAGAAAAGAAGTTTAAGAGAGGTAAAACAAAAGCAATCTGAAAATGATCAAATCAGGATTGTAAAAAAAAAAGTTGACATCAAAGAAATGAAACGAAATGTTGAATCCAATCTTGAAATAAAACCTAAAAATGAATCAAAATTTGAAAATTAAATTTTTCAAAAGGGAGAGACTTCAAAGTCAAACAATGATTCTAGGTTTTATATCAAGAAAGCTAGAGTTAATTCTCAAGCTTGGATTGCTAAAAAGAAATCACCTGAAAAAGTGAAGGTTGTTTGTGATAAAACCGAAAATGTCTAATCAATCAAGAAAAATAAAAGTAAAGTTGATTGTGAGTTTGAAGGTTGTGACGTTGAATATGCTTATCAAAGAGCATACGAAAGTGATTACGAAGAGGTGTATGAGGAGTTATAATCAAAACCCAAGACCAAGAAGGCTTAGGTTGAACTTTTTAACTGAATCCTTTCATGTGCAGGAGTTCCAAGATCTACTTGATCAAAAGTTGATTCTGGATTGCGGAGCTCAATATCAGATTAACTTATCTAGAATGTTAAAATCTTTGTCATTTTGAGGGGGAGCAGTTAAGAAGAAAATTTTGAAAAAAGTCAAAATTATGAAAATCCACACCATTGAACAGAAAAACTGATTTCAAAGTTCTTACAAGTTCAAACTGCTTTTACAAGTGGTAAATGAGTTTAATGATAGTTTGTTAAATAATTGCAGATACAGGATTGAGAAAAAGGATCGACGATAAGGTCACGGGATCCACATTGATTGGTTATATTTTTCAAATAGAATTTGTTAAAAAATCTGAAATTCAAAAATATGTTTTTGATTTTAGGGGGAGTAAGAAAATTTTAAAAATTGTTGAAAAATAAAAAACATATGAAAAAGTTGAAAATTCAAAAACATCAAAAAAATTCAAAAAGTACAAAAACAGTGAAAAAGATAAAAAGAATTTTGGTGTCACAAAAAGGAATGATAGTACATCAGTGGACTATCACAGTATGCTAAAGAAATGTAAAGTTTAAAAGTTATAAACAAGTCTTACTGTGGATGTGTCGATAGGCTTTACACGTTCAGTAGATTGTTTTCGGGATATAAACTAAATTTTACAACTGATTAATCTTGTGGATTAATACATCTTGGATATATGGACTTAGTACTTCGAAATTTCGATTGAAGGGTTGCCTGATTCTGAGATACGAGGTCTTTATAGATGATTGATATCTAGGGTATTATACAAGTTCTTTTGATTTTGCGGAAGCAATAGCCTAGAACTTCTATAATGCTTTTGCTAAAAATCCCAAAATAGCCTGCAAACTTGAAAAAATCGAAAGATCTAATCATTTGCAATGCTGAAAAGATTCCTTAAGTGGAACACACCTGAAAGACGAGCCTTCATCTCTTTGTCTGTACGGTAGTACTAACCTGAGCTCTCAAGGTCTCGCACAACCCAAATACAGATATCAGTTACGCTATACTCACCTGTAAGATGAAATCTAGGGAATCTTGATACGGGAGTATATTCAAGAGGTGGGAACCATAGATAAGTTTAGTTTCTTAAATCATATCTAACATATCTTGGAACAATTGAGAAACGTGTTGAAGTTTAAAAAGACAAACATATCGACAATCTAGGTAAACACGTTTAGAACTTAAAGTTTCAAAAAGGTCAACGGTACTGGTGATATGTCTCAAACAAACTGATATGATCCTTAGACACGAATTCACAAAAATATGTCTACAAATATGTTTGTACATAGTTTACTTTACTTGTCAAAAGTTCTGTAAATACTTTACTTACTTTTTAAGTCCAAAAAGATTTTCAACGAGCCAATGTTGGAGAATGGATCATCGAAGTCTGGTAAGAAAAAGTTCATTAATTTGAATCTTTAAAATTGAAGATAATATCAGTTGTTCACAACGGGTTTAGCCAAGGTCATTAACTTGGACTTGGTAAACAAAATTAGTTAATCAAGGTCATTAACTTGGACTTGATTAACTAAGTGGATTTCATTTCAATAATTGAAAAATTAAATGAATAGAAAAAGGTTTTGAATGTTAAATTTTTTCAAGGCCATTAATTTGAACTTGAAATAACTGAAAAATGAAGATTAAAATTTGAAGTACAAGTATTGTACAGGTGGTATGTAATACAAGTGGTACAAAATTTCAAAGTTAGAATCTGAAATGTTTATTTGAATTTCCAAGTACTTTGAAACAGGAGGTAAAGTTTTAGGGGGAGCAGGATGAAATGTGATTGAAGATAAAGCTCAAAGCTAGGGGGAGCACAGCTCACAGCAAGGGGAGCTGAGATTAAAGTTTTATCAAGATAAATTGAAGAAAAGAGTATGTTTGAAGATCATAAAGTTTAATGCTTATTCAAGGATAAAGATAAAGACTCACGAATTTATTTGAAGTCTGATGATTACGAGGCATTCAAAGAAGACTATGACACTTAAAGACTGACGAGGATGATTATTGTTAAAGATGTCTATGAAAGAAGATGACTGCGGCATCATCTAAGGGGGAGTCTGTTGGTGCATATGTCTGTTGCCTTCGTCATTACACGAGAATGAGTCTGGAATAAACGAGAGTTTATGAAGACCGAACAAGACAAAGTAGATATCCAAGAGGGAGTCTATTGGTGCATAATGTCTATAGAATAGTCTTGTATCGAGTCTGTATAGTATAGATGAAACGAGGCGTATTTAAGTGTATTTTAGGACAAGTTCGCTCGAGAATGTTGATGAGAAGTCAAGTTCGGCCGAACTTGACTAGGTCAAGTTCGGGCAAACTTCTATTCTTCTCCAGCGAACTTCCATGTCTATATATAGGTGCCTTGGGATTTCATTTGTGACAGTTGGAGATATTTGGCACAGAGACGGCGAAGCTCTGTCGGATCCGGATCTCGAATGTATTGAACTTTAGATCAATGGAAACAACTAATTCTTGTTATTTGGTAAACTTTTGATTAGTTTCCGCCTAATCAGGCAATAGATAAAAAATTTAGGTTCCCGTGCTAATCGTGGACGTTCCTACACATTCCAATCCTAGAGATCAAGCTTTCAAAGGTAGATGTATCCAAGGCTTTTGTTAGAACATCTGCCAACTGATCCTTAGTATGGACATGTTGTAAAGAAATCAAACCTTTTTCATAGCAATCCCTCACAAAGTGATGTCTGATGTCAATGTGTTTGGTGGTAGAATGAGACACAGGTTTTTTAATGATGTTTTCAGCTGCTTGACTATCAATCTTGAGTGGAGTCTTTAAAGCAGTTACACCAAAATCCAAAAGTTGATTCTGAAGCCACAAGAGTTGAGCAGTGCAACTTGCAGCAGAAATGTATTCAGCATCAGCAGTGGATATGGAAACTACAACTTGCTTTTTGCTCTGCCAAGACACTAGAAAATCTCCTAGGAATTGGACTCCTCCTGATGTGGACTTCCTTGTTGTTTTACAACCAGCAAAATCACTGACTGAGTAACCTGAAAGCTCAATGTTTCCATTAGCTGGATACCAGATATAAAGTGTGAGAGCACATTTTATGTATATGAATATCCTTTTAACAGCAATAAGATCAGACGTTCTAGGTGCTGACTGGGATCTGGCACAAACACATGTTGCAAACATGATATATGGCCTAGAAGCAGTTAGGTACAACAAAGACCCAATCATGCTTCTATAGAGAGTTTGATCAACCAAGTCATCTTTGTCAATAACAGTGACCAGCTTTGAGGTTGCCATGGGTGTGCTACAAGGTTTAGAATCATTCATATCAAATTTGTTAAGCAGTTCTTTCACATACTTATTTTGATGAATGAAAGTGCCATGGTGCATTTGTTTAACTTGTAAACCAAGAAAACATTGTAACTCACCCATTGCACTCATTTCAAACTCTGCTGCCATGAGTTTTCTGAACTCTTCACACATGGCAATGCATGTGGATCCAAATATGATGTCATCCACATAAATTTGGACAAGCATCAAATCTTTTCCTTTCCATTTAAAAAAAAACAAGGTTTTATCAGTTTTACCTCTTGAGAAACCTATGGATAAGAGAAAAGTGGATAGAGTTTCATACCAGGCTCTTGGTGCTTGTTTAAGACCATAGAGTGCTTTGTTTAACCTGTAAACATGATCAAGATGAAATGCATCTTCAAATCCTGGAGGTTGACACACATACATTTCTTCCTTGATCTTTCCATACAGGAATGCACTTTTGATGTCCATTTGAAACACTTTGATGTTGTGGTTAGCAACAAAGGCTAAGAACAGTCTGATGGCTTCTAACCTTGCTACAGGAGCAAAGGTTTCATCATAGTCAATACCTTCTTCCTGTCTGTAGCCTTGAACCACGAGCCTTGCTTTGTTCTTGACAACAATACCCTTTCATCTGGCTTGTTCTTGAAGACCCACTTTGTGCCAATTGGACTGACATCCTTAGGCAGTGGTACAACTTCCCAAACTTGTTATGTTTTAAACTAGAGGAGCTCCTTTTGCATAGCTTCTACCCAACTATTGTCTTTTAGTGCCTCTTGGTACTTGACAGGTTGTGTGAGTGATAGAAAACCAGCAAAAAGGCAAATGTTTTGGGATTGGCTTCTTGTGAGCACTCCCTCATTTATGTTGCCAATAACTTGATCCGATGGATGACTTTTGAGGAAAATCAAATCACCTTGATATGGAACAATTACATTTTGAGGTGAAGACTGAAGATGTGTATCATCTAAGCTATCATCTGCTGGTGAATTTGAAGGTCCAACCTCTGATTGGAATGGAGGTGGAGGTATGGGTGGTATGGTTGTGAATGTTTGTTGATTTTTATCCACATTGGGTGGATTTTTATCAACACTGTTTTGATTTTGTGAGCAAGCAGAGGTTTGAGTATTAATCACTGTTGAACCAGCAGAGCTTTCACCATTGTTACTAACATCTGCTCCTCTGCTTGAAGGACTGATCTTGAAATTTGGAAGTATGCAGTCATATCCTTGCTCTTGTGTTGATGATTGTGGTGTACCTGCATGATTAGTCTTGACAGATGTCACACCCCGACCCGCAGCGGAAAAAGGTGATCGGGGCATGATTGGGTTTTCATCAAAGCTCAGACATTTATTATAATGTTTCATATTTATTATTACAATATTAAAGAAGATCACACAATCAAATCAAACAAGTACAACATGTCCTATACATCTTTCTAGACTTCATTATTTTTCTTCTAAGGCATTTTCCTATGTGTTCCTTGCTTCATCCTGTCCACCTGTATCATGTGTAAAAATGGTTTTTGGATCAACAAAAGTTGGCGAGTGAACCTTGTTAGAAAACATTTATTATTTATTTCTTGTTGTATTAATATGAAAAATTTGTGCAATAATCATATGTGAGCAAACGTAAATTAACACACAATAACAATAACAATAACAAACAATAACATACAATAACAAACCACCTTGCATGAATATATAACATGAATGACAATGTAAATGTTGGCAACGTCTCGTTCACGCTCATAGGTAATGGGGAACGGCTCACGCTCATAGGTAATGGGGAGCAGACGGCCTATGATGAAATGTATGTGCGATCAAGGCTCAATCAAACGGAGCCGATCGTATGTTGGCAACGCCTCGTTCACGCTCGTAGGTAATGGGGAACGGCTCACGCTCATAGGTAATGGGAGCGGCGGCCTATGATAATGTATGTACTGAAAATGATAAATTTAATCTAAACAATAACCACACAAACAGTTGATACATGTTGAATACACATTTGATCATGGATATGATGGATGCACAAGTGTTTAAATGTAATAAATAATAAGACACATGATACACCCAAAAACGTGATTAAAACGGGGAATTTGTAGAGATTCACTCACATTGGGTGCATTCGGTTGATGATGTTGAATGCGCATGAGTTTAGAGGATTGATCGACGAGGAATAACTAACCTAATTAATAACGAAAAGGTACGGTAAATAAGTGGATTTTATTAATAATTCTAATAGGATTTTTGGATATATTTTTGTGAGTTTAAGGCTATTTTCTAACTTTAAAAACGTTATTTTTAAGTATTTTTAATTGATTTTTAAATTAAATAAATAAATAAAAATAATAAAAAATGTTGACTTTTGACCGTTGACAGTTGACCGGTTCAGTTGTGAATATTATTGCACTGAATGAGACTCGAACCCGTGACCTCCCGTACGCGTGCACGCAGCTCTACCAACTAAGCTACGTGTCTAACCCGAAATATTTCTGTTTTTAATTATATTTATATACTATTTAACTTAATCCGAAAATCATTTATTTAAAAAGGATTTAATCGTATCAAAACGGTGATCCCCACAGGTCTCGAACCCGGGACCTGTGGTTTAGTTTGGCACATGCGAACAAATACTTTGTATCGAGATATAAACTAACTCCAGTAAAACTGTTACTGTTTGAGAAACTAACGGCGACTGAGTTATCACAGTAAAGCTTCAAAGGTCTAGAAATTGAATTAACGATTTTGAATCAAGTGATCAGATTCCTAAGCAACATTCCATGACAGGTTGTGTTATAAACATCAATGTATTCTGCCATCATTGTGGAAGTTTGGTTAACTGTTGTTTATGACTTTTCCATGAAATTGGTCCGCCTGCTAACATAAAGATATAGCCCGAAGTGGGTTTCTTGTCATCTTTGCATTTGGCAAAGTCAGAATCAGAATAGCCTATCACTTCTAAAAAAATCACTTCTTCTATAAGTTAGTTTATAGTCTTTTGTCCCTTGCAGATATCAAAGTACTTTCTTAGCTGCTTTCCAGTGATCTAGGCCCGGATTAGTTTGATAACAGTCTAGCATTCCAGCAATATAAGCGATATCTGGGCGAGTACCGACTTGAGCATACATCAGGCTCCCGACTACTAACGCATAAGTTATCTGGCTCATTTGTTTCTTTTAAACTTCTGTTGTCGGACATTGGAAAGAACCAAAAACGTCTCTGAAGAAACACCAAACCGCGATTGATCGGAATCAATCTAGATCTGAGAACATGGTTTCTGCATAAGAAGGTTAATCTCCTGTTTGGTTTCATCGATAGAACTTCAGCACGGATCATTGCAAAACAGAAACGCCGTTAGCCTCGTCACGGGGAGAATGGAGGTTATCTCCGTGACCACCCTCCGGCGTGAATCAGAGAAGATGAATGTAAGTGTAAGTAAAGAGGAGTGAAAGTGAATGTATAACTTGTACCTCAAGTCTTCTATTTATCGTCGGTGATTTGGGCGCCAAAATGTAACGGAGTTGTGACGGAATCTTTATTGTCGTTAGTGGTTACACCTCCATCCATGCACACATGGGCTGGGAGATGATCAACCATTGGGAAGGTGCCACATGGAAAGTGATTCCTTCTGGATCTTCATGAAGATGTTGCTGACATCGTGCATATGATCGACTCTCGGATCATGCCACGTCATATTCAGTTATAACCGAATATAGACCTGCACGATCGTCATTTAATTCTTCTAGAAGACCTGAGACTGTGGAGCCTTAATCTACTGTCACGTGTCCAGTTAGTTATAACAGAAAAGATTCCTTTAACCCAGTTCTTATACTATTCCCGCGCGAAGATGTCTTGGTACAAGACTTAGGAGCTCTTGGCAGTTTTTCCTAACTCAAGCTTAACTGTATCCTTGCGCGTTTCAGCGCAAGGGTGTTAAATGAAGTTGTGATGCTTTGCTCCCTTTTTTATACACGTGTTTGATAAGAATTATGCTCTTTTACTCATCTTATCATTGCGCGATATGCACAAGGTTTTATCTAGTGATTTTGTACATTCTGGTGGTATGGTCTTCTGCGTCGGTGCAGGGTTTCTGATAAAATACCCCTTCAAGTCCCCCTAGTCCAGTGTTGCGCTATGCGCCAATGGCAAGTAGGTGGAGCACTGGACTTAAAATTTTGAGAGTGCGCCTTGTTTCAAAAGTTGTAGGCATACTCAAGAATTTCTTGGCGTAAGGGAACAAGAAAAACTTCATGTTGAAGATATCTTCTTGTTCTAGATAAGGTTTTTGAATTTTAAATTTGAGAAGTTGACATGTGACAGGCAAGTTGGTGAGGAAAAAAGGGGTGAAGGTGACGTCTGACGGCTGTGTGACAAGTTGTCAACAGTGTCAGGCGTCTTTGCATTTATTGTTTTAGTACGACGTGATTGTCACACGTGCGTGGGATCTATCAGAAATCTAAATGCCTTCCACGTGTCATTTAGGGCTTCGTTTCTGGTGAAGTGGGCCTGCACGTTTTCCCAATGCATTAAATGCGATAGGTATAAATACCCAAGTGATGCGTCTGTTTCAAAACACTTCTTCACAAACTTCTTTCCAGCTTCTTTTCCCCACTCATTTCCTCCAAGTTATTCCCTATATCTTGTATTTCCAATCATCATCATGTCGACGAGTGATAAACCTGATGGTCTTGTAGATGAGGCACCACCAGTATTACCACCACGGAAGTGGTCGGAAGAGACATTCAATAAACTTGTAGCAAGTTTAAAATTTCTGGCGAGTTGGGGTGCCCAATATCCCCAAGAAGGTCAGATAGCGGCTCAGGCCCCGACCGGTTATATTACATTATTCTTCGAATACTTCACTGATGGAAACTTCCGGTTGCTGGTAACAAAGTTTTTGATCGACTTGCTTGACTATTACCGATTTCACTTATCCCAACTAAATCCGATGGGAATGGTTCGAATACGACATTTCGAATTCTTGTGTCAATCGATGGGTATTTAGCCAACCGTTAATCGGCTCCGAGTATTTTACCAACTCCATTGTTCTTTGGGTTTTTACTCATTTCAACAACGTTTACCGGTGAAGAAACTTTTACTCACGCCGCCGAAGTCTTATCACGATTGGAAGCAGAAATTCTTTTATATTAAGGCAGGAGTGGTGCCCTTGAAGATGAACTTCCGAGGTGCTGATTAGATACCCTTAAAAACGATGGCTATCTCTGCTAATGAGGTGTGGTATCAAGATCTTAAAGAGATTCCAACCATCCAACCTCCTGAGAGGGCGTTGGTTGCCGCTAGAATGAGTCTACAATGGAAAGCGAACCGTCTTGACAAGCCCGTATATATGGAAGGAGACACCAGTAAGTCTTGTTCCTTTTATTTTGTTTGATTTTTGTGCGAGTATTGAGCTGTGTTGTTAACGCTGTGCTTTCGCAAGGGTTGTGCTGTACGTCGTGGCGTACAACATAGAGAATGGGAAGATGAAATGCATTCCTTTAGGTCCAGAAGAACCTTCCTGGAAATACACAAATTATAGGGAATTTCGAACTTCCTAAAGACGAAGACCTTCAAGCACTACCTGTTCCAGGTGTTGGTAAGTATTTGCGTACTAATGTCTTTAGTGAAATACATTTGTAACCGCTACACTCTTCAGCAGGTGATCTAACGAACTTGGGCATAGGCCCAGATTCAAAGAAGAAGAAACACGCGGGTCCTGTTGCTGGCGTTACCAAGAAACCAGATGTGCCCAAGGCGGAACCAAAGAAAGGTATGCATTTTGTATCTGATACTTGGTGCGATTATGTAGTGGTGTTTGATTCCTTGGAAGGGCTTGCGCCTGAAGGTTTGAAGAAACCTAAGGCCGAACCTCAAGAGATGGCGGATATCCCTGTGCAAAACCCGAATGCTCCCATTGATTTGGATTCAAGTCCTGAGCAGCTGATTCGAGAGAAACCCAAGAAGAGGAAAGTTCCTAAAGGTGAAGCTGGCGCGCAGCCTGTCAAAAAGATGGAGCGAAAGAGAATTGGCAGGAAAGGAAACCTGGATGCACTCGCAGCAAAATTTTCCCCATGTAAGCCTCTAATTTTGCGCCGATATTATATAATAACGTTTGATACATTTTGTTACTTTTTACAGAGAAAACAGGTACTTTGTCTCAAGCAACGGAGATTTTGCAACTCGCATCACATCCCATTACCTCCAGATAGCCAGAAGTTCCAAGTTGTAAGTGATAAACCTGAAGTCGAAGCGGAGACGATTGATGTTGACTTCAACAAACCAATCTCTCTAGAAGTTGTGACGGCCACCGTGGCCCAAGAGAAAGAAAAAGTTGATGTTGCTGCTCGCGAGCAGCCTAAAGATACTGCTCCATCTGCTTCTACGCATATATCAGACCCACCTGTGGAGACTGTTCAAGGAGATCAAGAGAAATGTGATGAAACTCCGAAATTTGAAGTGCAAGATGCTGATGAATCACCCAGTCGTCTAGACGAGACACCAGGTGATTATTATTATCGATCGTTCTCAGCAAAACGCGCCGCTGACATACATGTGCCAGTCTGGAAGCTCAAAAAAGGTGACAAATTTAGCCATTGGCAAGTATGTCGTGAGTGGTTTAAAGGTGCCTTCCACTCGACGAAAGTGAGGGCGGGGGGTGAGCAGAGCTGTGAATAAACATACCGCACTATTTGCAGCTCGCGGCTAGCTCTGCTTCGAATACTCACAAAATTATCCGCGAATGGCGGAGTATGCATAGAGAGCGCGGTGAGTTTATTGCCTTAAAGAAAAACATGGTTGCTGAGCAGGCGTAGTTGGCCGTGCAAAGAAAAGAACTTGACACCGAGAAGGTGAAGTTTGAAGACTTTACAGAAAACAGAAGAATGGTCCGTTATGGGTTGGAAAAGAAGGCGGAAGCCGAAGTAGCCACACTAGCGGAGTTGCGCTAGCTGTGGAAAGAACTCTGTGAGAGAGATAACAATGAAGATTACCCTTCGTAACCAGTTGACCCATCTGAAGGCTAAGATTGAAAAATTAAAGAAGGAGAAAGAAGAGGCACTTGCGGCAGCTGACGAAGCCAAATCTCACCAAGAATGAAGCGAATAAAAGGAGATAGAAACTTTTACAGCTCTAATCTTAAAGAATAAAGAGATTACGGAACTTACATCCTTTTTATATGATCAGGAGGAGACCAAAGCTGCCCTTGAAATGGTGAAGAAAGATCTCCAAGCTGCCAATGTTGAGAAGGCTAAGCTCTAACGCCGACACCTAGAGAATCAACAGAAACTAGAGCTCAATGAGGTGGAGATTGGCGCAGATAAAAAACATGCGGCAAAAGCTGAGAAAAATCTTGAGGATGTCGAGGCAGCTCGCGCAACCGTAGAGAGCCTTGTGGAGCTGTTGATGAATAACATGTTGTGGATGCAACATCATGGCGTTGTGAACGTAAGTTTTGAACCTTGTTGCTCGGCTGTATGTTAATTATGATATGCTTGCTAACTGTAATTGTGTTGTACATATTGCAAACTCTATTCTGAACTCGGTGGAGTTAGATAACGTAGTGGCTAAATTGATGGTTACCGCGCGTCATGATGGGTATGCTCAGGGTTACATGGAATGCACATGTCACACCCTGATAATTCGATTACATCAAAGCCGGGCGTGATCTGACTAGTATCTTCATTGCACAGCGGAAGTATAAAATGCTAAGACTTCTAGAAAACGAACGCCCGCTAAGAACTCGAATTCCCATGGGTTCTCCTATTCCAACCGTGCCATAATTTGAAAATGTAACCTGAGAAAGAAACAAGCGAAAAATCAACATAATGTTGAGCGAGTTCATAGTTTGTTTTGAAAAAGATTTTAAAAAAATCTTTTTGTTTACCGGTTTAAAAGTTGTTGAGAAAACATAAATAAAATCATTTTCCTTGGCATGTCATTTGAAAACCTTTTGTTTGTAAAATTTGTATAATCGTCGATGTCCGCGTATGACAAAGACAACATGCCCGCATGAGCCTATAACCCACCTAGTGCTAGAAAGTGCCTCGCCAAACCGTTTACTCAAGACGATAGACTAGTAGGCGGTTATAGTTCCAATATGTAGCGAGGACTTCATTGTACAGTTTTAAGTGACCCTACAGCCCTTAGTGTTGAGTAGTGGACAATCCAGTCCTTGTGTCTTTGTGCCTCGCACGAGTATAGGTGGGTCTAACCCACTCGAGTCTTTGTGCCTCGCACAAATGAGAATGGGCCTAGCCCATTTGAGTCTGTAAGAAGGACTAACCAGTCCCCTTATTCATATGTAGGACACCCCAGTCCTTGAGTTTGTTAGCAGGACTAACCAGTCCCCTTGTTTGTATGTAGGACAATCCAGTCCCGTTGTAGCTAAGATATTCCAGTCACTAGCCATGAAACTCATGCACGTTCTGTAAATACGCGTGTGTTTTGTAAAACCGGTATGTTTAGTACAAACCTTACCTAAACCAATTGTGTAGTTAGAATACGTTTATAGCATGGTTTAGAAATTTATTGTTTTCGTTCATCTAAATGTTGTGTACTTTTACAAAACTTGCATGTCTTTCCACCCCCGAAAACATTTATAAAAATGTAAAACCATAAAAAAATGGGGGTTATGAACTCACCTTGATATCCTTGTGCAAAGCTTGCTTAATGTGATTCCGTGATGTCGTTCCAAGAAAGTGCACTCGCTAACGTGCAACTATAGCATTCCTATCAAGGAATCAAGCTTATAAGATTCTAATAAGACAACGTAGTTAAACTACGTGTCTGAGCTCTACCGAATCGTTAACCATACGATTCTATGAAAGTGTTGTTATCTTGATTTGAAATAACCAATCTATTGTTGTTGGATTCTTTTTATAGACGGGATAATACTATTTATTCGAAACAACTCAGTTTTCGAGAGTTTAGGATATATATATTTACATATATAAATATAAATATATTTATAAAACCATATTAGTCGTCTCGAAAGGTAGTACGCGCATGTAACGTATATTGAAAAATAACACTTTGTAAACCCGTATACGCGTTTCCCTAATAGTTGTCATATACGTTGATGGTTAATACACTACTCGTCATAGTGTTTTGTAAGATGTAGACATATATATATATATATATATATATATATATATATATATATATATATATATATATATATATATATATATTTATATATGTAAATGTAAGTATAGATGTATATTTTGTCGTGTAGGTGAAGTAGTAACGTTGTGTCTCGTAGTAGCTTCCGTACGATGTAAATAAATATATATACACACTCGTTGTTTTCATAACGACTCGATTAATAATGTGTTAAGATCGTACGGCAATGTGTCGTGTTCGGTTTGAACGTTAGAAACAATTATAAGTAATTGTATTCATTTTAATAAAAATATTCAAGTTCTAAACATTGAAATAAATATAAATAATTATATTTATTTTAATAAATTCTTCGAGTTTTCGTTGACTTATAAACCGTGTCTCGTTGCAATGTCGTAACGGGTTGTTGTGATTTGTAAGTTGTCGCCAAATAAATATTGACATATTAATTTTTCCAAAGTATTTGAACCTCGCTAGGTATTGTTTATCAAATATAAACTTTTTCGTACGGATTTTTACGAAAAACGGGCAGAGTTTCCTCTGTTTTTGGACGATCCCGCCAATGCTAGTTGTCGATATATTTTCAAAAGGCAACATTCAAAACAACAACTATATATACAACTTTCCGCCTTATTTCAAATATACTTTTTTTGAATACAAGTCTCATTTAAATAGATTTCGTAACGTGTCGATTCGATTTGTGTCTAAAATAATTATATGTATACGTATGCAGGATGTGTAACCAACACCACATATAAGTCCACGGATTTTATTTTCTAAACGATTTTGTTAGCGGGTTCGGGTTAGAGCTCGTCGCGTTTAATTAATATTTATATGAGAAAATATTATAAATTTCGCGTCGTAAGTAGTTTACCGAGTCCCGGGTTAACTGTTGACTCGACAGTTGACCGGGTTTGTCTCGTGTTGACTGAGGCTGACTTTCGTTGACCGGGTTGACTCGGTTTGTCCTAGTCGAGCCGAGTTGCACTGGGACTAGAACCGAACTGATGTTGACCACTTATGACCCACGCTAAAATCTGACCCGAGTCATCCAGAACTGAACCGAGTTACAACCTGACCGAGTTGTACGAGTTAACTCGGACCCGAACCGAGTTGAATGTTGTTGCTCCTGTTACCATTAAAGACCTCCACCGCTGCCACTACCGGCCGGCTGGCGTAATGCCGCCGTGACCACCCAACCCATGACCCAAGCCAAACCTAACCACCTTCACTGTCGTCCGCCGTTCTCCGACGGCCGGAGCTTGTCTCCGCCATCCATATCCACCGTTGCCTGGCCCACCATCACTAACCCAACCAGAACCCGTAACAACCCACACTTGAACCAACTCCGTTGCCGCGTCACCAGCCGGTTGCGACGCTTTGTGTCGCTCCCCCGTCACACCACCACCACCACGTTCGTGCACCACCATCACCTGATACAACCACCAACAGCTGGAATATCATCGGATCTTTACAGATCTTGAAGAAACTAGATGGAGGAGAGTTAGAGAAGCTTACCAGAGGGAAACTTTTTGTGAACCATAGTTGTCGGAGTCAAAAACTGCACCCCCATTGCTCAGATCAGGAAACTAATGCCGGAAACGGGTTCAGGAGATAGGATTTCGGGGGTACGCGTGCTCACACGCTGGAAAAACGTCGTCGGAGGTCTGCCGTCGGCGGTGGCGCCGCCGGGTGTTGCCGGAATTCTTGCCGGATCCGGTGACCGGTTCTTTTCTAGAGAGAGAAAGCTGGAGAGAGTAAGGTGGGGTAGAGAGAGAGTGAGAGTGTGTGTTATGGTGTTTGTGTGTGTGTGTGAATGCTTTATATAGTTAGGGTTTTCAAGTGGGCTTGGGCCCAAGGCCCGCTAGCCTGTTTCTTGCGTTCTTCGCGGCCCGATGCTTTTACGAAGTCCTTTTTCATCCCCGAACGTCGTGTAATGTCATAAATTGTAATCAGGGTTAAAATATGCAAAAATGGTGTCGGAAGTTGACGTTTGACGCGTTCGTTCGTCAGTTACGTTAAAATCGCGAAAAATGCTTCAGTGGTCGTTTCTTGTCCGTTTTCCAATCCAATTTTGACTATGAACATTAAAATTCAATTACAAAGCTAAATGTGTCATAATATTTCAGTTTTGAAGGCGATACACGAGTCCGATACTTCTGTTTTGTTGCCGGTGCGCTCCTTCAGTCACGTTTTTCGTTCACGTATGCGTTTTGTGACATTTAAAAGCAGGATAGTTTCATAAAACCAAATTATTATGTTTAAATTATACGTATAAAGTTCGTATTTGTTGGCCTTGTCAGTATTTTTCCGGTATCAGCTCGTTACCATTTTAATGCGCGCTAAAATTCGTGAAATCGCCAAATCGCGTAACGTGGATCAAGTAGACGTTCCTAGGCTTACCAAAGGCCAAATTAAGTTAATATACGTCTAATTACGCTACGTGTTATTGTCTTAATGTTTGTTAGTCGCGTAATTAAGGACCGAAAAGTACCGGTTGTCACATTCTCCCCCCGTTAAAGAAATTTCGTCCTCGAAATTTTAATCGTATCATCTCCTTAGAGTTTTGGTCATGCAAAGTTAGGTAAGAATAGTACCAAAGTAAATGACTACGAGAATGAATCAAGGCTTGTTCGAGTCATATGAATACAATGTCTTACTACAACAATAAGGACCTAACGATTCAATTGAATTTGTTTTCTGAATTGATGCCAAATGAACTAGATGTTATGATACCGTCACCAATGTGACTAAGTTTACAGGTGTTTAACTGAAGAGTAATTTAACCAATACAATTTCAAGTGAACGTTCACAATGTGCAATTGAATTCTAGAAACAAGAAATGTACTATCAATAGTACCTTTCGTTAGTTGTTGTATGATTGAAACTCAGAATCAACAAGCTCAAATAGAATAGGACCATGAAAATGATTTATCAACTATCGAACCATTAAATGAAATAAAATCTGTGTGTTGACATTACTGAATTACAAGGATACACCGAAATACAACCGATCCTGGTGTATCATCGTCTTAATACATAATTGCATTAAGATTATTTAAATGACGAGTCAAACGAAAGCATACACAATTTTTGCATGAAACGATTGATCATAACTAGCCTAAGCTACAAGTTTACGCCAACGCCACAAGGCGTTGTAGTGATTGAAATAATTCAACAATAGCGGTGGCCGAACAAATTTACCGCATTTGCAATAAGATAGGAGGTTCAACGAAATAACTCCAAAAATTTATTCCAAATGAATTTCATAAAAATTCGGGTCAATGACAAAAATAAATAACAAATGAATGTCATCGAGTTGAAAGTTGCGCTGAAATATCGTTAGAGGTACACCGAAACAAGCCATTAATTTGTGTACCATTTTCTTAATACACGATTGTATTAAGACTGTTTCAAGATATCGAATCAACAAAGTCATTTAATAATGAATAAATAAACAAGTAATTAAACCCGTACATGAACGTTGTAGGCGATATCAGCACAAGCTTCAAAATTAGTGAAAACGCCACCACAAGGTGCCATCAACAACAAATTATTTAGCGGAGTTAAGATCAAATAAGTCTACTATGGTTCGAAATGAATGAAATGCTTGTTGATATTACTTTGAATACAATGGCCACAATCCATCATATGGAATCCTTGAATTGAATATGTATAGTGAACAAGTTTAGGCAACTAAACTTGATTTGGATATCGACTAACAAAGATATATGTTTTACCAAGGGAATTTTTGACATGGCCATACGAAAACCATGTGTGTAACTTGTCAAGAAAATACTTCAAAGAATTTCGTTGACTCGATATCAATGAGTCAACTCTTGCAATAATGTAGGTCAACAAGATTACGATGTAATAATCGGTATAGCCAAAACAATAATTGAAATATTGATAGAACAACCCATTCGATGTGGAGTCCAAACAATGCATGCGTAACGTATGAATTTGTCGAGAAACTGTAATTGGGTGTTCACTAATCATGATTGAAATTCTCGCGATGAGATGACCATTAGAAAGAGTAGAGGTGCAAGAATCTACTCACTATTTGCAAAAGTCAGAATTTCCAACAAATGAATTTAAGACTTACCTCGAATGTCTTGCAATGACCTGGCGTTATGTGACATCCGCACGAGATGTCATTCTTGGCGTAATCGCCAGTAGGGAGTGGGGAGATGTGATGACTTGTGTTTTCTGTTGCGATACCCAAAATCATGATTTCCATTAGCTTGTGAAGTCCTCGTTTGGACGTACCTTGGCGTGTTTCACACCGCTTGCAGGGCTACCTGACAATAGCTACATTCTGACCGACAGTCATTCCGCTGACGGGATTTGCCTCGCTGCTGTAATCGTTCGTTCATGTTTTCCCAAAAGGCCTTGCCTCGAATTTTGTATGTTTTGTGTTTCTACGTTCGTGATGTATGCGCTAAGTTTCATGTATTCATGCGCATCAGCATTCTGTTTTTTTTCTATAGTATACCTGCACAGGTTAGTAAAATGGCATAGATGATATAAATAAAGTCGTTTACCTGAGTTAATAGTCACAGCTCCTACGAAATGACCATTAATGGATTTTGACATAAGTTAACCAAAGGTCTAAATTGCATGTTCCCAAAACTCTCAAAGTTTTGCGTATCGTATGTATTCGTTTCGTGTAACATGTATAAAACACAACACTAATGCAAGTTTGGAAATCAATATGTTGACTCATTTTTCTTTTCGGCCACGGTTGGAACCATGTATGTATTCTAGGCGTTCTGTATGTGTTCAAGGCTTAATAAGCTAAGCCCCCAAAGGAAAGTGAGGTTAAAGCCTAGGTATCTCCACAGAAACCTAATTCGCTAAAACCTGTAGCTCTGATACCAATCTGTCACACCCTGATAATTCGATTACATCAGAGCCAGGCGTGATCTGACTTGTATCTTCATTGCACAGCGGAAGTATAAAATGCTAAGACTTCTAGAAAACGAACGCCCGCTAAGTACTCGAATTCCCATGGGTTCTCCTATTCCAACCGTACCATAATTTGAAAATGTAACCTGAGAAAGAAACATGCGAAAAATCAACATAATGTTGAGCGAGTTCATAGTTTGTTTTGAAAAAGATTTTAAACAAATCTTTTTGTTTACCGGTTCAAAAGTTGTTGAGAAAACATAAATAAAATCATTTTCCTTGGCATGTCATTTGAAAACCTTTTGTTTGTAAAATTTGTATAACCGTCGATGTCCACATATGACAAAGACAACATGCCCGCATGAGCCTATAACCCACCCCGTGCTAGAAAGTGCCTCGCCAACCGTTTACTCAAGACGGTAGACTAGTAGGCGGTTATAGTTCCAATATGTAGCGAGGACTTCACTGTACAGTTTTAAGTGACCCTACGGCCCTTAGTGTTGAGTAGTGGACAATCCTGTCCTTGTGTCTTCGTGCCTGGCACAGTATAGGTGGGTCTAACCCACTCGAGTCTTTGTGACTCGCACAAATGAGAATGGGCCTAGCCCATTTGAGTCTGTAAGCAGGACTAACCAGTCCCCTTATTCGTATGTAGGACACCCCAGTCCTTGAGTCTGTACGCAGGACTAACCAGTCCCCTTGTTTGTATGTAGGACAATCCAGTTCCGTTGTAGCTAAGACATTCCTGTCACTAGCAATGAAACTCATGCACGTTCTGTAAATACGCATGTGTTTTGTAAAACCGGTACGTTTAGTATAAACCTTACGTAAACCAATTGTGTAGTTGGAATACGTTTATAGCATGGTTTAGAAATCTGTTGTTTTCGTTCATCTAAATGTTGTGTACTTTTGCAAAACTTGCATGTCTTTCCACCCCCGAAAACATTTATAAAAATGTAAAACTGTAAAAAATGAGGGTTATGAACTCACCTTGATATCCTTGTGCAAAGCTAGCTTAATGTGATTCCGTGATGTCATTCCAAGAAAGTGCACTCACTAGCATGCAATTATAGCATTCCTATCAAGGAATCAAGCTTATAAGATTCTAATAGGACAACGTAGTTAAACTACGTGTCCGAGCTCTACCGAATCGTTAACCATACGATTCTATGTAAGTGTTGTTATCTTGATTTGAAATAACCAATCTATGGTTGTTGGATTCTTTTTATAGACAGGATATTGGAAACAACTCAGTTTCCGAGAGATTTAGGATATATATATTTACATATAGAAATATAAATATATTTATAAAACCGTATTAGTCGTCTCGAAAGGTAGTACGCGGATGTAACGTATATTGAAAAATAACACTTTGTAAACCCGTATACGTGTTTCCCGAATATTTGTCATATACATTGACGGTTAATACACTACTCGTCATAGTGTTTCGTAAGATGTAGACATATATATATATTTATATATGTAAATGTAGGTATAGATGTATATGTTGTCGTGTAGGCGAAGTAGTAACGTCGTGTCTTGTGGTAGCTTCCGTATGATGTAAATAAATATATATACACACTGATTGTTTTCATAACGACTCGATTAATAATGTGTTAAGATCGTACGACAATGTGTCGTGTTCGGTTTGAACGTTAGAAACAATTATAAGTAATTGTATTCATTTTACTAAAAATATTCGAGTTCTAAACGTTGAAATAAATACACATAATTATATTTATTTTAATAAATTCTTCGAGTTTTCGTTGACTTGTAAACCGTGTCTCGTTGCAATGTCGTAACGGGTTGTTGTGAGTTGTAAATTGTAGCCAAAATAAATATTCATATATTTATTTTTATCAAAGTATTTGAACCTCGCTAGGTATTGTTTATAAAATATAAACTTTTTCGTATTACGGATTTTTAAGAAAAATGGGCAGAGTTTCCTCTGTTTTTGGACGATCCCGACAATGCTAGTTGTCGATATATTTTCAAAACGCAACAATCTGACTCGAGGCATCCAGAACTGAACCGAGTTACAACCAGACCGAGTTGTCCGAGTTGACTCGGACCCAAACCGAGTTGAATGTTGTTGCTCCTGTTACCATTAAAGACCGCCGTCGTTGCCACTACCGGTCGGCCGGCCTAATGCCGCTGTGACCACCCAACCTATGACCCAAGCCAAACCTAACGACCTTCACTGTCGTCCGCTGTTCTCCGACGGCCGGAGCTTGTCTCCGCCGTCCATATCCAACGTTGCCTGGCCCAACATCACTAACCCAACCGAACCCGGAACAACCCACACTCGAACCACCTCCGTTGCCGCATCATCGGCCGAATGCAACGCTTTCTGTCGCTCCCCCATCACACCACCACCACGTTAGTGCACCACCATCACCTGATACAACCACCAACGACAGGAATATCGTCGGATCTTTACAGATCTTGAAGAAAGTAGATGGAGGAGAGTTAGAGAAAGCTGGAGAGAGTAAGGTGGGGGTAGAGATAGATTGAGAGTGCGTGTTATGGTGTTTGTGTGTGTGTGAATGCTTTATATAGTTAGGGTTTTCAAGTGGGCTTGGGCCCAAGGCCCACTAGCATGTTTCTTGCGTTCTTCGCGGCCTGATGCGTCTACGAAGTCCGTGTTCATCCCCGAATGTTGTGTAATGTCATAAATTGTTATATCAGGGTTAAAATATGCAAAAATGGTGTCTAAAGTTGACGTTTAACGCGTTCGTTCGTCAGTCGCGTTAAAATCGCGAAAATGCTTCGGTGGTCGTTTCTTGTCCGTTTCTCGGTCCGATTTCGACTATGAACATTAAAATTCGATTACGAAGCTAAATATGTCATAATATTTCAGTTTTGAAGGCGATACACGAGTCCTATACTTCTGTTTCGTTGCCGGTGCGCTCCTGCAGTCACGTTTTTTGTTCACGTATGCGTTTTGTGACATTTAAAAGCACGATAGTTCCGTAAAACCAAATTCATATGTTTAAATTATACGTATAAAATTCGTATTTGTCGGCCATGTCAATATCTTGTCTGGTATCAGTTCGTTACCATTTTAATGCGCGCTAAAATTTGTGAAATCGCCAATTCGCGTAATGTGGATCAAGTAGACGTTCCTAGGCTAACCAAAGGCCAAATTAAGTTAATATACATCTAATTACGCTACGTATTATTGTCTTAATGTTTGTTATTCGTGTAATTAAGAACCGAAAAGTACCGGTTGTCACAGCACACATCATGTGTCAAGCGCATTGGAAGTAAACTGGGACTCCAGTCATGCCGCAACACATGGTGTAAATACCAGTGCTGCTTTTGCAAAGGCGAAGGAAGAGTATGACCATCTGCGGTTACCGGTGATGGATCTGGTGGATGAAGCCCTCTAACACGATGATTATGTCAATCGTTTGAAAGATATTTTCCATGATGAAGCAGCTGATGTAATAGGATATAGGTAGATGATGCGGAGCATGAATGTTTGTATTGTACCTGTCCTTTATTTATATAATGATATTTTTGTGAAAAACTTTTTTGATCATATGATGATGCTAAAGTCATAGATGTTTGCGCAACTTAGTTACAATATTTTTGTGAGTTAAACAACTTTGTTGAGGTAGAACAAATAAAGTTGGTATGAAGCTCATGTACGAACAAGCTATAACCCCGCCTACGCACCATGGTACACGGTTAATCAATGGGAGTCAATAATGTTCATGAGACTTATATTATATCACAATGTTTTTGTGTATACCCAAAGTGGTTTCACGCATTTGTAACAAAGTAAAAAAGAAATATGATGTAAGTAACAACTGTTGTATTTAAAGATAAGGCGCAAAGGCCATGCATTACAAAGTCACTAAGATTACATAACTAGAAATAAAGAGTTGTAAGTAGCGATCCTTCATAATTGTTGGGCATTCCATGTCCTGGGGACATCCGTTCCATCTAATCGTTTTAGACTATATACACCCTTTCCTAAGACTTCATGGATTATATATGGGCCTTCCCACTTGGGTGCCAGCTTGCCTTGACATTCCCCATTTGACGCTTCATTGTCCCTTAACACAAAATCTCTTGGAAGTAAAGTAACACATGGACCCATGCATTGTAATATTTTTCTAACTTAGACTCTTACTTGGCCTCTTTAATGGTGGCGTTTTCACGCCTTTCTTTTAAAAGAGTCAAGCCTGCGCTCCTCCTCATAGTTTTGTGCTTCCAGTGCCAACAAGCGCGGCGAAAGGAGGCCAATTTCAGCAGGTATTTCCGCCTCAGTTCCATACACGAGACTAAAGGGCGTCTCTCCTGTGCTAGTTTTGGGCATAGTGCGATGAGCCCACAGGATACTAGGCAACTCATCAACCCAGCTCTTCACGTTGTTCCCAATCTTGCTTTGATTCCTTCAATGATTTGTTTGTTGATACTTTCGACCTAGTCGTTGCTTTGTGGATGCGCAACTGAAGCAAATGTGTGCTCGATGTTCATTTCTTTCATCCACTTCTGTAATTCTTCAGATGCGAAATTAGGACCTTTGTTACTGATGATGCACAATGGTAAACCAAATCGACAAATGATATGTTCCCAAATAAACTTTCGGATGACCATTGCAGTGGTTGAGGCGAGAGGTTTGGCCTCTACCCACTTAGCGAAGTAATCCACGGCCATGATTATAAATTTCATGGCGCCTGGAGCATCCCCGGGAATGGCCCAACCATATCGATTTCCCATTGCTGAAAAGGTCATGCAGAGGTGACTGGAATCAAGGAATTCTTTGGGCGCAATGTCTTTGGAGCATGATGCGCATTTCCTCAATGTCTGTAATTCTTCAGATGCGAAATTAGGACCATTGTTACTGATGATGCACAATGGTAAACCAAATCGACAAATGATATGTTCCCAAATAAACTTTCGGATGACCATTGCAGTGGTTGAGGCGTGAGGTTTAGCCTCTACCCACTTAGCGAAGTAATCCACGACCATGATTATAAATTTCACCACGCCTGGAGCATCCCCAGGAATGGCCCGACCATATCGATTTCCCATTGCTGAAAAGGCCATGCAGAGGTGACTGGAATCAAGGGATTCTTCGGGCACAATGTCTTTGGAGCATGACGTTAGCATGACGCGCATTTCCGTAAGGCTTCCACTGCGTATAGGTGCATACCAGGCCAGTAGCCGGCGTTCATAACTTTAGCTACAACCATGCGAGGACCTGCATGAATTTCGCACAAGCCTTCGTGAATCTCGCGTATTAAGTACTGCACGTCTTGCGGATCAACACAACGAAGATGTGGACCAAGATACGACTTCCGAAACAGTATGCCATCTGCCATTTCATAATTTTGTGCTTTGTTTTGGATTTTCCGAGACTCCGCTTTGTTTTCTGGGAGAACCCCATTTTACAAAAACATGATAATTGGAGACATCCAAGACGGGTTTCCCATTTCAACCACACTAACTTCTTGTAACAGAACAGAAGGATTTTTGAGAACCTCGATGCGCACTTCTTTTGCAAGGTGTTTCAAACTGGTAGCTGCCAGCTTACTGAGTGCATCAGCATGTTTGTTTTCACTGCGGTTGATGTGGGTAACTTTAAAGGTTTGGAATTTGTTAATTAATGACTTTGCTTGTTCTAGATACAAATCCATCACTTCGCCTTTTGCATCATATAGACCGTTGACTTGCCCAGCTACTAAAAGGGAATCTACGTGTGCTTCTAAATTTTTCACACCCATTGTAATTGCTAAACGAAGACCTGCAAGGAACGCTTCGTATTCTGCTTTGTTGTTAGTACTCTTGAAATCCAACCTGATAGCATAAGTAAACTCATGATTATCGGGACTGATTAAACGAAGTCCAGCCCTGCGCCATCACCATTCGACGTGCCATACGTATGCAGGATCCATACGCTATCATCTAGAACAGGTGTTAGGTTTTGGACAGCTTCACATTCTTGAATCTTGTTATTCGGGACTTCAGTGACGAAATCAACCAGTATTTGACCCTTAATGGCTGTTCGTGGCTTATAAATAATTTTATGCCCTCCCAACTAAATAGCCCATTTTGCCAGTCAGACGGAAACATCAGGTTTAGATAAAAATTTTCCTAAGTGATAATGCATAAGAACTATAATCACATGACCAGAGAAATACATGCGCAATCTGCGCGAAGCATAGACCAAAGCTAAGACAAGTTTTTCCATCATTTAGTATCGAGTTTCCGGATCGTTTAACATCTTGCTAACGTAATAGATAGGTGTCTTAACCCTTCGCGTTCTACAAGTAACACTACGCTGACTGCAATATCGGACGCCGACAGATATAAGATCATTGGTTCTTCTGGTCGCGGTGCTGTGAGAGTTGGCAATTGTATCAAACATTCTTTCATCTCTTGAAAAGCTTTTTCCGCCTCTTGAGTCCACTGAAACTTATCCTTTTTACACAATTTCATAACGTGCTAATGAAGGGAAAAGATTTAGCAGCGTGATTAGCTAAAAACCGATTAAGCTTAGCCAATCGACTAGCCAACCGTTGCATGTCTTTAATGGTTGATGGTGATGGCATACGCTGAATGGCTTCCACTTTTTCTGGATTAACTTTAAAACCATTCTTAGTAACAATAAACCCCAAAAATTTTCCTTCTTCCGTTCTAAACGAACATTTTCCTGGATTCAACTTTAAATTGACTTTGCGCAAAGAGTCAAAAATACGTTGACTATTTTGGAGCATCAACTCTTCAGTATGACACATGATAACTAAGTCATCAATGTAACTTTTATTGTTGCGCCAATATCATCACCGAAGACTTTATCCATCAAGCGTTGATATGTAGCTCCCGCATTGCGGAGACCAAAAGACATTTTTGTGAAACAAAAAATACCCTTCTCCGTGCGAAAAGCTGTCTTATACTCATCTTCTTTTTTCATTTGCACTTGATGATACCCTTTATAACAATCCAGGAAACACTTCCAGCGAAAGGAAGCTAAAGAGTCTACCTTCTTGTCGGTCACTGGAAGGTAATATCAACCTTTTGGGCACGCTTTATTTAGGTCTTTGAAATCGACACACATACGCCACCTGCCATTGTGTTTTTGAAACATTACTGGAGTAGCTAACCATGTTTGATATCGAACCTCGCGTAAGATCCCAGCTTGGAGCAATTCAGATACTTGTTCATTCATTGCGCGAGTTTTTTCTGAGCCTATACTGCACTTCTTTTGGACCACCGGTACCACTGAAGGACAAGTGTTTAACCAATGTTCCGCGACATTTCTTGGTACCCCAGTAATGTCTGCTGGTGACCATGCAAAAATATCCATGTTTTTGAACAACAACTGTTTAAGCCGCGCGCACTGCAGGGACTAATGCGGGGCCCAACATAATTGTTTGATCTGGATATTTGCTATTAAGTACCCATTTCTCTGGTTTGTTAGGTAAGGATGGCTTCGCAACTTTTACTGGTGGCTCATCCTCAATGGACATGACTACCTTTCTAGCATACATAATTGCCACGCTAGTTTCTGCTGGAAAACCACATGCAGCGTGTGGGGTAGAAGTGATCATATTGAAATTTCTTTGTGCGCGACGACCCAATAACACATCATGTCGAGATGTGGCTGGCATGACCATGAAATTAACCTGAATCGTGCGTGAATTTTTCCCATCAAAGAGGGTAACTGGGAAAGAGATCGTTCGAGAGGAAAAACAGCTTCACTACAAAAAACAGTTAATGGGAAATCAACCGGCTCTAAGCGCGCTTTATCCTCTAGGTCTAACTACTTGAAACACTGCTCATAAATGATATCCATAGAACTACCCAAATCAATAAACATGTAATCAGTAAGATAATGGCTGAAAATGCCAGTTATCACCACCGGTCTTTCCTCTTGAGGTCCTACAGGAACTATGGGAAGAATTACCTACTGCTCACGCCAATGTGTTGTAGGATTTCACTTGTGATTGCGCTTACACAATGGACCGCCTTGTACCATAGAAACCTGCTTCATCTTCTTATTAATCGGACCTTCATCACCATGAGTGATCTGGTGAACTTCCGTGCGCACAGTTTGAAGCAAATGGGTAAGTTTCCCACTTTTCAATGCTTTCTCAATCTCGGTGCGCAAGCTGATGCAATTGTCTGTGGTGTGTCCGGTATCCTTATGATAATCACAAAAAAAAGGTTAGGATCCTGACCTTTCTTGTTTTTCATCGGTTATGGCTGCTTAAACTGATGGTTCTCAGTACTAAGCACCTCCGTTGAAGACTTTGTTAAAGGTGTCCACTGCCTGTCTCGATTCTCTTGCTTAATCGCCTTTTGAGTGGTGATTTTGTTAATTGTTACGCGAGCATCAATCAGCGAATAAGGAGAAAAAGAATTTTGGATTGACTCTTTCCAATTTTTCTTGTTCTTCCGACCATTGTTCCTTTTCATATCTTGTGGACGATACTGAGGTAAAGGTCTATTAGAACTCAGATTGTGCTCAGTTTGAGCGTAAACCTTGGCTGCCGCCATAAGTTTTTCCCAACTCTTCGGGAGACCTATGCGTCCTGATAAAACTTTTATCATTTCATCGCATCGGCCAACATACTTGAACCGTGCGCGAATCAAATCTTCATGCACATCACCAATCCCAAGGACTTCTTTGTTATAACGAGTAATAAAATCCTTCAAACTTTCGTCATCTCTTCGCCAGATGTTCATGGCATCTGAGGAGTCTCTGACATATCGCTGTTGCTGGCTGAAGTGAGTTATACTTTATCCTTGAGATCATTCCAGGAAGTGAGTTTACCTGTTGGTATATTATCAAACCATAAATGCGCAGCACCCGTGAGAGTTTGAACAAACAAATGACACTACATAGGAAGTATCCAACCTCCAATAAGACATGCGCTGGTAAACAAGCGCTATGATCATCTGGATCTGACATACCATTGAACTTTCCCGCGTTGGATGGTAACTATGTGCGCTCATGCGGAGCTAACGCAATTTCTTTCACAAACTTGGATTGTTCAGCAGCCTCGACTAGTCTATATACCAAATTATAATCATGCTCTGCCTCTAGATTGCGTGACTTCGGTTTATAATCAACATGATTCTTCTGTAACCGACTGAACACACTCACACTATCAACTTCATCATAAGTTTTGTCATATTCTTCACGATTATTGTCCCGCCCTAGATGGACGTGGTCTAAACGTGAATGTATCGATGCCCTCTTTTAAGAATTTTATTCCTCCTGATACTCACCGCGTCTGGTGCCGGAGTGTGTGGATTCAAACCTTGTTCTCTACTGAGAATACATTTAAGTTTCTTCTGCAGAGATGTGCGACGGTGCACGCTCTCTGACTGGCAAATCATAGCTTAATACTCGAGGTTGAAGTGAAGCATGCACCTGAGTTGTTGGGAATTGCACCTGTGTAGATGGTGTGTCGGTGTGTGCACACAGCTGTGCGTAAACAGCATTTAAGGCACTCTGAGATTTGATGAACCAGGACATCGGAGTCTCGCCGGGCGGTAACACTGAAGTAAGTTGAACTGAAGGAATTTCATTCGGAATCCCCAGAGTTACTGGAATGTTCACACGACCAGGGTCATGATGAGCATCAGCTTCACCGGAGAAATCTTCTTCCACTTGTCCGTCGATCCGATAACCATGAATGACGTTCCTGATTTCAGACCGAGGACCTTGTGGAAAATTCGACGGAACTTTAGCCATGAAACTGAACAGCAATAATCAAACAATAGATGAAAATAAAAGAGAAGTAATCGGTGGGCGCCAATGAAGAACACCGAACCGAGATTAATCGGAATCATTCTAGATATAAGGACATGGTTTCTGCATAAGAAGGTTAATCTCCTGTTTGGTTTCGTCGATAGAGACTTTAGCACGGATCACTGCAAAACAGAAAAGCCGTTAGCCTCGTCACGGGGAGAATGGGGGTTTTCTCCGTGACCACCCTCCGGCGTGAGAATAGTATCAGTAACCGGAGAAGATGCATGTAAGTGTAAGTAAAGAGGAGTGAAAGTGAATGCATAACTTGTACCTCAAGTCTTCTATTTATAGCCGGTGATTTGGGCGCCAAAATGTAACGGAGTTGTAACGGAATCTTTATTGCCGTTAGTGGTTACATCTCCATCATGCACACATGGGCTTGGGAAGGTGCCATGTGGAAAGTGGTTCCTTCTAGATCTTCTTGAAATTGTTGCTGACATCGTGCATATGATCGACGTCTCGGATCATGCCACATCATATTCAGTTATAACCGAATATAGACTTGCACGATCGTCATTTAATTCTTCTAGAAGACCTGAGACTGTGGAGCCTTAATCTGCTGCCACGTGTCTAGTTAGTTATAACAGAAAGATTCCTTTAACCTAGTTCTTATACTATTCCCGCGCGAAGATGTCTTGGTACAAGACTAAGGAGCTCTTGGCAGTTTTTCCTAACTCAAGCTTAACTGTATCCTTACGCGTTTTAGCGCAAGGGTGTTAAATGAAGTTGTGATGCTTTGCTCCCTTTTTGATAAGAACTGTGCTCTTTTACTCATCTTATCATTGCGTGATCTGCGCGAGGGTTTATCCAGTGATTTTGTAACATTCTGGTCCTATGTTCTTCTGCGCCGGCGCAGGGTTTCTGGGACCATACCCCTTCAGTCTCCCTTAACTACCGGAGCGACTAAGGGTTCACACTGTTTCATTTAGTAACGTGTAAGTACACGATCTATGTAGGCCCTTTGAGATGATCCTAAGATCCCTTTGTGTCTGTCTCGGTGAATTTCGATGCTAGTGACATAAGAAGCATCCCCGAGATCTTTCGTGTCGAAGTTATGCGAGAGTAATCGCTTTGACTCATGTAACATGTCTAAACTATTACTTGCCAATAGAATATCATCTATCTAAAGGAAAAGTATAGTAAAGTTGCTCCCACTCATCTTGAGGTAGGTGCATTGATCCACTTGATTCTTTGCAAAACCTTGTTTCTTCATGACTTCATCAAACTTGTGATACCACTGACGTGATGCTTGTTTTAACCCGTATATGGATTTCTTCAACTTAAGTACTAGATGTTCTTGACCTTCAGGTTGTTTCATGTACACATCTTTGTCTAATTCTCCGTTAAGGAAAGCGTTTTTAACGTCCATCTGATGCAGCTCTAAATCAAAATGAGCTACTAGGGCCATAAAGATCCTTAATGAATCTTTATGAGAGACATGTGAAAATATCTCCTGAAAATCAATTCCCTCTTTCTGAGTGTAGCCCTTTGCAACCAATCTCACTTTGTACGTTCAACGTTCCCATTCAGATCTAGTTTTGTTTTGAATACCCATTTACATCCTACGGGTTTGACACCATTGGGTAATTCTGCCAAATCCCAAACGTCATTTTTCTTCATGGATTCAAGCTCATCATTCATTGCTTTGTTCCATTCAAAAGACTGATCACTTTTAGTGGCTTTGTTATAAGAGATAGGATCATTGAGTTTTCCATCATCCATTTCAGCTTCAGTCAGGTAGGTAAAATAATCATCTTAATTAATAGGCCTTTTGGCCCTAGATGACCTCCTGAGTTGATTATCGGGTACAACGTTGTATTGGTTTTGAGTGTTTGTTGTGCCTTCATTATGAGGTATAATGGGGTCTGATTATGGAGGTTAATTTGGACTTGGTGCAGTAACATCAGGTACAATTGTTGCATTGGGTACAAGAGGAGTAAACGGAGTTATGGTAAGCGACGAGTCTCTCCCCCTGCGTCTTGTACTTCTTACAATTCTTCATAAGGGTTGGTACTGCTCCCACTAACCTTAAACTCCAGGAATGCAACACGCTTGGTTTCAACAATACAGGTGACATGGGAAGGACAATAGAAACGATAACCCTTTGAGTGATCAGGATACCTGATAAAGAAACAGGCAGTTGTTTTAGGGTCAAGTTTCCTTAGGAAATGATTGTAAAGTTTTGCTTCGACAATGCAGCCCCATACTTTCATATATTTAAGACACCGTTTCCTTCCCGTCCAAAGTTCATAATAGAGATACTCTTAGAAGGAACTCTATTGAGTATATGAACATCTGCTTTTAATGCTTCAGTCCAGAGAAATAATGGTACATTAGTGTTGGCTAACATACTGCGCACCACGTTCATTAGGGTACTGTTTCTTTGGTCAGCAACACCGTTTTGCTGAGGTGTACCTGGCATGGTGTATTGGTTCATGATCCCCTGGCCCTTACAAAACTCATAAAATGGACCAGGAGCTTGACCCACATCAGTATGTCTTCCATAATATTCACTGCCTATATCTGATCTCACAATTTTAATTTGACGATCTAGTTGTTTTTCAACTTCTGCTTTATAATCTTAAAAGTTGTAAGTGATTCAGATTTTTCCTTAATGAGATACACGTACATGTAACGAGAATAATCGTCAGTGAAAGTGATAAATGAAGTATGTCAAGTTATGCCAGCGATGGGGTAAGGACCACTAACATTAGTATGAAGAAATTCTAATAAATTAGAGCTCCTAATTGCACCTTTCTTATTCGCTGATGTCATTTTACCTTTAAGGTATTTGACACATGTTCTAAAGTCAGTGAAATTGAGTTGAGGTAAGACTTCACCCTTTACGAGTCGAGTTAATTGTTCTCGTGAGATGTGGCCTAAACGTTGATGCCAAAACATGGATGAAGTCTGTAAGTCTCGTTTCTGTTTCATCTTTGTGAGTGATTCATTAATATTATATGACAACAAAGATTTGGAAAAGTCATCATCTAGTTCTAATCTATAGAGACCACCATCCAGAATGCAAGTACAAATACAACGGAACCATAGAGAATAGAGAGTTTGCGATGACCATGAGAAACATCAAGACCATCTACGTCTAACTTTGGTCTCGACACAAGGTTCTGAGTTACCTCAGGACATATAAGGTATCATAAAGTTTAATGCATAAACCAGTTTTCATAAATAATTGTAAGGTTCCTATAGCATTCACTTCTAGTTCTCTGTCATCCCCCACTTTAAGTGTTCATTGGTTTCTTCCCAGCCCCCGGATTGAAAGGAATCCCTGAGTAGACTTGGTTACTTGAACCATAGCACCAGAATCAAACCGCCAAGAATTAGCAGGAACATTTAAATTAATCATTACCTTTCTTAGCCAGCCACTCCTTAAAGTCAGGGCATTCCTTCTGCCTATGTCCTGTCTTTTTGCAGAACTAGCAGTAAGGTTTGCCTAAGGAGTTCTTAGAGTTGTAAGGTGCACTTGTATTAGGGTTTCAAACTTTAGTAATTGTTCTTCCTCTTCTTTGAGTTGGAGGTAGTAAAGTGAGCAACATCAGTAGTTCTGTCCATCTTCATACGCTCTTCCTCCTACACGCACATGTCGACAGCTCACTCATCGTCCGTTTGTCCTTCTGAGTGTCGTAATTGATCTTGAATGCTTCATAGGCCGAAGGAAGTGAAGTCATAATGAAGTGTACGAGAAAACCATCACCGATCTCCATGTCTAAACCCTTCAGCTTATGGGCCATGTCATTCATCATCATGAAATACTCATGAATGTCACTTCTCCCATTATACTTAGTAGTCACCAGCTTGAGGATCAATGTACTAGCATGCGCCTTAGACGTCCCTTTAAATTGACCTTCCATAGAAGCCAAGTAGGTTTTAGCATCATCAATATCTGGAATGGCTCCTTGATTGCATTGTTGATGGATTGTTTCATGAACATGAGAGGCATGCGATTACACCTAGTCCATTTTTCAAAAGTTATCTGCTCAGCAGCGGTACTTTGAGAAGTAAGGTTTGCAGGCTTAGGCTCTCTTAAAACGAAGTCAAAATCCAGCAAAGCAAGAGTAAACATGAGAGAGTCTTTCCAAACAGCAAAGTTATCACCAGTTAATGGTGGAATCCCGCAATTGGGAGCTGAGAGTGGAAATTATGAGCAAATTATAATACTAAGTTAGAAGTCTTAATGTGATCTAAGGGCATGTTACACTAAGGCAGGCATAGATAACGGCCATTTTAGTTATGAAGCTGTGATATTGTCTATTACTAACATCATAATAATAGACTAAGCTATTTAAAAGTTCTACTTAAATGAAGATAAATCACCTTTGGGCAGAAGTGTAATCATCTAAGCATGTGTGCCAAGTAATTGTGACAAATCACCTTTGGTCGGAGGTATGACAATTAACTTAGTTATGCACTGTTAAGTATGCAAGACATGAATGAGCCAAACCACCTTTGGGCAGAAGTGAGACATTCATGTGTTCTAAGGCATAATTAATATAGCTTCTCTTTATACTTGAACAATAAGATAGATGTGTAAAATCACCTTTGGACAAAAGTGATACATCAAAAGCTCATTCAAGTTAAGCTATTTAGTTTTGTAAAAGTTATTTGATTCTAATTAAGTGTTTTCAAAACTAATTAGTTGATAACAAACCACCTGTTAGCGCGGATCGAACTCTGCGGTGATAAAGTAATGAGTTTTCGAGAACAAGTGAGTTTTCGATAAAACATGAGTTTTCGAGTTCCTGGTGAAATCTTGAAATCTCTGTTGATCTCGAAAAGTTATGATTTCGAGTTTTTGACTTATGAGATTTCGACATGTTACGGAATTTCGAGTTGCTGTTGTTATCGAATTTTTAAAGAGATTTCGAGTCTTATGAAATCTCGAAATCTCTCATGGTTCTCGAAGACTTATTCCCGAACTTTAATGAGATTTCGAGTCTTAAGAAATCCCAAAATCTTTTATGGTTCTCGAAAACTTGTTCTCTGAGATTAGAATCTCAGATTATTAGTAGTTAGTTGTGATAAGGGTGAAGTTCAAATATAATGGGATCATGGGAGATCATGTTTTCTGTTTAAGTGGTGTTTATGTTTATCTAAAGATTTCAAAAATATTATATCCATTAAAGTTAACAGATTTTGAAATCTTAACTAATAAAAAACATAATATCGTCCTTTAATCCTCAATTCATTCCAAAATAAGGGAATATACTTGAATTTCACTAAGAACATGAAGAACCCTAAAATAATAAAACTTAATTCTGGAACCGAAATCTGAAAACTTATACACTTATACAGATTTCAAAATTTGTTATTTGTTATGATATGATTAAACATCTTTCTTACAGAACATAAAATCCACGAATATTAAGTTTATTCGAATTTCTTGTTCTTGAATTTTATCAAGTTTTCATAAAGCTTGTTTTCCAGATTTTCATTCTAGATTCATGGAAACAAACACAACTGCCTAAGCAACATATACTCTGATACCACACGTTGTACAGTTTTGTTTAGACATAATAGAAAAGATGTAAATCATACTTGTTACAATAGAGAAGCCAGCAAAGAATCTAGAGACAGATGCAGGCATGGAGTTCGACATGATAGTCAGCTTGATCTGGTTCTTATTTAGGATGTATGTTCTTAATGATAGTACCGAATTCTAGGGTTACGAATTCATGATTATGGAAAGAGAGGATGGGAAAATTTTATGTGTGATGTTATGAGAGTCTAACCTTAATCCCTCTCTAGTAATCTCCTTATATACACCCCGCGGGAAACCTAATTAGTTAATAAGGCTAATATGATCCATCAACAATTACTAACTAATTATATTATAGGTATAGTATATTGTGATCTATATTATATAAATAATTATAATGGCTACATGATTAAATATAACATAATAAATATATTTATTCTTACACTAAGTTATCACTTTATCAGATAATGTTACTTTCTCAGTCATCTATTTACTGTGATTGAAATTATAATGCATTTTCAAATTACATTTAGTTTATTACTCCTTTTTTTTTCATTTCCTATTTATGTGTTCACTAAAATGTGGAATTTAGGATTAACATGAAAGCTAATGTCCAACAATACCTTTTAAATCATTGGAAATCAACTCTAAGCACATCAAGATCAATCCCATTTTATGTGCTTAACTTTCCAAATTATTAACTGCGATAAAACTCTCCTTTCCACAATGCAAACCACCGTTTTGCCACCGCCCCCTCCATCATTGTTCTCCATCCATATGGGGCCTGTCCCTCCTTCCGTTCATGTCAAAGATGACTACCCCCTTCATCCTAACCATAGTGACCGCCACCCCCCACAAACCACCTCCAAAAAGTTAATCTGGGGGCTTATGTTGTTCAAGCCCCTAGAGATCAAATTTATCGAACGCCCCCAACATAAAACGGTCTGACTGTGGAATGCCCCCACAAGAAAACCCTCTATTGGTCCTTTAAAATGTGTGTTTATATCCACTGCCATACTTGTGATCTTCTGGTGGATCGTTGTAACACCTCGCTTTTTCATACTTTCTATTTATAGCTAGCTCGTGTTGTAATTCTATTTTTGGAAGCCATTGTATTCGTATTCTTCATTTCGTTGTAATAGTTGTAATCGAGACTTAGATCATAATGAAAAATACATGTTTATCTTTATACTTGTTACACACAATCATACTTGTTCATAAATAATTATACATGATACACATACTCGAAAATGTGATATACTTGTTAAATACGCAACGTGATACATTATACATACTTTATATGTGATATCTATACTCGATCTCGATCACTTGATGCATACGCATTCATTATGACATGTCCCTTAAGCTTATGATACTTTATTTATCCTTAACATATCATAAGATATCTTAATAATGTACTAGAACCCGTCACCATTGAACAAAATAGCAAAAGCCACGATTTCCACCCGGCTAAGGTCCTTACGGACCGCAAGGGGAAACCCTTTCGGTCCGTAAGAGGACCTGGGCGGGCAGAATCCTTTTTGCATCGCGAAATAAGCACGAATCCCACTCAAACCACTTCACCCAATGGCCTTTAACCCCATTTAATCACCCCAAACCAACCCTAAACCTTTCCCTATAAATACCACCTCTATTCCAAGCCATTTTCCACTTTCACAACCTCCTAATCTCTCCTAAATCTCTTCTAAATCACTCCAAATTGTTGCAACATCAGAATTTTCGGGCATATTCATACACTTACACAAAAGTGAGCTTAACTTGCTCAAATCTTGTTCATTTTACTTGATTCTTCTTTCTAAATACTTGGACAAAATTTAGGTTTGACTCCTAGGGTTCTCCATGGAGAATCCAGACCTGGAAATGCACCTAAAGTGTCCAAAACTTTCTGTTTTGTTTTGAACTCTTTCAAACTTAGCTTATACTTATCAAACTTGAGTCTAACTCATCTCAGACCTATGTCCTAATGCTTACAACACTACTTGTGGTTGGTTAGGCTTAAAAACAAGTTTAAGACATTCAAAATAGAGAATTTATCCTCACAAGCTTCCTATTTTTGAAGAGCTTTAAGCTCACAAATGGTGCAAGTTCAAGAACTTGTTCATGTGTGTCCACCTTGGTTAGCTTGGGCTATTCTAACTTCGAGACCACACATCACTTGATGATTTTCATCATGAACCCAAGCTAGTTTGCTAGTCCTAAAGTGTCACAACCCCGCCTAGCCATTGACGTGTGTCAATGTGTGCTCACCGGGTTGTATTTCACTAGGCTACTTGGTATCACGGTGACACACTTTACATTCTTGTCATTACATTCTTGTTCATATTATTGTTCTAAGACCCTCCTTGTTACCTATGGTAACTTGTGTAGTGGTGAACATTATCCGAGGTTCCTAAATGGATGGTTCTACCACCTACCTCCTCCATGACTTCCATGAAATTCTTGTTAGTATAGTTTATTATTATGTACATATAATATCTATGGACTTATTATAAACCTAAAACCCGAAACCTTGATAATGACTAAACAATCATCTATCGAGTTATTAAGTTTTATCACTAAAGTTTGTAGTTCCTTGTCACGATTCTAATAGGTTACGAACCTATGAAACCATATCAAACCCATTCGGGTTATCATAGTGTCAAGAACAAGTGCTATATCTTAGTGATTATTTTCATACCATAATATTTTAGTCTTATTTTCGTAATCTTGCTTGAATAATCCGAATCTCCCGTTACACTCGTAACTAATACCTATGTTCTTCTTGTAGAAGGACAAGGTGCCAAACTCTAAAGATCACAACAAAACTCTCGGGATTACTTTAGTGGAACACTTTAGCAAAACCGTGAGTACACTCGACCCATTTACCTTTTATCACTTTTGGGTTGTAACATGTTTCCGTATCAAAATACACTATCATAAACTTATGCTTTTACATGCTCAATCCTTATACATGAATACTTGTTACGTTTAGATACATGCTAGATTATACATGCTTGATCATTAACTTAGCTAGCCCAAACTTGACATGTATAGCCTACAGGAGTACACCACCAGTCGGGCTTATGTTAAGATTATCATACTCATTTTAATCTTGTCGCTTTTGTGACAAGAGAAGCTCGATCTCGTAAAACTTTTTGGAATCTCGGGGTTTGATCTAGTATTGCATGATTAGTATATACTTTGCTTACAATTACCATGTGGATTCGAGTTATACCTATGCTATGTATTCATCAAACTTGTGTACTCGCCTTTGCTTTTGCATTGAACTCGTATTTTTAACATGTTACAGGTTGATGAAGATGTTGCCATGAAAATGGAGTAGTGTTGATGACTAGATACACATATAGACGTTTAGGTTTACAAATGTTTTTATCAAATTTTGCCATTTGCTATTGTTGTATTTTGAAATTCCTTGTATTGTATGACAATTTATGCTATGAAATGAAATCCGGTTTAATTAAATATTATCGCGATTAGTATTTATGAGCAATGAGCAATCTCTTTCGTCCCGCCTCGATGTTTCCGCCATCGGTTGGGGTGTGACAGATTGGTATCAGAGCCATAACTATAGGGAATTAGGTAGAATTGCCATGTTTGACCTAGTCTATAGTTTAAGTGTCCATTTTTACCATTCTTGTCTTATGCTTAAAACTTTATTCTTCCTCATTGCTTCTTCCTTATCTTTTGGTCTTAAAAATTTACATGACGTCTTTCCTAAGACGTTTACACAATACAAGGAATTAAACAGATTATGAAAAGTAAAGATAGGAACACTCACTTCATGCACTCCCTGACTTCTGCGCAGTTTTCGAGGACAAACCATTCCAACTTGCTTTTTTCGATGGTTGAAAGATATTTGCTCTTCGTTGCGCTTGCTGGACGACATTGAGACTCAAACACCCAAAACATGATATATTATTTATGATTTATATATATATATATTGAAAGGAAAAATAGGAAACTCATATATTCTTTATTAGATATTTAATTATTTACTTATATATTTTTATTATGTTTAGCATATATATAATCATATTCTTTTATATACAATATAATATATGTATTTAAATTATTTTAATCAAGATTTTTATATATAATGAAAGGAAAAATAGGAAACTCGCTTGAGATAAGAAAACCCTAAAACAACCCTATGTAAAAAATTCATTTTTGGGTAGTTTTTATATATAATATCATTATTAAAAACATGCTGACGGAAAGTTTGTGCTACAAATATCCATCAACTTGTCTTTTATTATACGTCAGCATATTTCTATACACTATAAATACTAGTTGGGGGAATAGTGGCAGCTGCCTGGCACTCCCCATTGGACCACGCCGTTTACTATTTTATATTCATCGTAATATTACCGTTTTGCCCTTGCTTCAAATTACGGTTTTGCCACTAGCTGAAAATAAAATTACGCTTTTGTCCCCAGCTCAGAATTACGATTTTTCCCTCGCTTCAAAATTACGATTTTGCCCTCAGCTCAAAATTACGTTCTCCCCCCCCTAAAAATAAAATTCAGTTTTTGCCCCCAGCTAAAAGTCCTCTGTTAAAAAATATGATTTTTTCCGTTTAAAATTTATTATTTCGCCCTCAGTTCAAAATTATGTTTTTGCCCCTGTTCAAAATAAAATTATGTTTTTGCCCCCAAATCAAAATTACGATTTCACCCTCGGTTCAAAATAAAAATATGATTTTGCCTCCCGCCTAAACTTGCGATTGTGCCTTTAGTTCAAATTTATATTAATGTGTTACCCCAAGTTCAAATTTACGACTTTGCCCCTACGCAAATTTACATTTTTGCTCCTGGTTCTAATTTACAGTACTGTCATCACTTTATCTTTTGGCAAATTACGATTTTACCCCAGTAAAAAATAAAACTTTGCATTAGTTAAAAATAACAGTATTGCCATTGTTTTACTTATTTTAGAAAAACTATAAAAATATTTTGTTTTAATTGGTTGACTCGATTTAATTGTTTTCCGTGTCACGGGGCTGCCTAACACTCGCTCATTATTCGGCTATCGCCCCGCAACGCGGGCGAGGCATCAACTAGTTATATACATAGCACATGTTGTAACACCAAATCCCCTGACGTTTTTCTTTTCAAAAGCAATGGAATTAAAAATTTAAAGTACTATGAAAAAAACTGTTACAAAGTTTTCTCATCTCAAGTTGGTTTCCTATGTAACCCTTCCATCCACACACGCATGTAATATTAAATAAACCTTCTATAAATAAAAAATCCGTCTAGGTTTGCAAGCCGGCTCGAGCTCGATACGTAAAACTCTGACTTGGATTTCTTTACTAAATAACTAAAGATCGAGCTCGGGCTTGTTTAAGCTCGGCTCGATTCGAGGTTTTTGCATCTGACCTCGAATAGATCACATGTGGCTCAGCTCTTATACACCAATAATACTTGATACCAATGAATATGGATGTTACTAATGGGTATTTAGCCGTGCATGAGACAAGGTTTCATACCCCGTTATGAAACTTGGATTACCAATATCTGAAACATTGTCATCCTTTACTTGATCAGACCAATTATTAAAGCAGTCATCAATGGACTTGTGATCTGGTGTAGTATTATATATATATATATATATATATATAAACTGTGGTATTTTTTTTCTAACTATATTATATTTGTTGGTTGTGACTTAAAGCTGATCAAAATCGTATTTCTTTTCAAATAAATTATATATGAAAAATTATCTTGATGATAAAATTGTCTTCTTCCATAGAAACAACTACATGCTGGTGTAATCAAATGTTGATTGTTGTGCTAAACGAGAATGTTGTTGACCTAATCCTAGTTATAGTATTAATTAGTTATATTTATTCATTTATTAAATATATAATAGGAATATTTTATTTATATTAGTAAACCAATATGCCAACTCATGTATACTATTTAAGATAATTTATTCAATATATTAAATAGAATGGAAGCTTCCATTCATGAATATATATTTTTTTTATTTAGTAGGTAAAATATTAATATATATATATATATATATATATTAAATAACATCATAAACTACAGTATAATTTTCAACCTTTATATTTTGACCACAAGTATTATTATTATTATTTTTTTTGGTTTTTTACCTTTTATCCTTTACTCTTTGGATGCTTTATTATTTTTTTTTTGGTTTTTTACATTTTATCCTTTACTCTTTGGATGCTTCAAGAATTCTAAAATTAAATTAATAGGTTACATTTACCTAATTAATAATATAGCAATTCATATGTTACATTTATATAATTAATAGTATGATAATATAATAATTCATATTATGATAATCAACTATATATAACCTCTACAGTTTTTTAAGCTTTGAATTAACTCTTACGCTATAAAGAATATATGTCTTTAACTCAATAGTTTTATTTTCATTAGTTTTTTTAGAAGGACCAAATAACTGATATTTTTTATAACTTTCGTTCGTTAGTTTTTTTAGAAGGACCAAACAAGTGATTTTTTTTAAACGGCGTAACACCATGTGACCACCACCATACCACGCCACTATTTTTCTTCAAATTATAACATTTTATTTTATTTTTGTTGTTGTTTTACATATACATTGTGTAGCTTTATAGTGGCCTTTAATGTTTGGTTTGTATCAAGATTTCCTGCCGCAACGCGCGATGAGGAAACTCTAGTTACTTTTTATGATACGCGTCGCTTGACACTAATATAATGATTTAGGGTATGGGATTTTTAATTCAATCTATGAAGTTTAAAGAACCATAAAAATTATAAGTTATAATTTCACACATTACTATACATGGAATATACTAATAGTAATAACTTTTTAAGGAGCTCGGGGCGTTAACGTGATGGCCATTGTGGTGCGGTGATGATTACAATCACACCTTTGCAAGTGGTGTGATTACAATAGTGGTGATGATGGATGTGATGGTGGTCATGGTCGTGGTTGTTGTTTCTAGTTGTTGTCAAACGATCTTATGATCGTTAGAAATTTCAAAAAAAAATCATTTTTTATGACTATATATACCAAACCATAAACATTTTACACACTACTCAAAAATACTACTACACCATACTTCAAAAAAAAAATACCAAATGGAGGGTTTAAGCAAAAAAAGTCGGTTACAAAGAAAAAAATATAGGTCGAAGGTTCGTGCTAATCTAGGCAAACCCAAAAGATTTCGTTTACGAAAAGAAATGTTACCAAACCAACCATTTCCAAACCAATATCCACAATACTTCACCCAACCCAAATCTCAACCAGACATTTCACTTTAACTCCCGAGACAGTGGACGAACAACTTATTGACCGTTTCGCGTATCATGAACCCATACACCGATACCAAAACCTACCATTCTATAAACCGACTCGTATAAAGAACAAGAACAAGAAGAGCCCCAAGAAGAAGATGAAGAAGAACAAGACCAAGAAGTAGAAGTGCAAGATACTCATAGTTATTAGTAACTTTTAGGTTATTTGTTTTTATTTCTTATGTATTTTTTATTTTAATGTAAATGCATTTCTAATTTATCTGTCTTTCAATTTTTTTTTTATTTCAAAGTGGTTGGGTTTTAGTTTATTTTGTATTTTAATTAAATAAAAGTTCTAGTGATAGAAATGGTTTAGTGATGGGGTGGTGATAGTAACTTAGGTGTTGTTTGTATTTTTAGAGGTAAAATGTTTGCAGTTTGCAAACTACATCTGGAAACATTTGTAGAAGAAAAGGTGAACCAAACCTCTGCAGTCTGCAAGAAGAACGTTGTTTGTTTTTTAGCGTATGTAGACTTCTAAAATAAATTGGTGGTGGTTTACGGACGGTGGTGGTGGACGTGGACAGTGGTGGTGGGTGGTGGACGTGGACGGTGGTGGTGGGTGGTGATGGTGGACGGTGGTGGCGGACGTGGACGGTGGGTGGTGGTGGTGGACGGTGGTAGTGGTGGGTGGTGGTGTTTAACCCTCTGCAAACCTTAGAAGAACTTACAAGTGGCTGGGCCAAGTCTACACCAAGTAGAGTTCGCGTAGACGTTTTTTAATGAAACGTCTTCGAACAAATAAACTGTCTACAGATGGCAATGTCTGCGCGTGGCCTGCGTGACGCAAATAGAAGAGAGTGCGCAGGTCTTTTTTTAGCAAAACAAACACCCCCTTAGTGATGGTTTGATGAAATTGAAGGAATGGGGTGCCACCTTGTAATTGGATGATTGTTTAGTGATGGATGCGCATTCCGACCTTATAGAATATATTTTTTATTTTAATTTCTCCTTATACTTTAAATAATATACGTCTTTAACTCACTTAGTATCGTTATATTTGATATTTCTATAATAACTTGTGTTTGATAAATATATTTAAAAAGCTAATGCGAAGGTGTGTTTAGTTTGTTTCCCTGCATTCCGGCATAAATTTTATTGAAAATGAAACTGTATATAAAAAATTTTCTCCATGTGAAAAATCCCCACCGACACATATTTAATCACATATCACAAAAAAAGACATTTACAAAGGTTAGTGTCAACAATGTTAAAAATAACATTCCAAGAACAAGATCTGCCGCATAAATCAAAATCTATAATCTTGAAAGTCATTTTCTTCCTCCAACGCTAATAAATCCAAACCACCAACTCATTACCCACTTTTCCTCTTTATTTGTAGTTTATTTATATTTTAATATTATATTTTTAATTAACAATCATATAACTAAATCAATTTATATTAAAAATTAAGATTGCATAAAACATTCATACCAACACGTATTTAATCACATATCACAAAAAAGAAAACATTTACAAAAGTTAGTGTGAACAATATGAAGTGTTTGTTAGAGCATCTACAATGCGAACATATATCCAAAATAAGATCTGCCTCATCATTCCAAATCTTAACTCTTGAAAGTCATTTTCTTCCTCTAACGCTAAACCATCCAAACCACCAACTCATTACCCACTTTTCCTCTTTATTTGTAATTTATTTATTTTTATAATATTATTTTTAATTAACAATCATATAACTAAATCAATTTCTATAAAAAAATAAGATTGCATAAAAAACACAAAATTAAAAGACAAAAAGTTATGAAAATTAGATTAAATACTTGCAACGTTTAAAAACACAAAAAATATGAAAAATTCAATAAAGTGATGAGTTTCCGTGTCATGTAAACCCTAAACCGTTGCAAGCTTTTTTTCCAATGGTTTGTTGATCCTTGGTTTGGTGGTGGCATATCACATCCTCATCATTTAACCACTCGAATACGATGTACCCTTCGTCTTCTATTTTCATGTTGCGCAGTATTATGCACGCATACTGATTTGCGTGAATTATTTATATATTTTTATTGAGTTTTTCTTCACACAAATTTAGTTTTAGAAATGGATTTTTCACCTAAGAACTAACTACACATACAAAAGGGCAAGTGTACCCGTCGGGTGGTAATATAGTTTATCGGCAAGAACCAGATATCAATCCGTGGACGTGGTCTTTTGATACTAAACTTTTGTTACTTTAAAGCCGTTTCGATTATTGGTTTGGTATTGTTCCTAATTTATCATACGAAAAACAAACTACTAACTAATCTAAGGAAGAACAATATCTAAAGGAGGTTACCTAAACTAATTATCCACTAACAAACATGTGACAACAAAGGGGAAAGACTAGTGATAATGCAAGCTCTAAATTCAACTAAGTCCCCAATCAAGGCTTCCTAGTTTTATAAATCTTAAGAAAACTAAAATGAAATAACATTCTAATCACCTAAAATTTATTCTTTTAAGTTCACTTGCTAAGTTGATGTTAATCTTTAATATTGAGTTATTTGTTTGTCAAAACTTCTAACTCTACAAGTTTGGGAAAACTACTATGAACAACATACTTATCACCCTAGCTTGGTTTCAAGTAAGCAATATCTTTATCATGTTCTTGATATGAACCACAAGCATGGTAATGCTAGACAACAATCTTGGCCTAAATCATCATACTAATACAAACACAAACTATAGAATTCATATAAACATTCTCTTGATATTTCCAAATCTAAATGCAAGAATCCATACACATGTTCAAATTAGCATTCAATTCATGTTAGCAATTACCATTTCTAGTTTCATGCTATGAATAATACTAACAAGATTCAACAATCATAATCTTTACATGGAATTTCCAACACAACATGTATATACTTATGATCAAACATTCAAGAACAACAACTTTAAACATGTACATGAACTCCAAGAACAAGACCAAATATCACTATGAAGATTAACAAAAACAATTATCACATCTCTTTCCATGCTATCATATATTCATTAGATTCAACAAAGTTTAAGCAACACAAATGTTTAACGCATAAGGCTCATAACTAATAGACCAAAAAGTATGCAAAATATGTTTATGAGCTATGGTCCATCTTAGAACTCCCGACAAGTTCACCTTACATCCTCGCAATGTTCACACACACTCGGCTAAATATAGGTACACATACAAATCATGGAGTATGTTTAGAACACTCGATGCCAAGACGATGACTATGCGATATCATAAGCTTGTGGAATGATCAAATCTAATCACTCGACAAAAAATATAACATAAATCATGAGGGCTTGTTTGGGTTGTAACTTGGCTAGGGTAAAGGGTGTGGAAGTGGATTTTGAAAGTGGCTAAAACGGTTGTAACCCGACGGTTCGACTAACTTGAAACAAAAGTAAAATAGAACTATACAACTTAATAATATCTAACGAGAGCTAACCGACACGTTTAGCTTTTCAGCTTCCAAAATTGCTCTAACTAAGCAAATTGATAAGGCTTTCACAAACTATAATTATTCGCTTCGTTTTTATTTCACATGCTTTAGAGAAAACTAAGTACATCTACTTAGATAAAAACCCTTAACCATGAGGTTACAACTAACAAACTAAGATACTATACAAAAAGCTACAAGTTAATCGTTAACCGAACCGGGCTTCCAATAAAAAATGGGTTAAAAGTATAAGGCTAATTTGGCTAAGTGGTTAATATTTAGTGGTTTATAAGAAATGAAAAGGGAAAGGCTTAAATTGGTTGACTAGGAGTATGATTCGGGTGCGGTAATAAATATAAATGGCTAAAATAAAAGGTTTCCTAATGCCTCAATCATTTTCATGTTATATGTTCGTTTTGTGGCCTCGAAATGTATACCTAACACAAGTTCTAAATCGCAAAAGTCATCCGGCTCACTCAACCTTTGCCCGCAAAAGCACGAGCAAAAATAATTCTAAAGCTATAAAGCTCAAAAATAACTCATGGATCGGGTGTATTGGGTAAATATGCAAGGCAAACAAATAGGTCAATGACTAGATTTCTCATGCTCAAAGTTATATAAAAAACATGTTACTTGATGGTAGTCCTCACGCAAGCGAACCCCCTTTTTGCATTTACCCTTATTTATTTATCAAAAAATTTTAGTGCTTATTTAAAAAAATATGTAGATTTGATTAGTGTGCCACAAAAACAATGTTCAAGAGAGCTTTGCATTATTATTAAGGATTTTTTTCGGACAATAAAGCTCAATCGGTTAGCCACATCCCCACACTTAAATTGTACATCGCCCTCGATGTACAACAAAAACAATTATATAAGCAAAATGCACATATAAATAAAAATGGAGGAAACGGGAACACGAGAACTCCCCTGAAAACATAAAGGCTAGAACGGAGTAAAGAGAAATAATAAGAAGCATCCACAACGAACCACCGAGCCATCCATCAAACCATCATCTCATCGAGCCAACACTTCACACTAGAAAACATGATTAAACTGACAAGAATTACCCAACCCAATTTACCCTTACGTTTATTTATTTATCTAGCCCACTAAAATTAACCAAAAGAAATTAAAGTTCTATGATGGAGGGTGTACGGACAATGGAAAATGGCACACCCCTCAAACACAATATAATAAAGATAGAGAACGGGACTAAAACCTGTCACCAGATCCGGAAGGACCGGTGTCTTACCGACGATCGAACCTGGATCTGCGTGTGAAATGCGGAGGCGACTGCGTGTAAGGTGCATTGAGCGAGTTTGCAATATGCTGTTGCGAACGAAAAAGCCAGTCAAAGCTTCGTTGGCTTTGCTCGTACATATCCTCCATGAAGTTCCCCTGCCTTTGTTGTTCCGCACGAATTAGATGCACGTCACGTCTCACCTCCTACTGATCTAAAGCAAGTCCATCCATCTGCCGCCAAATATCAATTAATGACAGCTCAAAAAGGACCATAAGCACCATGCTCGTAACTACCACCACCATACCCAACATAACCACCATACACGTTATCCCAGTTTGGGCTAGCGAAACCGCCGCCCAACTCACCAATCTGCATGTGAGGGCCCGCTCCCCCAGCGGCCTCCTCATGCCTGTGAACTAGGATATCCTGCATGTGGACATTATGACCGCCATCACCACCACCATCATCATCATCATCACCATCATCACCCTCCGCTTCGAGAAGCGGATCCCAAATCCTACCCAACCTGTCAACAAGCTTTGGGATTCCGTTTACCTTACGGATCATATGCATGGAGTGAAGCTACGCCACGTCGAGCATACCATAATCACAAGCCTCGGTTAGATCGTCTAACCGAACCCGTAATACTTGGCGAGTCTGGTGGCGAATGCGCCTCCGCAGATTTTTGACACAGGCATCAAACCAATACCCTGCTGAATCAACTCGGCGACGTTAACTGCCATGTTGCAGTTTGAACCGGTGATGCAATAGATATAAAAAGGTCGCGGGTGGTGATGTTGCCGGTACTGTCACCCTGACCTACAATGACATGGAAAATGGCTCGCTCGGTGACGCGGTGCAGTGGGTCAAGAATCCATGTCGCCTTTGCCTTCCGCAGGTTCCATACCGACCTAGTACCGTGATCTCATTCCAAAAAGCGTCTTTGTCCGCGTTTGGCTCCCATTCTTGTAGACTACCATGAAAGAGCTCCGAGTCGATTTCATCATTCTTATATAACCCCAACACTTGACCAAACCGACTAATTGATTGATGGTGCCACTTCCATCCTAGGCGATAGCTAACACCAACCCTTTTTTCAAACACGTCCGGGCAAGGAAAGGTAAACCGAAAAGATGCGAAAAACTCAATAACAAGCTCCATGTATTGTGGTTCCGCTATGTCGAAAAGGCTGGTCCATGGAGGTGTCATAAGGTCCTCAAACCGCTCTGTCTAACCGAGCAAGTCTAGATCAACCGTTTGCAACTTCCGCATGGGCTCGATCAACTGCAAGTACGGATGGTTCAGCTGCAAGAATGAGCGAGAAATCAGCAACCAAAACAGACAAAAACAGACTCTAGACGAGTTGGCACGATCGTGCCAACATATGGCATGGTCTTGCGTGCCTGGATTTTCAGCAAGTTTGATGAAGTTTTCTAGAAATTATGAAATTATGGGTTTTTCTCCTAGTCACACGATCGTGCCACCCACCGGCACCCTTGTTCCTGACCAATTTTTAGATGATGTTTTGAAGATCTGGGTATTTTATGAAGAGCGTGATCGTGCCATCCCTTGGCACCCTCGTGCGCGATGAATTTCTGGGCAAATTTATAAAGATCCAGAAGTGTTTTATGAATGGCATGATCGTGCCATATGATGGCACGGTCGTGTATGAAGGAACCGAGCATCGCGACACTCCTCAAAACGCACCCAAAACCCCGATTCTTTCACAATTTCACTTAGGGGTTTTCTAAATCGCTCAAGTGTGATTCATAACAACACTAAAAACACGAAAAAAAACATGCTTGAATTGGGTGATTTAAACCAAGCCCTAAAAACTAAGAAGAAACTAACTATTAAGAACATCACCCTTACACACAAAAACTAACAAAGAAGAAGAAGGATTCGTACCTGGAATGCTTGTTGGGAGGAAAGAAAGCAAGAAATTCTTGGAGGAAGCAAGGAGATGTAGCGGATTCGTTAGTGCTTTGAATGGGTTCAAGTGAGGAAGATGAAAATAAAAAGAAAAAGTGGTTGAGTTATTGATGGTGGTTCTATTATTGGTTCTGCAAGGCCAACACTGGTGCCAGATTTTTGTGTGATAGTGCTTAATTTCCGATTTTATTAACTCTAAATTTAAAACTATTAAATTTGAAAATAAAAAATGGTGCATAAAAGATAAAAAAATAAGGATGAAGATAAAAATATAAAGTAAAATCTCCTTAAACCCGAGGCACACACGAAGCATCTCCTACCAAAACGAAGAACCGAACTAACATACCTGAAAGCCGGCAACAAGCTTTAACATCCCACGCGAACCAGAACGAACCGAAACCTGAATAGGAAATAAACAACCAAAACATATACACACACACACACACAAATGGGCTAAATTTATTTACGAGTCTTCAGCTAGATTCACCACCCCGAATTCATTTATTCTTAAGGTGGAGGGTAACAACCTCCTCACTCTGGTCAACGGGCCTTCCAACATAAGCCTTTAGCCTACGCCCGTTGACTTCAAACAACCGACCATCCTCATGGCCTATCTCCACGGTCTCGTAAGGAAACACTGCTCGTACAGTGTAGAGACCCGACCACCGAGACTTCAGCTTACCAGGAAACAACTTAAGACGTGAGTTGTGTAACAACACATGATCACCCACTCAGAATTACTTCTTGTCCATCAAGCGGGCATCATGAAGCGTCTTAGTACGTTCCTTGTACAACTTAGAGCTTTCATATGCATCGTTCCTAAGCTCCTCAATCTCGTGAATCTGCACAAACCTGTTCTCACCCGCAACAACCATATCAAGATTAACTGTCTTCAAAGCCCAATATGCTTTGTGCTCGAGTTCAACAGACAAATGATAAGACTTCCCATAGACCAATTAAAATGGTGTAGTGCCTATAGGAGTCTTGTAGGCTGTCCAGAAAGCCCACAGTGCATCATCCAACTTCTCGGACCAATCCTTACGGCTAGATTAACCATTTTCTCCAAAATCCTCTTGGTACCCCCGATTATTGACCTCAACCTATCCACTCGTCTGTGAATGATATGGTGTAGAGAATCGGTGTTGCACACCATATCGGGACAATGCTTTCTCAAGTTGTGCATTACAGAAATTCATCCCATGGTCACTAATCAATGCCTTTGGGGCATCGAAGCTAGCAAACAACTTTTTCAAAAATCTCATCATTACTATAACTCATTAGTGGGTAAAGCTTGTGCTTCAGTCCACTTTGACACATAATCTACAGCGACTAGGATGTAGTGGTAATCAAAAGAGGTCGGGAAAGGACCCATGAAGTCTAGCCTCCCATACGTCAAAGACCTCACAAACTTGGATGTTGTTTTGTGGCATCTCAGTGTGTGTTGAAATGTTGCTTACTCTCTGGCAAGCATCATAGGGCCTCACCCACTCATGGGCGTCACGAAAGATAGTAGGCCAAAATAATCTGGAGTTGAACACTTTCTTCATTGTGTTGTTTGCTCCATAGTGGTCCCTCGTGACAGTGACGCAAAATATCTCTCGCCTTGTCACCATACACGCATCGCCGGATCATCTGATCCGTTCCTACCCTAAACAAGTAAGGGTCATCCCATAAAGAACTTCCGCTTTTAATGATGGATCATCCCCTTGATTAGGATGCCACTAGCTAAGTAATTCGGAAATTCATCAAACCATGGGGAATCATCAATAGTCTCGATCCTCATAAGAAACTCATGGGGGGAATTGTCATTGATGTTAGGCCCACCAATTTCCTTTCCCTCGGAATGCTCAAGTTAAGACAAATAATCGGGTGCCAAATTTTCAGCCCCTTTCTTATCACAGATTTCAATAGTAAACTCCTGCAGCAAAAGAATCCAACATATAAATCTCAGTTTAGCATCTTGCTTGCTAAAAAGATACCGAGGGCTGCATGATCCGTGTACATAATGGCATTGGAAAGGACGGGATAAGACCGAAACTTATCGAAAGCAAAGAACACAACTAGGAGCTCTTTCTCTGTCATGGTATAATGCTCCTGAGCGTCGTTCCCGGTCGGGAGCTACCATGATCAGGGCATTCACTAACTTCTCCTTTGACAACTCGAATGCCTGAAGGCATTCATTAGAGAAAACAAATTGGGCTTCACATTTTTGGAATTCCTTATTTAGAAATTGTAATTTGTGTTTCTATTTTTAGAAACTTGTTATCGTTTTGTATTCGCATTGTATTCACAACCTTTGTAATCTGAACGTTTGATCGTAATGAAATTCTTTTTTGAACATATTACATACTTGCGATACACATTACAATCTAGCATGGATACTTATACACTCAACCGATACTCGAATACTTATACTCATAACTTATACGCGCTTGATAACTATCAAATACGTGGTTATGTTCTAATAATAGTAATAATAATACTAAATACTAAATAATTATAAAAATAATAATAATAATAATAATAATAGTAATAATAATAATAATAATAACAATAATGTCATAAAAGTGTGGCTTTGAAGCCACACAATAACCATAATAATAATAATGAAATGCCAAAAGGGGTGTTTCGGGGGGGGGGGGGGGTTCACCCCTTTCATACGAAGAACCAAAAGGGTTCTTCACCCTTTCCATATGAAGAACCAAAAAGATGTTCTTCGCCCCTTTTTCTTTCTTTCCCACGAAGAACCGACCAAAGGGGGGTTCTTCACCACCTTCAGTTCTTCGCCCCATGTCTTTCGCCCTCCTCCTTGTTTCGCACAGAAGCATTTTTATCAGTGTGTTTCATTTTTAATCCAACTTCCAACTACCACCAAACTCTATTAAATGCTAAACCCTAATTTTAACTTATATATACCAGCCTCCTAACACTCCTAATCCTTTCCCACACTCTAGTCACTCTCAAATTCTCTTCCCCTCTCAAGTGTTCAAGTTCCAGAACAATGAACTTAAATTGTTCACCCCAGTGAGTTCTAACTCACTTCTTCTCTCTTTTACTTCTCTTTTCTTCTTCTTTCTTTTATGTTCTAAACTTTTTGGATAACATCTAGGAAGGTCTCCACAAGTTTGCCTTGGCAAACTAAGGTGGAATCTCACCACATTTGAGGTCCAAACTTCCTATTACGGAAGAAAAATTTACAACTTTTATTAAACTCTTTTTTTTCTCATTCAAACTTGTGTCTATTATGCAACTAATCAAACCCATGATTAGTGAGCTTGACCAAGATGGATTCATACAATTCGGAGATGTCCTACAACATCCAAACTTTCTGTTTTGGTAAGGGTTTTAACCCACAAGTGTTGAAACCATCCAAGCTTGTTTATGACAAGACTTAAGCTTTGGTATGAGTGTGAATAACTTGGAAGCCTTGGCTATCCTACCTCCATTCCACCTCCTCACTTGATGATTTCTATGTTTAACCACTAAAACATGTTCAACCTTCATTTGAATAACAAGGCTTCGACACGTCCCCAAGCGTTGCCATGTTCGGGATGCACGCACCTAGCTTGCTTACTTGGTTGATACATAGTTTTAGTGAAGTATTTCTTTTCATTTCATTCATGAGCATCCGAATCGTCCTTGCGACGGTTTGCGTATTATGAATCATATTAAGAGGTTTAATGGATCTTCATCATCTTACCTCCATGCATGACTTATATGAAATCTTTGATATATATGTTTGACTTACTATATACAATACTACATATATATACATATATATATATATACATAACCGAATTCTTGAAAATAATCGGCATGGTTAATTGTCATGGTAGTAAGTTATATTATCTAGGACCTAAATTTCGTCGTTATCATTCTAATGGGTATTTTAACCCATGAAAACACATCAACCCCTTTCGGGTTCTTATAGTGTCAAAAACGGGCGTTAAAGTCTAGATAATTACTTTCTTGTATACATACTTACGTACTTTAAAATCGAATCTGAATCCCCCATTATCATCCGAATACTCATACACCTACGTTTCCTCGTGTAGGATAACTCGGTGTTCCATCATCCAACCTTTCAACTTTTCACGAAATTTACAAAGGAAGCTTTCCAAAACCGTGAGTACACTCGAACACCCTTTTTACGCTTTACACTTTTGGGTGCAATATGTTAATCTATCAAAATACACAATCACACTTATATGTTTATGCAATCACATAAGCAATCCATCATACATGCTATAGTTACGTGATACATGATATATATAATGGAACATTCTTATGTGATACTATTTGTCATTAACTCCGTACAAGCCTCCCCTTAACATGTATAGCGCTATAGGGGTAATGCACCGCCCGTGTTCTTGTGGTCTTGTTAAGTTTATTCTATTATTGTGGTGACACTTGAGGATTGACTTGTAGATCGCATGCCATATTTACATTAATCTAGTATGCTAGCTTAACATGTGGATTCGTTTAAACTATTTTGTACTTATGCTATATTAAACTTGTGTACTCGCCAATGCTTTTGTGTTGAACTATACTTTAACATGTTGCATGATGATAATGATGACATCGAGGAAACTTAGTAAGGACGACATAGAAACACATCTAGAATGCTACATTTTTATGTTGTATTTTTGTTAAACATGTCATACTTTGATCATGTAAATGTTGTATTTTGGAATTCATATGTTTTACTTTGACAATTTGAAATGAAATGAATTTTGTTATCTTAATTATTGTCGCAAACTTGTGTTATGATGTCTCGAACAATCTATTTGCGTCCGCCCCGATGATTCCGCCATCGGTTGGGGTGTGACAAGGCATCCTTCTTAAGGAGCTGAGTCATGGGTCGGCAGATTTTCGAAAAGTCCTTAATGAATCGCTAGTAAAAACCTGCATGACCTAGAAAGCTCCTAACAGATTTCACGGATGTGGGAGGCAGAGCTTAGAAATAGTCTCAACTTTGGCTCGATCAACCTCGAGCCCCGCCTGTGAAATCTTGTGCCCAAGAACAATGCCCTCCTTCACCATGAAGTGGCAGTTCTCCCAGTTCAACACCAAGTTAGCTTCTTCACACCTAGCCAACATCCTTTTCTGACCTTGAGACACTGATCGAAGGAACTCCCAAACACAGAAAAATCATCCATGAAAACCTCCATGGAGTCCGCGATCATGTCATGAAATATGGACACCATACATCTTTGAAATGTGGCCGGGGCATTACACAGCCCAAAGGGCATCCGCCGGTAGGCGAATGTGCCATAGGGACATGTGAATGTCGTCTTCTCCTGATGCTCAGGAGAGATGGAAATCTAAAGCAACCTGAAAAACCATCAAGGAAGTAGTAGAACATCCTACCCGGTAACCTCTCCAGCATCTGATCAATGAAAGGGAGTGGGAAATGATCCTTCCTCATGGCATCATTGAGTTTGCGGTAATCAATGCAAACTCTCCATCTGGTGAAAATACAAGTAGCAATCAACTCGTTTTTCTCATTAGTCACCACTTTCATACCTCCTTTCTTCTGGACTACCTGCACAGGGCTAACCCAAGGTGAATCAGAGATCGGATATATCAAACTTGCATCAAGAAGTTTGATGACCTCTTTATTCACAACCTCCTGCATGTTGGGGTTCAAGCACCTTTGATACTGTACTACAGGTTTACAGTCTTCCTCCATCAAGATCTTATGGGTACAAAAGGATGAATTAATCCCTTTTATATCCATAATCTTCCAAGCGATCGCCTTTTTATGTTGCTTCAAGTCCTCAAGCAATCGATCCTTCTGCTCTCCCGACTAGTTGGTCCACAACAGGTGAACCCAAAGTCTCCCCTCCAAGCAGCTACGTGTCCACAACATCCTCCTCAAATGTGTCATGAAGATGATCACTCACATATGTATCAATGGTCTCGATAAAATAGAGTGTATCATCCTGACTCTGTGGATGTTGCATGGAATTCCCAATATCAAAGGTAACCTCCTCATCATCAACCCTAAGAGAAAGTCTACTGGTGCTGACATCGATCAAGGCTCTTGCAGTGGCTAGGAATGGCCGACCTAAGATAAGCAGGACAGTTTTGTCCTCATCAATATCCGAAAACACGAAATCGATAAGAAAGACAAACTTGTCGATTTTCACTAGCATATTCTTAACTATGCCTCGAGGATACTTCACTGAACGGTCGGCTAGTTGAATGCTCATACGAGAGGGCTTGGGATCTCCCAGTCTAGCTTAGCAAAAACCACATATGGCCTAAGGTTTATGATAGCTCCAAGATCAGCTAATGCATTGATGACTGACAAACTACCAATCAAGCATGGGATAGTAAAACTCCCGGGATCATTCATCTTCTTCTGAAGAACCACCGAACACTCCTCATTCAAGGTTACATGCGAAAGCTCCTTAAGTTTCTTTTTGTTAGATAAAATATCTTTCAGAAACTTGGCATACTTAGGCATTTGAGCAAGTGCCTTGACAAATGGTAAATTTATATGAAGTTGCTTAAATAGCTCAAGGAATTTACCATAGTGTTCTTCCATTTTCTGCTTCTTCAACCTCCCTAGATATGGAACAGGAGGGCATACTCTCTCACTGGCTCCTTGGGGCGTGTAGTACTTGCTGGGCCTCGCCTCAGTTGCACCTCACCCGGAGACTCATTCTCAATCTCCTCAAAAATCTCATCATCTGTCGGCTTTGCTAGAGTGGCCGAAGTGATGGGCTCAGCGGTCTTGCCGCTTCTCAACGTGATGCCTTTCGCAGTAGCATTAGGATTAGGCTCTGTATTGCTTGGAAGGCCCCATGTTATCTCTCAGACAACATCTTGGCAATCTGGCCAACTTGGTTCTCAATGGTCTGCATGGAAGCCTTTTGGCTTCTCAACTCACTCTCTTGCCTTGTGAAACGACCGTCATACTCCCTTAAATGCTTCTCATTCTCGACCTTTTGAGCGTTTTGACCAGCTAAGAGTTGACTAAACATATCATGCACACTAGGTTCACTAGTGGAAGATGACTGTTGAGGCCGAGGAGGACCATATGCTCTAGGAGCTGTTGGACGTGAAGCAAATCCGGGCGGATGCTGACTAGAAGCGTCAGGCTTCCAACTGAAATTCGGGTGATTCTTACACCCCGGATTATACGTATTGATGTAGGGATTATGCTAAGGATGGTATTGGTTTCCCATAAAATCTACATGCTCGTGTGACACCTCTCCCGTCGGAAAATCGCCTACATGATACGCTCCCCCACTCGAAGATCTCAATCACTCGATCAAATTTCGAAGATAAGACATCCATACGTGTTGTCATGGAAGTGAAGTCGTCCACGTGATGAACTCCATGTTGAGAACTCTTCCCCCTCGGTGGCTATTGTGTCCGATTCTTCATGACACATTTCTCCAAAATCTCAAATGCCTCGTTTGCATTCTTCGTGCCAATGTCTCCGCCCAAATATGTATCGACAATCATCTACCTCGGACCATCTAAACCATGGTAGAAGATCTGGCATTGTTGCCACTTGGGCAACCCATGATGTGGGACCTTTCTTATGAGCTCCTTAAACCGCTCCCACGCCTCATAAAGAGGCTCATCATCGTCCTAACGAAATTTGAGAATCTTGGTTCTCAACCGAACAGTTTTCTCTAGAGGGAAATATTTCTGGAGAAACTCCTCATCTAATTGATTCCATGTAGTGATAGATCCAGCTCGAAGTGAGAGAAGCCACTCTTTAGCTCCATCACCTAAAGAAAATGAAAAGAGCCGAAGGCGTATCGCATCTAATGATGCATCACGAATCATGAACGTGGCACAAACCTCTAGAAAACCCGCGATGTGGACACTAGCATCCTCGTGATCCTTTCCATAAAACTGCACTGCATTCTACAACATCGATATGGTACCTGGTTTGAACTAGACACTATTATTATTGATCGTTGGTGCATTGATACTCGCAGGTAAAACCTCAAGTGATGATTTTCCTATTTCATTTAAGATCCTCGTCTTCGTCCGCCATTTCTACACGAACCTCGTAGAATGTGTCGTTACCCGCCGCATCCACCTAGATCATAGCGGCTACAACGCGGGCCCGCTCCCGCAGTCCTCTATGAAGATTGCGCTTCGGCTCTGATGAAGGGTCAACGATTTCAGCAACGGGGGTGGAGTACATGCACGACCTGCAGGGAATATGGAGGAGCACAATGCATTACATATATACAAAAACAAAAACAACTTGCAAATGATCATATTTTTTTCTTTCAAATAATCATGCAAAGGCAAATAAAAACAAGTAGACAAAAACTTTATACACTTTTCACAATGGCTAAATAAGTAACTCGAACCGTTCTCAATAAAACTCGCGTCCCTGGCAACGACGCCAAAAGCTTGATGTGCGTGAATTATATATATATCTATATTGAGTTTTTCTTCACACAAATTTAGTTTTAAAAATGGTTCTTCACCTAAGAACTAACTACACACACAAAAGGGCAAGTGTAGCCGTCGTGTGGTAATATAGTTTATCGGCAAGAACCGGATATCAATCTGTGGACGTGGTGTCTCGATACTTTAAAGCCGTTTCGATTAATGGTTTGGTTTTGTTCCTAATTTATCATGCAAAAAACAAACTACTAACTAATCTAAGGAAGAACAATATCTAAAGGAGGTTACCTAAACTAATTATCCACTAACAAACATGTGACAACAAAGGGGAAAGACTAGTGATGATGCAAGCTCTAAATTCAACTAAGTCCCCAATCAAGGCTTCCTAGTTTTATAAATCTTAAGAAAACTAAAATGAAATAACATTCTAATCACCTAAAATTTATTCTTTTAAGTTCACTTGCTAAGTTGATGTTAATCTTTAATATTGAGTTATTTGTTTGTCAAAACTTCTAACTCTACAAGTTTGGGAAAACTACTATGAACAACATACTTATCACCCTAGCTTGGTTTCAAGTAAGCAATATCTTCATCATGTTCTTGATATGAACCACAAGCATGGTAATGCTAGACAACAATCTTGGCCTAAATCATCATACTAACACAAACACAAACTATAGAATTCATATAAACATTCTTGTGATATTTCCAAATGTAAATGCAAGAATCTATACACATGTTTAAATTACCATTTAATTCATGTTAGCAATTACCATTCTTAGTTTCCTGATTTGAATCATACTAACAAGTTAACAAGAATCAACAATCATAATCTTTACATGGGCTTTCCAACACAACATGTATATACTTATGATTAAACATTCAAGAACAACAACTTTAAATATGTACATGAACTCCAAGAACAAGACTAAATATCACTGTGAAGATTAACAAAAACATTCATCACATCTCCTTCCATGTTATCACATATTCATTAGCTTCAACAAAGATTAAGCAACACAAACGTTTAGCCCATAAGGCTCATAACTTATAGATCAAACACAAGAAAGCTTAAATTGTTCATAATGTAATAAGTAATATAACCAAGTTTAAAGACAAGATTAAATAGTAAGTGAGTGAATCTTCTAATGATTAAGTCTTCTTCAAAGCTCCTCCTTGGCTCCAACAAGCTTCCAAGTCCAGATTTTTGAGAGAAAACTTCACCAAAATGCTCCAACTCTCTTGCAAATGAGCTTGAAACTCATATTTAAGATGTTGGGGATTTGGCACAACCATGCCACCTTTTGGCACTGTCGTGCTTGGTAAGTGTCATAATAGGTTTTCATCTGTCGATCTTGTTCGCTACGATTTCTGGAAAAATCCCGCTCAATATTTCTCTAGGTGGCGCGACCGTGACAGGACATGGCATGACCGTGCGTATTGATGTATGACCGACGATGACTGTTGCGATCTCGAAAATGAGCTGATCAGATGCTGACTTGAACCTGGCGTGCTCGTGCTTGGGGACGGCACGGTCGTGCGAGTCATGAATTTTCCTGATTGGTGATGTGGACTGATAGTGCTGATGAGAGTGCCGATGAGTGTTGGCCTGGCACAGTCGTGCCAGGGGTTGGCACGGTCGTGCCATATCTGGTAGTTTGCTGCAATGTTCCATTTTTGCTCTATTTTGCTCCAAAAGCCTCCGTTTCAACACCGGGCCGAAGCCTGGCCATGTATTTTCACAAAAAAAACTTGTTAGGGCATAGGTTTTAGATACTGTGAATCATGGATCCTCAAGTGATTACCCGGATCAGTTATCCACAATGGGTGATACAGGAACCCGGAGGATCAAGGATCCTTGTTGTTATCTATAATTTCTAACAATTGTTCTATGTTATTGTTTATGATTACATGTAGGTAATGGATGACATGGACTTGGTCTTTGATAGAATCTCGTCGAATATGCCTCATATAGAGCACGTGCCTAATGAAGAATAGCCGTTATGGAGAACGTGGGAGGATTTGCACATTTTTCGGATAGTTTGTTATCTAGATATTTTTTTGTTTTTATGAGGGATGATAAGCTCATTTAAAACACACACGCACAATTGATAACTCTCAAATACTCTCTGTTACACTATAGCGATTACTTGTATTGAGCTTCATCATCTTCAAAAGTTGTAACCTTTGTTGATCAATGTAGTTGATAGTGATAGTTTTCACTATTCGAGGTTTTTATGCCGGCGATCTACTAGTGATCAAGGGCTTTTCCTCGTACAAATCTCAGTATTCTTCATTGATTACATTTCGGATTTTATTTATACAACCGGTCAACACGTTAAGCACTCAACCTCACATTCAAAGTTTGGTTACATTATCCTTGATCAGATTTTTGACCAAAACAGTTTGGCGCCCACCGTGGGGCAACTGGTGTTTCAATTCTAAAAATCTCATTTATCTCATTCATTTCTGTTCATTTCCATCAACCACATTGCTTCTCAGAGAAATCTGCTTCAAGTGCCATGCCGGCGGTTACCTCATCCCAGACTAGTGCATCGTTGCCTCCTCTCCCCCCTGCACCCTTGAGGAGTGCTGAGAATCCTCATAAGAAAACCACACCTGTTTACAAAGGATCAAAAACCTCCACTATTTCTTCGTCTACAGCTACTAACAGTGATGTTTCTACTTTGATTTTGTAGATGAAGAACTACATGGAGCAGCAGGACAAAACCAACAAGAGGATCCTCAGGGAGATTGATGAAATCAAGAAGCAGAAGAGATCAGTGGAGGATCGCTCTCCACTGATGCCCAGGTCATAGGATTTCACTTCTCCAGCATCAACGATCCAGCATTCCAGAGGATCCGGTGTTCAAATTCAAGGATCCTCCAACTATCAGCAAGGATCAATGACGACGACACAGTCTCAAGGATCCTCTTCTCAAGTTCAGGGATCCTACTTCCAGCCTCAAGGATCATCTATCCTTCAGCGAGGATCACTAGGAATCACGGAGCCTCAAGGATCCTTCTATGAACCTAGAGGATCGCAAGGGATGTACCGGTGCAGAGGATTCTATGCACCACGTCAAGGATCTTAAATCAAAGTTTAAGGATCTATCTTGTTCCAGGATCAAGGATCCTTAGGGAGCCAACCATCCAGGAACTCTGAAGTTCATATAGGAGACTTCATTCCTATGAAGACTATTGCTTCATCTGGTCCAACTATTACACCCGAAGCGCATGGTTTTGGATATACTTCTTGGATACCGGTTCCAAACCAATCTGGAGGTAACAATTTCAATACATCTTATGATACTAATAATGGTTCCATGCAGGATACAGGTATCAATCAGGCCATGGCACGGGAGCTCCAGAAGCTTAAGGATATGATATCCAATGTCCCAAGAGTGGTTAAGCCCACTCCTGAGATCCCAGATGGGAGCCACAGGGTGGCTCATTTTGCACCTCCTATACGCAATGCGGAGATACCAAAACGCTTTCAAACCCCCCAACATGAAGCTATATGATGGTACAACAGACCCAGAAGAGCATGTGGCACAATACCAGGAAAGAATGGATATTAACCCCATTCTAGAAAGGTCAAAGGAAGCCTGCCTGTGTAAGGGCTTCGAATCCACACTCACTGGATCAACACTTAAGTGGCTGCTAAGTCTTCCTCCCTACTCAATTACTTTATTTTCTCATTTAGTTAATTTGTTCAATAATCAATTTCATGTAGTAGAACCTTTGAATGATCAACTAGTGATTTATATAGGATAGCACAGGGCCGTGATGAATCCTTAAGAGACTACATCACTAAATTTAGTAGAGAATCCTTAGAAATCCCTAATTTGGATATAGCCACTGCTGTGGAGGCATTTAAGATGGGATTGCTAAAGGATTCCTCATTCTATGAAGACCTTGTTATGACACCTTACAAGAATTTAGATGAAGTGAGGAACATGGCCTTAAGGTTCATTCGTCTAGGCATGACAACCAGAATGTGCATGCAGTTGAACAAGAGGAAGACGATGAGGATTATCCTCCAATTTCAGAATATTGTTTTTTGCTGATAATAATGAACTAATCCTTGCTATGCAGAATTTAGGTGACAAATCTAGGTGGCCACGAAAGAATGATAAGCCCACAGCCAACAAGGACAAGTCCAAGTGCTGTGCTTGATGAATGTATAGCCTTGAGGAAGGAAATTGGTTACCTTCTCAGCAAAGGATACCTGAAGGAGTTGCTTGGAAGAAAACGATCAAGGAACCAGGATTCTGAGAAAGTTCCTGAAAGAGCTCCTCCTCCACCGGCTGACGCTCATATCACTGATTTCATCTCTGGAGGTTCTGATATATGTGGAACCTCGTTTTCGGCTGTAAAGAGACATGCCAAAGAAATGAAGATGGAAAATGGAGAAAGACCAGTTTGAGCATCCACGTTAACTCAGCAGAAAGTGATATCCTTTGATGAGGATGATCGTGTAGACATACAGGATCCTCATCATGACAGTTTAGTTATTACCTTGTTTATTTCTAACCATTTTGTTCGGAGGATCCTTATTGATAGAGGGAGTTCAGTGAACATAATACAGTTGGATGTCCTCAAGAAGATGAACACTCCTGAATCCGAAATCATTCCCAGATCATCGGTGCTTGTGGATTCAGTGGAGAAACCAAGAATACATTGGGGGACATCAAACTCCCAATTTACATAGAAGGAGTGAATTCTATCCAAAAATTATGTGTAATAGATTACTTATCTTGTTGCAATGTTATCCTTGGCAGGCCATGGATACATGACATGAAGGCAGTCCCTCGATATATCACCAATGTGTCAAGCTCCCAACTCCATGGGGAGTGGTCAAAATAGAGAGTGATCAGCAGGAGGCAAAAAACTGCTACACTTCTTCGATAAAACCAGCTTCAAAATATAGGAAAGCATAGCAATTAAAGTATCCTCTGAGAGACGTCATGAAGGCTAGAGAACAAGACGTCAAGGATATACTGTTAGATCCAAAGGATCCTGAATCCAAGGTATATATAGGATCCGGTATCCAAGATAGCATAGAGCAGGATTTAGTATCCTTCCTGAAACGAAGAAAATCTACCTTTGCATGAAACACGAAGACATGACTGGTATTTCAAAAGAGGTTATTACTTATAAACTTGGTATTGACAAGTCTTTCAGTCCAATACACCAAAAAAGAAGGAAATTTGCGCCTGAAAGAAATGCCAACATCCAAGAAGAGGTAGACAAGTTACTAAAGGCAGGTATGATTAGAGAGGTTAAGTATCCAAGATGGTTAGCCAATATGGTTGTTGTTCAAAAGAAAAATGGAAAGTGGAGGGTATGCGTTGATTTTACTGATTTAAACAAGGCATGTCCCAAGGATCCTTTCCTGTTACCCCACATTGACTCCATGGTGGATGCTACGGCGGTTCATGAGTTGTTAACTTTTATGGATGCTTCATCTGGATTTCAGCAAATTCAGATGGAACCATCTGATCAAGAGGATACAACATTCATGACACCCACCGACATATATTGTTATATTGCTATGCCCTTTGGTTTAAGAAATGCAGGTGCTACATACCAAAGGTTGGTGAATACGATGATCAAGGAGTAGCTTGGACACACAATAGAAGTATACATAGACGATATGGGGGGTCAAGTCTAAAAAAGCTGAGGATCACGTGAAGGATCTTGAAGTAGCATTCAACATCCTTGACGAATATAACATGAAGTTGAATCTATCCAAATGCCACTTTGGAGTTAAAGCTGGAAAGTTTTTAGGATATATGGTGACCAAGAGAGGGATCGAGGCAAGTCCAGAGCAGAACAAGGACATCGTGAACATCAAATCCCCTGCCAATGCCAAGGATGTGCAAAGATTGACAGGAAGAATTGCAGCCTTGAATAGATTTATCTCAAAATCCTCAGAAAAATGCAAGGATTTCTATGATATATTGAGGAAGAATAAGAAATTTGAATGGACTGAGAAGTATGAAGTTGCACTACAAGCCCTCAAGGATTACTTATCCTCTGCACCAGCTTTGACGAAACTTGAAGATGGAGAACCATTATCCTTATACCTAGCAGTCTCAGGTAAAGCGGTAAGTGCGGTCCTAGTTAAGGATCATGAAGGCCAAAAACATCCGGTATACTATGTAAGTAAAAGTCTACTTGATGCTGAGGCCAGGTATTCTTATTTAGAGAAACTAATTCTTGCTTTAGTTACGGCTTCGACTAAACTTAGACATTACTTTGAAACTCACACTATTGTTGTTAAGACTAACTTTCCTATTAAGAATGTCCTCAGGAAGCCTGAGATGTCTGGCACGTTGGCAAAATGGGCAGTTACACTTGGTGCATTTGACATCAAATATGAACCAAGGACTGCCATCAAGTCCCAAGCTTTGGCTGACTTTGTGGCTGATTTCAGTAGTGATCTACAAAGGGAAGCTGAATTGGAAGTGCAACAACTCAAGGAGACCAAGGATCCTTGGACACTCTTACAGATGGATCTTCAAATGTCAAAGGAATTGGACTAGGCTTACTACTAAAATCGCCACAGGGGGGACATAATACCCCAATCCATAGCATGTGAATTTCAAACAACTAACAACGAGGTAGAGTATGAGGCCTTGATTGCAGGTTTGCAATTAGCTAAACATATGAGGATCAGGTATCTTCAAGTATTTGTTGATTCCTTATTAATTACTAATCATTATAATGGTTCCTATGCTGTAAAAGGGGAAAAACTAATCAAATACTTAGAGATAGCTTTTTTCAGTTTAACACAGGTACCTAGAAAAGAAAATGCAGAAGCCGATGCATTAGTCAATCTTGAATCCTCATTGAAGATGCCAGAGGACGTGAAGATACCCATCATTCATGTTTTGTCTCCTGCAATTAAGGAGAATCAAGTAATGGAGATAGTAGATGATGCAACAATTTTGCCTAGTGATGATGTGCTGTCAAATTCAGGATCCTGTATCCTTCCAATTCTGAAATATATTCAGAATAGAGAAATTCCTCTTAGGGAAAATCCCATAGCCTTCAAGATTAAGGTATCCCAATTACTATAATTAACAACATGCTATAAAAGAGATCACTTGCAGGTCCCTATCTACGTCGCATTGAGGATCCTGAGATCCAAGAGGTCTTGAAGGATTTTCATGAAGGAGTCCGTGGAAATCACACTGGAGGCAGAGCACTATTTTCAAGGATCCACAGAACAGGATACTATTAGCCTACAATGAAGAAAGATGCTGTGGAGTATGCTAGGAAATGTGATGCTTGCCAACGACATAGTAACATTCTTCATCAACTGGCAGCGCCTCTGCATCATATATCCTCTTCCTGTCCATTCATGAGATGGGGAATGGATATAGTAGGCAAGCTTCCCAAGGCACTAGGAGGAAAAGTGTTCATGCTAGCTATGACAAACTATTTCTCTAAGTGGATAGAAGCAGAAGCCTTTGCCCAAGTCAGAGAAAAGGAAGTCATATCCTTTATTAAAAGAAATTTCATAACTAGATTTGGAATTCCTTCTGAAATTGTTTGTGATAACGGATCCCATTTTATTGGGAGTCATACTACTAACTTTTGTGACAGCCGGGGGATTAGGATGATAACATCAACACCAGTCCACCCACAAGCTACTGGTCAGGCAGAATCATCCAACAAGATCATCATCAATAACTTGAAGAAAAAGCTTGGGTCCAAGAAAGGAAAATGGGCTGAGGAATTACCATACGTCTTATGAGCAGGTAGAACAACCCCCAAGAATGCTACGGTTCAAACTCCTTTCTCTCTAGTCTTTGGAGCTGAAGCAGTGATCCCTACAGAAATGGTAGTACTGTCAGGATCTAAGTTTGAATTGATTGTTGTTTTTGTTTCAAATAATGGAAAATGATTGAAAACAGAGACTAAATGCAGCGGATTAATGGAAAACTTTTACAACAATCAATTGGTCGTTTGTTTTCATCACCATCTTGCTTTTAAGTAATTAAACTATTGCAAGTGATTCACAAACTCCCCCTAGCCCAATAACGATCGCTTGATAGTAAGAAATGAAGAAGATATGAGAAATCGATCTTTTTAAGAAGATAAGTAAAACTGTTACATTGAGCGCCTATTTATACTAACTATCTAACCACTGATCGTCTATCAGTGACGTCATGGTTGATAGTGACAGCTTACAAACGTAACTAACTACAAACACTGCTTAAACTAAAACTATCAGTGCATAGCACTGTTACATTAATTAAAACTAGAACTAGACTAAAACACTGCTTGGCCAACCTCTGATCTTGAATTCTTCTATCAGCGGTTGGGAGTTTCTTTTGACAGAGGATTGGTAAAAATGTCTTTATTGAAAGCAGTAGAAACCTCAGTGGGTAGCAACCTCTGATAGCTGGAACAAAGCTCGAATGGTGTTGTTTGACTTTGTATCATATGTTCCTTTCCAAAGGTTCAATCCCAACAATCTCCCCTAGAACAGATGATGCCAAAAGCACCTTACACTTGATCTTTATTCCTCAGAAAGAACTCTCTTATTTGACCTTTGAATTGTAGCTCAAAGTTAAGAGCTTCTAAGTCATCAGCATCCTTCTCAAGTTCTAAACTTAGTAGTTCGTGGAAGTCTTCTACTGTAAGCCCATAAGCAGCTTCCATGGATAGTTTAGTGACCTTACCATCAGACTTGATCAGAGTCAATTCGTAGGTGTCTTTATTGACCTTCCACTTTAGAATTTTTGAGTCCGAAGGCTTTCTTGAAGGAGCTTTTATTGCTGAGGATAGAAAGGGAGCTACTCTTGTCAAATCTTCGGCCAACTTAGCACTTCTATCATCTGTTGGATAGTCCATCATATTCTTGATTCCTTCCTTGATAAACACTTCCTCAAACTCTTTGTCAACCTTCTCAGACAACTCCTCTTGCCTTTTTCGTTTTACCAAAGCAAGTGTGGATTGGACAGTTGTTGAGCTGGGCTTTTTAGAGAGCCGGGCTTTGAGAGCAGCGTCTTCTTTGGAATAATCAGGTTTAGGAGGCATTGATGGATCCTTTTTCCTTCTATCTTCAAGTATTTTGTATGTATCCAACACTCTTATCTCCCCCCATCTCATCACCTGATTCTTTGACCCATAATGATTCTGAATTAGCTCTTCCTTCATTCTTTTGAGTTTTAGGGTCTTTGCAGATACATTCTTTTTGTATTTGTTCCAGTCTGGACATGTGGGTTTGTTGTGATGATCTTTTTATTGTGCTTCTATTCTTGCATTTTCTTCTTGAAGCTCACTTACAGACCAATCCTTGAACTATGCTCTTGTAGCAGCATATTTCTTTGTTTCCATGATGTGTGAGATGTAATTTTCTTTCAAGAGTTTATCTTCTGCTTCAGAAATTTTATTCGATAAATTATGTGAGAATCTTTCAAGGGATTGGACTTTGATCAATTGAAACTGGAGTTGATTCTGCACTTCTCTATCACTTTTTCCTTTAGATAACTTCTTAGCAATATCCTCTGCCTGTTTTTCTTTGAGTGCCAGATACTGATCAACATTTGCAGGCTTTGGATAATCTTGGAGTGAAGGGAAGTGTCTTTTGTCTGGATCTTCTTCTTAATAGAAGGATATGATTTCTTTCTTGACTGCAGGAAAATCAAGAGGAAATTTTATACTTGCAGGAATCACTTCTTTTGATGGAGCAGATGTTTCAGTTGAAGGAGCAGAGGTTAGATTTGCAAGAGGCAAAGGAGCAGGGATCTTTTCTTCATTTATGACCTTGGTAACTTTTCTCCTCTTAAAACTGATCGAAGGTGATGATGGATGACTTGGAATTCTTGGTGGTGTTGGCAGTTGTTGTGTGGAAGTAGGAAAAGTGATAATGGCAGTGGTTGTGGTAACATCTGCTACAACCTCTGCTGTGTTCAACAGATGTTGGCACAACAGTTGCTTTAACATCTGTTGAGGTGGATATGGGTTTTGTGTGAGAAGATTTGGTTGATTTGTATTGGCAGAGGTTTTTGTGGTTGGATTGGTAGCATCTTTAGTTTTAAGAGGTGTGGATTCTTGTTGTCGTACTTTTGAAGAAGATCTCCTCTTTGTTGAGGTACCAGTCTCTCCCTTTTCTAACTCCTGATCAATCTTTTTCTCAACCAGCACCTTGCCTTCATCAAGCACAGACTTCTTATGGGACTTCTTTGCCCTTGCCATGATATCTTCAGTTAAGTCTGGTTTCTTTGAACCATCTGGCTTAGGAATATTCACTGTAGGCCATGTCTTTGAATCATCCATCTTCAACTTTTTGTTACCCAAAGGTTTCTCCCCCTTTTGGCTTCATCTGGAGTTACAAAAATGACAGTAGGAGGAGATGTGCCAGTGGTGGTGAGCAAGTGGGCGTTGATTGCTTTGATATCTGCAGCAGTGTCATTATACCTTGCATCACCAATATTCCTGAGTTCCATCATCTGATGCTTATGTTTTTGTTCCAGGAAATGTTTCTCTTGTTGAAAGATTGGAGATATCACAGATTTTAGCTCAGCAGTGGTTGGAACAGGGGTTTGGCTCTGTATAGTAATCAACTGTTTCAAAAGATCTTTTATTTCATCAACAGTGCTTTCAACCTTGGTAACCCTTTCCGTCAATTCCTGATATTTTAGCTCATCATCTAACTTAATAGGATCATCTGAACTCCTACCAGATGTGGTAGTTGTATCTAAAATATCATGAACAAGTGGTTTACCACTTGTTTCAATCTTAGATTCCCCTTTGTCTTGGTTCTGGGGACTTCCCACTGGAGCAGAGGTTACCTTAGTAGCCTCAGCAATGGTTGCCTTCAACAAGGTCTTAGCTATGTAACCACTATCCAATTGAGAACTTGGGAGTTCAACAATTGTAGTGGCTGCCATTGTTGAACTATCACCTAGGGTTACATGTAACCCAAGGGATGTAGCCTCTTTATTTGCTGATGGGCTAGCATGTAGAAATAAGTCAGACCCAGCCTCTGCTTGAAGTATATTCTCATTGATAGGTTGGTGAGAAGTGCTGGATAATGTCTGCTCAATTTCTATGGCATTCAGCAAGGGTAACATGGTGGGTGGTAAGGATGGAATTGGTGAGAGTGGCTGTGTAGAAAGCGATATTGCCCAGGGAGAGGGGCTGTGGAAGATAGAACCAAGTGATCCTAGAGCTTCATAATTAGGTGTCCCTGTGCCTACAACCTGATCCTTTTGTGAGGATGCAGGAGGAGTTTCAAAGCCGGTTTGAGATATTTCTACCATCTGTTGTGAAGAAGTAGCAGCAGTGGTTGGTGACTTTGGTGGTATCATTGGGTTTGCCTATGGGATCTCATCTTCCAGAGGACCCTTTTTGGGTTTGGTGGGTCTTCGAGATGCTCTGGATGGTTTCTTTTTGGATATTTTAGGTGTGGGTTTCAGGGCAGCGGTTTTGTTGCCCTAATCACCTAGAGCAGTGGGCTCAGCAGCCGGATGTTGAGCTTGAACATTTTGTTCTTGTAAAATAGGCTCAGCCTCCTCTGCTTCTGTTTTTAGAAACTTATCTTGATTTGTAATTCGTGAGAATGTTTCATGGTTTAGGCTGCCAGCGTTTGTAACTGCACCTTGTTTACTTGCGTTTGATTTGATCTTGTCTTGCAAGTAAACACTCATGAATCGTGGATGTATCAAGAAAGCTTTTTGTTTTGAAATATTTTTAAAAGTTGTTACAAGATCATTGAACAGTACCTTGGAGAAGTTAAAATCAGAACCAGTTAAAATTACAAATCCCAGATACTGCATGTTCAATGGAATCTCGTTGAAAGCAGTTGTTTTTGCAGAGACACAAGTAAGTAAAGTGTGGAAAAAGAATTTCATCTCTGCAGGAAATTAGGTTTAAAGATGGTCATACCTTTCAACTGCCCTGTGTATCCTCTTTCAACGAACTCAAGTTGCATCTCCCTCAAAGGAAATGATACCGGATGTTGCATATCATTTAACATGAAGACTTAGGAGATGGATTGTGGGCTTATCTGTAATTGTGTGCCCCCTACTTTGGAAGTAATGGAATAAGGCACATCATCAACGGATGAGTGGAGTTTAGCGTTTGCCCAAAATTCTTTTAAAGAATCGATGTAAACAGGGGCTTTGACTTCCAACATGTGTTTGAACTTTGATTTTTTGAGAATCTGGATCATTGGATGATAACGAATGTTTGCGTCGGTTTCTTCAAGAATAACAGTGTAATTGTGTGGTGTTTTGATGATGAGGATAAATGGGGGTTTTTCTTGTGCCAATTTCTTTTTCGATTTGGTTTTTGGAGCCATGATTGTTGGATGTTTTGTGAAAGATAGGCTTTGAAAGATTTGAATCGCACAAGAAAGATGAAACCTCTGTTTGGGGATAAACAGGGTTTTATTGGGTTTTTACAAAAGTGCACTTGACGTGGCGTCTGATGCAACATCTGTCGAGTAACATCTGTCCACGTGTAACCTCTGTTTGACAATGGGAAACAGTTGTTTTGGCTAACCACTGTCAGAGTAAAAACTACCATTGGTTGTGACCAATTTTAAACATTATCAAAGGTTTGCATCAGTGTATAGATTTTTCTAACCAACAGTGTTTTTGTGCTATCAGAGCTTTGAACAGACTTTAAGGATTTTATTCAAAAATTCAATTATAACTATTTTTAAGGATGAATTTCTGATTTTCTAAAAACATTTTATTACTATTTACACATGGATCACAAGAAAAATTGTTTTTTAATCCATGTTTATCATTCCAAGCCTAGATATCAAGCTGTCAAAGGTGGAAGCATCAAGTGCTTTTGTCAACACATCTGCTAGTTGATCCTTGGTATGGACATGTTGTAAAGAGATCAGACCTTTTTCATAGCAATCCCTCACAAAATGATGTCTGATGTCAATGTGCTTGGTGGTGGAATTTGAGACTGGATTTTTGATGATGTTTTCTGCTGCTTGACTATCAATTTTGAGAGGAGTCCTCAAGGCAGTCACACGAAAATCCAAGAGTTGGTTTTGAAGCCACAAATTTGAGCAGTGCAACTTGCAGCAGCTATATACTCTGCTTCAGCAGTGGATGTGGATACTACAACTTGCTTTTTACTTTGCCAAGACACTAAGCAATCCCCTAGGAATTAGGCTCCTCCAGATGTGGACTTCCTTATTGTTTTACATCCAGCAAAATCACTATCAGAAAATCCTGCAAGCTCAATGTTGCCATTAGCTGGATACTAGATACCAAGTGTGGGAGCACCTTTTATGTATATGAATATCCTTTTTACAGCAATAAGATCAGATTTTCTTGGCATTGACTGTGATCTGGCACAGACACATGTGGCAAACATAATATCTGGCCGTGATGCAGTTGGGTACAATAAAGACCCAATCATGCTTCTATACAACATTTGATCAACAAGGTCATCTTTTTCATCTATAGTGACCAGCTTGGATGTTGCCATGGGTGTGCTGTAAGGGTTACAATCATTCATATCAAATTTCTTAAGTAGTTCTTTCACATACTTATTTTGATGAATGAAAGTGCCTTTTTGCATTTGTTTGACTTGTAAACCAAGATAACATTGCAACTCACCCATTGCACTCATCTCAAACTCTGCTGCCATGAGTTTTCTGAACTCTTCACACATGGCAGTGCATGTGGATCCAAAAATGATGTCATCCACATAAATTTGGACAAGCATCAAATCTTTTCCTTTCCATTTTAAAAATAGGGTTTTGTCAATCCTGCCTCCGGTAAAACTAATGGATAAGAGAAAAGTGGATAGAGTTTCATACCAGGCCCTTGGTGCTTGTTTTAGACCATACAGTGCTTTGTTTCACCTGTACACATGATCATGATGGAAGTGATCCTCAAATCCAGGAGGTTAACAAACATATACTTCTTCCTTGATCTTTCCATATAGGAATGCACTTTTGACGTCCATTTGATACACCTTGATGTTGTGGTTAACAGCAAAGGCTAAGAACAGGCGAATGGCTTCCAGCCTTGCTACTGGAGCAAAAGTTTCATCATAGTCAATCCCTTCCTCCTGTCTGTAGCCTTGAACCACAAGCCTTGCTTTGTTTTTGACAACAATACCCCTTTCATCGGTTTTGTTCTTCAAGACCCACTTTGTGCCGATGGGACTCACATCTTTTGGCAGTGGTACAAGTTCCCAAACTTGTTTTCTCTTGAATGGTAGGAGCTCCTCTTGCATGGCTTCTACCCAACTGTTATCTTTTAGTACCTCTTGGTACTTGACAGGCTGTGTGAGTGATAGAAATCCAGCAAAAAGACAAATGTTTTGGGCTTAGCTTCTTGTGAGCACACCCTCATTGATGTTGCCAATAACTTGATCCAATGGATGGCTTTTGAGTCATATCAAATCACCTTGATATGGAACAATGGCATTTTGAGGTGAAGCTTGCAAATGTGTATCATCTGAGCTAACCTCTACTGGTGAATTTGATAGTCCAGCCTCTGATTGGAATGGTGGTGGAGGAATTGGTGGTATGGATGTGAAAGTGGGTTGATTTTCACCCATTTGTTGTGGACTTTTATCAACAAGCGTTTGGTTTTGAGAGCTGGCAGATGTTTGAGTATTAACCATTGTTGACCTGGCAGAGCTTTCACCATTGCTACTAACATCTGCTCCTCTGCCTGTAGGATTGATTTTGAAACTTGGAAGAATACAATCATATCTTTGCTCTTCAACAGATTATTGTGGAGTACCTGCAGAGTTAGTCTTGATAGACACATCTTCAAATGTAAATTTAGATAAATCAAACAATTCAGCGGGTCCATTTGCTGGGATTTTCAAAGATGATAGTTCATTGAACTTCACATTTACAGTTTCCTCAACACCCTTGGTCCTAGAATTAAAAACTCTGTATGCTTTGGTAGTGGTTGAGTATCCCAGAAAATAACCACAATCAACTTTAGCTGCAAACTTGGATATTGAATCCTTGATGTTTAAAATGAAGCATGCCAAAGACTTTGAAATAAGAGATCAAGAGGTTTGATTTTGTAAAGTAATTCATAGGCAGTCTTTTGATGCCTAGGGTTTATCAAAACTCTGTTCTGGACATAGCAAGCAGTGTTTACAGCCTCTGCCCAAAAAGACAAATGTAAACCTGAGTCTGCAAGCATAGTCCTTGCTGATTCAATTAAAATTCTGTTTTTCCTTTCAACAACCCCATTTTGTTCTGGAGTTCTAGGGATGTTGTATTGTCTAACAATCCCTTTTGACTCACAAAAGGCATCCAACTCCTTGTTCCTAAACTTTGTTCCATTACCACTCCTAAAGATTTTTACAGGAATGTCAAATTGCTTTTCAACTTGTTTAACAAAGTTTTGCAAAATGTTTGTTGTTTCATCCGGGAAAGAAAGTCCATGTGAACCTGGAAAAATCATCAACTACCACCAGACAATATCTTTTGTGTTTTAAGCTCATGATTTTTACAGGTCCAAACAAGTCCATATGAAGCAACTGTAAGCACTTACTTGTTTTGGACTCTTCAATTGACTTGTAAGAGCTTTATGTTGTTTACCTTTTAAGCAGGGAACACAATGCTCTTCACAAGTGAATTGTTTTTGGGGTAAACCTCTAACCAGATTTTGTTTTGAGATAGTGAAGATAGTTTTTAGATTTGTGTGTCCTAGTCTTTTATGCCATAGCTCTGTCTCTTTGCTGGAGGCAACTGAGAACAGGCATGCATTTGACATAGGATTATCTTTTAACATATCAACCACATACGCATTTCCTACTCTATGAGCAGTCAGCTGTGCTTTGCTCTCTGCAATGATTTGATCAATTTTTTTGACAACCTCTTGCCTACAATTTGGCAAGTTTTCTTTGTGAAAAAGGAACCATAACCTTTATCACCCATCTGTGAGACACTTAAGAGATTGAATTTTAAATTGTCAATGAGATTTACATTTTCAAACTTGAGTTTTCCTACTGAAACACATCCTGATCCTAACACCTTTCCTTTTGAATTATTCCCAAAGGATATATCACCCCCTCCATGAGCTTTAAAATCTCTGAGCAGGGCTTTACACCCTGTCATGTGCCTGGAGCCTCCACTATCTACATACCAAAGACTGTCAAGGCAAGTAGAAGCTCCCTGCACATGTTTTGAAATAATTAGTTCAGGTGAGTTTCCAAAGCCAAAATGGCTTTGGATGGGGTATCAGGTGGTCAAGAGTCAAGCTTAGACTGATGAGCAGTGGTTGGATCAGACTTTTGTAACCACTGCTGTGAGCTACCTCCTATCAACTATTGGTAACCATGAGGATGCCTATTTACCCTTGGCTTTGAAGGCTTTTTGTAGGTCTCATAAGTCATATGAACCTTTTGGTAATTAGGTTGGCTTTTACATCTTGGAAACTGGTTTGATGGAGGTGCATCTGTTACTTGAATTTCTCTGCGGACAGAGGTTTGATTTAAAGCTTTGGTGACAGATGTTTCACATGATTCAAATTTCTGTTTTGCAATATGTGAATTTTCTCTTTCTAGAGCCTTTTCTCTAATCTCTTTTACCTTTTGGTGATAGGTTTTGAGATAGACACACTCTTGAGTTGGATGATTTGTTTTGTTGCAAATGGTGCATCTAGGAGATTTAGGTATAACACAAGTTTTGTTTATATCATTAGCTTTCAAAAGGAAAAGATCTGTTGTATCATGGTTTCTCTTTTCACAAAATTTACAAAACAAGTGTTTAACATTTTCCTTCCTTTTCCTATCAGACTTTTTGAGAGCATATGATGTAACCCCTGCTGGTAAGTCTTTGATAGGGATCACCAATGCTTTTGGTGCTTTTATACCATCAAGAGTTGAAAAGTCCATTGGTTTGAAGTTTTCCAAAATATCACACTCATCTGACCAGGTTGGTTTAAACTGATATTTTTCAATTTCCTTTTCTTTTGGTGAGACCTCTGGTTTTTCAAGAACAATTTTGTTTCCTTCTTTATCAGTGATTTTAATTTCTTCACCAGCCAGATTTGTTGGGACTATTTCAACAAGCTTAGAGTCAATTTTTGCAACATTTTCACAAGTAAGGTCATATTCTCTAAAGCCTATACCAAAATTTATGTTGCTCTTGACTTGAGCATCAAGCATAAGCTCATAAGCTTTGCAAGACTCTACCCATTTTTCACAAGTGATCTGGGTAGACTCAAGCTCCTGTTTGCAAACCTGGTATTTTATACCATGGTTTGGAGCTGGTCTTTGGTTATGCTTGATTCATGCCTTAGGCTACTCATTTCAGAATCTTTTTCACTTAATTTTGTTTTTAACTCTTTCACAAGCTTTTCAAATTTAAGTTTATCTTCCAAAATTTTGTTTCTTAGGTTTTCATTCACCTGTTTTATGTTTGCAAAAGCAATAATGCATTTTTCAGAACATAGATCTTTTAGGATCTGAGGTGATACCTTCGAAGCAGCCATAAGAGCACAATCGCATTCTTCTTCACAGACCTCTGTGTCCCATGGGTCAGATAGATTTTCTTTTTCAACCTCAACAGCATTCATTTCAACCACAGGTGTAACTTCTGGTGTAACCACTGCTTCACAATATTCAACCACATCAGATTTGACTCCTGTTCCACAGACTCGTCACCTTCAACTATGGTCCCTAAAGCCATAAAACATAAGTTTTCATCCGCAAAATCATTTTTGCCTATGAGAGCAAAGTTTTCATCAGTTAAATCCTCAGGCAAACTACTCCAGTCAACAAAACCTTGGGTAAAAAAGCTTTGTTGTGTAACCTCTGCTGGTGTAGCAGTGGTTTGAGTAGTTTGAGTGACATGTGGAGCTTGTTGAACATGCACTTGAGGTGGTGCTTGAACATATTGAATCTGTGGAGCAGGGGTTTGGACATAATGAATAGGGACAGTTGTTACAGGACTTGCAAAATGAGTAGTGTTTTGCATTTGATGTGCAGGGGTAACCTGGGAATATTGGACAGTGCTTTGAGGATTAGTGCCAGGATGAGTTACAATTGGTCCTGCAGTTTGAGTTCTGCATTCCCTGGCAAAATGTCCCATCCTATTGCACTTGTAACATTTTATCTTTGATTTATCTAACCCAACTTTTAACCCCCCATGCAATCCTGGAAACCTCCTACCAGTTCTTTTGTAAAACTTACTAGCCCTGACACTCAAAAGTGCGAAGTAGTGTAGGATGTCCATTTCTTCCAAATCCGTGGGTTCAAAGTTTTGTAAGTCATTCATCTCAAAACTCAGATTGTCAAAGGTTTGGCTTTCACAATTTGCAGCAAAAGCAAAATTTGGTGTACTGGGATCAGAGTTGAAATTGTTTCCAGAAGTTATGTCAATGTAATAATCAAAACTCTGACCCTTTCCACTACCAGACCCCTTTTCATGACTATAGAGAGCAGTGTTTCCCAGTGTATAGTCATCAGTCACTTTCCCAAACTCTTGAAGCTTCTTTTTCTGGTTCAACTCTCTCTCATAAGTGAGAAGTCGACCATGAAGCTGTGTGAGGGTCATTTCCTTATAACCAACAGATGTTCGAGTGACACAAGCTATTGTCTCCCATTTTTCTGGTAGTGATCTTAAGAAACGACTGTTGATAGTCGAATTAGGAAGGCTCACATCTACTAGTTTTAATTCGCTTATGAAGCATCTAAATCTCTCGAACTGTTGGGTTAGTGACTCACCTTTTACATGGCAAAATGTTTCATACTGCTAATTTCGATCACCTTTTCAGTACCACCGAATTGCTCTATAATAGCATCCCATAACTCTTTAGCACTATTACAATGAAGTAATCCCGCATAAATCTCATTGGGCAAAGTTGAAGCAACTATGCTGAAAGCCTTAGCATCCAATTCGATTTTGAGGAAATCCTGTTCAGAGTAATTTCAAGTTTTTTAGGGACTTGAGTGTGGGGATCCTCTGTGCTTGGAACCATGGGAACATGAGGTCCAAACACAATGGATCTCCAACATCCGATGTTCTGTTGAGCGAGAATATGACCCATTCTACGTTGCCAGATAAAATACTCATTTCGTTTCAACATAGGTGGTTTAAACATGGATCCAATGTTGGAATCCTGTGTGTTTTGTGCCATTTCTCTTGTTTACAACAGATTTGTGTTTTTAAAACTTTTATAGTAATAAAACTCTGTATTCAAGCAAAACTTATCAAACGAAATTAGTAACAAAGAGCTGATCTGTTCAAATCAATTTGACGTTTAAATCAAAATCGATTGACTAAGCTCTGATACCAATTGTCAGATCTAAGTTTGAATTGATTGTTGTTTTTGTTTCAAATAATTGAAAATGATTGAAACAGAGACTAAGTGCAACGGATGAATGGAAAACTTTTACAACAATCAATTGGTCGTTTGTTTTCATAACCATCTTGCTTTTAAGTAATTAAACTATTTCAAGTGATTCACAAACTCCCCCTTAGCCCAATAACGATCGTTTGATAGTAAGAAATGAAGAAGATATGCGAAATTGGTCTTTTTAAGAAGACAAGTAAAACTGTTACATTGAGCGCCTATTTATACTAACCATCTAACCACTGATCGTCTATCAGTGACGTCATGGTTGATAGTGACAGCTAACAAACGTAACTAACTACAAACACTGCTTAAACTAAAACTATCAGTGCATAGCACTGTTTAATTAAAACTAGAACTAGACTAAAACACTGCTTGGCCAACCTCTGATCTTGAATTCTTCTATCAGCGGTTGGGAGTTTCTTTTGACAGAGGATGGTAACAATGTTCTTTATTGAAAGTAGTAGAAACCTATCAGTGGGTAGCAACCTCTAATAGCTGGACCAAAGCTCGGATGGTGTTGTTTGACTTTGTATCATTTGTTCCTTTCCAAAGGTTCAATCCCAACAAGTACCTATCGCCAGAACAAGCATCCGTGATCCTGAAGCAAATGCTGAGACTCTGACCCAAGACCTGGATACTGTGGAAGAACTGCAAGACATGGCAAGGATAAGGTTGGCTAGCTATCAACAGAGAATGGCTGGTGCTTATAACAAGAATGTCAGGGTTAGAAGATTACAAGTTGGTGACTTGGTGTTGAGGAAAGCATTTTTGAATACCACGAATCCTGCTATGGCAAGTTGGCACCAAAGTGGGAAGGTCCCTATCTTATTGAAGCATGTTAGATCGCTCCATGATTAGCATAGGAACCTAAATTGGTATCTAACGTTCATATAGGCGGAAACTATGTGACGTGTTAATCGAATATGCAAAGATTACTCGTTTAAATGTTGTTTATTGATCATAAAGTTCAATTACATGTCAAATCCAGATCGGGCAGAGCTTCGCCGTCCAAGTGATAAGGTTGCAGAAGTTACAAATGAAATTTCTAAGGCTAGTATTTATAGGCAATCAAGTTCACTGGGTATAGACAAGTTCGGGCGAACTTGTATAGAACAAGTTCGGCCGAACTTGTTCTCACATCACAATTCCAAGCGAACTTGATGTCTATATTACATAAATACACCTTTTTCTAACATAATCTAGCCCAAACTAAACAGACTCGATCCAAGACTAAGACATAGACATTATGTACTAACAGACTCCCCCTTGGATATCGTCTTTGTCTTGATCAGTCTTCAAAGCTCTATCTCTGTCTAACGCGTCCAAGGAAGTTCTTGATTGGTTTCTTTCTACGTTCTTGCGATGGAATCGGTGTTTGATCTGTAGGTGGCACTTTAGTCATGAATTGAAAACGTCTGAGTCTCGCCTCCCTACCCATATCATGAATACGTTCTATACGCTTCTCCTCTTTCAAAAACTCTTTGCGCTCTAGTTCCCTCCAACTGGATTCCCACATTCTTCCAGAATTCACACCATGCGCGTAACAAACATTCACAACCCTTTGATATTGCATCACTTATTTTTTTTCTCATGCTCTTCATAGCATATCTTACTGAAGAATAAACATTTAATATCCTCCTTCGAGCAATTCACTAGCCACATCGGGTCAAGTATTCGAATCGTCCTCCATAACCCTCTCAGTCCTTTTGTCCCAAACATTTCAACCCTTTCTTTAGTGATATCCAAATGATCTTCAAACCTCTACACAATCACTGCTCCACACTTTGTAGGATCTATTTGCCACCACTTAAATAATGGATAGAAATTCTGTTCAATTGGCATCAGGGGCTGTTCCTCATTGCTCTTGGACGCTTCATAATCAATGTTATATCCTTTACAACAGTCTTCTTATCTGTTTTGATTCGGCGCTTCGGAATGAACGGTTTCCAGTACTTAAAACCCTGCATCGCTTCAAACTTAATCATCTTCCAAAGTAACTGATCAATAAACTTCATGTGATAAGTGACATTTCTTGTCTGCACCAACTCCTCTACATCCCAGTATGGAAGTGTTTTGAAATCTGCCAAATATTTGAAGTATTGAACCCCTAATTCCCTCTTGATGGCATAGACGTTCAATTCTTTAAACCACCCCCAGCTACGTATATTTCCCAATGATACATCGGCATCTCTGGTAAAGAATGCTAATGGTCTTCGAAACTTTCTTTCTCTCAGCATTTCTTTGAACCAGGACTTCTTTGCTTGTGCAATCTCTTCTTTCGTCATTATTTTAGGGATTTTACCTTCGTGTACAGACTCTGAAATCTTATCTTTTAGTAGATCTTCATTCGTCTGATCAAACATCTCTTCAAAATGTCAGAAAACTATCAGTATTCTGACCAGTATACTTTTCTGCTTCGTCCTTTTCATCATCTGACGACCAATCTTCAATAATCACTTTGTTGTAATCGTCAGCATCAGATCTACGTTTGTAACAATATTCGTTCGGCTCAAAGGTATCTATGTTCACCACATCTTCTTCAAAGTCGAAATCAAATTTTTCAACATCAACATTTAGCAGCTTCGCAAGATCTTCTTTCGAATAATTGTGAACAAACTCGCCTTCTTCAACATTATGCTCAAGAATTAGAATCATCGGCTTTATCGGAATAGTAGCAACAGGATTTGCAGTAATAGCATCTGTCATATCAACATCCTTTTGCCCCACTGTCTGCTCCCCCTGATTTTGTTCTTCCATCATGTTTGTTTCATCATTCAATAATGAAGAAAAATCAAAAACATCAGCAATGCATGCATTTACAACTTTCAGACCAACTCCACCCTGATCATCATTATTACCATCATCATTGTCAGAGTCGTCTTTCGTATTATCAACCGGTTCATCATCTTCATTTTTATCGTTTGCTTCTTCATCATCTTTATGTTCAGTTTCTGTTTCTGGAATAACACTAGACTCTGAAGCTTTCGCAGACTCGATCACAGGCTTTATAAGCTGTGGCATACTTTCAACAACCTGCTTTCCTTTCCCCTGTTCAGCAATTTCTTTATCAGCTTTATCTTTAGCCTCTTGTAGATCTAATCTGGCATACTCAGCTGCAAAATCAATACCCAAACTATTCGTTAATACTTTTTGCAGCCTTAAGAATCTTCGATCATTCAAATCACGTTCAGATCGTAATTCAGCTATCTCTTTAAGTAATCGTTCGTTCGCGTCTTGCAAGCTTTCAATTAAGGCCTTTAAATACCCTCGATCACCTTCCGGGAATTTAACTTTGTCATTCAAAATCTCCTTTTCAACCTCGCTTTATTTCACCAAACTTTTCAAAGCAGCTTTCTCTGTTTCATTCTTCGCAACTTTGTCTTCAAGAATTTTAACTCTCTTTTCAAGCTCATCAACATCTGATTCTGGAAAGAAATCATTTAAATCTTGAATATACACTGGCTCATTAGGAATATCTCCAAATAGCTTCGACTTCGGAGTAGTCTTTGGTGTAGACTTTGGCGTACTCCTCGGTGTAGGAACTTTAGGTGTAGAGCTTTCTGGTTGAGAAGCTGTCGGTGGATCTTGAGACTGAATAATTGGAATTTCGAGCAATTCAGACTCAGGAGGTTCTTGTGTGACTCCTGTCTGTACTAAAGTCTCTTGAACATCAGAAGATTGTATTCTAGCAGCTGCAGGAGGTTCTTGTGTAACTCCTATTGTCTCTGCACCAGAAGGTTCTTGTGTGACTTCTTTGCCTTTCTTCTTTTGACTAACATAGCGTCTGCTTTTAGGCTTTTGAACTTTCTTGCCTTTTGTCTTTGGAGATCCGGTTGTCTTTGTTGTTGTAGCTGTAGCAGAAGACTTAACTCTTTTAGCTTTCTTTTTCGGTCTCTCCTCGTCTGGACCTTTTTCAGTCTCTGGTTCGTAATCTGCATCCGTTTCTTTAATCTTCTCTGCGGTTGTTTCGGCGATAGCTTTCTTTGTAGCTTTTTCTAGAGAGTCATTGCTATCTTCGTCTTTATCAGATGTAGCCGAAATAACATCATCTTCCTGAGTAGTCTTTTCATGACTTTCAACAACCACTGTAGCACTTGAACCAGCTTCAGTTTGAACTTTTTCAGACTCATCTTCATCGATTAACATAGTATCAACTTTCTTTGGCTTTCGTGATGCTTTCTTCTTCTCTTGAACAACTACTATCTTAAGGAACCAATCACTTCGCTTTTCCTTGAATGTCAATAACCATTCTAGTTCAGCGTTCCGTTCTTTTTGGTCACCACTATCATCTTTACGCCATTTGTACTCTGGTGGCGCAATGTAATTTTCAGAGACTATAGCACCAAATAAATGCTTTGCAATTGGCGCTGAAGCTTGCTTATGAAATGTGATAAGCTTCTTAACAGTCGTATCATCCTGGTGACTAAGGTACACGATATCATTTGGATCCGTCGCTATCTTCTTGAATTTATCGTCGATCAATATTTGTATAAACCTCGGATACATCACGAGCCTGTTTAATCCCATATTATTCTTCATATGTGTGAACACGAGCTTCACAAAATTGAATCTCTTTTTTAGAATAAGCGTCGTGGCCATACAAGCCATATAATCTTGTACGTCGTCTAAACCAGCTTTACGATGACTAAATGCGTGTATAATTGCGTGCATCAGGAATTTGTAGGGATTCAGAACTTCCCCTTTCTTCAAGGTCGATTCATTGACGTGCCCTTTATACCCCATTCGGCAAAAACACCCTCTAACCATCCTCTCGTCGAGCATCATTGGATCATCTTTATCATCGTTGAAGTTTAGAACCTTTGGATGTCAGCTTCTGTCACTGTTATCTCCTTATCTTCTTCTCCAACATGAACTACTGATTTAATCAATGTATCATCCTCGTTCATAGCCGCAGAACTCCAAAACCTATAAACATGCGATCTGTAAACCACTATCTTTTTCGTTATAGCTTTGTGAATAGGAATCCGCTCCATAAACTTGAGAATACTATCAAATGCTTCGAGTGATGGACAAATAGTTTTATCGAGCGTGATGCATGTTTTGTGGAATTTGTTGAATGAGAGCTGAATATTCTGCAAACAAGAAGATCTAGACGAAATTAGCAAAGTTTAACATTTTTCACAAATCAAACATCAAGTTCGGGCGAACTTGAATTGCATATAAACATTACAAAACATCAAGTCCAAGCGAACATGTTAAATCATTTTGATCATTTTCTAAACAAGTTCGGGCGAACTTGTAAAGATTTTACATTCAAAACATATTCAGATAAGTCCGGGAACTTATCAAGTCATACAGATTATTTCTTAAACAAGTTCGCGCGAACTTGTTAAGATTTAACATTTGAAACTCATTCAGACAAGTCTGGGCGAACTTGTCAAGAAAAAAAATTTTTGAATTTTATCAGATAAGTTCGGGCGAACTTATGAAGATTATAACATTTTAACTCATGAGGACAAGTTCGGCCGAACTTGGTTCAAAGAACCATTTGACAAGTTCGGGAGAACTTGTCATCATCTTCATCAAAACCTGCAACAACATGTTGTCAAGCATTCTGATTCAAATTGATGGCATATTATTGATCGATTATTGTTATTTAACATTTTTGATGGTTCAATTTCTTCAATAATATCCTAATTCATGTCCAAAAGTCCAACTCAGATCTAACATGTTCAAACTATATCAAATTAGGGTCCAAAATTCAAATTCTCACCATTGCCATGATCCTCAGTGTGCCAATCACTAAGATTCACGAAAGATTTGGGCAGCAATTCGACTTAAACTTGCCAATTTTGAAAATCGCCTTAAATCGCCTAAGTTCTCTCTGATGTATATGGACTGATAATGAAGTTCGGGCGGACTTGCAATGTATTTATACTTAACAAGTTCGGGCAAACTTGCAACACCAATCAGTTAAGAATAGTGAACAAGTCCGGGTGAACTTGCTAACTAATAAAATCTTTTAAGCAAGTACAAGTCCGGGTGAACTTTATTACAAGTCCGGGCGAACTTGATTAATTCAAAATCAAATTTTTCAAAATTTTCAACTTAGACCTGAACTTTTCAAATTTTACCAGTTTTAATAATCCACTCAGTTGACCAAGTCCAAGCTAATGACCTTGGTTAACTGATTTGTCTGCCGAGTCCAAGTTAATGACCTCGGTTCGACCCGTTATGATCAAACTGTTGGTTTTTCTCCAAAACAAGTTTCAAATTAATGAACTTTTAATTGTTTTGGCTCAGATTTTACAGATTAGCTCCCAGCTCATTGTCAATTAGATTTCCAATAGTTTAGCACCTTACCAGACTTCGAAGATCCGTTCTCCAACATTAGCTTGTTGAAACTAATGTAGATACAAAATCTTTTTGTATTTTTGAAAGTTTATGCTAAAACACACTAAAAATATTTTTGGTTTTAATCTGTAAAGCAGATAAACTATGTACAGAACAAGTAAACTATGTACAAACATATTTACAGACATACTTTTGTGAATTCGTGTCTAAGGATCATGTCAGTTGTAACGTATCACCAGTACCGTTGACCTTTTGATGACTTTTAAGTTTTAAACTTGTTTACCTAGATTGTCGATAAGTTTGTCCTCTTAAAATTCGACACATTTCTCAATTGTTCCAAGATATGTTAGGTATGAATTATGAAATTGACTTAACTATGGTTCCCATCTCAGAATATACTCCCGTGTCAAGATTCCCTAGATTTCATCTTACAGGTGAATATAGCGTAATTGATATCTGTATCTGGGTTGTGCGAGGCCTTGAGAGCTCAGGTTAGTACTACCGTACAGACAAAGAGATGAAGGCTCGACTTTAAGGTGTGTTCCAATTAAGGAATCTTTTAAGCACTGCAAATGATTAGATCTTTCGATTCTTTTCAATTTTGCATGCAATTTAGGGGTTTTTAGCAAAAGCATTATAGAAGTTCTAGGCTATTGCTTCCGCAAAATCAGAAGAACTTGTATAATACCCAAGATATCAACTATCTATAAAGACCTCGTATCTCAGAATCAGGCAATCTCTCAAACGAAATTTCAAAGTACTAAGTCCATATATCCGAGAGATGTTAATCCACAAGTTTAAGCAGTTGTAAAATTTAGTTTATATCTCAGAAACAATTTACTGAACGTGTAAAGCCTATCAACACATCCACAGTAACACTTGTTTATCACTTTTAAACCTTACAATTCTTTAGCATATTGTGATAGTCCACTAATGTACTATCATTTCCTTTTTGACACAAAATTCTTTTTGTCTTTTTCAATGTTTTTGTACTTTTTGAAAATTTTCCATATGTTTTTGTATTTTCTCAAAAAAATTTTCCCCTTAAAATCAAAAACATATTTTTATATTTTAGTTTTTAAGAAATACTAATCTAAAAGATATATAAACAAATGTGGATCACATGAACTCGTCGTCCGATCCATATTCAACCTCTGCCTCCGCACCTGTCAACAAGTTTTTAATACCGTTAAGCCTCATTAGATATTTAAATCTTGTTAAAGGAAAAACTTTGGTATAAAAATCAGCTTTTTGTTCATCAGTGTAGATTTTTTCTAGTCGCACCAACTTCTTTTCGTAGCAGTCACGAATGAAGTGATAACGAATTTCTATGTGTTTAGTTCGAGAGTGATGAACAGGATTTTTAGTGATGTCGATTGCTGCCTTATTATCTACATATAAAGGCGTATCAAGAAATTGCAATCCATAATCCCTCATCTATTGTTGAATCCATAGGATTTGAGAACAACAGCTGGAAGCATAAATGTATTCTGCCTCACAGGTAGGAAGAGAGACCGTTGTTTTTTTCTTGCATTGCCAGGTTACTAATCGAGTTCCGAAGAACTGGCAATAAGCCGTCGTAGACTTTGAATTCAACTTGTCCACCCCAAAGTCCGACTCAGCGTATCCCGTCAGATCAAAATTATCATTCTTTGGATACCACAAGCCGGTGCTTGGACATCCCTTCAGGTAATGGAATATTCTTTTGACTATCTGCATGTGAGACACTCTGGGACTAGACTGATATCTCGCGCAAAGACAGGTAGGATACATGATATCTGGACGAGATGTCGTCAGATACATAAGAGATCCTATCATCGACCGATAGAGTGTATCATCCACTTTGGTTCCAGTTTCGTCAATGCAAATCCCGTGATTCAGCGCCAGAGGAGTCGAAAGCGGCTTCGAGCTATCCATTTCAAACTTCTTCAGAATATCGTGAACATACTTTGTTTGATGAATGAATATTCCGTCTGGTAACTGATCAACTTGTAATCCGAGGAAGAATTTCATTTCGCCCATAGAAGACATCTCGAATTTCTTCTTCATGGTCTTTTCGAATTCTTTGCAAAGAGTATCATCCGTTGAACCAAAGATGATATAATAATTTTGTATGATGATTAGATGATTCCCGACTTCCTTGGTAAACAATGTACTATCCACTATGCCTCTAGTAAAGCCGTTTCCAATAAGATGTTGAGATAATGTCTCGTACCAAGCTCTCGGGGCTTGATGTAATCCGTATAAGGCTTTGTCTAGGAGATAAGCTTTGTTCTTGTTCAGCGGATCGACGAACCCCGGTGGTTGGCCGACATACACTTGTTTGCGTAGCTTACCATAGAGAAATGCGGATTTCACATCTAACTGGTACACCTTAAAACCTTTTCAAGCTACGAATGGAAGGAAAATGCGGATTGACTCTAAACGTGCAACTGGTGCATAGACTTCTGTATAGTCAATTCCTTCTTGCTGGTGGAAACCTTTGACAACCAACCGAGCTTTGTTTCTAACGATCACACCTCGATCATCCCTTTTACACTTGAAGACCCACTTCGTGTCTATTGCTTTCTGCTTAGGTGGTAAGTCTACAAGCCTCCAGACTCCCAGTTTCTCAAACTGTAACAACTCTTCTTGCATTGTTATCACCCAATTCTCATCACCCAAAGCTTCATTCACAGTCTTCGGCTTATTTGAGATATGAAACATGAATAATAACAATAGTCTTGAGTTGGAGCCACTTGAGTATAGAAACAACTTAACGCTTTGTTGATTTGATTTCTCGTTCTCACACCAGTCTGTAGCTCTCCAATAATGTTTGTTGAAGGATGATATGAATAAGATCGTGGCATCTCCTCGCTAGGAACATCAACCGTACTGTTCTGATTTGTGACATTCAGATCAACGATCAAATCAACTTCATGAGCACTAGATGTAGCTTCATTTTGATTGCTCAGACCAGCAGATTGATTCAACATGTTGGATATCTGCTCGGATTCTTCATCTGAAGAGGATTCTCCATCATCATCGAAAGTCAGAGCTTCATCAGAGTCGGAATTCTGATTCTGAGAAGTATTTGGCACTGAGATTGCATTTCGTGGTTCAGTGGAAACATTTGCTGGAGTTGTAGTAGGTTCTACTTCTACTTCGGAAACTTGTTTAACCAGAACACCACTATTACTCGGACCTGCACCAGGAAATGATGTAGAACCAGTGGGTTGGTTGATTAACCACAATTGGCCTTGTAATTTGTTCTTGGCAAGCCGACTGTTGAAGATAATAAAGAGCTGCAAGTTCTTCTTCAGACGGTTCTTCTGGCAAGTCGAATGACTTCCACAAATCTTGGTAATTGAACAACCACGCATCGCCTTTCCTCTAAATAGGAGTTGTGTACCGAAAGCAATCAACGTGTTGCGCTTCGATCACTTTTCTCAAAGCAAGAACATAAACTCTCCTTAGCGGACTAGAATAACCAACGAAGAAACCTTCAAGCGTTTTAGCATCGAACTTTCCATCTTGATCAATTACTGTGCACGGTGCACCAAATGTTCTAGATATTTTAGATTTGGTTTCCTTCGGTTGATCATCTCGAAGCGTGTCTTTTTAGTCAGTTTGACTGTTAAGACCCTATTCAAAGTGTAGCATGCCGCTGCAACCGCCTCACTCCAAAAGCTGACAGGAAGCTTTGAGTCAGCAAGCATAGTTCTTGCCGTTTCAATCAACGTTCTGTTCTTCCTCTCTGCTACGCCATTTTGTTGCGGAGTGTAAGGTGCACTGAATTCGTGCAAAATTCCTTTAGCGTTGCAAAACTCTTTCATCTTGTTGTTTTTTAACTCCGTTCCATTATCGCTTCGAATCTCTAACAGGTAGATGATATAGATTTTCGAGTTTCTTGAAGAGAATCACAAGATTCTCGAGTGTTTCATCCTTAGACTCTTGAAAGAAAACCCATGAATATCGAGAATAATCATCTATGACAACCAAATAGTATAGATCTCCGGAAATACTTCGGACGTTCACCGGACCGAAAAGATCCATATGTAGACGTTCAAGCGGCAACTTTATAGAATTCAGAATCTTCTTAGGATGTGACTTCTTTTTCTGCTTCTCTTTCTTGCATTCAAGACAATGATCCGTCATGTGGAAGCTTCGAAGATTCACCCCCTCGACTAAATCGTTATGAACCAGAAAATTCATTTTCCTCAAATGTATATGCCCCATTTTTCTGTGCCATAGAATCGAATCCTTCTCCGTGGCTTTTGTGACAAAACATTGAGTAGATTTCGACAAAGTGGTAGCAACACCCATGTCTAACACGTATAGATCGTTTTCGCATGGAGCGCGCATGAGAATCCAATCATCCGGAATTTTGAAACCCGGCTTAAGTATCATGCACTCCTTATTATTGAAATGAACTGTGAACTGCTTATCACAAATCTGTGAGATACTTAGAAGATTGTTCTCTAGCTCAGCAATGTTATTCACACGATCAAAAGATACTACGCCATTTAAAAGTTTTCCCTCAGCTACAATCCGGCCTCCTTGGTTTCCAGCGAAGCCAACATACCCTCCATTTATCGCTTTGATGTCGAAGAGTAACATTTTCATCCCAGTCATGTGCCTTGAAGCTCCACTATCCAGAATCCACTTTGATAGAATAGATCTTTGGAGCCCCTGCACACATTAACAATTCAGTTGAAAAGTGTGATCCAAGCCTTCTTGGTCTTAGGTTTTGGATAATAAGCCTCATAATCATCCTCAAAATCATCACTTAAAACTTCATCGACATTACCATTCTCAAACTTAACCTTTTTCTCTTCTTTTGAAAGTTTGACAGTTTCAGTTTTATCTTTTGAAACAGACACGTTGTCGACCTTGGTTTCAGACTTTGCAACTTCAGATGTTGTTGATTTCTTTTTGGCAACCCAGAATTGTGATTTAACTTGTGCCTTTTTAATGTAAAACCTTGAATCTTTGTTCGCGTTTGTTTTGGAAGTTTCACCTTTTTCAAAAGTTGAATTTTCAAACTTCGATTCAGTTTTAGGTTTAACTTCAATTTTAGATTCATTTCTTTTCAGAATTGTGACAGGTTTTACAATCTCTGGTTGCTTAAGCATTTCAACATCTGAACTTGTCTTCCTTCGAAGATAGACAGGCTTTGATTTCGGACACTTGCGAGCAATGTGACCAACATCATTGCATTTGAAACAAGTCCGATCATCATGAGAATGTCCACTGATGGGTTTTACACCACTTGCGGATTTAGCCTTATCTCGAACTTCTTTTTCTTTCTTAAACTCATCGTTTGATTGTTTTCCAATCAAATTCTCTTCCTGAACCGGCTCGTCCCATATACGAATGTCATGTTTTTATCTTTATATTCACGAAATGGTGACTTTTTCTTATTTGGTTCTTCTTTTACATCCAGACCCAACCCCGCTCTCCTATGTTCTGGAAAGTCACCACCATTCCTTCGGCAGTTGTTTCTTTTAGGTTTACATTAAAACTTCTTTTCATTGATTTCCAAATCCTCTGATGAAACTTCAACGAGTTTGAAGAATTTATCAAGCTGATCCTCTTTCACATTCCAAATCGGAAAGCTATCGTCGAAGTATAGTCTATCAGAATCCTTAACTTTGTACATGAAAACGTTAGGATCATCACTTAGATTATCTTCCGATGATGTATCGTCATCTTCAGATTGTGAATCAGAATTGTTCGAACTCAACTTGGCGCTCTTAAAACTGCCATCATCAGAATCATTCAAAACATTTTCAACAACATTTTTAACCACCGCTTCGCCATCATCACTTGTGTAGGTTTATCAATGTTCTCAGGCAGCTCATTTTTATTTTCAGTTAAAAGTTCTTGTTGAGCGCCTTTTCCATCCCCTCAGCTTTCTTGCGACAATACTTTTCGCACAAGGGTGGTGGAACATTGCTATAATCTCCACGTTTCTTACCTTTTGCTTTCTGAACATTTTCTTCCGACGAGATCGTTGGAAGAATATGATCGATGACATAAGCATTAGTGGTGTAGCTTTTTAAGAGTTGTCTAACCCTTTCAGTTTCGATTTTCATGTCTTGAAGCTCTTGTTTTACTTCAGCAATGTTGTTTATATAAACATTAATAGCTTTTTGTTTTTCCATTAAAGTAGCTTTTAACATTCTTATTGTATCATCTTGTTCAATTTTATTTCTATCAAGCCTGCCATATTCATCTTTCATTTTATCATATGCTTCATTCATTGTGCGATAATCATATTTGAAATTGTTATTATGCACATTGAGTTCGGCTATGATTTGAGTCTTTTCAGAACATTGAACACATGATTCAGCATATTTCGCACAAGGTTTTTCAACCTCAACGATTTGCACTTTAACAACTTCTTTTTCTACGACTTTTACCTCCGGACCTACCTTTGTCAAATTCGCCATCATAGCTTTGTTGGCAATCTCCATAAGATTTTCTTCATTCATCTCCTTGGTTATGTTGATAACCTCTTCAACCACAGGTTTCTCCTCAGCAACATGCTCCGAAGTTGTTGTATCACCAAAACAACCTGCAAAACTAGTAGTCATGTTAGGAGAAAGGATACTCTGCACCTTTGTGTGGTGATAAATTTCCTCTTCCTCTTCCTCTGCTTGTTGTATGTATTCTTCTAGCATTGCACTTTCCATGGCTGCATCTTCAGCAGATGTATCCATGATCTCTGACATTAAAGCAACTCTAGTCTTTTTGCCAATATATGAGTTCCAGTCAAAACCTTCATCTTCATTCGAAGCAACCATAGCTTTCTCTGTGTTGTTAGATGGTTTCTCTTGAACTTTAATTTGAGTCTTTTTTGGGAATGGCTTGTATTGTAGCGACTTCTTATAATAATCACTGCCACCTCCAAATGGACTTTGGTTGCCACTCGCTTCTGGATTCTTGCATTCTCTTTTAAAGTGTTCTTTTTGTCGGCATCTGAAGCAAGTAACTTTCGTCTTATTGAAACCTAATTTGTTGCTTGAATTCCCGATGTCTCTGCCGGTTAGAGCAACAAATTTAGTAACCCTTCGAATAATCGAGGCTGATCCATCAGCTCAAGCTCTTCCTCATCCACTTGATCATAATCCTCTGCGGTCATTTCAGGATTACCGATCTTTCCGGCCACCAAACTCTCGTAGGATTCCAACACTATGGAAAGTAGTGCCATATGTTGTTTGGCCACCTGTTCAGAAATGGCGTTGCTTAAATTGACAGCAATGTTGCATTTAAACACGTTTGGATCAGAATTCGATTGATTATTCTGGTTTGACTGATTCTAAAATGAAGAATTAGAACCCATGCTCGAAAATCAAGATTTCTTAGGACTCTGATCATAGTTAGGATATGATTGAGTTTGACTCTGTGGCAAATGATTCGAGGAATTCAGATTCGCGCTGAATGCAGTTTGGATCTTTAGGCTAGTGATATTCTCTTGAGCTCCTGTCTTGTAGTAGAGCCCTACATCTTGAGTAAAATTTGAATTCTTTGATTTGGCTATCTTTAACAACTCCATCTCGTGCCCTTCTAGTTTATCGATAAAGGTAGATAATTTGAAGAATTCCCATCTAGGACTTTCTTTGAGCACCATGAGATAAATCTCCACTCACCCTGGGGCAATGCGTCAGCCAGTTTATCAATGTATTCTTCTTCCGTCTTCTCAAGCCCATGCCTCCTCATAATCACTTTCAGATGACAAAACCTTTCGATCATCTGTTTCATCGTTTCGCCCTTGATCATCGTGAATATGTCGAATTCTTTCATGATCAGTGCTTTCTTGCTTTTGACCATTTCTGCACTTCTCCAGTATTTGTTTTTCAAGCATTTCCATAGTTCTTGTGCAGTCTTGTATTCCGGTAGAAGCACCAATAGATCTTCTTTCACCGACTGCTGAATCAAGCTTATCATTTTCTTCTCGGCGACGTAAGCATCTTTCTGTATAGTAGAGAACTTGCTGATGTCGATAACATTATCATTCTCATCTCTGGGCCATGTATAACCAGTCACTATTGCCACCCAGCTGTGGAAATATGTAGCTTGAACCCAATTCATAAACTTCTCTTTCCAACCCTCATATTCGTCCATACACATGAGTTTTGGAGGCTTTACAGATGTGCCCATTTCGTTATCAATGTTTACTTGATTCACCATTTGAGCATTTGATGCTGAAGCCGTCATAAATGCACTATGAAGATCTTCCATCTTGAAAAATTGACGAATATCACTGAAAACACACGTTCGCAAACTTTGAAAAATGATCAATACACTGACAAGCTCGGGTGAACTTGCAGTTTGAGAAAATCATATTTTGATTTTACACAAGTTCGGGCGAACTTGTGTTGAGAATTTTGAAAATTTCACCCTGATGAAGTTCGGGCGAACTTGTGAAGATTTTCAAGTGAATTATCAAGTTCGGACGAACTTGTTAATAAATTTCAACAAACTTTAATCAAGTTCGAGTGAACTTGATAAAGATTTGATTGAAAAATAGACAAGTTCGAGTGGACTTTATCAAATTACCTTGAAATACCAATCAAGTTCGGGCGAACTTGATTAAAAACAATGAATGTTTAATCAAGTCAGGGCGAACTTGATGTTAAGTTCGACCAAATCAAATTTTTGAAACATGGTTTTTTCAACTTTTTGATATCAATTCGTCTGAATTTGATGTTAAAACTTTCAGGGGTTTATCTTTACTGCATTTTACATGACATAATCAAACATTAGCAACTTTATCCGTGAATTCATTGTTTTTCTTGAAAAAATAAAGAAAAATGGTAGAAAGGAGTAGAATAAGAGTAGATCTTGCAATGATTTCACCAATTCAGGTATCCAGGCTCTGATACCACTTGTTAGATCGCTCAATGATTAGCATAGGAACCTAAATTGGTATCTAACGTTCATATAAGCGGAAACTATGTGACGTGTTAGTCGAATATGCAAAGATTATTCGTTTAAATGTTGTTTATTGATCATAAAGTTCAATTACATGTCAAATCAAGATCGGGCAGAGTTTCGCCGTCCAAGTGACAAGGTTGCGGAAGTTACAAATGAAATTTCTAAGGCTAGTATTTATAGGCAATCAAGTTCGCTGGGTATAGACAAGTTTGGGCGAACTTGTATAGAACAAGTTCGGCCAAACTTGTTCTCACATCACAATTCCAAGCGAACTTGATGTCTATATTACATAAATACACCTTTTTCTAACATAATCTAGCCCAAACTAAACAGACTCGATCCAAGACTAAGACATAGACATTATGTACTAACAAAGCAGAAGCTGAAAAGGGGGCATATCGTTTGCTAACTATGGATGGTGACCTCCACCCAAGAGCTTGGACTGCTATTCACTTAAAGAAATACTTTATGTAAGGATCAAGGATCCATAAGGATTCTGATACTCAATTTGAGTTGAAGGTTCTCAGAGGATATATAATCCTTATCTCGGTAATATTTTCCTAATAATTTCTTTATCTTATACTTCTTGTTATGGGAAACGGATGTTAAATCTTCACACCCTATTTTATCAAGTTTCAAGTTTTTTGCAGAATTTATTACGTTTTGACAAAGGATCATGAGGTTGGTCACCTCTCTAAAGTTTCTCGGGCTTGTCCCCAGCTTAAGGTATCCATTACCTTCTAAGGTTTAAAGGTTTTCACCTTTCACACGAATTGCGTTTCAACACCCCACCAGTAGCGCACGTTATCGAAGTATAGTTCGAGGCAATGGGACCAGTACCCGCTTTAGGGTCTGACAATTTCATTGTTGTTGGCTATATGTAGGATCCTAAGTATAATGCTAGACGTACCATACATCCGTACTAAGGTTTCTAACGTTTTCACATTAGCTAAGGTTTTGGCATTTTCATGTCACTTATGATTGGTCAGTCGCCAGTATGGGCCATACACCAGAATCCTAAGGTTTCTAACGTCTTCACGTTAGCTCAAGTTTTACAGTTCATTTGGGCTTGTCCCTAGTTTATTTGGGCTTGTCCCTAATTACTAATGATTTACTCAAAAGGTATTTGGCTTACAGTTACTGTAAGGATCATGGATCCCCTACTTTCGATCTTCTTTATTGATGTAACTGTAAGTGTTTAGGTTACAAAATCCTAACTTGGATTCACTGGTATGATTTATTATTTATCTTTACTTTATTTTTGATACATTGGTGTTACCCGCCACCTTTGAATTAAGGATTTATGATCCTTGATCATATAATGTTCAACATTTTGGAGAATTTCTTATGTTGAACACGTAATCTTCTTTCCAACAACCAAAGATTTTCCGAAATAAATGGAACAAGGTCAATTAACAAGAGCCAACGTAACAATATTCGAAGTAAAGGATAAATACATAACACCAAAGATAGTCAAAAGATTAAGTTTTACTTATTTATAAAACCCTTTTTAAAGGTTGTCAAAATTTCCTACCCAAGCTTCTACCAGCAAAATGTGGCCCGTCCACTTGGGTCGGCAAAGGGTGTCCATATTAACGGTTCGATAAGTGTAGGAAATTAAAGATGAGGGGTATCAAAGGCTTCAACCTCCACAAACAGTAGGACCCATCCACCTTTGTCACCCCCTATTGTTCGAAGGATCAGTGATCCTTAACCCTAAAAACTATTGTTTAGTTACAGACTAAATTGTTTGAAATAAAAACTTCATAAACCAAAAACCACCAAATCCTAAAAAATGGGCTCCGGCCACGTCTAAATTTTCCATCATCTCCCATTGTTGCAGCCTACACCTTCGCTGCTTCACCCTCCTTGCCTTCACCATCTTCACCACCATCACCCTCCTTAGCCTCCTTAGCACCGCTTGTACCAGCCTCCAGCGTCGGCACCTCGTCAAGCTCCGGCTCCACCTCTCCTCCAAGCTCCACTAGCCTCACCTTCCAGCCAGGAAAATCCCATTCAGACCTGTCAAATGAAGGATCCAAGGCTTGCTGGACGATCTTGATTCTGGCTCCGAGGATAGCTTGAGCTGCACAAACCTTAGCCTCATCAGCATCCTCTATCTGACTTTGTTAGCCTGGATTTCGTTGGTCATGATCCGCTTCTCCAAGCCATTGACCTCCTTCTCCAGCTGGGAGATCTTCTTATCCTTGGCGGCTAAAAAGGTATAGAGGTCTGCAATGGTGTCCTCAGCATCAGATAGGTGTTTGGTCAGCACAACTTGGATTTGGGATATTTTCTGCAAGAGTAACAACAAGAATAAGTTATTCTCAATATGAGCATCTTAACCTAAGCATAAGTGATCCTTACCTCGGAGGCAAAGTCACAGATCTGCTGCTCTAGTTGGGGAATGTTATCGGAGGGCTCAGCAGGCTTCTTCCTCGTTGACCCAGCTCGAACCCTAGGAGCGACAGATTTTGGCTCAGGGAGGCTTGATCCTTTGCCTGATTCTTTCTTGACGGATTGAGGAGAGATGATGTTGTCCACATCCTCCAAAGCAACTTACTGATGGACTTGCTGGTTGACTTTTGAGCTCCTACATCATGAAAAAGAGATAAGTTTTCTGATCATTTTCTTATATATGTATATATTTCCTGTTTCAAAGAAATCTTGTTTATTTCAAACAGAAAACTTACTTGACACTGTGTAGGAGGTGGAAGTATTAGTTTCAGGATCCTTTATCTGTGGCTTGAATGTTCTAACTGTTGGATCCAAAGTCCAGAACAGAGCAACTATTTCTTCAGTTCCGGGAGAATTGGCGAGGCATGCGAAATTGGTCACTGCATGCAGATAAAGATAACATAAGTTAGCAGCGGATAAGAAACTCACTAAAGTGCTAATCTAAGAATCATATATCATACCATTCAAGACCCACTTCTTGGGCAAACTATTCCCTTCAGGAATAGAGTCCCTTTGCACAAAGAAGAACTGATTCTTCCATGTGGAACCATTTTGAGTGGTCTTGAGGATGGGGAGTTGTTGGTGAGGTTTGGCCTTCAACAAGAACAGATGAGAACTATGAGTTACAAGGGTGTAAAGATAGGAAAGCTCGGATAGGGTGAAGTGGATTCCTTCATGGCTGATAAGCTGCTCTATATTGAACAGTACCCTCCACAACATCGGCATGGCTTGAGAGTAGCTCATGCCTGTAAGGGTAAAGAAACCTTGGGTAAAACTGGGGAAGGGATATGAATAGCCAAGAAGGAAAGGAAAAACAGGAAAACATGCCCACACAGAGGACGTAGCGTCACTCTTCATCGAAGCGTCGTACGGCCTGAAAACCGTAGTCGACGGATCCGGGCCGGGAACTTGCAGAGCTCTGAGGATGGATTGGCTAACAAATTTTGGCTTTTGGTAATGGCGTCGTCATTTCGATTCTTGCTGGGAGAGGATCGTGTAGCCATTTTGGCCATAATAGTGAACATGAAGGTTGAGAATTAGAGAAGATGAAGAGAAGAATAGAGAGAGAATACCTGATTTGATCCGGAATGGTGATTTTAAATGAGGTTCAGTGATCTTTAAATGGGGGCATGAGCTTATCTCTTCCATATATGGCGCAATAATGGTTGTAGTATATCCCATCAGTGACGTCAGCTTGTGCAACGGCTAGTTGTGCAGTCTAACGGCTAGTTCATTATTTACGGCAATATGGCAGCTGTAATCAATATCACAACTACCATATTGGGGGCAATTGTTAGGGCATAGGTTTTAGATACTGTGAATCATGGATCCTCAAGTGATTACCTGGATTAGTTATCCTTAATGGGTGATACAGAAACCTGGAGGATCAAGGATCCTTGTTGTTATCTATAATTTCTATCAATTTATGTTATTGTTTATGATTACATGCAGGTAATGGACGACATGGACTTGGTCTTTGATAGAATCTCATCGAATATGCCTCATATAGAGCACGTGCCTAATGAAGAATAGCCGTTATGGAGAACTTGGGAGGATTTGCACATTTTTCGGATAGTTTGTTATCTAGATATTTTTTTTATGAGGGATGATGAGCTCATTTAGAACACACACGCACAATTGATAACTCTCAAATACTCTCTGTTACACTATAGCGATTACTTGTATTAAGCTTCATCATCTTCGAAAGTTGTAACCTTTGTTGATCAATATAGTTGATAGTGATAGTTTTCACTATCCCATGTTTTTATGTCGGCGACCTACTAGTGATCAAGGGCTTTTCCTCGTACAAATCTGAGTGTTCTTCATTGATTGCATTTCTGATTTTATTTATACAACCATTCAACATGTTAAGCACTCAACCTCACATTCAAAGTTTGGTTACATTATCCTTGATCAGATTTTTGACCAAAACACAACTCAAATGGGTACCAAAATCAATGAAAATACAAAGAGTTCTCGATAAACATGGCGTATTTGACGTTTAAAAGATGTATAAATTCTTATACATCACATACATTATATTAATTATAACTCTTAGACTCTAAGTCCTTGTTGGGCCTTGTATAATGTACCTTTGCGCCTGGAGGACACCAAACGCCTGTTCCACATCCTTTCTTGCATACTCATGCCTTATTTTAAATTCTTTCATCTTATCGCTTTGTGGATACGAGAAGCTTTTCACAAGATTGATCCATTCAAGATAATTTCATTTGCAAGATAGTATCCTTGGTTGTATTCTATCCGGTTAGCTGTTAACTGTAAGATTGCATGGGGATGCAACCCAGTCTAATACGTCATTAAATATCGTTGACTAATTTATAACGTTAATGTCGTTGTTCAACCCGATAACTGCAAAAAAGAGCTTGCTGGATCCAAAGGTCACATGATGCAATTGTTCGACCCGATACTGTCCCAGCCATGCAACATGGCAGTTTTTCCATCTCCAATGCATACAGTAAACGGTAAGGATATAATTTAGTAAGTTTACGCTTATCTTGTACAGATTAGTAGTGGGTTGGTGTTGTGGGCTAGATATGATGTTTTGATCTTGTCTAGTTAGAATACAGTTTGGCTATGGCCCTATTTGTAATTGGTTCACCCTATGTACTATAAATAGGGGTTCCTAAGTCATTTAGGGGTTAGTAATCTTGCTTAGCATTTTCGAGTTTTATGATAGTTGTACCAGACGAGTTTCTATACTCGTGTGCAATATAATCGATTTCTTCTTGTCACTTTCAATTGTTTTCCGCACTTTTGATTGTGTTAGTGATATTTTGTGAATATCTCTAGACTTACAATTGGTATCAGAGCCTAAAAAGTCTATTCGAAGGCTCGGTTTCAAGGTATCACTAAAAGAACAAGAAGAAAGCATAAGCAGATTCAGCGAAAAGGTTGATGTTTTTTATTCATTTCTATTTGATTATTATGGTTTGACTAATTGTGTTTGTATCTAGATTCTGCACAGGTCATCTTTTGAGTGTAGGGTAAATTTTTTGATACAAAACAATATAGTTCATCAAGAACACATTTGATGATCCAGAACTTTTTTACAAAATTTACATTTTGATTTATTTCCGAGTCTTAGTGTGTGTTTGCAGGTCTTTTCGGGTTAATATATACAAGAGATTTAAAAATCTTTATTTGATTTTTTGATTCTCTCCACAATAATCGGGATTTGATAACATATTGTTACCAAATCAAAGGTGTACGACAGCAAAAGTGTTCGGTGACATTCTCATTAGTGTACGAGGTTTAACATAGCTGTGTATGGTCCAACAATTTGTTATTGTGTGACCTAGACTCCAAAACCTGTGTGCGACCCAACTACCATGTGTAAGGCCCAAGTTTGTGTGTGCGGCCCAATTTGTCTAGTGTGCGATCCAACTAACAAGTGTACGGTCTCAACATTGAGGTGTACGGACCAAACAATACTGTGTGCAGCCCAAGTTCGTGTGACAAAAGGTGGTGTGCGGCCCAAGTTAAAGTGTACGATCTATGTGTGTGCGATCAAAAGGGAGGGACTGTGAACAATTCGTTGGACACCATCTGGACATCACATAATTGAACTATACCAACTGTTGACATAAATTATACAGTACTAATATTTTATATTTTTCAGAAATGGAACACATTAATCAAACCTCGTTGACTGAAAAGGTTGCAATTAATCAAGACCTAGACAATATCATTGAAACAAATAATAGGATTCCAAGGTTGCTGTTGGGAGGATCTTTTTCTGAATGGAAGTTTCGCTTTATGCAACATATGAAAATTAAGGATCCCAAATCTTGGAGATCGATCTTTAGAGGACCATCTGTCATCATTTATGTGGTGGATGAGGAAAAGGGAACCACTGCTGTCAAACCTATAACTGCCTATGATGATGAAGACTATGCAAAGACAGAAATTGATGATAAGGCTCTGGCTATGCTGCATTCTGCGTTGGCTCCCGAGATTGACATTGGGGTTCGTGAGGCAAAATATGATAAAGAACTGTGGGATGCTCTTCTAGCCATGTGTGAGGGAAATGAAGAAATGAAGGAAAGTAAAAGGGAAATGTTGACTCAGAGGTTCAACATGTTTAATCATTATCCTGGATAGTGTCTTGAAAATCATATTCAAAGGTTTATTGCTTTTATTGGTGAGATGAGGACACATGACATGATGCTTGAAAAATCCGTTGTCAACAAAAAGTTGCTTAATGGTCTTCCATGAAATTGGAATACAAATGTCACCTTGATTAAACGAACAAGAGATCTCACTCGAATGACCATTGCCGAATTGATCTCTCTTTTGAAGTCCTATGAATGGATGACAAGCAAAGATATTACAACCAGACTTCTAGCTACAACAATGCTTTTGTTTCATATAATACTGCTTTGGGTTCTCAACAAGGAGGTGGATCTTTTTAGATGTTTTCTAACAATGGTTCATCCTACTCCTACTAAGGAATGAATATGGAGTTCTATCATTAGACTCTCGTATATTGATACTGGTTGTTCCAGACACATGACAGGATACTTATCTCAGTTAAGTGATTTAGAGAAATTTAATGGAGGATGTGTGTCTTTCGCAGGAGGTGAAACGTGTCAGAAAACCCATAGATGGACTGTTAGGAATGGAGCTCTCTGTTTCATAAACGTGAATTATGTTCCTTAGTTGAAGCATAGCCTGTTCAGTGTTTCGCAAATATGTGACAATGGTTATTCAACTCACTTCACCAACAAGAGTTGTTTAATTCTAAAACTAGGAATAGTAATTCCTAATGACTGCATTTTGATGAAATCTGATCGACGGGGTAACGATTACGTCATCGATATGAACAAACCACCATCTGAAAACATTATATGTCTGGTTTCCAAAATATGTAAACACAATGCTATTTCATGGTATCGCCGTCTTGGACATGTAAATGTTAAAAATCTAAATCGTCTTGCAAAACTTGGGTTAGTAAGGGATTTTCTTGTTAAGATTTTATAACAATTGAAAAATGTGTGGCATGTGCTAAAGGAAAACAACACAAAAACCTCATTTTCCAAAGTTGGTAAATTTAATTGAGTCTGTGTTGCAGCTCCTTCACATGAATTTATTTGGTCTAGTGAATGTGCTCAGCATCTCAAGAAAGTCTTACTGTTTAGTAATTAGTGATGATTTCTCACGTTTTACTTGGGTTTTCTTCTTAGCTAACAAAAGTGAGACTGCAAAGCTTGTTAAACGATTTGTCATACTTATGGAAAATCAGACCAATAAGAAAGTGAAGGCAATTCGTTGTGATAATGGCACTGAATTAAGAGTGGTGAACTAAAATTTTTTTGTGCTCAAAAGGTAATCACTAGGCAGTTTAGTGCCGCAAGAACTCCACAGGAAAATGGAGTCGCTGAGAGAAAGAATAGAACTCTTATCGAAGCAGCTCGGACTATGTTGTGTAACTCCAAGCTTCCCGTTTTCTTCTGGGCTGAAGCTGTAAACACGGCATGTTATGTCCAAAACAGAGTATTGATAAACAACGCTTGCTTGAAAACGCCCTATGAAGTTCTGACCGGTGAAAAGCCATATGTTGGTCACTTCCGAGCATTTGGTTGTCTGTGCACTCTATTACATTTAGAAGCGACACCAAAGTTTGATGCAAGAGGGGATGAATGTTATTTTGTCGGTTACGCTGGCAAAACTGCATACAGAGTGTATAACAAGCAAACAAGGGAAATTGTAGAATCGTTCAACGTGCAGTGGCTCGAAGAAAAGAAAACAGATGATGGGAACGAGCCGGATTGGGTTTACAATTATAGTCCCTTGTTTCAATCGTTCAATATCTGTGATAATGTTTTTTCTTATGTGTTTGCAGATAAAATAGGTAATCAACCATTACTCCAGGTTCCTCACTCACTATAACCAATGCTGGTGAAGAGGGGGTGCTAAAGCTGAGGCGGATGACACACCTTCAGCAACCGTGCCAGAAATGCAAGCAGAACCAACTCATACGGTTTCCCACAACACTAAAGAGGAAAAGTTGAATGCAGCTGACGATGAAGAATCAGTAAATGATCCTGATGATTATTCCTTCATGAATCTAATCTTAAAGATTAGGTTGTGGATGATTCTCTAGAAGAACCTGCAGTGGAAGTTCATGACCAAGTCCCTGCAGAAAATCTGACTAATCTCTCATCAACAGATATTGTCTCTAAGTCAGGCATCCCAACTAGCATTCAAAGGAATCACCTAGTGGATAGCGTTATTGGACCATTAGAAGCTGTAGTTTTGACCAGAAGTCACGTTGGGGATATAAATAGGTGTATGTACACGTGCTTCATTTCTCAAATTGAGCCCAAGACGACTATTGTGGCTATGCGTGAACCGAGTTAGGTGGATGCGATGAACAGTTTGACAAATTACAGGTGTGGAAATTGGTTAAGTTGCCCCCAGGAAAAAAGTCACTCGGTACAAGATAGGTTTATCGCAACAAAAGAGATGAAAATGGGTTGATTGTGAGAAACAAAGCAAGACTTGTAGTGCAAAGGTTTCGGTAAATTGAGGGGCTTGATTACGATGAAGCTTATGCCCTGGTTGCCAGACTAGAGGCAATTTGAATCATTCTTGTCTACGCATCGTTTAGAGGGTTTACTGTGTATCAGATTGATGTGAAGAAAACATTTCTGTACGGAAAGGTGAAAGAAGAGATATATGTTAATCAGCCACCAGGGTTTGTAAATCAGAATTGTCCAGGGCATTTGTATCGTCTTGATAAGGCACTATGGGTTTGCACCAAGCACCTCGTGCATGGTATGCTACCCTAACTGATCACTTGCTCGCAAATGGATACACTCGTGGAGTCCTTGACCAGACACTGTTCATTCGAAAGGTGGATGAGGACGAGATATTAGTGCAGATCTACGCAGACAACATTATCTTCGGATCCACTAGTGACGCACTGTGCAAAGAATTCGAAGAGGTTATGAAAAAGTAGTTTGAGATGAGCGGTCTAGGAGAAATGACTTTCTTCTTGGGGTTGCAAGTTCGTCAAGATTCAAAGGGTATCCTAATTCATCAGGGAAAATACGTAGATAACATTCTTGCAAAGTTCAACTTACAGGACGCAAAGCCGGAAAACACCCCCATCGCAGAGAGACCAGTGTTAAGTCAAGACTTTGGAAGGAGAAGCAATGAAAGAAACACTGTACCAATCCATGATCGGTTCCTTGATATACTTGACTGCCAGCAGACTGGACATTATGTTTGTTGTGTGTCAGTGTGCACGTTATCAGGCAACTCCTAAAATCTCTCATTTAAATGTTGTGAAGAGAATATTTAGGTATCTTAGAGGGAAACCTAGACTTGGTCTTTGGTATCATAGAGATTCCCCTTTTGACATGTTCGCTTATACTGACTATGATTTTCCAGCATGTGATATTCACAGAAAATCAACATTTGCTGGATGTCAATATCTTGGGGACCGGCTAATTGCATGGCAATGTAAAAAGAAACAGACAGCCTTTGTTTCAACGGTTGGGTCTGAATATTTGGCTATTTCGGCTTGTTGTTCACTAGTGATATGGATTCAACACTAATTGGTGGATTACGGTTTGGATTTCTCTAAAACTCCAATTTATGATGCGGCAATCCAAATAGTGAAAAATCCTATGTACTTTTCAAAAACAAAACACATTGGCATTAAAGAACATTTTATCCGTGACTCGTACTACCATGGTCTTATTTCTCCTGAATAGATTCACACTAACGACAATGTCACGGATCTATTCACAAAACCAGTAGATCGAGCACGTTTTGATACCCTCTTGGCACTTCTCAAAATGGTCCAATTCATGGACTGAATGGTCACAAAAGTATTTTTCTTTGTTTGTAAATATTTTTTTTCTTTAAATTTTTTATTTTAAGCAATAATTTAGGGGATATATCCTCAAAAATACAAAAACATTAAAAAAGTTGAAAATCTCAAAATATTGGGTATGAAATATTTTGCTATAACGCGGGAAGTGATATAAATTTTCATTTCTTGGATTAGGGCTGACTATCATAAGACCAGTGTCAAAACGGTCTGGCTCCAAGGTGATGTGTTAGTAGGCTTAGTCCTTATGGCTTGAAAATCTGGCTTTTCTCAAAACTTTAAACTTACCTGGCCTCAATAGAAAACATCACTTGGAATTAGTTCATCTCTATTTGAATACTCATGTGATATCCTGATTCACACAGGTTTTATCTAGTTTGTAAACTTTTTCTGACAAACTCGTGTATCTCCTCTATTTTGTGTGAGCAAAGACCTGAGATGCTAGGCAACATCAGTTTCTACTGCATTCAGATATATGCTAACCTAGCTGTGCGTTGTCACGCTATAGATCAAATTGCACCAGAAAGAGACCCTCCAGAGCCCAAAAGAAACCCCAAACCAATATCATTTGAGAAATCATCTAATCCGTATATTATAGTAATGCTACTCTATAAGATCTATTCTGTTCTTTTCTCAACCAAATCCCAGTCAGGGTTTCAAAATACTAAGGTGAAACCTGCGAAAACATGTGGTAGGGAAACTACTTGTATGATAGAGTGTATTGTGTTTGATTCCAGGATTTGCATGTGAACTACTTGAGTGTTCATTTTGAGCATACACGAATATAACCAACAGTTACATAAGAAAGGCCTAATGCGATAAGTTTAAGTGAATTATATTGGAAATTGCCTGGGTCAACCAGAGTTGATAAGAATAGCCCAGCCCAAAACACCGTGATATGATCCCATAGGCAGATGAATTATCATTCTTGTACATATTTGTAATTTTCTTTTGTTCATAATCTTTGTAGGTGTTGAAAATATTTATGTTGACCTCGTTCAAGAATTGAAAAGGAACAAGTGTTTCCTCAAAAGAATTGGTCTTGCACAAGTTTCACATTTTACAATCGAGTGGGTCCCCAAAATCAGAAGATAACAGTTAGAGATTGGGCCCACTGCACACTTAGTGGGCCCCACAAAATCAGAAAGGTGGGGTGTAGGGTAATTATGACTTAAATTTGACGGCTGCTTAAATCAAAATTATTACTCGTTGTTTTCAAAATCCTATCACACAAACCCATCTCGCACAAACTAATCTCTCTGGAATCATCATCTTCAATAATAATTATCATACCATTCTTAGTTGAATCTGATTCTAGAAGCAAAGTATCCATCATTACGGCAAACAGTTAGTATCTATGACACCAAAATAATGAATCTTACTGTTTTTGGTCTGATAAAGAAAGTGAGAAAAGATGCTCGGGTGACATATCAGAAGAAGAGGAAATTAGAAAGATTTGGTGCTTTTCCTGACATTCTTGAGTTAGCTCCAGTACAAGTGAATGCGAGTGTAGCATGATGTCGAAATAATTGATGCTCCACCGAGAGTCAAAGAGCCAATTGAGAATATTGAATTGACTGAGGTGGAAAGTGAAGAGGATAATGCAGAGAATGCTTTTGAAGATAACTTGATGTGTTGGTGCATATTTTGTATGTCTGTAACTGTGCGAAGAGGATAGATAGAGCGTGTATTGAATGTTGTATAGTTTAGTGACGAACACATGACTTTGGAGAGGATGAAGTATATCCATACGGAAGAGCTAGTTCGCACGAATGTAAGTTACATTCATACGAAAGTATACATCCTCACCAAACCAGTGTCTATATATAGTGTCATGTGTTCATAGTTTAATAAGTTTTGGACATCCCAAAGGGGAAATGTTGGAGAAATTTTGTTTCTCCAGCTTGTGAACGATGTATGCTCTTTCGATGTGAATGGAATCATTCTGCTTCTACTCTGATCTTAATAATATTCTACCGAATTAGCTCTATCCCGTCCAAACTTCCGTCTAAACTCGCCCGATCCAGAACTTTAAAAGGTCATACGTGTGTCCATGGGCAGTAGGGGTCTTGTAAAAAAAACCTAACTCTTGAGCAATCACTTCAAAGTTAACTTGTCTAATGTTGATGGACACTTTTTCCACTATAAAGGAAGGCTGGGGTCCAAAAAGATAACGCCCGACGAAGGAAGGCTGAGGTACAAAACGAGACCGACCAGCCAGACCAGTTGGACGGGCAGCCGCTTAACGTAGACGGGAACCAGTTGTATCACGAAGATCCATTAGCATAGGTTAGGCGCGTTAGCTTTAGTCGTTTGGTATAGAAAGAAAAGTTGTTGACGTTGTATCTTTTTGAAGTACTTGTAATAGTAGTTTGTCTTTAAATGTATTATGTTTTATTTTAGTATTTATAATAGCAATTCGACCTTAAATGTGGTGTGTTTAAAATTTGTCATTGTTTGTACCTAACCCCATTGCATTGTGGTGGATTCTAATTCTAGTTTATATCAATAAGCAATCAGTTTCGGTAATAAACTGTTTGTTTTTCGTCTATAGAAGAAGTCTCTTAGACCATCTCCAACAAGGAGTTCGTTGGAGTGGTTCGCTCATCAAACCACAGCAAAAGCGGACAACCTTGTAGGAGGAGGTTGTTTGTTGGGTGTTGCTCCGTTGAGCGGACAATGGGAAGGGGTGGAGTTATGGACCACTTGATTTAAATAAGAAAAACTTAAAATTGGTTTGATTTGATAAAAGAAAACCTAAAATAACATAAATTTGAAAAAACAAATACATAAAATAAAAATAATAAAACCAATAAAATACAAATTTAATAGAATTAGAAAACATTACATAAATCACACAGTTAAACCTAAACACACCAGATAATTAAACCTAAACAAGACGAGATAATTAAACCTTAACTAACAAGATAATTAAACCTAAATAAGACAAGATAATTAAACCTAATCGTCAACCCCTGAACCGTCGGAGTCGGCATTCGTAAGGGGAGCGGATTGCATATGGGGATGGTTTCTTATTACTTGTCAGGCTGCCATGTGGAGTAATGTTCTATTTTGTATGTCTTTAAATTATTATTAAATAAAAATACTAGATAACGAAATAAAAAATATAAAATAAATAATAAATTAATTATATTGTAATAAATTTTTATTTATTAACATTTTACTTAATTATAAATAATATGATTAAGTAAATAAATTAAAAAATAGATTATATAGATTATTAAAAAAGTTAAATACAAGGAAAAATAAGTGATGAGGTAGATAATGAGGTGCAGGTTTGAAACCGTTTATTATTGAAGGAAAAAATGAGATTTGAATGATGTGGCATGCGAATTAGATAGTTTAAATTTATAACTAGGTATATTGTTGTGGAATGTGGAAGCTCTTATTCTTCATTAAACGTCGGTTGTTTATCATTAGCCGTCGATTCTGTATCTTGGTTAATTAAAGTACGTTCAACTTAATAAATTTCAATCACGCTTGGTATGTTAAAAATTAAGAAAGAGAAAGAATGCTCTAACAAAAAAGAAAACAAGTGATTAATTATTAAAATGCTATAAATAAGTAATAATTTTTAGCTTTTGTACTATAGGCTTTGGGTTTTTTTTTTTTTAAAAAAACCTTGATTTTTTACTCATGACCCAAATGTTTTTATCCTTTGCAATTTTAACCACACACAATTTGTTTTTTTAATTTTAACCCAAAATTTTTCATTATTTGCAATTTAACCTCACAGCTTTTTACGATCAACTTTTGTCCCCTATACTTTTCATCTTTCGGAAATATTCCTTTTACGTTTCGTTCTTAATTTTTCGAGTTAGTACAACGTACGTGTGTAGTTCAACGTTATTATGTTTAGTTCAAAATTTTACGAGTTAACATGGTGCAACATGCATGTGTGGTTCAACATTTTTACATATTTTTCTTGTTTAACAGGTTCGTCACAACACGCAAATCCTAGATCGAGTCAGTGTTGGTGGTCGCTGGCGGTGGTATAACATTGGTACTATTTGGCATGGTTTTACACCCTGCAGCAACACAGGGGTGGTTAATTCTAGTTTATATAAGTTTGTAATGAAACTTTTCGAACATATATTAGCTTATTGCTAATTTATAAAAATAAATAATACTAAGATTTAATTTTAATGATGATCTAGCTAAGTTATTATATATAATAAAATTATCATTATCAACTTGCGTGAATAGTAAAAATAAATTTTGTCATTTTGCTTTCTTTTTGTATTTTTAAACTTTTAGCTCTCAACTTTCAGTCTTAACACTTACAATCCCTTAACTTTCTAAAGGCTTTTCAATCAAGTTTTACGTGTTTATTTGTATATACATTTGGGTATTAATTTAAATTGATTTATGTTTCGTCGTAAATTTTTCCAATAATAAGCCTGATCAAATATATATTTTGATTGATTTACGTTTTAATATTTTTTTTCAAAACGACACAGCAATGCGCGAGACAATATACCAGTTTATACATAACAATAAAACTCAATTATTAAAAGCTATGACCAAACAATTCGTAGCGTTGCATTTAGAGGTACTTCTAGGAGAAGTAAGACCAAAGTAGTGGAAAAAGTCCTAACGGGTTCATCATTTGGTTATTTTAATGTTTACAAGTAGAGTAGTGGACAACTTCGGTTAAGCAATTTTGGAATTTTTCTTTTGAGAGTTTAATTTAAGCATATAATGAGCTTAAGTATATTTTTTTTACAAGGATAACAACTCGTAAACCTTATCATTATATATATATATATATATATATATATATATATGGCCGGCCCTGAGGGTGGGCGGAAAGGACAACCGGCCAGGACCTGATATTTCGTAGGGGACGTTATTTAAAAAAACCGATATGTATATGTAAAAAAATAAATTAATAGGGTATAACAATACAAACACCAGCATATACTCACTTCCAAAACTTTTTTTATGGTTTAGATTAGTTAATAGCCCGTTGACATTAGGTTTAGACCTTTAGTGTGCTCAATACCAAATTTCGTTAAGGCATAAGGACACGTTTTTTCAAGCTCGAACTAGGTACACAAATTCTCAGGACCGGCCCTGTATATATATACAAACACTTCGAGCATCTCCCCTTGAAGATTTTAAAAGCTCTAGATTCACCGTTTAAGAAAACACATTTCCTCTTTAATCATATATACTTCACAGACATCTTTACATCTTCGCATTATCACCATTTTTTATGTTTATTTTTCATAATGAAATAAGCTATATATATATTTTTCTGTTTGTTGATTCTATATTTCTTATCAAAAGATTAAAAAGTTTGAAAATTCCTAAAAAGATAAATGACACTAATTTTTTTTTTCAAATAAAATATTATTAAGAAGACCAGTAAAGAGAAAACAAACCAGGTAGACGTGTCTAAATCCACCCTTATGTGAGAGGAAAAATATTTTTTTGATGTCCCCACCTCCAAATTTGTGAGAGGTGGGGGTACGTTTTACTGCACCCAAAACAAAAGCCCATTAACAACTCATCCCGCTATCACTTTTCTCTCTTTAATTCCATATCTTGGGCATCCCTCATCATCTCTTCTTCGCCTTTTTACCTCGAACGGGATCCCATGGATCCACGAAGACTCTCACATCCCAATGAGGGGTTCCTATGAAAGATGGGCCACGTAGGCCTTACCAACGAACACACCAACGAACACAAATCTTTATCAAAGATGCTCATAAATACAATCAGTAGGCTTTAAAGATTTCCCCAAATAGTCAACATGGTGTATACATTAAAGACAGACTATGAGTTATAATTGAGGTTATTAAAAGTTGTTAAATTGTTATAATAAAGAGTGTTTTGAGGCCCAATCTACACATGGTAGGCGAAGACAAAATGCAACAAGATTAATTACCGGCAAATCTACCAACTAAGAAACACTAAGGACCACAAATGTGTTAAAACATAGTGTGGGGTCAAAAGTTAAAACAACACAATTAAGGGGGACTATAACTACAAGGGACTTTTAGCAGGTACGTCCTTTTAATCTAAACCATGTATGTCTTCTTTGTTTATACCTCTCAACACGCATGTCTTTGTACTCTTATGATAACAATAGTAAACTTTCCTAATTTTTGTTTCACATACATTTATAGCAACCATTACAATTTGTGGTAATTATACTATACAACATAACTCTATATTACATGTTAGAGTTAATTGTCCGGATCGTCTATGTGGTTTCACATTTTTTCATGTTTAGTCCCCACCTTTTGTAAATATCAGGTATGCCTCTTATGGTTTGTTATTTTGTTACTCGGATAGTCCCCTGAGTAAATATCAGTTAGTTTGGAAATAGCATGTATGCTCCCTATGGTTTGTTATTTTGTTACTCGGATAGTCCCCTGACATTTACTCGAGGGACTATCCGAGTAACAAAATAACAAACCATAGGGAGCATTCCTGCTATTTTCAAAAGGTGAGGACTAAACGTGAAAAAACGTGAAACCACAGTGACCATTCGGGCAATTAACTCTTACATGTTAAGTAATCATAAAATAAAATAAGAAAAAAACATGACAACATATCTTATCTAATGATCATACTAACCAAATTTGATGATCATTATGGGAGAAGAAAACAACTTGATTGAAAGAAGGTAAATTAGTTTATTAAGAGGTACTTTTTGAAAAGTTAAAAAGTGTTTGGTATGAAAATGTTATGTGAGGGGAAAAGTTATAAGTCACTTCATTGTGACTTATTAGTTTTTTCAAAAAGTTATAAGTTGTTTTGAAAAGCTAAGTCATTAGGCTAGTGGGTGTGGTGATGACCCATCCTTGGAGGATGATCCTCCACGTAGGCGTCACGTCATAGTCTTGGAATTATGTCCCTTTAGTGAAAATGGATGATGAGCCTACCCCACCCAATTTTATTTATTTTAATTTTTTTAACTTTATCTACTTTTATAACATTTTTTTAAATAAAACTAAATTCACCAAACATTAATCAAAATATTACATAAAACTAAAATTAAAAATAACTAACTAAAATTATAAAAGAACTAAAAATAATAATAAAAGCTAATAGTCTTCATCAGTCATGTCGTTGTTTTGTTCGTTTGGTGCGTTGTTCCAAATGTACTCCACCAAGTCCGCTTGTAGGTTATGATGTGTGAACTCGTTACGTAGGGAGAATTCGTTTAAGTCTTGTTGTTCCAAACTTGTTGGAACAATATTCCCGATAGACGCGTTCTCGTCGTACTCACAAATCGCGTTACCTTCATCTTCTGTGGTCATGTTATGCAGCAAGATACAAGCGTACATATGTGGCGCAACCTCTTTGGTGTAGAAGAACTGCTGTATGTTCAATAATATGCCATTTTTTTCGGAGAACTCCAAAACACCGTTCCACATCTTTTCTCGCACCCTCTTGAAACTTCGCAAATTTCTTTCTTTTCTCGTATGTTGTGTGTGGAATAGTTTTCACAATCGTGAAATATGTTGGGTATATTCCATCGGCAAGGTAGTAACCATGCCTGTACTCCACCCCCGAAACCGTAAAACTAGTGCTTGGACCCGTTCCTGCAACCACATCCGTGAATACTAGTGACTGGTAGATGACGTTAAGGTCATTTGGTGATCCTGGTAAACCAAAAAAAGCATGCCCGATCCATAGATCTTGCGATGCAACAGCCTCAAGAACAATAGTAGGATGACCATGATCTCCCCTGGTATATTGACCGTGCCACGCAGTTGGGCAATTATGCCATTCTCAGTGCATGCAATCTATACTTCCAAGCATTCCAGGAAAACAATGTCTTTGTTCATGCGTTTGAAATAACTTTTGAACATCGCTTACGTTTGGTTTACGCAAGTATTTTTTGTTGTACAACTTCACAACCCACTCACAAAACCTGTGTAAACAATCACGTGACGTTCTCTCCGACATCCTCAAATACTCGTACAACGAATCTGTCACGTAGCCGTACGCCAGTTGGCGAATAGCCGACGTGCATTTTTGTAATGTAGTGAATCCTCTTTGTCCCCTAGCGTCGTATCGCAGCGTGAAGAACAGATCAGACTGCGCCAAGTCGTTAGCGATGCGTAAAAATAGTCGGCGACTCATTCGGAACCGACGTCGAAACATCTCCTCCGAGTACACAGGCGTGTCGGAAAAATAATCGGCTACCAAACTATCCGAAGACGAAGAATACCAAGTTGATGAAGATGAAGACATAGTAAACTTTTTATAAAATTTAAAAATGTTTGAAGGAGATGAGATAGGTTGAAGTGGGTAAATAATTGGGTGTTGGGGTGGTTTTTATAAAAAAAACAATTAATTTGAAAAATATTGAAATAATGCCGTTGCACAACGTTTAAAAAATTGACCATTTTGTCGTCTTGTGCCAGGCTGGCTTGTGCCGCCCATGCCGTGGCTTAGGGACTGGAAATGGTGTGCCGGCCGGCAAGGCATCATGCCGCATGCCCACGTCGTGCCACACCGAGCAGCCTTATAGGAGACAAAGAGATGGGTAACTGAATCCGTCAAATATCAAAGGATGCTTTTTAAGTACAAGTTAAAACGGAGGTGAATCGGTTATAAACATTTTTTTTGGTAACAAGTATGTTAAAATCTACTAAGAATAACTTTAACCGTTCTTAAAAAGTAATTTAGAAGATAATTCCTCCAAATTTATGCATAAACTTTTATGCATAAATTTGATGAGATGTTTTAGTGTAGGTTTTTACATATCTCCCCCGCTAAGATCCCTTATTACATATATACCAAACCCATAAAATCAATTACATATTTTCCCCTTGTGAAATTACCCATTTACCCTTACTCTTATTATTTTTTAATCACTTCCTAAAAAATCAATCAGTACCCCTTCCCTTTCCCCTTTCCAAACACAGGGGCGGACCCACATTGAGCGGGTTGAGGTCCCAGACCCCAATTTTTTTTTTAAATATAGTATATTCGGTATATTAAATTTTATAAAAACCATAAATATAATTATGTACACCAGATAAAGGAAGGGAAAGTAAAGTTAGTGTAATGGTAAAACCCCCCTCTTTATCAACAGGCGGTCATGGGTTCAATCCTTGTATAACATGTTTTTTATATTTTTCTAAATCTAATTCAAACCTCACTCTGACCCGACCCGAACGGGGACCGACCCGAAAATTCTAACGTTTTGTTATGAAAATTTTAAACACCGAAAAAAATGGAGCCCATTGGAAAAAATTATTGGGTCCGCCACTTCCCAGACAATGCAACCTTCGACCTACTCTACTTTCTCTTCGACACACGTTTGACGGCAACAGTTTTGTTTATACATGAAGGGTTGTTTTTACGCATTCTAGAATGAAAAAAATTGGCCTGGTTTAGTTAATGGGTTTATGGACGATGATGTCACGATGAGATATTTTGATGCATGTATGGATATTGAAGGGTTCGATTTAATTAATGGGTAAGCATTGAGTTGAATTTATCTTTTTTATATTAACTTGCAGCAATATAATTTCCTAATCCCTTTCCATAATGCATCTCTTTTTTTAACAGTGGTATGTATATCAACATACTATTTGGTTCATGATATATAACATGCTATTTGTTCTAAATTGTCTTGGTATTTAGTTTCAATGATCAACTAAGTATACGATAAATAGTATTTTCGAAACTTTATGTTTTTGGAGCAAATGATTATAGTATGTTTTGAAACTTTGTGTTTTGTTGGAGCGATTCATTATGAGATATTATGAATTGGTGTTTAGGCATTATGCCTAGTGAAGATAGATATGATCGGGTGATTCCGCTGGTGGCACGATGATACTCCAGTGGTCCGTTAGTGATCCAAATTTGTCGTTCAAAAAAAAGTAACAAGTAGAGAAATTGAGGAAATATATCATTAAAATGGTAATAGAAAGGGGAAATATAGAAAGAGTCATTTAATCATTTCATTAAGGGTAAAATAGTAATTTAATAAAAGTAATTCTATAAAAAGAATAAATATGTAATATACATGATTTATAAAGGATAAATATGTAATATATATAGTTTAGGAAGGAGAAATATATAATAGATTTTATATAATTGTGTACATATGTAATAAAGGATTTTAGCTGAGGGAAATAAGTAAAAAAAAACCCTTTTAATTTTAAGTAATTAGGTCGTACATGTAACTAGAAAATAATGTTTATTGTAATAGATTATTATATTTGTTCACAATAAAGATATAATATATACATGAAAATTAAATGATTTGTTCAGTGATTCACGATGGTCGATGGTGGTTTGGGATCAAGGGTGGCCCCCCAACAACCCTACCCATCCCCCGTAAAAAACGTTAGAATTGACTAGCTGAAGAAAACGTTGACAAGTCGTCGTCGTCTTATTATTATTATTATTATTATTATTATTATTATTATTATTATTATTATTATTATTATTATTATTATTATTATGTTGTTGTTGTTGTTATTCTTATTATTTTCTCTAATTTTTGGTTTTATTAACCATTCTTTTGAAAAAACAAAACGCATGTATCATAAAGGTCCAGATCCGTTCTTAGAGGACCCGGGGTGGAAGACATTTTGTGCGTGATGGCATAGTTTCACGCGTGAAACTTTGCGGAACACCGCCTTCATCCATTTTATCACCGACAAAATTTGATAACGCGTGGAATATATCACGCGTGATATTTTAATTGTTGTGATGTGAATGTTGGTTGGGGGGGAATTGTTGGGTGTGGTTGTGAGTGATAGACATTTCCACTAAAAAGAGTTGTGAGTGGTAGAATAATGGTTGATAACATGATGGAACTTGATTTGAAGTTGTGAATGAGTGATGAGTGATCGGTGATGGCCACCCCTACCCCTTATTAATTTTCTATGGCGACAGGTCGTTACTGATGATACACTTTTACCCATTCTTTTCTTTTGAGTACTTTTGACCTTGGCTTTAGTGACACTTTTGGGATGTCCTTGAACACCAATTCTGTTGTTGTGTGTGTAAAATGTATATTAAAATTTATTTCCATGTTGTGCAACCAATGCCTCGTATTCTGATTCATTTTTAGAGACTGGAATATCAAAATAATTTCCATGCTGTGAGAACTAATGAAAATCGTGCCGACAGACTCTCCAATCGTTTGAGGAACCATCGGCGTGAAGAGGCGATTATGATCTTGACCTTTCTTATAAATTTGTCATTTCGATTTCTTCATACAAGTATTATTTGCTACCATACATGTTGTTTTATTCGTATGACAGGTGCTTCAAGGTTCAGACATGATTTGCTCAGACCTAAAGTGTTATGGCATATGGTGCTCCACACACAATGTGCTCTCGTCAGTCGTTACGAAATGCTATGTGTATGAAATGTTTTAGGGCTGATAGTTTATTAGTATTGATTAAAATATTTCTTAGAAAATAAAGTGACCCAAACGTGTTTTTACGAGGTAATGGAGATGATTTATAATCGATTTGCATCTCCTCTAGTCATTTTGGCCATTACTATGTACTTCAAAACACCCCTACGAAAACAAAATTGTAAGAAGTAAAATCACTCGCATTGGAACCAATGATGTTATATTTAATATTTCATTTATAACTAAAATATGTTTCCATATAGAAAAGAAGTTTATGGAAAAGATACAAAACGAATATATAAGTTTATTTGCATATGTTTAGTACGTGTCGAAAGGGTCGAACTATTTTAATACGTAAGGAAACTGTAAGAAAAGAATATTGGCGGAGCATATTGTGCATATCCCATAATTTGGGAAACCACAATCATTTGCATATCCTTACGAGAACTAGTTTGTAATTGTATCTTTGTATATTCTCATATGTTGTATTGTTCATTGATTCAAGGAAATATCATAACATTATATGGTATCAGAACATATTTTTTAAAACCCTAACCTCCTTGTGCCGCCACCCTTTTGCTCTACCTTTCTGTCTGTTCTTCCGCAGCCATGACAGAAAAAGACACAGCCTCTTCTCAGTCGGTTCCGACCGATAACAATAAACATCTTCACCCGGTTTATTCTGTCATGAATATTCAGAATAAAGTCTGCACTCTTGACGAAGAGAAAGTCACCTTCACCACTTGGGTGAAACTCTTCAAGTTTCATGCAAAGGAGTACGACGTGTTGAAACACCTCGACGGAACAGGCACTTCGGACGAATTGGGCGAGAGTTACGACTCTTGGGCCAAGGTAGACTCCATTGTTTTGCAATGGATTTATGGCACTTTATCCAACGATCTTCTGGTAAGAATTCTTGATGACCAAACTACTGCACAAAAAGCTTGAAACCGATTGCAAGATAAATTTCATAACAATAAGAATTTATGTTCTTCTTCCCTGTTAACAGCCTTTGCTACTACCACCCTTGCCACTTGTTCTTCTTTAAATGATTATTTTTCAAATACTATAAGATATTGCAGAACAACTTAATGATGTCGATCAGCCGGTCACCGAGTCTCGCTTGGTCCTGCAAATGGTTCAACGCCTTCCGCCTAAATATGATACCACGGCATCACTCATTACTCAAACCAACACTTCATGGGATGTATGATTAAAAGAGAACAACGTCGACAAGCCACCCAACAACAAGCATCCCTCACCGTCCCTCGTGGTAACCAACCCTCCACCGGCTCTCAACCACCCGCACCAAAGTCGTGTAATACCCTAACACGCTTGAACCAAAAAGACGCAGCGGAAATATGTACCATAAAATTTCTTTTATTAAAAACATTCCAACATGATTGAAAGTCCTTTCTATGGTGAGTCTTAAACGATAATTACACTTTTCGTTTTATTTAATACATAAAACATATCATATGTTTATCATCCACAAAACCACACATTCCCGTACAATCCGTGTTATGACTCGATCTTCAACAGCTTAAATCTCATGATGACCATGACCCAAAATTCTGTGCAACTTGCATTCACCACATAGGTTCATATTATTAGTACTTGGGGCATTATATAATCTAAAGTGTATAACTAAAGGATCTCGTCGAGTTTTATCCTCATGTAGATTCCATCTAGTTATCCTTCTGAATTCGAGCATTTCATCTCAGAGTTTAACCTTCGATGTGCATACAATAATATACCTGCACTTCTTTTCATTCTCAAAAACAATTCGGTTAACATCGTAAATTCTTATATATTAACACCATATTAACTTCATACGAGTCTCCTTCATTGGAAACGTATAATATAATAACACATGTACAAACCATCTAATCCAACTCTTTCGTGTATGAAATACCTACGACGAACATACATACTTTCCTACCTAATCTCTTACATATGTCTTACATGCTTACATAACCATTAAACAAATCATAAACACAACATCTATGCGTAAATTCTCATACATACTAGTCTACATGTATATTCGTATCTCATCACGTTTAGCGATGACTTCCACACTACACTACATCATATGCATATAATAAGAATCTTACTTATAAGACTTAGCCAAATCATATCAAAACTACATTTACATATTCTAATGTACATACCATGTCTTCGTACGTGTCCCATAGGCTTCCGTTCTTACTCGGACCCCACAAAAACTTTAAGGTAGGCTTGGGGTACATTTGGAAGCTTAATGGGGCCTTGGAATCAAGCAAAAGTGCGAAAAGCAAGTTTCCGGCATCAAACTCGCGTAGACAACAACATATGGCGTCGGCAGCAATAGGGCTTGGCGTCGCCGACGGCCCCTCTCCAGCTCAAAACCCTGTTTTCCGTTATTTGATCATTTTACTCACTCGTCGTGAATCCCGGAAGTTCCAAGACGTGTATTGACCATATTTAAGCCCCCATATCCTTCTAGTACTTAACCCCAAGATCAAACCAACTACCACAACTTGCTAAGTTACTTTCTATGTTCGACCCGTTTTATCTCACCAGGCATTTTCCATCACATATGAACTATAAACATCTTACGACAACATTTCCTACCCATTTTCTTACATCCCATAATCATTCCTACATGACCTCCAATATTTATTCCAATAACTTCATTTATATACTAATAAGTAAGTTTCGGAGTTCACTTACCTTAAGCATCCGTAGTCGCATGCTATTCTTGCCTCTTTTGACCCATTAGCCTTCCATGCTTCCATACTTTCATGTCATCGTATCCACATTTTCGTTAGCATACATGATTGTACATATTAACGATCATATCTGTAACGCCTCGTATTTCCGCACATCCATACTTTTAGGAAATACGTACCATTTCACTAAATTTATTTATTTATCCATTTTTGTTATCATCATTATTATTACTTATTTATTTGTTTTCTTATTTATATAAAAATAAGAAAATAATAATAATAATAATAATCATCATCATCATCATAATCATAATAATAATAATAAATGAAATAATACGTCATTTTTTTTGAAACTCGGGTTCGAACACGGATCTCGTAAACATTTTTGGGCCGCTCAAAAACCCTAGAAACAAGCTAACGGGCTTTGAGCCCAACACCCAAACCCTAAAAATCCTAATGTTATAACTAACCACTCACACACACACACACCCATTGAATACACACACGCACAGACCCTCTCCCCTGCCCCACCTTCCTTGAACCTTCGGCCACCGGATCAGGGTTCCGGCGACCCTCCGGCGCCGCTTTTCCGGTGAGCCGCTGCTGATCGGATCAAGTCGACTACCCACAACCCCTTCAAACCGTCTCCTCTCTTTCATGGAACCCGACACCCTGCCCTCCTCTCCGTTTCCGACGACGTGGACATCTCCGGCGTCGGTTTAACCTCCCGTCGGCCGTCTCCTTGCTTCCCGCATTCATCACTCAACCCATCCCCTACCTCAGCTCAGTCGAAAGGCTAACCACCTCTGTGGTGGTGGCGGCACGCAGCTGAACAACGACGAGAGAGAGGGAAAGACGTTGCCGGCATCGTCTAGATCGACCGACGGCGGCGGTGTTGGCGGTGTTTATCTGTTAGCTCAGCTTTGGTACGGGATGTTTTCGACTCAGTCAAATCACGATTCAAGTTCGGTTGCGGGTCAGGTCTCGTTCGGTTCAGATGTCATCTCGGTCCAGTTCGGGTTCGCGGGAAACGTAGCCAGAATTGGTGCGGGTACGTGTTCAGTCAAACCAAGTCAATAGTAGCTTCGGTCAGTTTTGCAGTTCGGGTTCGATTAACACCGGGTCAGCTTCGGTCAAACCAGTCAACTGGTCAACACGGGTCGAGCGCGAGTTACGGTAAAATCTCTTAAAAACGCGAACTTCATTATTTCTATATTTTATGTTCAACACAAACCGAGATTGACCCGATACGACTAGTAAACGATAAATATCTTTCGGGTAAAATATAAATGTTACGTGGTCATATGTAAAGAAATTCGTATATAAACCGTTGTATTTTAGTAAGACGAAACTGAATCAACACACCGTTACGTTATATGTATGTAAGTATATTGGTTAAATTACGACGTTTTGATGTTACAATAGTATATATTTAGATGTTGTTCCGTTGACTATTCAGTTTTGAAAATTATATCGACAACTTGTATGTCGGGGTCGTCCAAAAACAGAGGAGACTCTGCCCGATTTTCGTCAAAATCTACATATTTATCTATTACATACCTCGTCGAAATATATATGTTTATCTATTATACTTTTGTCAAAATATACATATATTTATTACGTTCGTCAAAGTATATGTATATATACACACCCATCTATTATATTTTCCGACGAAAATGTATACATATTATTATTCTTTTTGACAAAATATATATATGTATAGTACACTTTTCGACAAATATACTCGCTACGCTAATGAAAACGCACCAAGGCTCAAATGAAGGTTATAGATAAATAATAAAGTACATTTATTTCGACAATACTCCCTTAACTTCTAAACACTTTAAAACCTTAAAATTGCGAGATACGACTCGGATTCTTCAAGGACTAAAAGGAGACCTCGGTGTCCCATCCTCTCCTCTCGGGATTTCCAAGGGAAACTTGCAAAAGTGAGCATACTCAACCCCTTTTTACACTTTAACACGCTTTGGGGTGCAACATGTTTAAATAACCGAATCCACTTATCGCGATCGAGTATAATAAATCATTCGATCCATTAAATGCATTGCTTGGTCATTTGTGCGTATTCGTTCAATTCGTAAACATACGTTATTGTTACATCTAGTTTTGTTTATGTGTATTGGTTTTAGCTTGTACATCCATGTAATTTATTAAGCTTAGATTGTTTACGCATGCTAGCTTTGACTTGTATATCCGTATTGTATGTTATGCTTAGTTTGTTCTTGTATGCTAGATCTCACATTTTTTTATAAATTGCCATGTTGAACTGAAATAAACTTTTATACATATACTTACATTCAAACTTGTATGCTCGCCAGTGCTTTCGTACTGATCCATGATTTTATTACATGTTGCAGGTTTGTGATCGACGAATCTAGTAGGATTTGCCTAGAAACGCACTTAAATTTTAATATTTGTTGTGTTGTAATCTATTCTATCATGTTTTATTTCGTTTCAATACTTTGTACTAAACTGTTATCAATGAAATGAAATTATATTTATTTTATACGTGTTGTGATTTCAGTTTATATTATTTGATTTAAACAACGTAAAAACGTAATTAATAAACACTCGACACAAATAGCGTTATGAAGCCTCTAGCAATCTCGTTTTCGTCTCATCCTGATGTTTCCGCCATCGGTTGGGGTGTGACAGATTGGTATCAAAGCCATAACTATAGGGAACTAGGTAGAATTGCCATGATTCGACCTAGCCTATAGTTTAAGTACCAAACTTGACCATACTTGCTTCTTTTTAAAATAATAATTTCTCCAAATTGCTCTCACCTCTTCTTTCGTCAGAATATACAAAGTGCATTACTAAAACATCTACATAATACACCCACTTGATGATACTCTTATTCCACAATCGAAATAACTCATCAAAATAGGGGTGATTCCCGCCTTTGGAGACAAATTTCAATCCATCTTACATGTATTTTACGCGAATTTCACCATTAAGTCAGGAGTGATATCCATATCTTGATTAGAGTTTCCATTTCATAATCCAGTGGATTCTTATTGACGATTCGAGATTATATATTGTTTCGTTCAATAAACCACAATTTGGGGGACGAAATTGTCAAGCCAGGATTGACATCCACACCTTGATGACTGGTCCCGCTCTACGACTTTCAATCTCGCCAAAGGTTCGCATCTTCGATCAAATTAGGGACATGTACTAACTGGAAGGGTAAAATACCGTTAATCGCCTAGCGACGAGAGTATTATACCTATTAGGCCAAAGCATGTCTTCCTAATTCGAAAGGACTTGCGATTCACTTTGGAATAGTCGAAGTTTCTAAACCTGAAGCACTCCAATACTCATCAAGCCTCTCTTGTATATTAATTCAACTTTTACGCGATTTAATACTTGTTACCTCGTTATTTCAAAATCATCGTTATACACAATAAATTAATACACGCATACTGATACGTTATACTTGATTCGGGATTACTGGACATTCTTTATGTGATAAACTGGTCATTAGCTTCGGATGAAGCCACACCTTAACATATGTAGTGCTTGTGAAGCACTATAGGAGTAGCGCACCTCCACATAGATTTGTGGTAATGTCAAGTCATTCATTTATACATTACGGAACTTTTCATAGCAACGAAATGATGACATGTGCTATGATTAGATGACGCTTATACATTACGGATATTTTCATAGCAACGAAATGATGACATGTGCTATGATTAGATGACGCTTATACATTACGGATCTATTCATAGCAATGAAATGACGACATGTGCTCAGATTAGATGACGCATGCGTTGAACGTTGGGTTGACATTTTGTCATTAACTTTGATCAAGCCGCACCTTAACATATATAGCGCTTGAGTAGCGCTATAGGAGTAACGCCCGCGCATGCACTTGCGGTCATGTTAAGCCAAACAAACATACTTGCGGACACGATGGTTTGACAAGTGATATCACATGCCAGTAATGCGTTAATCTAGTTAACTAAATACCTCATTTTAATCATACTCATGCTTATAACCTCTCTCATACTTAAATACAATCATGCTTACATAACACGTTACTAAGCTCTGGTTTTGACATGGAACGTAACATGGCACCGATTAGCGAAGCGAAAGTAACATGGTATAAACATGGTGGATACGTCGCTGGTACTTCCTATATATAAGTGTAAATACCATGTTGCTAACGTTTCGTGAAAACATGCCATGAGAAATTCGGTGTTTCACTACTATATTGGAATACAAACTTTAATCACACACCACCTATTTCTCGATTATACCCATACATAATAGGAAATGCCCTATTATTCTAAAATCTTCCTCTTGAATAAATTTTGGGACGGAATTTCCTAAAGTAGGGGAGACTGTAACGCCTCGTATTTCCGCACATCCATACTTTTAGGAAATACGAACCGTTTCACTGAATTTATTTATTTATCCATTTTTGTTATCATCATAATTATTACTTATTTATTTGTTTTCTTATTTATATAACAATAAGAAAATAATAATAATAATAATAATAATAATAATAATAATAATAATAATAATAAATGAAATAATACGTCATTTTTTTTGAAACTCGGGTTCGAACACGGATCTCGTAAACATTTTTGGGCAGCTCAAAAACCCTAGAAACAAGCTAACGGACTTTGAGCCCAACACCCAAACCCTAAAAATCCTAATGTTATAACTAACCACTCACACACACTCAACACACACACACCCACTGAATACACACACACGCACAGACCCTCTCCCCTGCCCCACCTTCCTTGAACCTTCGGCCACCGGATCAGGGTTCCGGCGACCCTCCGGCGCCGCTTTTCCGGTGAGCCGCTGCTGATCGGATCAAGTCGACTACCCACAACCCCTTCAACCGTCTCCTCTCTTTCATGGAACCCGACACCCTGCCCTCCTCTCCGTTTCCGACGACGTGGACATCTCCGGCGTCGGTTTAACCTCCCGTCGGCCGTCTCCTTGCTTCCCGCATTCATCACTCAACCCATCCCCTACCTCAGCTCAGTCGAAAGGCTAACCACCTCTGTGGTGGTGGCGGCACGCAGCTGAACAACGACGAGAGAGAGGGAAAGACGTTGCCGGCATCGTCTAGATCGACCGACGGCGGCGGTGTTGGCGGTGTTTATCTGTTAGCTCAGCTTTGGTACGGGATGTTTTCGACTCAGTCAAATCACGATTCAAGTTCGGTTGCGGGTCAGGTCTCGTTCGGTTCAGATGTCATCTCGGTCCAGTTCGGGTTCGCGGGAAACGTAGCCAGAATTGGTGCGGGTACGTGTTCAGTCAAACCAAGTCAATAGTAGCTTCGGTCAGTTTTGCAGTTCGGGTTCGATTAACACCGGGTCAGCTTCGGTCAAACCAGTCAACTGGTCAACACGGGTCGAGCGCGAGTTACGGTAAAATCTCTTAAAAACGCGAACTTCATTATTTCTATATTTTATGTTCAACACAAACCGAGATTGACCCGATACGACTAGTAAACGATAAATATCTTTCGGGTAAAATATAAATGTTACGTGGTCATATGTAAAGAAATTCGTATATAAACCGTTGTATTTTAGTAAGACGAAACTGAATCAACACACCGTTACGTTATATGTATGTAAGTATATTGGTTAAATTACGACGTTTTGATGTTACAATAGTATATATTTAGATGTTGTTCCGTTGACTATTCAGTTTTGAAAATTATATCGACAACTTGTATGTCGGGGTCGTCCAAAAACAGAGGAGACTCTGCCCGATTTTCGTCAAAATCTACATATTTATCTATTACATACCTCGTCGAAATATATATGTTTATCTATTATACTTTTGTCAAAATATACATATATTTATTACGTTCGTCAAAGTATATGTATATATACACACCCATCTATTATATTTTCCGACGAAAATGTATACATATTATTATTCTTTTTGACAAAATATATATATGTATAGTACACTTTTCGACAAATATACTCGCTACGCTAATGAAAACGCACCAAGGCTCAAATGAAGGTTATAGATAAATAATAAAGTACATTTATTTCGACAATACTCCCTTAACTTCTAAACACTTTAAAACCTTAAAATTGCGAGATACGACTCGGATTCTTCAAGGACTAAAAGGAGACCTCGGTGTCCCATCCTCTCCTCTCGGGATTTCCAAGGGAAACTTGCAAAAGTGAGCATACTCAACCCCTTTTTACACTTTAACACGCTTTGGGGTGCAACATGTTTAAATAACCGAATCCACTTATCGCGATCGAGTATAATAAATCATTCGATCCATTAAATGCATTGCTTGGTCATTTGTGCGTATTCGTTCAATTCGTAAACATACGTTATTGTTACATCTAGTTTTGTTTATGTGTATTGGTTTTAGCTTGTACATCCATGTAATTTATTAAGCTTAGATTGTTTACGCATGCTAGCTTTGACTTGTATATCCGTATTGTATGTTATGCTTAGTTTGTTCTTGTATGCTAGATCTCACATTTTTTTATAAATTGCCATGTTGAACTGAAATAAACTTTTATACATATACTTACATTCAAACTTGTATGCTCGCCAGTGTTTTCATACTGATCCATGATTTTATTACATGTTGCAGGTTTGCGATCGACGAATCTCATAGGATTTGCCTAGAAACGCACTTAAATTTTAATATTCGTTGTGTTGTAATGTATTCTATCATGTTTTATTTCGTTTCAATACTTTGTACTAAACTGTTATCAATGAAATGAAATTATATTTATTTTATACGTGTTGTGATTTCAATTTGTATTATTTGATTTAAACAATGTAAAACGTAATTATTAAACACTCGACACAAATAGCGTTATGAAGCCTCTAGCAATCTCGTTTCGTCTCATCCCGATGTTTCCGCCATCGGTTGGGGTGTGACAATATCAAATTCATATTTCACATTAGACTTTTAATAATCGTTTGTAACAAACACAAGGCATAAATTCAATGACGCATCATTCCAAATTCACGAAATTTAACATGTCAGCGAATATAATATATAAGGATCCACAAAGCACCATTTATTCCTTCTAGTCTTACAATCATATTAGGATTTCTAGTCATGCTATTCTTTTACTCGTTGACTTTTCTAAAAATTCAACGATCAAGTATGCAAATTACCCACTTAGGACGCATGTCCACATCGATGTAGCCGGTTGTGTTAATGGTACCCTAAGTACTTCGCACCCATGTAGTAGAGTATATACAACCTTGTAATCTCCTAGTTACATATGTATATACACACAATCGATCTTACACCTGCTAATTGCTTTTATTACCTTACACTTGACAACCGCACAAGGCTAGACAATTTAGAGGGTGTTTGGGATTACGTTTGGAAGTGATTATTTGATTATTGCGTTCGTAACACATAAATAATCTAAAAAGTGGTTGGATGAAAAAGTGAATATCTGCCTCCAAAACGCAGTTTTAGAGAAGCATGCGTTTTGAAAACGCAAAATCTATTTTGAAAACGTAAAATCTATTTTGAAAACGCAACACCAAACACCCCTTAACAAAGTCACAACATCATTATTCGCTAAAAAGTTTATATGTTATATAATTAGCGCACATTCATTTCTAAATTACCAATAAGCAATTGGTCCATCATATGGTGCGCACCTCACCATTAACGCAGAGAGTACAAGTTCCTAATGCATATTCCTACACAAATCACAACATCAACTACGCCTTCTCATGAAATCCTTCTACAATGCATTGTTCATGTATAACTACCATCACTTATGTCATTGTTACATTCGACACATGTCCATTTATTGTTAGCATACAAGTTTACATAATATTGTCATTTAGGCATTTCGTCAAACACCTTGTTTACGTACCACTCTCTAAGCATAATGTACAACTTATTCATGCTTGATTACCTAGCCCATGCCATCAACATCCATTTTCTTACTAAACAACAAGTATCAATCATACATATTCATCAATCATAATAAAATCTCTGGTTCTCCCAACTCATCCATATTAAAACATGAACCATCAAAACCTCAAGTTCTTGAACATGGGTTCTTTCATAAAACTCCTAATCAAGATGATTAGTTCATTATTAACACTAGATTAGTGCATTCATACCCAATTCCAACCATCTAATACCCCCCCCCCCACCCAATTGGGGTTGATTCATCAAAACCCACCAAGTACTCAAATCAAGAAGGTTTAAAGGGTGAATTAGGTACTTACTTGATGCTTAGGAGGTGATGAACACTCCAAGATTCATGGATCATCCATGCAAATTCAGATTTCTCCTCTACTTCTTCTTTCTTTGGATCACACAAAAACACACACACACTAGGTGTGTGTGTCGACACATACTCCTGCCTAAATATGGCTATTATATTTCCTCCATCGTTTTATTTAATAAACTTTCAGTTTGACCCATTTTGGCCCTTGTAGTTTTGTTTGTTATATTTGTTTAGGCATGAGATTTCACCCCTAGTTATAGAACTTATAAGCTAGCTAACTTAAGTAACTTAGTTACCTCAAAGAGTCTAGTTAGTTTACTTCATGCTACATTATATGAAAACATATAGCGAATATAAATATTCGAGTTTTGGGGCGTTACAAGTCAGACCCACCACCCTCTTACAATCCTGCCCCACACTATGTCTCGTACCAAAAATGCCCTTCGTCTCGTGGACGCGGCCGTGGTCGAAGCAACTATCGCGGAGGTCGTTGTCACAACCCCAACTACACCTACAACTACTCACAACAACCTGGTACCTACCCCTACTACAACCCAAACCTGACCCAGGAAACCTACGGCTGGTGGCCTACTCCTCCAGCCTTCTCGCACCCAGCTCAGTCGCTTTGGACCTCCTGGTACAGGCCGCAAGCCCGAACCACAACCCTGATGCCCCTCCGCCATCAGCCCAGCATCCTTACCCCGTCTATAGACTCACGGCTCAACAACAACCCACCCACCATCTTCCCATACGGCCTACCTCTAGCCTACCACACCTCAGCGGTCGACCCTCTTTAACCAACCGAACTTGGGGCTGCTTTGTCTACTCTCACCTTGAACCAGACTTATCCGAACTGAATATGGACACTGGTGCATCTTCGCATGAGACTGCAGATCAGGGTATGATCACTTCTCATTTATCTAAATATATAAATGCTAGTATACTTGTAGGTAATGGACAGTCTTTCACCAATTTTGGGTTTGGGGCATGGCTTTCACAAAACCAATAACTACTCTTATGTCCTTAAAAATATACTTTATGCACCCACTGTAGTAAAAGACCGTATATATGTGCGTAAATTTACCCGTGATAACCTTGTGTCTATCGAATTTGACCCTAATGGTTTCACTTTGAAGGACCTCAAGATCGGACGACACCTTTCACACCATGATAGCACCGGTGACCTATACCCATTCCCTCCACCAACTAAAGTACTTTTGACAACTTCACCAAATAAGTGGCATGATCGTTTGGGACATCTTGGTAAACAAGTCATGCATTTCTTTCTAGTCATTTTAATATTTCATGTAATAAGACTTCTCTTGGTTTTTGTAATTCGTGTCATTCGTCTAACAGTGTACGACTTCCATGATTCTTTTACTTATGCACCTTTTGATATTATCCACTATGGTTTGTGGACATCTCCAGTACTTAGCAATTCTTCGTATACGTATTACATGGTCCTTATTGATAATTATTCAAATTATGATTGGGTGTATCCCCTCATGTTTAAGTCCGAAACATATGCAACCTTTGTCAAACCAAATTTCACAAAAAACATTAAAGCTTTCCAATATGACTTCAAGGGAGAATTTGACAATCATGCCTTTCACAATTTTGCAAACACAAACGACCTCACCTTTCGGTTTTCTTACCCTCAAACCTCTTCCCAAAACGGCCGCTCTGAGCGTATGATACGTCGTTTGAACGATATCATCCGCACTTCTTATCCATGCTCATATTCCTCCTACCTATTGGGTCAAGGCCCTCCACACTGCTGCATACTTACATAACATCCTGCCCACGAAACGTCTTAATTGCTACACCCCTTCTTTGCGCTATACCTTTGCCACCCAACTTATGATCATTTTAAGGTGTTCGGGTGTGCTTGCTACCTAAATGAGTTTCCCACTCAACCAAACAAACTTCCCCCACCCTCTCACCAGTGCATCTTCCTTGGCTACCCGCCCAACTGTGACAATATGAAATCCCGGTATAGCCTAATTGTTGTTAGTCCTTGATGACAGGACACGAGGTGCAAACAATTAGACTCGTGAGGAATTGAGTCTGGAAATGAGATGACATATGCTTGATAGAACATTAGAACGTACAATACAAAATAGTAATTATGTTATGTACAAAAGTTCATAGAAAACCCTAAATTGACGTAGTGCGTTACAGACTTAATAGTACGCAATTGTGCGTGTTTGGACGACTCTAGGAATACGAATGGCCTAATACATGGACTATAGTGTATGACATAAGTGCGTTAGCGGATAAATTGGAATTATAATGCTTGTAGTGATGCCTGAGTAATTCCGATAAATTAAATCCTAAAACCTAATTCCACTTGAACCCTAATTATACATGCAGCTTACACGATTCACTGAACGATAAAAATTGTGAGTCGGATGAATCCGATGGTATGTTATGAGTAACATATAAACAATAATAGCCAACAGTGCGATATGAATGCCTCACGGTGTAGAAAACAGGTTAAACATAAGCTTACCATTTAACAGTGCACAACCCGAATAACATCAATTTAAATACAAACGATATTGCCGTAGACAATTCTAAGATTACGAAATTACTTAGACATGATACATAGACCCTGACCTAAGATTTGAAGCCATAATTAATAGGAGCACGTTAAAAGAGTCAGTTTCCCGTTACTGAAACGCCTTTGATTAAACGCACACGGAAACAACCAAACATGCATCAAACAGCCAGTCAAGCCTAAAAACACTTATATAACAATATTACAAGTTATTTTAAGCCAAAATATGATGACATTTGGGTTTCGTTGCAAGCGGGTTCAGTTTTCAAAAACATGAAGAACCGCGCAAAAAAAAACGCGCGAAACAGAGTCCGTTTAGCGAACCCAGGGCGCGTTTAAGATCCGATAACGAACTTAAACGTTGGGAATCAATTGATAATAACCCCCACCTCGAAAAATGTCCTTGACCAAGTCAAATGGGCCTAGGGGTCTCTAGACTATTCCTTTGGAATTATAAATATATAAATATATATATATATATATATATATATATATATATATATATATATATCATTTTTAACCAAAAATTCTCATAATTTTCACCTTTGCCCACAAACACATCTGAAAATATGCTGAGATTAGCAAGAACAAGGTTTGATTCATGGTATAACATTAGTGTTGACTAACTTTTCTTATGTTTTTATGCTTAAAACATGGGTTTTGATAGAAAGGAACACATTTAGCCATGAAATGGTTTTGATAAAAAAGAGCTGTTATAAGATTATTAGGGTATAAAAAGATAATACATGATTGAGGGTTATGTAAAAACATGGATTATGATACTAAAACACAACATATTCGACATGAACTGAACAGACAAAACCCTAATTGAAAAATAACAATTCTATAGCTTGATTGACATGTGTTTTTGCATATTTGTGTTTCTTTTTTATGGTGTATAGGTATTGAACATAAGGATCTTTCACTTCTGGAAGCAAAAGGGTTGCTTGAAAAATCGAAGAAGCGTTAGGTATAATTCCCAAAAGTCGAATATAGGGCATACGGAATTGTTCATAGCATAACTTAGTCCGTCTATATTGGATGAACTTGAAATTTTGTGTGTTGATCATATGGATTGAATGTGAGTTTCCTGTAAATTTTAGAAATTTCTGAAGTTTTGGTGATTTTTAGTGAATTTTTAACTGTTTTAAAGAATTACATTTAGGAAATATACAAAACAAGCTTGATAAATCACCAAAAAAATACAGGGTTGTTGGTTTTGATATAGAAAACATTCTGAAAAAGTTTGGGGACCATTGACTAAGTTTAAGCATGCTTTTAAAAATCGTGTTCTCGCGAAGTTTGGGCAGCCGGAAACACGGTGTAACGAAGTCGGAAAAATCTCAAACTTTCCAGGAAGTTTTTGGATACACTGGGGCACTTCTCAGAATTTTGGAAGTTGGATCATATTAGACGCCAATTATTCGGTAAAATACGGCTTTAAAATGAAATTATTAAAATTGATAAATTAACTTTTAAACTTCTCAAAATACTTTTCAGAATTCTATATTTTACCAAGTTATATAACATTTCTCAAAATTTTACAAATTTATATACAATGAATAATTAATTTTTGGAATTATTGTATTATTTTAAACAAAACCGGTAATCTTAAACGCGTAACAAACCTGTCGGAACCGTAAACTAACCGATGGATTGTAACATCCGTCAAAAACGGATTTACCAAACCCGCTCCGTTTATCAACCGAACAGTCAGTCAAAAATTTCGTTGCGAATTAAATGCCCAAAATATTTTTAAATGATACGTAATCGATTATTATACGGGAATATATATTTAGTTTTTGAAAAACTGTTGAAAATCGCAAAATAAAAATAAAAGTACTCTGCCGGGTTTCGAACCCGGGTCTGTACCGATCCGGAAACAGACTTAACTCACACACACAAACCATTGCGCCACTTGTTTTGTTTGTTATATATTGAAATCATTTAATTGATATAATAACGTTACGAATTCAAAACCGGCGCCCAATAGTTCAGTGGTCGGAATCCCGGTAATCTCGCGAACTTTTAACGACAATTTACGTTATAACACTTTTCTAAATTGCGATTGCCCTGATGATCGCAAAGTGCGTTATGCTACCGGTCGACTATATGGGATAGCACTTACTTGGTGGAACACAGAGAAGGCAAAACGAGGTGTGGAAGATGCTATGTCCTTAACTTGGAACGAATTGAAGGAAATCATGACCAGACGATTTTGCCCAAGGAGCGAAATCAAGAAGTTAGAGGATGAATTTTACTCATTGAAGCAAGTGGAAGGAGACCACATCACCTACAACAAAAGATTCCTCGAGTTACATCAAATGGTTCCCAACATGTTCACTCCCCTCTACCGTTTGATCGAGCACTACATTCGTGGTCTTCCGTCAAAGGTTCAAGACCCTGTAATAAGTGCCAAGCCTGCAACTTTGGAAGCAGCAATGAAGCTAGCAACAGAGCTCACCGAGAACCGAATCCGAAACAAAGACTTCAAGGAGGAGAAGAAGAAGGATAAAGAATCGACTGAAACCTCCGACTCCACTCAAACCGAATCCCCTTCTCAACCCAATCCTAAGAGAAGAAGAGTCGGGCGACTTTTCGCTGCTACCCAACGAAATCAACCAGTTTTACACGCTATACCCGTCCGAGCTATCCCAATCACCCAAGTGGCACCCAACTCAGCTTACCCAGATAAGAAACCATATCTTGGACCTCACCCTCGATGCAACAACTGTTTTTATCACCATCCCCATACACTACCTTATCGTCTATGTGCAACTTGTGGAGGCTATGGTCATTTGAGCAATGTTTGTCGCACCTTCAAGACCAAACCTTTTCCCCTACTCAAACCATAAACCAAACCTATCAACAACCCCAATACCCCATGTTCCCATATGCGCGAGCTTGTTTCAATTGTGGCGACCCTACCCACTTTAGAAACACATGCCCTCAATTGGTTAACGTTATCAACACTCAAGCCCAATCAAACCCAGTTAACCAAGTAAACCAAGAAAACCCAACCACTATGCCACCAGCAAGAGGAAGAGTCTTCAACATCAATGCCAATCCGGTCGAAGATAATGACGGCCCAAGTGAAGATACTCAACTAGTCCTCTTCGCCGAAGAACCAGATTCAACTCCTATCGTTTAGTTTTATGTTTTTCCATGTGTAGACTGTTAGAGTAATTATTGTATATTATATATTGTTTTCAGTATATGCATTTGCCGAGGCCGTAGCTCCCCATCCATCGAGGTTGAGTTTGATCCCCATTTTATTATGCGGTTGATCAGGGTGTGCCCGCACGATCGGCTCCGTTTGTTTGAGCCTTGATCGGTTATTTCATTTTACATTTCAATACATGCAATACGTTCGGCTCCGTTTGATTGAGCCTTGAGCGCACATTTCAATTTACATTTCCAGTTCATGCAATACGTTCGGCTCCGTTTGATTGAGCCTTGAGCGCACAGACAATTTCATTATCAGTATCTTGTGGTTGTGGTGTTTGTAGTAGAGTCGCATCGAACTAACCATAACTTGCGGATAAAGTCAATGAAAATTTGACAAGGATATGGTGGATACGCCGCTGGTACTTCCTATATATAAGTATTCTTGTCAAATGATCGGAGGCATTATCAGGCGGTTATGAGAGGTTCCATGCATAGGCTGATTGTGTGATGGTTGTTTAGATTAAGTTGTTCAATTTCAGTACATTCAATACGTTCGGCTCCGTTTGATTGAGCCTTGAGCGCACATACAATTTCATTCAATACGTTCGGCTCCGTTTGATTGAGCCTTGAGCGCACAGACAATTTCATTATCAGTATCTTGTGGTTGTGGTGTTTGTAGTAGAGTCGCATCGAACTAACCATAACTTGCGGATAAAGTCAATGAAAATTTGACAAGGATATGGTGGATACGCCGCTGGTACTTCCTATATATAAGTATTCTTGTCAAATGATCGGAGGCATTATCAGGCGGTTATGAGAGGTTCCATGCATAGGCTGTTTGTGTGGTTAAGTTATTCATTTTCAGTACATGCAATACGCTCGGCTCCGTTTGATTGAGCCTTGAGCACACAATTTCAATTTCAGTACATTCAATACGTTCGGCTCCGTTTGATTGAGCCTTGAGCGCACATCCATTTCATTTTCAGTACATGCAATACGATCGGCTCCGTTCGATTGAGCCTTGATCGCAATGATATATTTCATTTCAGTATTTTATGTTTGTTGTATTGGTTGTAGAGTTATAGGACTAATCATAATTCACTGATAAAACCAATGAAAATTTGACAAGAATATGGTGGATACGCCGCTGGTACTTCCTATATATAAGTATTCTTGTCAAAGGATCAGAGGCATTATCGGACGGTTATGAGAAGTTCTATGTAGGATTTATTAGTTTCTTGGTAACCAATCATAACTTGTGGATAAAACTAATGAAAATTTGGCAAGAATATGGTGGATACGCCGCTGGTACTTCCTATATATAAGTATTCTTGCCAAAGGATCAGAGGCATTATCAGGCGGTTATGAGAAGTTCCATGTAGGATTTAGTATTGCCTTGGTTGGAATTTGTGTTACATTAATATCATCATGTTATTTAAAGAGATTGGATTGTGTTCCATTTCTACATAAACTAACCTCTCCATCATAACAAACGAGAGAGGAACTTCCACCATTCAAACATATATGCTATCAGAATGTGGATTCAAATATTTGCTGTCGTGTTTATTCATGTTCAAATATTTGCTGTTGTGTTTATTCATGTTCGAATATTAGCTGTTGTGTTTTTATTTATGTTCCCTATAGGTTGTAGTGTTAGAAGTTTTACCTTAGGATATAACCCTACTTTCCCAAACGTATCTAAACTCTTATGCATGATATCATTTTTAGCAAATCATTTCTGCTTATCAATACTTATACAGTAGGCAACAAAAAGCGATTCCTGAATAGGGTACTTAACCCTTACAAAGAACGTTACCGCCTCGAACAAAAAACTTAAACCCTTATTTTTCTAAGCATACAACTGTCGAACAAATCATCATCATCCTTTTAGTCAAAATATATCATTATTTAAATTTCGGGACGAAATTTCTAAAAAGCAGGGGATACTGTAACATCCGTCAAAAACGGATTTACCAAACCCGCTCCGTTTATCAACTGAACAGTCAGTCAAAAATTTCGTTGCGAATTAAATGCCCAAAATATTTTTAAACGATACGTAATAGATTATTATACGGGAATATATATTTAGTTTTTGAAAAACTGTTGAAAATCGCAAAATAAAAATAAAAGTACTCTGCCGGGTTTCGAACCCGGGTCTGTACCGATCCGGAAACAGACTTAACTCACACACACAAACCACTGCGCCACTTGTTTTGTTTGTTATATATTGAAATCATTTAATTGATATAATAACGTTACGAATTCAAAACCGGCGCCCAATAGTTCAGTCGTCGGAATCCCGGTAATCTCGCGAACTTTTAACGACAATTTACGTTATAACGTAAACCATTAACAAGACATCGGTTATAACCGACGTCTGAGTCCGCGACCAAACCATAACCGCCGGAGTTTTTATGATTTACGAATACAGTCGGAAATCAGACCAGGTTCTTCAACAATTTGCCCTATAAATTCACCCACAACCCACTGCAAACCTTTTCGCTCAAAACCACACTTTTTCTCGGCGTAATTCCACTCGCCGGAATTAATCTGTTCGTCGCCGGAAAACCGGTTTCCTCATTTCCGAGCCTCACTGAGCCTCTGAAGCTTATACCGGAGATACCCATACTTTTTCCAAGCTTTCCGGAGACTTGCTGCTGCAAGACACCTGACGCCGGAGTTGATTGCTGTCACCGGAGTTTCTGCCGGAAAACAGAGGGTCCAGTCGGTATACCTTTTCGCTTATTTTCCTTTTCTTTTCACCTTTATCTCACCATAATGAACCTAAAACACTAAAGAAAACGATTAAGACTTTGAACCAGTCGATTTCCGATTTCTGGTTATACCTTGATGAAGAAGACGATGTATTCGATATCTTATAAGTATAATTAAAATCAGGATATTACGCGGGTTAGACACACAGTCCAGCGGTGGACTGTGTGCACATTAAACATACAAACGTCTCGAGTTCGAATCCCGTTTCACACACGTCGCCTTAATAAAAATCATTTTTTTGATTAACTGAACCGGAGTCGCTACAAATATATGTTAAGTATATTAATAACCGGAATAATAACCAAGTTAGACACACAGTCCAGCGGTGGACTGTGTGTTTGTTTATATCACAGGTCACGAGTTCGAGTCCGGTCTTCTGCACCGACTCGGACAATTATCTATTCTTTTAAATAAGGCAGAAAAGGAAATAACTAATTTGTATTTAAGTAAAATAAAAATCGAGTTATATAACATGTTAAACACAGTCCAGCGGTGGACTGTGTGTTAGTTTAAACCACAGGTCCCGAGTTCGAGACCTGTGGAGTGCACCGTCCGATTCGCTTAAACTGTTTTTAGAATAAAATGAATTTCGGTTTAAACTAATTAATATATATATATAATTAAAATCAGATATATAACGGGTTAGACACGTAGCTCAGTTGGTAGAGCTGCGTGCACGCGTACGGGAGGTCTCGGGTTCGAGCCTCACTCAGCGCACAACAATATGCCTTCGAACCGGTCAACGGTCAGTCAAAGTCAACGGTCAAAGTCAACTGTAGCAAAAATCAAATATTTTTTTTATTATTTTTATTTAATTATTTTAATTAAAAATCAATTAAAAATACTTAAAAATAACATTTTTAAGGTTAGAAAATAGCCTCAAACTCACAAAAATACACCCAACAATCCTACTAAAATAGATTAATAAAACCCGTTTACTCACAAAACCATAATGCGATTTATCTAGGTTAATCTCACTCGTGGTTAGAACCACATCGCGTGCATTCAACGTCATCAACCGAACGCACCCACTGTGAGTGAATCTTACAACTCCCCCTTTTAAATTACACGTTTTGGGGTGTGTCATGTGTTATGAAAATAATTAATTTATTTATTTAAACTTGTGCCAGACCACATCATGACTTAAACTTAGATTGTTTTTATTGTTGTGATTTACTTATTTCCTTTTGTCATATTATATGAAACTCATACATTAAGCCCATCAGTTCCTCGTGGAAGACGAGTTGAACAACGCGTGCCACAAATCAAATTCATTATTGTTTATGTGTATATCATTGAGTTTGTATTGTTTGTAGTTGTGTCATTCATATTATCATGGTTATGCAATTCATTCATTAGGCCCCTCAGTTCCTCGTGAGAGACGAGTTGAGCATCGCGTGCCTCTAAATGTTCCATTATTGTTCATGTGTGTTTCACTTAATATCTTATGATTGTTGATTAAGTTTACATCTATTTTTACTCATGTTTGGTTGTGCACATATTTCATAATCAATTTAAATATATTTGTTCAAATGTTTTCCATAGGATTCACTCGCCAACATTATGTTGATCCAAAAACCCTTTTACACATGATACAGGTGAACAGGTTGAAGCAAGGAAAACATAGGATATGCCTTAGAAGAGAACAAAGAAGTTTAGATTGTTAGTTAGATCATGTTGTAACATTTATTGTAAAATTCCATTTAATTTGTATTAATGAATATGAAACGCTTAATAAATGTCATGAGCTTTGATGATAACCCAATCATGCCCCGATCACCTTTTCCGCTGCGGGTCGGGGTGTGACATGGATAAATTGTTGTTGGAGCGTCGGAGTTATTCCGTACTGTCCCGATGTAAAATGGGTACTTCGGATGTTTTACATGCCTGTTTGGGAAATTCCGCGACAAGGAAAACCCGAAACTGAAATTGGGAACTTGGGTCCCCCAAAAGTCCGAACTCCCTTAATATAAAATTAATTATTTCTAGTAGACAATACATTTAAACCCTCCATATGATCATATCATTCTTCAAACATGTAGAACAAGCAACCGTGACCGTCACACAAAACGAGGCAAGAAAGCCAAACTGAACTTTGGCACTAAGATAATACCCACAACCCTATCGCTATGCTATAGGTCGATTCACGGATGAATATACCCATCCGAGCACAAGTTATGACCATTACCGACCCGGACCCAGATTTCGGTAATTAACCCAAAACTGCCTGATACCAGGACTAAGTAGTTGCAAACTCATACCTATCCATTGTGTTATTGCAATGAATTGCTTATCCAGTGAGTTTCCTTACCCTGTTTTCAAACTGTTTTTCTATTTTACATGAGGTGAATTGCACGTTACATACGTACATACTTGCACATACATACATGTTGTGATGTGAATTATCTGAGTTATACTAACACACGAAAAGTCCCCAAAAACACGAGTGATCAACAAAAGCCAGTGGATGTGTGAATAGTACTATTGGTCTTACAAACCAATCGAGCTGGCACGAATGCCATGGGTTCTACTGCAATTGCACATGTCCATGCACTCTTAGTGAGCACACTATGTGGTGTTAGACATAGCTACTTGGTGTAACATCCGTCGAAAAACGGGTTTCCAAAACCCGTTTCGTTTATTAATCGAATATCCAGTTATAATTTTCGTTGCATATTTATTGCTCAAATTAATTTTAAACGATACATAATTGATAAATAGATTAGAATTTAAAAACCATAATTAAAAATTACTAATAAATAATGAATAAAAAATTAATGTAGACGCCGGGTTTCGAACCCGGGGCTCGCCTATAACCAAACACACAACACACCGTTACACCACTCACAGAACATATGAAATAACCAAACCGATAAATCTTTTAAATCATATTATCTCTTTGAATCTGATTCAAAGCTTCCGCCCAGTAACGGCTGTAACCCTCAGCAATCACCAAGATTGCGAATTCTTCACAAATAACCGAAGAAAATGCTTCCAGTCTTGAACCAAGACTCAAATCGAGTCAAAATACGTCCAATTAGCTATGCAATCAATCAATCTGCCAAACCTCAATTCTGACCGAAACCGAAGATTTAATTGTGCGACCTCCTCATCTATAAATAGGAGCTCTAGAACTCTTTAGAATTGCACACACACTCTTAAATCTTCTTGCAACTCTCTGTTCACCATAAACACTTCGTCGGAAGATCTGCACTTACCGGAATCTCGCCAGAAATCAGAGGAACTCCCCGTTCGGTATAGCGCTCATCCAATCTCATTCGCTTTTTATATATATCATAAGTAGTCAATTGGAACTTATAAGAGAATTATCAAACGCATAGAGTCAATCAGGTTTAAAAGACTGTGTCTTTGAAATGAAGAAGACGAACTGAGTTTATGTTTAAAATAACTTAAGATTTGTATTAAACTGGGTTAGACACACAGTCCAGTTGGTTGGACTGTGTGCATATGAAGTCAAGGTCTCGGGTTCAATTCTGTTCTTGTTTCGATTCGTCACGATATTCAAACATTTTTATAAAACTCAAATATGAAACTTGACAGCAAGTATATAAAAGAAATAAAAATCTTATATCCAACGGGTTAAACACACAGCCCAATTGGTCGGGCTGTGTGCACACGAACCTTAGGTCCCGAGTTCGAATCCTGCTTCTGTAACCGGTTTTGGCAATTATCAAAGCTTTTTAAATAGAAACAAAAATGAATTAATCTAAATAGTATATAAATATAATTAAAATCAGAAATATTTTGGGTTAGACACGTAGCTCAGTTGGTAGAGTTGCGTGCACGCATACGAGAGGTCACGAGTTCGAACCTCACTCAGCGCATAAAATAAACACGGTCCGACCGGTCAACGGTCAACGGTCAACATGGTAAAAAGTCAACATTATTTTATTTTTTAATTTATTTAATCAGAAATTTTTTTAAAAAATACTTAAAAATAATATTTTTAAAGTTAGAAAATGTCCTTAAACTTACAAAAATAAATCTAAAAATCCTAATAAGGTTATGAATTAAAATTATTAATCTCAAATAAAATCCATTTATTTACCGAACCATTTCGTTATTATTTTAGGTTAGTTTTCCTCGTCGATCAAATCCTAAAATACGTGCGCATCCAACGTCATCAAAGAAACGCACCTACTGTGAGTGAATCCTTACAAATTCCCCTTTTTATTCATGTTTTGGGGTGTATCATGTGTCGCTTTAATTATTTCCTTTATTCAAACTCGTGCTATTACCATTATATGATCTAAACTCGATATGTAAATATTGTTTGTTGTGATGTGTGTTTACATTTTGTCAAGTTGCGTGCAAATCATTCATTAGGCCCATCAGTTCCTCGTTGGAGACGGGTTGAGCATCAGGTGCCTCATTGTTCATCATTTGGAGTGTGCTTGTGCATTAATTGAGATTATGTGATTATGTTGTTTGTTGTGATACGTGTTTACATTCTTGTCAAGTTGTGTGCAAATCATGCGTTAGGCCCATCAGTTCCTCGTGGGAGACGAGTTGAGCATCAGGTGCCTCATTCGATCGGCTCCGGTTGATTGAGCCTTGATCTCATTGTTCATCATAGTGTGTGTGTGTGTGCTTGTGCATTTATTGATATTATGTGTTTTGTGATTAAATTTACATTTACGTTTATTCATATTTGGTTATGCACAATTTTATTCAAATAACCAACATAACTAATCCTTTCAAATATTTAAATAAGATTCACTCGCCAACTTTTGTTGACCCAAAACCCTATTTTACACATGATACAGGTGATCCGGTTGAGAAAAGAAACACATAGGATGGCCTAGAAGAATAAACAAGTTAATGCCTTGGAATGAACGTTTAGTTTTGTTTTCCTTTGTAATTGTACTCTAGTTTGTAATTTGAATGAAAATGTATTTGAACATGTTGTGTTTGTATGTTTATTGTAACTTTTTCCTTAAAGAGAAATAATAAATATGAAACTTTATAGTAAATGTCATGAGCTTTGATGAAAACCCAATCATGCCCCGACTACCATTTCCGCTGCGGGTCAGGGTGTGACAGATTGGTATCAGAGCTTTTGACTATAGGGATATAGGATAGGTTATTAGACCCGTAGAGCCTATACTATAGTTGATTAGATTTTAATTGTTTATGTGGTTACATGCAAACTCATGATGTTTATTTGTTTCGTATTTATTACACACACAAATGCATGCAAACACTTCCCAATTATTTTGTGTGATACTTAATGAGTTATACTTATTGTCAAACTTAACATGCTTACATATACATTCATCACGCATATTTCAATGTTCACATATTCAAATCATCCTCATATTTCCTTTATTCAAGATTTTGTCGCATTTTTCATTTTTCAATCTCATCAAAGTGAGTTCTACGACGGGCATGTAGTAACTGTAAGGGTACAAGTACCGGTAGTCGGAACGTCCTGTCTAGGTTGGCATTCGTATAATCCAAAATAACGGACCAGTTTGCCTACCTGGGGACTAACGATGAGAGTACGAAGGACCTATTAGGCCAAAGCATGCCACACTAAACGTCGTTCGAACTAACCCCACTTTGAGGTGTCACCGTGTCCACACCTGGATGCACTCCGAATTTCATACGTTACATTCATATTCTCGATTTTCTCCGGGTTTTAGTGTACGTTACCAGGCTAACACATGCGAACCATATGAAAGACCCGGTAGTCATGGGGGCCCACATGATTACGAAGGTGAAGTATGGCGGCATGCAAGGTCCAATTACGAGCAAGCCCAAGACATCCTATGGATGTAGTAAATTTATTATTCTTTATTTGTTTTATGAATGTTCATTCCTAAATACGACACATGACACCTAAAACGTCAAACTCATACTCTCGATACGTATTCCTTGTAGATGTCTTCTAGTCTCTTTCGTAGAAAAATGAAATCAGGAAAATCCCGCGAGCGCATGGCTGCCCAAATCGCTCAACAAATGGCTGCCGTAATACCCGACATCGTAGTTCAAGTTCAACAGGCCCTTACCGCTAATCCCGTCAACCCAATTAACCAAGAAGATCAAAACGTTGTCAATCCTCCTCCAAATACCACTAAATGCACCTTCAAGCATTTCAAATCCTACGATCCTCCAAAATACGAAGGTACTGAAGGTGTCACCGCTCTCCTCCATTGGTTTGAGGAGATGGAAAACACTTTTCTCAATTGCGACTGCCCCGATGATCGCAAGGTGCGCTATGCTACCGGTCGTTTGTTCGGAGTAGCACTTACATGGTGGAATACAGAGAAGGCCAAGCGAGGTGCTGAGAATGCTATGACTTTGACTTGGGAAGAGTTGAAGGAAATCATGACAAGACAGTTCTGTCCAAGAAGCGAAATCAAGAAATTGGAAGATGAGTTCTATTCTTTGAAACAAAAAGAGGGCGACCACACCACATACAACAATAGATTCCTTGAGTTAAACTCAGATGGTCCCCAACTTGTTCACTCCCCTCTACCGTTTGATCGAGCACTACATTCGAGGTCTTCCTTCAAAAATTCAAGACCCTGTAATAAGTACCACACCTGCAACTTTGGAAGCAGCAATGGAGTTAGCTACAGAGCTCACCGAAAACCGCATACGGAATAAAGACTTCACGGAGGAGAAGAAGAAGGATAAAGCATCAACCGAAACCTCAAACTCCACCCAAACCGAATCCTCTTCTCAACCTACTTCTAAGAGAAAACGAGATGGGCAAATTTTCGCTGTCACCCAACACAATCAACCAGCTTCACAAGTTGTACCCCTCCAAGCTATCCCAATCACTCAAGTAGCACCCAACTCTACTTACCCAAATAAGAAACCTTACATTGGACCCCACCCTCAATGCAACACCTGTTTTTATCACCATCAATCTACCATACCTTGTCGACTGTGTGCAAATTGTGGGCGTTATGGTCATTGGAGCAAAACTTGTCATGCCCCTCAAAACCAAGCCTCACCCCCTACTCAAAACATGATCCAAACATATCAACAATCCCAATACCCCATGTTTCCATATGTTCGAGCTTGTTTTAATTGTGGTGACCCTACCCACTTTAGAAACACGTGCCCTCGATTGGTTAACATCATAAACGCCCAAGCTCAAGCAAACCTAGTTAACCGAGCAAATCAAGCAAACCCAGCTCTACCACCAGCAAGAGGAAGAGCTTACAACATCAACGCCAATCCTGTTGAAGATAATAACGGCCCAAACGAATCACCCAACTAGCTTTCCTCACCAATAATCAAGACTCAACTCCAATCGTCTAGTTTTAATGTTTTCTTTATGTTATCTCAATCTTTCCGTATCCCAGTTGTAACATTTGTATAAATCGGGTCTCCAAAACCCGCTCCGTTTTGTAATCAAATACCAAGTTACGAAATTTCATTAAGTATTTATGAGTATTTTGAGTTTAAACGTTACATAATTAATATATAAACTAAACTATAAAAATTATATTTGATAAAAAGTCAAAATAAAATAAATAAAAAATAGTTGGAGCTGACCGGACTCGAACCCGGGTCAACTGCCTCCAACGATTTAACTTCCCGTCTCCAAACCACTCCGCCACCAGTTGTTTTCTGTTGGTATTATGAAAACAATTAAATTTTATACGCAAACTCGGTTTAACGGTTATTGATATCTGAATAACGGAAAATCGGTAAGCCAAATCGTCAAATCAGTTTTCGTTCGTTTAGTTAACTTATAACCGACGCATATCGGTTTCTAATTAAAGTTCAGATTTAATGAACTTCGAATTTTGGGTTTTGAAACCGAAAGACATTCAAGTTTCAAATAATTCTGTTTCCAATCATTTATACGATTCAGAACTGTCTCAAATACACTCCAATTCCTTTTCGTCGCGTTTTCAAGTCTTTTGAGCTCAAGAAAACTGTCGCCGGAATTTTCTGAAATTCTCGCCGGAAAACCGTGTTCAACATAAATCAGTAAGAATTTCCTCTCTTGCTGTTTCAATCTATTGTTGGGACCCTACTAACATTATTCCGTCACTCAAAGTCAGTCATAGAAGACTTTGCTGGATTTCTGGTTTCGCCGGAGAAATTCTGGGATTTGCCGGAACCACGCTAGTTGACGGTAAACACATTCAATCGTGCTAATAATTCATGTACTCTGGTTCAATTTCAAATCTAATTCTTTAATTCTGTTGATTAGCCCTCTCAGCCGAAGTTTCAAAAACGGAGTTGCCTGTTCTCGCCGGACTTCCTGAAGAAGACGACCTGTCCGGTATTTCTTGTTCCCAAACTGTTCGGTTTGTTCATTCAAACTAGTAGGCATGATATTTAAGTAGTAGAGCCATGAATCAGTTGTCTGAGTAAAAACCAGTAATCATAACGAAGAAGACGAATTTAAAAACGGGATAAGAATAATTAAAACTCGGATAATTAACGGGTTAGACACACAGTCCAGCGGTGGACTGTGTGCAAAGTTTATATACGAGTCCCGAGTTCGATCCTTACTACACACACACTGCGTAATAACATTCCCTTTTTATTCATAAAACTAACCGGGTTAGATTGAGTAGTTGTTAAGTATAATATAATTCAAGAATATAACCGGGTTAGACACACAGTCCAGCGGTGGACTGTGTGCAACACAAACTGCACGTCACGCGATCGAGTCCCGTCCCAAACACCGGTTCAATGAGAATAAAACGTTTTGTAAAATAAAGGAATTTTCGGTAAATTCGAATAAGTGTATTAATATAATTAAAACTAGATTTCTAACGGGTTAGTCACGTAGCTCAGTTGGTAGAGCTACGTGCGCGTGAACGGAAGGTCACAGGTTCGAATCCCGCTCGGCGCAAGAATTACCGCTGACCGAACCGGTCAACGGTCAACGGTCAAACAGTAAAAAATATATTTTTTTTAAATAATTATTTGTTTTATTTAAATTAAAAATCAATTAAAAATACTTAAAAATAACATTTTTAAGGATAGAAAATAGCCATAAACTCACAAAAATATATCTAAAAATCCCATTAAAAATCTTTAATAAAATCCATCCATTTAATATATTTTTTTTCCTATTATTATTTAGGTCAGTGATTCCTCGTTAACTCGTTTCGTCTAAATCGTGCGCATCTCACCAATTCAAATCCAACGCACCCAATGTGAGTGAACCCTTCAAATTCCCCGTTTTAATCACATTATTGGGGTGTATCATGTGTCTTATTCATTTACTTATTATAACTAAGTTATTGTGCATATATCATATCATGACATGTGTGTTAGTTATTGCTGCTCAGTAGTTAGAATTGTTTGCAAGTTATTATTTCAGTACATGCAATTGCTGAGGCCGTAGCTCCCCATTCCTCGAGGTTGAGTTTGATCCCCATTTTATTATGCGGTTGATCAGGGCGTGCCCGCACGATCGGCTCCGTTTGATTGAGCCTTGATCGGTTATTTACATTTCAAGTTCATGCAATACGCTCGGCTCCGTTTGATTGAGCCTTGAGCACACAGTTCAATTTACATTTTCAGTTCATGCAATACGATCGGCTCCGTTTGATTGAGCCTTGATCTCACAGTTCATTTATGTTAATTATCATATGATGTTGGTATGATCATGTATGTTATCAATTGTTAATGTATGTTATAATTGTAACCGATGTTGCCATTGCTTGATTTCATACATATGCTCTTTTATGATTATGCACAATATTTTATTGATAAACTAACCAGAAAATCATTATTAAATGTTTATCTATAAGGTTCACTCGCCAACTTATGTTGACCCAAAAACCTCCCATTTTACACATGATACAGGTGAACCAGCAGCAGCTAGGAACACGTAGGACCTGGATTAGAAGAAATAAAATGATTTAGTGTTTGGATTATTATGTTTGGTTATTTTCCTTTGTAATGAATGAACATGTTTGAAGGTTTGAGAAATGTAACTTTGACTTCATTTAATTATGAAACATAATAGTAAATGTCATGTGCTTTGGTGATAACCCAATTATGCCCCGACTCTTATTTCCGCTGCGGGTCGGGGTGTGACAGATTGGTATCAGAGCCATGACTATAGGGATATAGGATAGGTTATTAGACCCTTAGAGCCTATACTATAGTCGATTAGAAACTTATAGGAATTTTGTGTGTTATATGCCAAATTTCATGATGTTTATATGCTTATGTTAAAATGTTACATTTGATATTGTTCAAGCATGTTCATAAGTATGTATTATCAAATAATGCTCATCATGAAATCGTATGATCATAACATATCACATCCATGCAAGCACACACCACATCATGATTGATTCTACAACGATTTTCGTGTTTTCAAATCTCATCAAAGTGAGTTCTCATGACGGGCATGTAGTAACTGGAAGGGTACTAGTACCGGTAGTCGGAACGTCCTGTCTAGGCTGGCATTCGTATAAATCCAAAATAAAGGACCAGTTTGCCTACCTGGGGACCAACGATGAGAGTACGAAAACCTATTAGGCCAAAGCATGCTATACCAAACGTCGTGAGAGCTAATCCCACTTTGAGTTGTCATTGTGTCTACACCTGGACACGTTCCGACCAAACATCTCATGAACATATTTTGTGGTTAGCATTCGGGGGATGCGAGTGTTAAATTGCCAATACTAATGTGAATCCTACCAAACCAATAGCCATGGGGGCCCACATGACTATATAGGTGAAGGTATGGGGGACATTTGAGGCCCAACATGAGCGAACCCAAGACATCTTTCGGATGTAGTTGCATTATTGATATTTATGTTATTTTCATTTTTTTTTTAAGACACATGACACCTAAAATATACCATAAACTCACAATCTTCTCATTTTATGATCCTGTAGATGTCGTATAGATCGCATCGAAGGAGTAGGAAATCGGAAAAGTCTCAGGAACGATTGGCCACTCATATCGCCAACCAAATGGCCACGATATTACCTGACATTGTAGTACAAGTACAACAAGCTCTTGCTGCAAATCCTACTAACCCTCCTCAACAACAGGACCAGATCATCAACGACCCTCCTACCAGCAAATGCACCTACAAACATTTTAAGTCTTGCGATCCCCCAAAATTCGAAGGGACTGAGGGAGTCACTGCTCTCCAGCGTTGGTTCGAGGAGATGGAAAACGTTTTCTTAAACTGCGATTGTCCTGAGGATCGCAAAGTTCGTTATGCCACCGGGAGACTACTTGGGGTAGCTCTCACTTGGTGGAATACCGAGAAGGGAAAGAGGGGAACGGAAGATGCGATGTCCTTAACTTGGGAGGAGTTAAGGGAAATCATGACTAGGCGATTTTGTCCTAGGAGTGAGATTAAGAAATTGGAAGATGAATTTCATGCCCTGAAACAAAAAGATGGTGATCACTCTACTTACAACAAACGGTTCTTGGAGTTGAACCAGATGGTACCAAACTTATTCACTCCAACCTACCGTCTGATCGAACATTACATTCGAGGACTTCCCTCGAAAATCCAGGATTCGGTCCTCAGCGTTTCACCGGTAACACTAGAAGCTGCCATGGAATTGGCGACAGAACTGACCGAAAACCGAATTCGTAATGGGAAGTTCAAGGAGGAAAAGAAGAAAACCCCTGCTGAGGGACAAACCTCAAACCACCACACTCCTTCCTCCAAATTTGCTAACAAGAGGAAGCGTAACAACAGGAACTTTGCAGTCACCCACACCAACACCCCTGTTCCTGCTGCACCCATCACTCAAGCCACTCCTCCACCCGCGCCATACAAAAGACCATACACAGGACCACTACCAAAATGTAACCGTTGTCAGTATCACCACTCCCCTGACTATCCTTGCCAGTACTGTACCAGCTGCGGTCGCGCTGGACACCTTGTACAACACTGCCGCGCACCTCAGCGAACAAACCGCCACCCACCTATAACCCAAACCCACCAACAATTTATGGGTCAAGCCCAACAACAACAACCATTTCCACCCACTCAACATTTAGCCCAAACATACTATCAACCCAACTACCCTATGGGTCAACCTATGCGGGCATGTTTCAACTGTGGAGATCCAAGTCATTTCAGGAACACATGTCCAAGACTAGTCAATATTATTCATGCTCAGGCCCAAGCCAACCCAGTGAACCAAGCAAATCAAGCTCCTCCACCTGCTAGAGGAAGGGCTTTCAATATTAACACAAACCAGGCCAGAGCTGACGGCAATGTGGTCAACGGTACGTTTCTTATAAATGGTAGATATGCCTCTATGTTATTTGATACTGGTGCGGATAGAAGTTTCGTGTCATTAGAGTTTGAACCTATCTTAAGTAAAAATCGAGATAAGCTCGCAGAATCCATAACAGTGGAAGTTGCAGATGGAAAACCAGTTTCGTTAAACTCTATTTTACGCAACTGTACGCTCACCCTAAACGACCACGATTTCTCGGTCGATCTTATTCCTATGAAGCTGGGAAGTTTCGACATCATAGTCGGAATGGATTGGCTCAGTCAGCATAATGCGGAAGTTGTATGTCGTGAGAAATTTATTCGTATTCCTCTTTCAAACGGTCAGACTCTTCGAATTATTGGAGAAACCTCGGCGAAAGGACTCAACTTAATGTCTTGTCATCAAGCTCAGAAATACCTTCGCAAGAATTATGTCGCGTTTTTAGCCCATATCATCAAGAAGGGGACCGCAGAAAAGAAACTTGTAGATATTCCTGTTGTAAAAGATTTTCCACAAGTTTTTCCTGACGACATTTCAGGACTTCCTCCAATCAGAGATGTCGAGTTTCGTATCGATCTTATACCTGGTGCTACGCCAGTGGCAAAATCTCCATATAGGTTAGCCCCCTCTGAAATGCAAGAGCTAGCCAGTCAATTGCAAGAGTTGACTGACAAGGGATTTATACGCCCCAGCTCATCGCCTTGGGGTGCACCTGTACTTTTCGTAAAGAAGAAGGATGGATCTTTTCGCATGTGCATCGATTATAGAGAGCTCAACAAGTTAACTATCAAAAATCGATATCCTTTACCTCGTATAGATGATCTTCTTGACCAGCTACAAGGTGCCAGTTGCTTTTCGAAAATCGACCTTCGATCGGGCTATCATCAGCTTAGGGTGCATGAAGAAGACGTCCCTAAAACTGCTTTTCGAACTCGATATGGTCACTATGAATTCATGGTTATGCCGTTTGGATTAACCAACGCACCAGCTGTTTTCATGGACCTAATGAATAGAGTCTGCAAACCTTACCTTGATCGATTTGTTATTGTGTTCATTGACGATATTCTTATCTATTCAAAATCCAAAGCTGATCATGAGCGTCATCTGCGACTTGTTCTTACACTTCTAGAAAAGGAAAAGCTTTATGCCAAGTTCTCTAAATGTGAATTCTGGTTAAAAGAGGTGCAATTTCTTGGGCATGTAGTCAATGACAAAGGAATACATGTGGACCCATCAAAGATCAAAGCAGTTCAAGAATGGCAAGCTCCACGTACGCCAACTGAAGTAAGGTCTTTTCTTGGACTTGCTGGTTACTATCGTCGATTCATTTCAAACTTCTCTCGCATTGCGGTGCCACTCACGGCTTTAACCCATAAAGGGAAACCATTTGTATGGGGGCCCAAGCAAGAAGAAGCTTTTCAAACCCTCAAGCAAAGACTTTGTGATGCACCAATCCTCACTCTTCCTGAAGGTTGTGATGATTTTGTAGTCTATTGCGACGCGTCAGGGCAAGGATTGGGATGCGTTCTCATGCAAAGAGGAAAAGTCATAGCTTATGCCTCAAGGCAACTCAAGACTCACGAAAAGAACTACACCACTCATGACCTTGAACTTGGAGCCGTTGTATTCGCTCTTAAGATATGGAGACATTATCTTTATGGTACGAAGTGTGAAATATACACTGACCACAAGAGTCTTCAACATATCTTCAATCAGAAAGAGTTAAATATGAGGCAACGAAGATGGGTCGAACTTCTAAATGATTACGACTGTGAAATCAAATATCACCCTGGTAAAGCAAATGTGGTGGCTGATGCACTTAGTCGAAAGGGTTATGCGAACTCCATTCATATTCTATGTTCACAAATTATAACCAAAATTAAGGATCAAATTCGTGAAGCTCAACACGTCTCAATAACAGAGGAAGATGTACAAAAGGAGATGTCCTGTGGAGCCGAGCAAAAGCTGGAAACTAAATCTGATGGTATTTTATATTACTTAGATCGTATATGGATTCCTAACCATGTCAATCTTCGTGAAGCACTCATGCATGAAGCCCATAAGTCGCGATATTCTATACACCCAGGAGCCGATAAGATGTATCAAGACCTACGGTACACCTATTGGTGGCCTGGAATGAAGAAAGATGTTGCTGTTTTTGTTTCCAAGTGTCTCACTTGTTCTAAAGTAAAGGCTGAACACCAAAGACCCTCAGGACTTCTGATCCAACCAGAAATACCTGTCTGGAAGTGGGAAAATATAACCATGGATTTTATTACCGGGTTACCTCGCACTTCTAGTGGGTATGATACTATATGGGTGATTATAGACCGACTCACAAAATCAGCTCACTTTATTCCTATTCGGGAAGATTTCAAGAACGAAAAGCTTGCTCGTATTTATATCAGCGAAATTGTCAGCCGTCATGGAGTTCCATTAAGTATTATTTCTGATCGTGATGGTCGTTTCACCTCACGAACATGGCAGGCAGTACAATCCGCTATGGGCACTCGACTAGATCTCAGTACCGCCTATCATCCCCAAACTGATGGACAGTCTGAGCGAACCATTCAAACCCTTGAGGACATGCTTAGAGCATGTGTCATAGACTTCAAGGGAAATTGGGACGCCCACCTACCGTTAGTCGAATTTTCGTACAACAACAGTTATCATTCTAGCATCGGCATGGCACCTTTTGAAGCTTTATATGGTCGAAAGTGTCGATCTCCTGTTTGTTGGCACGAAATTGGGGAAGCTCAAATTACTGGTCCGGAATTAATCCAAGAAACAACAGATAAGATTCATCAAATTCGAAACAATCTTCTAGCGGCTCAAAGTCGTCAAAAGAGTTACGCAGATAAACGTCGGAAGCCCTTGGAGTTTAGCGTGGGTGATCATGTGCTTTTAAAAGTATCACCGTGGAAGGGAGTAGTTCGTTTTGGTCAGAAGGGAAAGCTAGCACCACGTTACGTAGGACCTTTCAAGATACTCGAAAGAGTAGGTCCTGTAGCTTACAAGCTTGATCTACCGGAAGAACTCGACAGAATTCATCCCACATTCCAAGTGTCGAACTTGAAGAAGTGCCTCGCTGATGAGAATCTTCATATTCCACTGGAGGATATTCAGATTGATGAATCCATGCATTTTATCGAAAGGCCAGTAGAGATTATGGACTATGGAGAAAAGCGTCTACGTCGAAGTCGCATTCCTATTGTTAGGGTACGCTGGGAGTCGAAACGGGGACCTGAGTTTACTTGGGAACGTGAAGACTCAATGCGTGAAAAATACCCTCATCTTTTCCCTACTACTTCAACTGTTTGAATTTCGGGACGAAATTCCTAAAAGTAGGGGATACTGTAACATTTGTATAAATCGGGTCTCCAAAACCCGCTCCGTTTTGTAATCAAATACCAAGTTACGAAATTTCATTAAGTATTTATGAGTATTTTGAGTTTAAACGTTACATAATTAATATATAAACTAAACTATAAAAATTATATTTGATAAAAAGTCAAAATAAAATAAATAAAAAATAGTTGGAGCTGACCGGACTCGAACCCGGGTCAACTGCCTCCAACGATTTAACTTCCCGTCTCCAAACCACTCCGCCACCAGTTGTTTTCTGTTGGTATTATGAAAACAATTAAATTTTATACGCAAACTCGGTTTAAACGGTTATTGATATCTGAATAACGGAAAATCGGTAAGCCAAATCGTCAAATCAGTTTTCGTTCGTTTAGTTAACTTATAACCGACGCATATCGGTTTCTAATTAAAGTTCAGATTTAATGAACTTCGAATTTTGGGTTTTGAAACCGAAAGACATTCAAGTTTCAAATAATTCTGTTTCCAATCATTTATACGATTCAGAACTGTCTCAAATACACTCCAATTCCTTTTCGTCGCGTTTTCAAGTCTTTTGAGCTCAAGAAAACTGTCGCCGGAATTTTCTGAAATTCTCGCCGGAAAACCGTGTTCAACATAAATCAGTAAGAATTTCCTCTCTTGCTGTTTCAATCTATTGTTGGGACCCTACTAACATTATTCCGTCACTCAAAGTCAGTCATAGAAGACTTTGCTGGATTTCTGGTTTCGCCGGAGAAATTCTGGGATTTGCCGGAACCACGCTAGTTGACGGTAAACACATTCAATCGTGCTAATAATTCATGTACTCTAGTTCAATTTCAAATCTAATTCTTTAATTCTGTTGATTAGCCCTCTCAGCCGAAGTTTCAAAAACGGAGTTGCCTGTTCTCGCCGGACTTCCTGAAGAAGACGACCTGTCCGGTATTTCTTGTTCCCAAACTGTTCGGTTTGTTCATTCAAACTAGTAGGCATGATATTTAAGTAGTAGAGCCATGAATCAGTTGTCTGAGTAAAAACCAGTAATCATAACGAAGAAGACGAATTTAAAAACGGGATAAGAATAATTAAAACTCGGATAATTAACGGGTTAGACACACAGTCCAGCGGTGGACTGTGTGCAAAGTTTATATACGGAGTCCCGAGTTCGATCCTTACTACACACACACTGCGTAATAACATTCCCTTTTTATTCATAAAACTAACCGGGTTAGATTGAGTAGTTGTTAAGTATAATATAATTCAAGAATATAACCGGGTTAGACACACAGTCCAGCGGTGGACTGTGTGCAACACAAACTGCACGTCACGCGATCGAGTCCCGTCCCAAACACCGGTTCAATGAGAATAAAACGTTTTGTAAAATAAAGGAATTTTCGGTAAATTCGAATAAGTGTATTAATATAATTAAAACTAGATTTCTAACGGGTTAGTCACGTAGCTCAGTTGGTAGAGCTACGTGCGCGTGAACGGAAGGTCACAGGTTCGAATCCCGCTCGGCGCAAGAATTACCGCTGACCGAACCGGTCAACGGTCAACGGTCAACGGTCAAACAGTAAAAAATATATTTTTTTTAAATAATTATTTGTTTTATTTAAATTAAAAATCAATTAAAAATACTTAAAAATAACATTTTTAAGGATAGAAAATAGCCATAAACTCACAAAAATATATCTAAAAATCCCATTAAAAATCTTTAATAAAATCCATCCATTTAATATATTTTTTTTCCTATTATTATTTAGGTCAGTGATTCCTCGTTAACTCGTTTCGTCTAAATCGTGCGCATCTCACCAATTCAAATCCAACGCACCCAATGTGAGTGAACCCTTCAAATTCCCCGTTTTAATCACATTATTGGGGTGTATCATGTGTCTTATTCATTTACTTATTATAACTAAGTTATTGTGCATATATCATATCATGACATGTGTGTTAGTTATTGCTGCTCAGTAGTTAGAATTGTTTGCAAGTTATTATTTCAGTACATGCAATTGCTGAGGCCGTAGCTCCCCATTCCTCGAGGTTGAGTTTGATCCCCATTTTATTATGCGGTTGATCAGGGCGTGCCCGCACGATCGGCTCCGTTTGATTGAGCCTTGATCGGTTATTTACATTTCAAGTTCATGCAATACGCTCGGCTCCGTTTGATTGAGCCTTGAGCACACAGTTCAATTTACATTTTCAGTTCATGCAATACGATCGGCTCCGTTTGATTGAGCCTTGATCTCACAGTTCATTTATGTTAATTATCATATGATGTTGGTATGATCATGTATGTTATCAATTGTTAATGTATGTTATAATTGTAACCGATGTTGCCATTGCTTGATTTCATACATATGCTCTTTTATGATTATGCACAATATTTTATTGATAAACTAACCAGAAAATCATTATTAAATGTTTATCTATAAGGTTCACTCGCCAACTTATGTTGACCCAAAAACCTCCCATTTTACACATGATACAGGTGAACCAGCAGCAGCTAGGAACACGTAGGACCTGGATTAGAAGAAATAAAATGATTTAGTGTTTGGATTATTATGTTTGGTTATTTTCCTTTGTAATGAATGAACATGTTTGAAGGTTTGAGAAATGTAACTTTGACTTCATTTAATTATGAAACATAATAGTAAATGTCATGTGCTTTGGTGATAACCCAATTATGCCCCGACTCTTATTTCCGCTGCGGGTCGGGGTGTGACACCAGTTGTAAATTGGGAATTTATGTATCCAAGAATTTTAATGCGAATTTATATTACAGTTTTGTTTTATACTCATTGATTTAACATTCATATCATCATACATCTCGACGTATCTCAATCTCATCATTTAAAGAAGTTGGGTTGTGTCTCGCTTTTACATAGACTAACCCCTTCATCATAACCAACAAGAGAGGTACTGTCATCATTCAGTCATGTATCCTTTCAGAATTGAGACTCAAGCTTTGGTTGTTGTGTTTGTTTATGTTTTAGAGTCACATAGAACTGATCATAATATACTGATAAAGCCAATGAAAATTTGACAAGAATATGGTGGATACGCCGCTGGTACTTCTTATATATATGTATTCTTGGCAAAGGATCAAAAGCATTACCAGGAGGTTATGAGAAGTTCCGTGTAGGTTTTAGTATCGTCATGGTTGAAGTTTTGTTTTATGATATAACCTTATCTTTCCAAACGTATCAATTCTCTCAAAACTCTTATGCATGAGATCATACCTAGTCAATCAACTCTGTTTATCAATATTCCTTATCTTAGGCATCAAAAAGCGATTCCTGTAGCAGGGTATTCAACCCTTACTAGGAACGTTACCGCCTCAAATAAAATTTAAACTCTCACCCCCTTCTAAGTATGTAATTGTCAAAATCACCCTCCCTTTTGAGTCAAACATACCACTACTACTTAAATTTCGGGACGAAATTTCTAAAAGTATGGGACACTGTAACATCCATCGAAAAATGGGTTTCCAAAACCCGCTTCGTTTATTAATCGAATATCCAGTTATAATTTTCGTTGCATATTTATTGCTCAAATTAATTTTAAACGATACATAATTAATAAATAGATTAGAATTTAAAAACCATAATTAAAAATTACTAATAAATAATGGATAAAAAAATTAATGTAGATGCCGGGTTTCGAACCCGGGTCTCGCCTATAACCAAACACACAACACACCGTTACACCACTCACAGAACATATGAAATAACCAAACTGATAAATCTTTTAAATCATATTATCTCTTTGAATCTGATTCAAAGCTTCCGCCCAGTAACGGCTGTAACCCTCAGCAATCACCAAGATTGCGAATTCTTCGCAAATAACCGAAGAAAATGCTTCCAGTTTTGAACCAAGACTCAAATCGAGTCAAAATACGTCCAATTAGCTATGCAATCAATCAATCTGCCATAACTCAATTCGGACCGAAACCGAAGATTTAATTGTGCGACCTCCTCATCTATAAATAGGAGCTCTAGAACTCTTTAGAATTGCACACACACACTCTTAAATCTTCTTGCAACTCTCTGTTCACCAGAAACACTTCGTCGGAAGATCTGCACTTACCGGAATCTCGCCGGAAATCAGAGGAACTCCCCGTTCGGTATAGCGCTCATCCAATCTCATTCGCTTTTTATATATATCATAAGTAGTCAATAGGAACTTATAAGAGAATTATTAAACGCATAGAGTCAATCAGGTTTAAAAGTCTGTGTCTTTGAAAAGAAGAAGACGAACTGAGTTTATGTTTAAAATAACTTAAGATTTGTATTAAACTGGGTTAGACACACAGTCCAGTTGGTTGGACTGTGTGCATATGAAGTCAAGGTCTCGGGTTCAATTCTGTTCTTGTTTCGATTCGTCACGATATTCAAACCTTTTTATAAAACTCAAATATGAAACTTGACAGCAAGTATATAAAAGAAATAAAAATCTTATATCCAACGGGTTAAACACACAGCCCAATTGGTCGGGCTGTGTGCACAGGAACCTTAGGTCCCGAGTTCGAATCCTGCTTCTGTAACCGGTTTTGGCAATTATCAAAGCTTTTTAAATAGAAACAAAAATGAATTAATCTAAATAGTATATAAATATAATTAAAATCAGAAATATTTCGGGTTAGACACGTAGCTCAGTTGGTAGAGCTGCGTGCACGCATACGAGAGGTCACGAGTTCGAACCTCACTCAGCGCATAAAATAAACACGGTCCGACCGGTCAACGGTCAACGGTCAACATGGTAAAAAGTCAACATTTTTTTATTTTTTTTTAATTTATTTAATCAGAAATTTTTTTAAAAAATACTTAAAAATAATATTTTTAAAGTTAGAAAATGTCCTTAAACTCACAAAAATAAATCTAAAAATCCTATTAAGGTTATGAATTAAAATTATTAATCTCAAATAAAATCCATTTATTTACCGAACCATTTCGTTATTATTTTAGGTTAGTTTTCCTTGTCGATCAAATCCTAAAATTCGTGCGCATCCAACGTCATCAAAGAAACGCACCCACTGTGAGTGAATCCTTACAAATTCCCCTTTTTATTCATGTTTTGGGGTGTATCATGCGTCGCTTTAATTATTTCCTTTATTCAAACTCGTGCTATTACCATTATATGATCTAAACTCGATATGTAAATATTGTTTGTTGTGATGTGTGTTTACATTTTGTCAAGTTGCGTGCAAATCATTCATTAGGCCCATCAGTTCCTCGTTGGAGACGGGTTGAGCATCAGGTGCCTCATTGTTCATCATTTGGAGTGTGCTTGTGCATTAATTGAGATTATGTGATTATGTTGTTTGTTGTGATACGTGTTTACATTCCTATCAAGTTGTGTGCAAATCATGCATTAGGCCCATCAGTTCCTCGTGGGAGACGAGTTGAGCATCAGGTGCCTCATTCGATCGGCTCCGGTTGATTGAGCCTTGATCTCATTGTTCATCATAGTGTGTGTGTGTGCTTGTGCATTTATTGATATTATGTGTTTTGTGATTAAATTTACATTTACGTTTATTCATATTTGGTTATGCACAATTTTATTCAAATAACCAACATAACTAATCCTTTCAAATATTTAAATAAGATTCACTCGCCAACTTTTGTTGACCCAAAACCCTATTTTACACATGATACAGGTGATCCGGTTGAGAAAAGAAACACATAGGATGGCCTAGAAGAATAAACAAGTTAATGCCTTGGAATGAACGTTTAGTTTTGTTTTCCTTTGTAATTGTACTCTAGTTTGTAATTTGAATGAAAATGTATTTGAACATGTTGTGTTTGTATGTTTATTGTAACTTCTTCCTTAAAGAGAAATAATAAATATGAAACTTTATAGTAAATGTCATGAGCTTTGATGAAAACCCAATCATGCCCCGACTACCATTTCCGCTGCGGGTCAGGATGTGACACTTGGGGTGGAAAAGTGCTGAGATGTCGGATGTGGGACACGACACTTGTGAACAGTCAAGGTTTCACTTGTGAGCTTAGTATAATTTAATCTAATGTGTCAAACTTTAACTACATTTTCAACTGTGTGATTCAAACTAAAACAATGAAACTCACCAACTAATTGTAGCTGACCTTTTTCAAACTTAACATGCTTTTCAAGTGACTTGGGACTTGTGTGATACTTGTGTGATACTTGTGTTTGCTGTTACAAGAACTGCTCTACAACTGATTACATGTATAGAAGCGTACGGATTAGAAGATTAACGTGATCTGCAAGAACATACTATGATAGCATACTTGTAGTATGGAATCAACAATGTAAATTGATATACCTTTGGAATACAATACAGTATCTTTTTAAACAATGTGTCTGTGCCATGTGTCTATTGCATCCCGTGGTTTACTTCCGTTACGGGACGTGGTGTGACACCAACTTTCGTGGCTATTGTTGTCTTGACCGGAAAGGTTCACATCTCACGTGATGTTGATTTTGACGAGGACTCTTTCTCGTTAGCCAAAGGCTCTTACCTGAAACTGCCTACCAATTTCTTGATGATGAGTTATAAAACCTAAACCATTTTAGCTTTCCACCCCAAACGCCCAACCTTGTTGTGCCCAACACATCACCTCTGCCACCCCACTCATCCCCAACACCACCAGCCCCTCCCCAAGCACGAGCTCCTCCTTCACCCCCACTCCTCAACATACGGCTCAGCCTCCTGCCCCACCTACACACATTGCATCCCTTCCACCACCTGCCTCTAATACTCACAACATGACCACTAGGGGAAAACAGGGTATCACAAAGCCAAAGCCAAAGCCAGAGCCAAAGCCAAAGCCAAACCCGAAATACAATCTCCATACCACCACAACCACCGTATCCCTTCTAAATAACTCCCATGTGAAAGCATTATCTGACCCAAATTGGCGAGACGCCTTGCACTGCGACTACAAAGCATTAATAGATAACGATACTTGGGAACAGGTTCCACTCCCTCAATCCCATCCTGTTATTCGTTGTATGTGGTTGTATCGCAACAAATTTAAAGCTGACAAGGCATTAGAGCGATACAAAACATGACTTGCTGTTAATGGCAAGTCCTAAACGGTTGGGATTGACTATGCAGACACGTTTAGTCCGATTGTTAAATCGGATACGATCAGGATAGTTTTCTCACTTGAAGTCACCAAGGGTTGGCAAAGAAATCAATTGGATGTTAAAAATGCTTTTTTACATGGTAACATGTTGGAAACTATTTTTATGCACCAACCATCGGGCTTTACAGATGCATCTCGGCCTAATTATGTATGTCGTTTACGCAAGTCCTTATACGGACTCAAACAGGCACCGCACGCTTGGTTCAGTCGGTTCTCCAGCTTCATCTTTTCACACGGCTTCAGGGGAAGCTTATGTGACACGCCCCTGTTTATCTATCGCCACGGTGATAAAATTGCTTATTTGCTATTATATGTGGATGATATCATTCTTACAGCTTCATCCACATAGTTACTTTAGTCCATTATCACTTTCCTCTCGAGGGAATTTGCTATGTCAGATTTGGGATCCTTACACCTTTTTGGGTATCATGGTGCAACGGGATGCTAACGGATTATTTATGTCACAATCTCAATATGCATGACACATATTACACCGTGCCAACATGTCTTCATGCAAACCTTGTGCCACGCCAGTGGATACGTCCTCCAAACTAAGTGTTTCTAAATGAGAACCACTTCCTGATGGGACACTATATCGTAGTCTTGCAGGAGCTCTTCGATATCTGACTTTCATTCGTCCCGACATCACCGATGCGGTACAACAAATTTGTTTGTTCATGCATGCTCCTTGAGAACCGCATTTTGCTTTCCTAAAAAGGATTTTGAGATACATTCAGGGCACTCTAGACTTGGGCTTACGATTAGCACCCAATTTGACAACATCACTTACTTCTTATTCTGATGCGGACTGGGTCGGATGCCCCGATTCCAGGAGTTCAACATCTGGATATTGTGTTTATATGGGTAACAATCTGTTATTATGGTCCTCTAAAAGGCAAACCACGGTCTCCTGTTCTAGTGTTGAAGTTAAATACCTTGGTGTTGCCGATGTAGTCACTGAAACCACTTGGTTATGTAATTTACTACTTGAGCTACATGTTCCACTTCGCCCGGTCACTATTGTCTATTGTGAAATTATTTCTGCGGTGTATCTATCCGAAAACCCGGTACAACATCAGAGGACTAAACATGTTGAGTTAGATATTCATTTTGTTCGTGAAAAAGTTTGTCTGATCAGGTTCATGTTTTACATGTGCCATCCTCCTACCAGTCTGACCGTCTGCAACATTCACGCTCAAACTGGGGGGGAGTATTAGCGGAACATATTGTGCATACCCCATAATTTAGGAAACCACAATCATCTGCATATCCTTAGGAGAATTAGTTTGTAATTGTATCTCTATATATTCTCATATGTTGTATTGTTCATTGATTCAAGGAAATACCATAACACTTTAAAGAAGACTTGCAAGTCCTCGTATCAATATCAGTTATCAAGTTAGAAAATGTTATTATTAAAGTTTAATAGATAATAGAATTCTAGTAAGATATGTTTTTATCTAACTTAAAAGACAAATACACATTTAGGGCATCTGCAAAGCAAGAGGGTCACAGACTTCTACATGTTCATCTGTAAGGAAATTGACCCACGACCTTGTATCATTATCAGTTATCAAGTTATAAGATGTTTTTATTAAAGTTTAAAAGATAATATGATTCGAGTAAGATATGTTTTTATCTACCTTAAAAGACAAATACAAACTTAGGGCATCTGCAAAGCAAGAGGGTCACAAACTTCTACATGTTCATCTATAAAGAAATTGACCCACAAACACGACATTTCTCTCTCTAGTCATTCTCCACAGATCGCTGAGTCTTTATCTCTTTCTGTAATTAAACATGTATTAGCTAATCAAAGACATTTTGTGGCTATTGATCACATCATTCTCTCTCGTCGTGTCTGCAACGTCCCTTTGTCTACCATGTCTTCGTTAGTGGCTTAAACAACACCACACACCCCCGCGCACACAAAAAATGGTCTTAATTTAAATCCAACTTTTTGAATATGTAATTCTTTTTTCATCGGCGTAACCTTAATTAATTTAAATGTTATGTTTATACATGGCACAAATCATTTCCACTGTACATCTCTTTACCTAACCGTTTATATATTTTCTAACAAGTTGATCGAGCAGGAAAATATTAAGGTGATGTCTATTGTCTAACAACAAACCAATTAAAATTGTCTAATAAAACGCCTTTCTTGTTACATTCGAATTAACTTATAATCGGTTGTAATATTAAAACGTAGTAAAAAGTGTACTTCACTATGATTACGTTTTTCGTTCCTGTGGTTTGTCAAAAATCACTATTTCAGTCCATTAGTTTAAAAGTTGTCATTTCAGTCCATGTGGTTTCACTTTCGTAACTATTTAAATCCACCTTCGTTTACTCCATCCAATTATTCTGACACTATATTGCAAACCAATGAACTGAAATAGTGATTTTTGACAAACCAATTGATTGAAATAGTTAAGAAAGTGAAACCATTGGGACTGAAATGACAATTTTTAAACTGATAGACTGAAATAGTGATTTTTGATAAACCACAGGGACAAAAAACGTAATTAACTCAAACTATGAATTCTTAAAAAAAAAAAAAAGGACACATCTTGGTCATCAAATTGGTTTAAACTTGTAAACAATATATATACAAGCAACGGGATAACATTATAAAGAATCTAGATAACATTATAAAGAATCTAAAAGTTAGAGATGTATAGAGCTATAGCTAATTTAAAAGTATATAGCTGTATACGTTAACGAATAAATAAATAAGATTTAAAACTAGATGCTTTAAGAAAATGAAAAAGAAGTATAAAAGTATAATTAAAAAAAAAAGTGTAATTAACCAAATATAAAAAGAACTAAATGATACTATACTATATATGATAAGTAAATGTAGCATATATTAAGAACAAAACGTAATTACGACGTAATGCAATGAAAAGAAAGGAATAAAAAAAGGGATGGTCTAAAATTTATTGATAAATATATAATTTTGTAATAATGTAAAGAGAAAAGTATGAATAAATAGTCAAAAACAAAAGTATCCCTTTTGATTAGAAATCCCAGATAAAAATCCTTCTTCCTTTCCTCTCTCTCCTCTCTCTCCTCATTTTTCTTCTAAAGCACCACCACCACATGGACTCCAGTAACAGCGGCAGTTTTCAATCATCTAGCGGCGGTGCCGGTGGTGCCGGTGACAACGAGGAGTATGATTCAACCACCCAATCAATCTCTTCTTTCTTTAATCCCACCACCAACTTTAACCCTAACCTCAACCACCTCCTCCAACCACAACCACCACCACCACCTTCCTCATCAACATCATCCTACCACCACCACCGTCCACCGTCTACCAATAACACCACCTTCTACATCCCTTCTTCCTTTTCACTTCTCCAAGATCCCGCCTCACCCTGGACCGGAACCATACGACCACAAAACAACCTACCAGATTTCGGTTCATACAACAACCCTAACAACACACCAACCATAGATACAATTACACAACCGAAAACGGGTCAACATCAGATAGGAGTAGCCATAAAGAACCCAAAGAAACGTACAAGAGCTTCCCGGAGAGCACCCACCACCGTTCTCACAACCGACACCACTAACTTTCGTCAGATGGTTCAAGAATTCACCGGCATCCCCACTGCCCCGTTCACCGCCGCCGCCCCCTTTTCTCGCCGTCTCGACCTTTTTGCTTCCACCCGACCATCGCCACATAATAAAATTCAACCGCAGACGCCACCATTTTTGAATTCAACTGCGAATATTGTAGACTCTGGTCCTATCAATAATAATCATGCTTCTGCCGCCACCACTTCGGCTAATTTCCACTTCGCCCCTTCTACTATCGCTAACTTCCAGAAACAACCTTCCACTTTTCTAGATTTACAAAACCCCATGTTCTCTTTCCAATCCCTTTTACAAAACTCACACTCCACCGATTTAACTACTACTTCTTCCAAGAGATGGACTACTGACCCAAATGGAAAGTTGGAAGCTTTTGAGGGGGTCATTGGTAATACTCATAATACTGGTGGATCAAAGTTAAATTCTGGTATAGAGAATGTGCTCAGTGCTGGTGCTGGTAGTGGTAGTGGTGATCAAGTTCAAGGTAATGAAGGTTCATGGATTTGCCCTTCTAATTAGTTATTAGGATTGTTTTTTCTTTTTCTTTTTTTTTTGTGTAATAGTTTGAATTAATTATGGTTATGCATAAATTTACAGTAAGTTAAATTCATTCTTAGCACCCAAAATTCAAGTGTTTGCTTAAACACATATGATAGTGGTCTAGTGGAGACATAAATTTACATATATTGAGATGATGATCAAATCTTAAAGGTTTTAGTGTAGAGTGGATTATAATTTATGTATTACAGTGGTTAAGATTGAGTTAATATAACAGAAAAGTAGAAGTGTTTGGAATTATTATTTTTTTTAATTAGTTTAACCATTTTTTAACTTTAATGGTTTTTATATGCGTTATTATTCTTTAAAGAAATTCACATCACAAAATCGAGAGTTTTATACTTTTTAGTTAAAAGTGTATTATTGTTATATATTTTACAACCATCCGTCCAGAAATGTTACTATGATGATACAACTAATTGGCTAAACGCCTAAACTAATAATAAGAATGCATCTAATTTCTATGGTCTTATGTAAGAATGACATCATAGCGTGCAAAACTATTTTTAATGTAATAGATGCAACTACCCTCACCCTAGAAACTTGAAGATATATAAGCTTTTTTTCAGAAAATAAATATACAAGTGTCGCAGTATGTACATATCTTTATTTAGAAAATATACTACTTTTTAAGGATGATAATACTCACAAACTTTTCCCCTTTATTTCTCTTTATATATATATATATAAGGATCCGTTAGGAACCACCCTTTATTGCGAGAACCAAGAGAACCAGTGTGAACACAAACAGTAATACCTAAAAAAATACAAAAAACTTTTTTTTGTTTTTTTAATAATTTTTTTTGAAAAAAGTCGCTATATTTACTCAACAATAAAAAAAATTCAAAAAAAAATAATTGAGTACCAACTATCCATGCACATGTGAATTTTCGTCATTTATTTGACAAATTTCATAATACATTACAAACATTAGACAATTGTACTTTCATTTACACTACCATGTGTAACACACTACTTTTTACGTTACCAATATTAGCAATGCACATGTGTATCTATATATATCAACATGAAATAAGGTGTTTTGGTACACTAATTTGAATACATTTTCTCGTTCATCTATCATACCATCCATAATACACTACTATGCACATGTGCATTTTCATCATTTCTTTGACAAATTCTGTAATACATTACAAACATTAGACAATTGTACTTTCATTTACAATACCATGTGTAATACACTACTTTTTACGTTACCAATATAAGAAATGCAGATGTGCATCTATATGTATCAATATGAAATAAGGTGTTTTGGTACACTACTTTGAATACACTTTATTTTTCATCTATCATACCATCCATAATACACTTCCATTACCTTCTACCATCCATAATACAATACCATTACCTCCTACCATTTATAATACAATATCAATACCAATATTTTCACTTTATTACATGTATATCAACACCGTTTATACCATCCAATCAACATATTACATCATAAAGTGACAACTATAATGAACCCATCAACCACTAGATATAACTAACCAAAAAACATATATATGAGCCTACTTCATCATTCAAAATCACAAACTTTTTGTAACAAAACACGGTATATAATTGTTATACATAATGATGCACATGTGCATTTAATGTAAAATTGAGTGTATTATGGATGGTATTGTAAAATAAAGTGTAATTGTCTACTAGTGATAACGTATTACTGAATTTGTCAAAGTTATGATACATATGCACATGTGCATGGATAACTGTTACTCGAAAAAAAGTTTTTTTTTGTAACGAAATATAACGATTTTTATTAAAAAATATTAAAAAAAATTGAGTGCTTTTTTGATTTTTTTAGATTTTATTTTGCAATAAAGGTAGTTATTGCGGTTCTCACAATAAAGGTGGTTCTCGCATGAACCTTACCCTATATATATATATATATATATATATTGAAAAAGATGTAAGAATAAGAATTTAGGGGCGTGGAAATAGAATAAGCCCTCTATAAACATAGTAATTAAGTTGTCTTAGAGTATTCACATTTGATCATTCATCTCTGTCTATATAATCTAACTAAAAAACATATTTTTTTTAAATTATGTTTATTTTTTAAAAAACCCTCACATCCAACTCTCTGTGTCTATCTCTGTCATACTGACAAAAACTTATGTTATTATTTGTTTCTCTCTTTGTTATACACGCACAACAAATATAGAGGTGTACTTTATAAACCTTTAAATGTAGAGGTGTACTTTAGTTTTCTCTAAAATATTCTTTATTATAAAAAAATTCAATGTAGTAGTGTTTTAGTCGTGTTCTCTATTTTTTCCTGTATATTTTAAAGAAATGACTGATATAATGCTTTTAAAAAGTTAAAAAACACATTCTATACTATAAATAAGATTATGTTGTACGATAAATAAGATTATTGATAATTTGAATAGTAGTGTAGTTCACGGAAGGAATTAGTGAGGTTTGTTGAGACGTTAGTCTTTTGACAGTCTTGATATCTTGGAAGACGTTATATTCTTTGACAGTCTTGATATTTTGACATGACAAAAACAAATAGTAAATTGGTTGAAGTTAAATTTCGATATTTTGGGCGAATATGAAAATATTAATAACTATGAATTGGCGAGTAATTTACTATTCCACTTATTTAACCTATATAATTTATTCAACACATGTGAATTAATGCATCATATTTTCATATTACCCTAGCTTACATATGAGGATTCTACGTGTTTCTCATAAAATTTATATTAGTGGATTAACTTTATCAAATCTATATGTATACTATATATAATTAAACTAAATCAATAAGACATGTATCGTATTATTATGCATCCTCACAATTGTTTTTTCGTTTTTTTTCTCTAATTTAATTAATACTCTTAAATTACTCATAATCTTTTATTTTTTAAATAAACAATTCTTTTTCCACAAAATAATTAAAAGGTAATTATACAATTGAATTTACTATAAATTTAATTATTAATTTTACACCCGCACACAACAGTTTATCCATATTATAATAAAATAAATAAGTATGGTTTAGAGAAAAATATATATGATTATTGTATTACGGTAATATTTATTAATACATTGTATTTGTTTCATAATGATAAATAGTGCATCCTAATTTATATCATTCTTAGGATGGTTATTAAATATCATGGATTTGGTAGTATAAATTTTATATAAATATCATAAGTTTTGTAATTTTTATTTTTCTAAACGACAAATTTCTTTACACCTATCACTTGTGGGGCTTGAATCCAAGATCTCCATCTCTTGAAGTGTTTAAAAGCTTTGTCTTTACCAATGGACCACCATCCTATTGGTCATAGGTTTTTAATTAATTAATGGAAACATATATAATCTATGATCTCCCGCTCTTGAAGTGTTTAAACTTTGCCTTTGCTAATGGACCACCACCTTATTTGTCATAGGTTTTGTAATTAATTAACAGAAACATATATAATTGTTTAAATATTATATTAAATTTATCAAAAAGCCGGATCTAATTTATCCTGGATCCATGCCCAACACTAATTTACCAAATTTCATTTTCATTCTATAACGCATATTCAAACCCATAGGTAAGTTTTATTTTACGTATTCTTTATGTTTAAATATTATTTATATATTTTCCTAATTGATAGGTGATAAGCTATAACTATAAATTCGTTTTTTTTATTTTACGTATTCTTTAGGTTCAAATATTATTTATATATTTCCTAACTGAAATCAGTTGATTACTTTACAAATTTCTTAATGTTATTAAAATTATTAAGGTTATGTTTTTCTTTTATATTCTAACTAAAGAAAATTTAGTTCATTCGTGATTTTATTATTATTATTATTATTATTATTATTATTATTATTATTATTATTATTATTATTATTATGTGGTTCCATAATCAGGATTTCATACAAATGAAACTATATTAAAGATAACCGGTTTATAACCTAGTGCTATCATGACGTGTGATAAATGTGTTTCTACAAATTATCTACAAAACTGTATAAAATACTTTTATTATTATTATTGTTGTTGTTATCATTTTGCGTTATATATAGTGAGCCGAAGATTTATTTGCCATCTTATTTTACTCTCTTCCAGATTGTATTATTGAATTTTAAAATTTTAATTAAAAAATCAATAATATCTTATCACAAAAACCATTTTATAATATTTTAATCTTCAGTAATAACTATATTTATTTTACTCTACCCATGTAATACACGGGGTTCTAACATACTATTAATATATATCAGCTTCATTTTATTTAATTATCAAAATGATGTACTAATTTTCAAAATTTATCGTATTATGATTCATCTCATTATCCATTAATACACAAACAAGTATTTGCTACCCATATATTTTGCAACATTTTAGCTACAGATATTTGTGCTACCCATATATTTTGTAACATTTTAGCTACATGTACACTAGTTTGTAATAAAGGTAAAGATATGTCAAAGATAATAATTGTAATATATAAATGTTTGGTAACTGATTTTTATTAGAGTTAAATGCTTGGTTGGTCCCTGTGGTTTGCAAATCTTGCAGACTTGGTCCCAGTGGTTCACTAATTACACACTTGGTCCCAGTAGTTTCAAATTTTGCACTCGGATAGTCCTTACCACTAACCTTTGTTAGATTTCTCAGTTAAGTATATGCAAAATTACTATATTACCCTTGAAATAAGAAAAATATAAATGGCATACGCAGCCCCCCCTGCCCCCTTTCTTCTCCGATGACCGGAGTCAGTTCCGGCCGGCACTCCGGCGAGCCACCTCACCACTACCATCCTCCTCCCTCTTCCACGCAACACCCTTCACTTCCCCTCTTTTCTTATTCACCTCACAAATCAGCTGCCCCCCAGTTAAACGGTCGGCCACCACCTAATTGCCAGCAGAGCATGATACGAATATTCCATGGGATACTGCTTTAAATGCCCCATAAGCTATAATATCGTTCGGGTAATCAGTAAGTGTACCGACTATTGAGAGTGATAATACATGAACATCATCTGTGATCGCCTTCTCCATTGCAGCTAATATGTCACTGCTAAAACATCCACCGGTCCAGCATGCTTTATAAACCGCCAGCCTGGCACGTGGGGCCATCCCTCGAGCTTTTCCTTTTGCGAAACCGAAAAAACTTGCCCCCGTGACTACCGACCCTGCTGTTGCTGATTTGTGAGGTGAATAAGAAAAGAGGGGAAGTGAAGGGTGTTGCGTGGAAGAGGGAGGAGGATGGTAGTGGTGAGGTGGCTCGCCGGAGTGCCGGCCGGAACTGACTCCGGTCATCGGAGAAGAAAGGGGGCAGGGGGGGCTGCGTATGCCAGTTTATATTTTTCTTATTTTTATTATTTCAAGGGTAATATAGTAATTTTGCATATACTTAACTGAGAAATCTAACAAAGGTTAGTGGTAAGGACCACCCGAGTGTAAAATTTGAAACTACTGGGACCAAGTGTGTAATTAGTGAACCACTGGGACCAAGTCTGCAAGATTTGCAAACCACAGGGACCAACCAAGCATTTAACTCTTTTTATTAAGCAAACTCCATTATTTTAATTGAAACGACAATGTCACTTTCTTACAAGTTTGTAGTGTGATAATTCATCTGATGGGATTTAAATAGAACCAATGAATTGTTTATGTAATTTCTTTTAGGAAGAAGGATCTCTTAACTACCGAATCAAGTTTAGGTTTTAACCTTAAAAAGTCTTTTCCTACTGTAAATCAACGTTTTTAAATTAATTTAATAGTGTGGAGGCATTTTAACTTTCTCTCTACTGTGAAAAGAAATGTAAATCGAGGAGTTTAAAAGATATTAAAGTTTGAAAATTCATTGCAAAAAGATAGTAATATAGATTTATTAAAAAAATCCCAATAATTACTTATTTAGGAGATGTACAATATAGAAGTTAAGTTTTATTAAAAACTTAATTCTTTTACCCGGGAGCCATACAATTTTTTTACCCGAGAGCCATACAATCTCATGTAAAATTAGTTTTGAGTTTTAGAAATAAATTTTGACAAAGGTATACTTAGATTCGTAATCTCACAAAAGAACACTAAATAGTTGACTATATAAGTATTATTATATCTAATGGGTTATAAAAAATTATCAAATAATTTTCATTGAATAAAGTAAGAGTAAAATAAAAATCTTCAATAAATATATGTATGTATGGGGTAAGATTATTGTAAAAAAAATCAAAAGTGTGAGAAAGATAAGAAAGAATCTCAGTCATTAGATCTAAATTAATTGAAAAGGATAATCAAGTAATTTTATCATTGATTTAATTAATTCAAAACCTTCCATAAACCGTCACACTAACTTATAGGAATACCGAATAACACTGCAAACACCATTCAATAATTATATAACACCCTTCAATAAGTATATAACATCATTCAATAAGTATATAACACAATTTTAAAGATCTCTATAAAAACACTAAGAATAACACTGTAACAACCATTCAGCGCATATATAACACCATTCAATAATTATATAACACCATGAACTGAAATAAAAAACCATTAACTGAAACATTCGATTGAACGTAAATTTTTTTCTGCATATAAGCATAGTAATATGGTACTCATATTAAAGATTAAAAAACACCCGTTATTATGGTGTAATTTAAAAAAAAACGAGTTACGTGTAAAAATTATTGGCGTTTAAAAAATAAAAGGGGAACTTGCATGTGGATTGCATGTGACTTTCTAAAATTAAAAATGTTAATTTTACCTTTATACCCTTAATCTAGAAAATTAATTATTTTAATTGTTATACTATTTACAAGATTGTCATCAATATCTCAACCATTAGATTAAAGATCTACTGGTTTAGATTTCTTTCTTACCATTCTCACACTTTAGGCCTTTTTTATAGGATCCTCTACCTGTATGTATAAATAGTTAATCTAAATTTTCTCATTTGACAGGTTATAATTATTTAAAATATTTTTATCCGCTCCAAAGCTCAGTAAAATTAAATTATATTTAAATTAATTTGTAAAATTAGTTTATATGTGTGTATGGGTGTGTATACATTATTTTAAGACAGATTGTTTCAAAATTAGTGATTGACATATTTGGGGTATAGTGGATATAATGATGTGAAATTTTCGAGAGGGAAAATGATATGCTTTACCTTTTAAACAAAAGTTGAATCTGATTTCATGTCAAATATTAAAAGATTGAAACTTGTCCTAATAAACAAATGTGTTTATGATATGAAACCCTAAAAAATAAATTAACAAATTTAAACTCAAATTATTTTAAGGGGGAAATTAGTGAATATGCCCAAATACTTGAACATGTGTTAGCTTACAGCCGTAGACATGCATGAACAAATGTTACCCCCCTCCCCCCCCCCCCAAGCAAATGGAAGTAATTGTATTGCAACAAAACTAGGGGTGAGCATAAACCGAAATAACCGAACCGTAACCGAATTAACTGAAAAACCAAACCGAAAACCAAAATCACCGAAGGGTCGGTTATTTATATTTTTGATAACCGCATGTTGCGGTTCGGTTACGGTTATTATTAGTTTTAAATCGTAAATAACCGAACCGAATTGAATGTTTTAAACATGGCCGAATCCATAAGACCATAAGTTTTTAAGTTAGTATTTAAGTGTTTAACCATGGCCTAATCCATATTTTTTTGGTGAAGTGTTTAAGTCTTTTAACCATGACCCAACCTCATTGAATTTAAAACTCTAGCCACTTTGTGTTCGTATGTATGCTTCCACACAACACGTGGAAGTAAAATATAATTGATAATTCTACAACCTTTAACTGTGTATATTTATTTTTTGCGGCATGAATTTTGCATAACCCACACCTTTAAACCTTACTTTAGAAACGATAAAATAACCGACCTATAACCGAACCGAAACCGTATTACCGCAAATAATTGATTAACCAAACTGCATTAACGGAACCAAATGGTTATGATTTTTTGATAACCAAAATGTGCAGCAGTTATAGTTTCGGTTATAGACAATAACCGAATCAAACCGCACCATGCTCACCCCTAAACAAAACAAATGGTACCTAACGCGTGTAAACACTCAAATATATAATGACATCATGCTTTTGAGACGTGTTCAATCAATGAGCCAATAGATGATAGGTCCGGTTTTAAAAATTTTGATGAACAATAGTGAATAACTTATTATTGATGAATTAAGTGGTTCATAATGATTACTATATATTTATTTAGTGATCATCATTTGAACCTCCTTTACTACATGTATGTATTTTCCTTTAGATTACGGTATGTGTTTCAAACTCAAAAGGTCATATTGCATAGAGATAAATAACCATGGAAATGGGTATACAATTTCAAACATAAAAGGTTATTGCAAAGAGATGAAATTCACTTGCATTTATATGACAAATATATATTCTGGTTTTGTTTTAATTAATAACTAGCAATAACGACCGCGCATTGCAGCGCGGTACATCGCAAACATCAATTGTATTAGTCCAAAACGTTTTGTGATACATTAACCATATGAAAACCCGCATTTCAACGTATTTGATTGAACTCAATGTAACATATATAAGCATTGTGATTGGTTCAAAACATAAAGTAAATCAAATTTATACCGTACAATCATAATGTATTATAAGTGACCCTAGTCATACATAGAAAACGTAAAGGTATAACGGAAAAACTGACACAACCAAAAGAGACTAGTTAAAGCACTCCACTCGGTTCGAAACAAAATTTACAAAACATCACCTGACTCATTTCCCAAAATAGTTTACGTCGAAACATACACCAACTTATATTTATACCGAAACGTACATAAAAATATGCACGTAATTTTTTTTAAACAAAAGCGTATTATATTTGACCTTACTTGTTTTCAAAAAAAAGTAGACGTTGACACGTAAATGAAATCGAATTTAATTATACTGCCACGTGAAAAAATAGTTTTTTTCTTAAATAAAGGAGGTATAGCAGTAAACTCGAAACAAATTATTAGTAAAAAACTTAATTGGTTAAATATGTTCAATTGTGCCAAGTAGTGTCAAACCACTGCTAGCAACCACCAACATCAGAAGAGATTGTAAAAATAAAATAAATAAAAAAGTAAAATATAACACAGAACAAAAAACATACGCAGAATCGTTGAACCACACACGCCCATTGCGGCCTGTTAACGCGAAGAAATTAGACAGAATTGTAAAACGTAGAAAAGAATAACTAAGTCGATCTAGATCCGAGTGTTGCGACGAACTTGTCAAACGAAGAAAAATAGACGTGTTGCGACATGCCTGTCAAACGGGGAAAACAGGCGAAAAACGTTGAACCCCTGTAAGACCCAGTTACGTTTTGGTCAAAAAGAAGCAGCGAAAATGCGTACTGTAAAATTTCTTTTATTGAAATTATTCTATCATGATTAAAGGTACTTTCTATAGTAAGTCTTAATCGACATTACATTTTTCGTTTCATTTAATACATGTACATATCATATGTTTAAATATCGCAAAACCCCACATTCCCGTACAATCCGTATTATAACTCGATCGTCAGTCGTTTGCATCTCTAGATGATTATGACCCATAAATCTGCACAACCTGCATTCACCTCATACATTCACATTATCAATATTTTAAATATTATACGATCTAATTATGTAACTAAGAGATCACTTTGTGTTTCATCCTCCTGTAGATTCCCTTTGGATATCTTTATGAATTCGAACATCCCTTGATAAATATACGATAATATACCTGCACTTCATTTCATTCTCAACAATTCGGTTAACATTATAAATCCTTATGTATTAACACCATGAACTTCTTCGTACGAATCTCATGCTTTCGAAACGTATAAAATAATAACACATGTATAAACCATCTAATCCAACTCTTTCGTGTATATAAAAGTCCTTCTATGAGCTTATATACTTCCCTTCCAAATCTATTTCATAAGTTCTATATGCTTACTTAACCATTAAGTGCATCATAAACTCAACATCATGTATATATATAAGACTCTTACTTATAAGACTTGGCCAAATCGTATCAACCACATCTACATAATCTAGTTTACATAACACATGTTCGTACACGTTCCATAGGCTTCCGTTCTTACCCGAACTCTATAAAAACTTTAAGATAGGCTTGGGGTACCTTTGGGGAAGCTAAATGGACCTTGGAATCAAGCAAAAGTGCGAAAATTGCGAAAAACGAGTTTCCGACATCGAAGCCGCGTAGGCAGCAACTTAATGCGTCGGTAGCAAAATGAGGGTGCGTCGCCGACGCCCTCCCGTTTTGCTATTTTTCTGCTGTGTTGTTTCGCCGTTCGTACGCACTAAAACTCGCATAACTTTTGAACCGTTTATCCGTTTAACCCCACGTTTCTTCCTACGCGATCGTAATTTGGTCCTCTATCATATGGACTCAAAATCTAACATTCATATTAAGGACATTCTTGACTTATACATTTTTGGCTTAATATTCGTTTATGAATTATTCGACCCGTTTACGCTTTTATCAAACAACTCAATTGTTTGAACCCAAAGCTCACATGAACATTATGACTATAAAAGTTTTACATCCTTAGGAGTTTATACTTAGGATTTTAAGCACCCGATACTCGATGAGAATTAGCCTCATCCATTCCATTCAATTATGCGTAATCGAACTTCATTAGTGCAATTTCATACTCTAATTGCTTATACATCTAGTCTTACCTTACAACCGAGTCTTTTGGCTACCAACTCACATGTCCATTTCTAGGTTAGCGTGCTTTTATTCGATCATACCCATTACTCGTTATAATACTATGGTCATTACTTAGACTATTCTTCCGGTATGGCAATATAACATCATTTTGACCCATTCGTTCTATTAGTGAAAATCATCGATTTCATATAACTAACCCTATTTGGCTTCAATTATCATACATAAATAACTAGTGTGTATATATATATATATATATATATATATATATATATATCTTTACTTAAACAATCATGAAGTGATTCCGGAAATCACTTACCTTAAGCGTTCGTATTCATGCCTGCTTCCTCGCCTCTTCTTAACCCGTTAGCCTTCCGTTTTTGAGTTCATGCTAGTGTGATCCCTATCCTTTCATGCCATCAAAATCACATTATGGTTAGCACACATGCTCATTCATACTAACATCCATTCCTTTCCATTCATACATTACTTAACTTTTCATTAACCAAACACAACATACATAAGGCATAGACTAAAAGTCACCCTGTTCCACATTCATAGAACTCAATTATCATCATACCCGATATGTAGATCATCTAACTATATACACATACACATATGCATACATGATCCATTCCATCCGCACTAGTGTTTTCATATCTTCACAACTAACACCTTAACACACACTTAGCTAACCCAACATCATTACCACATGACCTTTGCATGAACTATGTTTAAAACACACTTCTCATGTTAGTTTACTATCAAATACATTATCATTACATTCCATATATAATTACATATTTCTTGCAACAACTTCACATATCATTGCCATTTAGACATTTCATCAAACACTTGGTGTGCGTACTACTTTCTAAGCACAATGTACCATAAATTTATGCATAGTCTTCCAAGCTCATACATGATGTGATATCCCGGGTTTTTCGGATAACTTACACGTGACACTTGTCGAATAATATATGTGCTAAGTATTAAATGTGCATGGAATGAATACGTGATGAGTGTTTGTGTGATTGTTTAGTTATAAAGTAATTATTGTAGATATGTACACGAACCGAACCGCGACACGAACCAACCTCGATTCTTTGTGACTCTAGGAATTAACCAAGTTTAGAACTCAAACCATTATCGGCCGTGCGCAAACCAAACCGCAAACCCAAAACCGAGATCAAAGTTAAACCTTAAACTAAAAACAATCCGGCCGCAAGATCAAACCCGAAACCACAACATCAAAACCTAAACCCTAAACCAAAACACTCTCGGCCACATGATCAAAACCGCGGATTTATTTAGTTCAAACCCAAACCGAACCCACCCTATTCCTTGACCGCGAGATCAAGTCCAAACCAAACTAACTCACTTTAGTTCCTCGGCCGCGACTCAAACCAAAACCGTGATCCTCATCTTGTTGCGCCTATATATATACAACTCACATGCATCTTCCTTCACAATTCCTAAAACCCTAACAAGCAAAACAGCCGTCGGCTGCTTCCTCATGCTCCATTGATCGCAAAACAGCTTCCATTCCTTCATCATCTCGATCTAATCAGCTGGTTCACTCTCTCGGTCGCTAACAGCCGGTTACCTTCAGTCCCTTTTCAGTCTCGGTCGCGAGATCAGCTTTCTTTCTCTCGGTCTCAGCAAGCAGCAGCCCTCGCTCACTCCATTCAACCGCAAACAGTCCTTGTTCACCATTATTCGATCAACATAGCAGCCTACGCTATCACCATCCTCTCGGTCGCGATTATTGCTGAAACAACCGGATACATCTTGTCCAAACCTCGGCTTGTTTTCCTAGTTAACCAAGGTTAGGGTTATCTCTGATTACAAGATCATGTTCGGATATATATATATATGTATGCTTGAATGATTAATTGATTAGTTGTTTCGGGTCTTATATGTTGAATAAATAATCGGCTGTTTTGATTATGTTCTTGTGTATAAATGTTTGCGGAAATCATAAGTGCTTGAATGAATTGATTGTATTGTCTTCGGATTATATGTTTGAATGAAAAGTCATGATAACCGATTAGCTAGTAATGTGTGCAAGTGAGGTTTGTTCGAAATCTGAAAATCATAAGCTGTATTGGTTTATAAAAACAAGAGATGTTGACTAGGGTTTGCATGGATAGGTTATTAGTATTAATCTAGGACTAGAAATCAGTTCTAGATCGCTTAGGTTAATCGCATGAACGGGTTATACGAGTTCAGGATAAACATATGCAGAAAACAGCCTGCTGAATAATAGTTACAGCCGATTTCATCTGGCTGTAACTCGGTCGTTAGTTGTCGAAAGACGGATTTTATGATGTCTAAAACGTAGAGATTTGAATAAGGAATCTAATGGCGCTGGATTCATAATTTTCTGAAGTCGTTTGATATTTTTAAAGGGCTAAACAAGTTCAGTAGCTAAAGCTGTGAAAATTCTGGAATTTTGTTGGTTGTTTATCAAGCTAGATTTTAAAATCAGTAGGGAGTTGAGTCATGATTTTTGTACAGCAACTAGGTATAGAAATTTCCGGGCAACTTCAATTGGAATTTTGTTAATCGGACGATCAGTGATTTTTAAATAAATTATTCCGTGGACTGCAGTCAGAAAGCGGTAAATCTGACTGCAGCTTAGTGAATTAATATTTATGGTTAATTGGTAAAGATTTAGGACTTGGAAAAATTATATAAATTTCTATGGTATAAATGTCACCTACTGTAAAAATATTGGAATTTTTGGAATGTTAGAACTATTTTATAAAAATCCTAGAAAACAGCTGAATAATTGAGTGTTAAGCAGAAAGTTGATAACTTGTGATTGTATGCATTAAAGTGTTGCATGGAATTGGAATATGTTCATGATAAATTGATTGTTTACCATGATCACATGAGAATACTTGCATGCATATTTGAGTGTTAAATATGTTGTTTGTGTGTATCACCTTGTGAGTAAATTGCGTGTGGAATTTGTATTGGTGTGATTACACACTGACGTGGAATTAATTGGTTTGTTAGGACGCAACTAGCGGTCCCATCTCTTATAACATCTTTGCTACACTAACCGAGCAAATAAAGGTGAGTTCACGGCCCCTAACTTTATCCGGTTTTTAAACAACAGGGGGAGAAACATGTATACACTCTCAAACTCAATCTCTTTACGTTATACGAATTTAACGTCACATAACTATACGGTAACTAAGTTAATGTTAATGTAATGTTATGGTCACTAAGCAGCTTTATCACTTAAGTCCTCGACAATCTCCTCGGATCGTTAGTATTTGGGTTAAATAGCGGGGGAATTATAAGTAGTACTACTGGGCCCGACAAGCCCCATCCGAGCTAGTCGCGCTAGCCGACCTGGTATGGTCAACGGGTGAATAATTGGCCTAACACCGCCATGGTCATGTGATAGGCCTGGCAAAACGGAGGCACAACAGTCAGCTTCGATCGCGAACTCTTACGTGACATGACTTTAGGCTAGCTACCTATATACATTAATATTGAACTTAATTACGGAACAACTTAATATTCCTGGTATGGAATATTGGAAACAACAACTTAATATTCCTGGTATGGAATATTGGAAACAGCAACTTAATATTGCTGGTATGGAATATTGGAAACAACAACTTATTATTCCGGGATTGGAATAATGGAATTGATACGTTATCCCGGGTTGGGGATAACGGGAGGAAACAAACTATAACCGAACAAACGAATTTATGAAAACATGTGAACTCACTCATCTTCAATGTTGACACTTGTTTCTTTACATGTTTCTCAGGACGCTAGGAGCTCTAGGTGCACGCACATGCATTGAACAAGACATCATTATCGAGTCTTATTTATTAATATTGTTTTGAGATTTTTCATTTGTTTTGGCGTTTGTGTTGGCGCCCGCATCACTACTTATTTATGCTTCCGGTCAAACTTAAAACTAATGCTCTGCTAAATATTGGTAATTGATATAAAATCTAAAATGAACGATTTTGGAAAACGTATTATCAAATCATGTAGAGTCGTTCGACGTACTAGTGTTTCAGATTCTGGTTTGTTCACAACGCCTCGCGGTAAAACTCCGCAAGTGGAAATTGAGGGTGTGACACATGATTCAACAAATCTTTTTACTAATCTACAAGTATCATTCACACATAGACATCAAACATATCAACATCACATTTCTTTCAATTCATCTAACAAGAATTCATTATACACAACATATTATACCAACATTGAACAATAATTGAACATGGATGATGATTCAAGTCATCATCCTTACCATAACAAATGGGTTTCACCTCAAAACATCGAATTGATCCAAATCATACATAATCCATGTTCTATATGATTATTATAACACGTATTCATACTCAATTTCATACCAATTTCACGAATTAAACATAACCCACTTCATACAAGATCACCAATCTAAGTTTTATGACATACCTCATAATCCCCTCGCGTTGGTGATCATTGATTCATGTTCATGCATGAATTTGAGCCTTGATTCACCCTTCAATTTGATGATTTTGTTTAAGTTAGGGTTCTAGCTTCCTTGGGAAGCTCCTGGTCGTTCAAGAGCACAGAAGTGTGTGTTGAATTTTCTTTAATAACTCAACTTTCATCCTATCCCACTTTGGTCCCTAGTGTTTGTCACTTAAACATATTTGGTACAACTTTCCTCATTTAATAGCTTTCACCATACACTTAACTAGGTTATATAGCCTAGTTATTTATTTGATGATGAATCATAAAAGAACATATAGTGGATATGAACATTCGTGTTTTGGGGCGTTACAATAGCCTAGTTTTTTGAAAAATCCCCAATGCATGTATTACAACTCATAATGCATGTATTACAACTCATGAAGCAACAAAATGTTGCTAAATTATAGTTTGGAAATACTATTAAAATATGGTATTTATAAGAGCATTCACACCCCTTCCATCTTTTTTACCCTATAGTTTCACTAAAAACAACTACATTTTATCTCTCATTTCAATTAAATAATATTTTTTATACTTTTATAATTAATTTTTCTCTCTTCCACTCACAACCATTTTTGAATATATTAAAAAATAAAGAGGGTGAATAGTGTCCCCCTAAATTTACAGATGAACAATAACAGTTTCTCTCACTTCTACTCACAACCACTTCCAACCACCTATAATCACTTTTCATAATATAAAAGGTCCCCCCGTTTTCACCTTTAGTCCCTACATTTTCAAAATTACAATTATAGTCCCCAAGTTTGGCAATTTCGTTCTCGGATAGTCCCTAGGCCTAATATCAGTTAGTTTTTGGTGTTAAGTGGACGTAAAATGACCTAAATACCCTTACTTGTTAAATTAATAAATAAAAAGTTTAAAGAAATATAAATAATACTTAAAATTTGGGTCCCTAGCCCCAGAGACTGTGGAATTTCTAAACAGGGTCCAACAGGTTGTGAATAGTAATCTTTCAACCTTTAAAGCCGTTTCGTCTTTAGTAGGATTGGTTTTGCACTTCAAAAGGGGGTTGCAGCGCAGCTTGTTGCCCGTTTACCTGTCACTTGTTTGTAATTTGTTACAAGAAATTGGTTAATTGTCCGCTGAATGAAATAACTTAAAATTATGTAGTATCCACCACCCACTCCCTTTCTTCATCTTCCCCAAACCCAAGCATTTCCCCTCCTGGCAATCTACCGCCACCACACTCCACCAGAGCCAATTCACCACTCTCGAATGGATCTTCCACCTTCACACCACCACATCACCACCAACTGTTAAAGAGGTAACAAATAATGCTAGTACTAGTATATAATGGGATGTCATGAAGTCAAGATAACAAAACATGATAAAAGTAATGATGTAAGAGTTCATCATATTAATCGTCTGCACATGTTGATAGGCGTTGAGAGCTGAGATTACAGCTTTTTAATGGATAGCAATGTGATCGAAAACAGAGGTAAGAGTAGTTCAATTTATGGATGTTGTGAAACCAAATAACATTTCAACAGAATATCCTTTTTTAAGAACTCGAGCACAACTTCTTTTAATGTGAGAAGGACTGATGAGGAACACATTAATGGACTCGTCAATTCATTCATAGATAATTGTTGCAGGTGACGTCACCTGTGTTTTCGATTAGGGTTCGGTACCGTGAATACTTGGGGTAATTCGGTGTGAGTCCGTTTCAGGACGATTGTAATGAAGATAAGAAGGCTCGAGACAGAATTGATGACGCGATCGTTGTTGCAGGTGACGTCACCTGTGTTTTCAATGGATGTAGGACGAAGGTGATGATGTTAGGTATTTATATTTCTTTTAGCTTTCTATTTATTAATTTAACAAGTAAGGGTATTTAGGTCATTTTATACCCACTTAATACTAAAAACTAACTGATGTTAGGCCTAGGGACTATCCGAGAACGAAATTGACAAACTTGAGGACTATAGCTGTAATTTTGAAAGTGTAGGGACTAAAGGTAAAAACGAGGCAAACCACAGGGACTATCCAGACACTTTTCTCCATAATTTTAAGTGACAAATTATGAATGCTCTAATAACTCACTGTCCCTTTTAATTAATTTGGGTAAAAAAAAACTTTAACACAACTAGAAAAATAACATAAGTGACACACCAAGTAAACCTTTAGAGCATTCACATCCAACCCTCAAGTATGTGAGAGGATTTTTATTTTATGAAAGTGGTTGTGAGTAGAGGAGAGAGAAATGTTAGTGTCCATACGTAAATTTGAGAGGACACTGTTCATCCCTTATATTTTTTAATATATTTTAAAATTGGTTGTGAGTGGAAGAGAGAGGAAATTTAATGATAAAAATATTGAAAAGTATTATTTAATTAAAATAGAGAGAGAAAATAGTAATTTTTAGTGTAATAAATGATAAAAAAAATAGAGGGTTGGATGTGAATGCTCTTAGTGCACATTGTACTCTTATGTAGTTATGTGAGGCGTATTGAGTTTACTTATGCTTACGTGATATGTCCTAAGTTTTAACAAAGTGTAGATGTGGGTAGTCATGTAGACGAGAACAAATACGAATTCAGGCACGTTCGTGTTGTTGGCTTTCCTTGTATTAGGGGCGGTATCGGTGACGCGACGGCGGCGATGGCTGGTTATGAGTGTTTCAGAGTTCTTGTGAAAATTGTTCAGCACTTTCTCTAACCCAACACATCCATATTTATAGACCAAGGAAATGCATGCATGTTTGCCAAGTGGTGGACAAGCACATAGAGGTTAGGCAGGTGGTGAGCCAAGGGTGCATGTGTGACAAGTGGCGTAGCAATGGTGCATGCGTGACAAGTGACCTAGCAAGGGTGCATGCGCGACATATGACGTAGCAAAGGTGCATGCGCGGCAAGTGGTGAGATGCGTGTGTTTGTCTCACCTAGTCTATGTACTCGTCTCTCAGTTAATACTTGCAATAGGTTTAAAGTTAAACAGTTATATTATTAATAATATAAACTCATTCACGATCATAAATATAACTATGATCTGTTTTGCATGTCGTTCGTAATTACCAGTTAAGTGGATTTTTACTTCGTTGCCCACGCTGTAACTCTTACAGGTCATAACTCGGTCGGCCGCGTTAACTAATCGGACTGGTCCATATTTCTAACAGCCTCCCACTTGGACGGTTTTCGGTTAAGTTCTTTAATGCTGACATGCAGAGGTGCTCTAGCTACACATGGCTGCCCTCAACAAGTTATGACACTTTAAAGTCATTAGCTAAAACATCTTGGAACATCGTGTTGCAAGGCAATGAGCTTATGGTAATCGTTGTCATATATCTCTTCGTTATAAGGGGTGTGCGTTAAGGGTGATATGATTTTGTTAATATTTTAAGTCCATTTTTACGCATTAGTCAAGTTTTAAATTTCTAAAGCACGATATTGTACTAACACTAAACACACACTTGGGCAAGGCACCCATCGTGAGCGTAGTATAGTGTTGGTAAGATACCAAGGTCATCCAAGGACACAAGAGCTTTTAATATCGGTTTATCATCAACGTCTAATTGTTACAAATTTTTGGATAAAAGTTTTAAATATAAAAGTAAATCTAAAAACAAAAGATATATAAATTGAAATACAAATAGACAAGATAGAATCACTTGGATCCAACTCCACTTTAATGTATCCTTTAATGATTTTCGCACTTTCAGACTTTTCAAGAGATTATCTTAGTTAAAGTGGTAGGCCCCTCTTTTGAAGGTGACGTTACCCTCAACCCAGTGGTTTGCGTCAGCAGGGACACAATCCCAAAGGGTCGGAATATTAAAAGATAATTAAATAAGTTATTAATGCAAAATGTAGTAGGCCCCTCTTTTGAAGGTGATGTTACCCTCAGCTAAGTGGTTTGAATCAGCAAGGATACAATCCCAAGAAGCCGGTTTAAAGTTTTAATAGTAGTTTACATATGAGGGGTTCAAGCAATTCGAACCCCCGCCATCCAATACCCGTGGAGCATTGAAGGAGGTCCTAGTAAGCTTGAACCAAGTCCTCGCAGGATCTATACACTGATCGAGACAAGAACTTTTCCAAACCATCATTCTAACCCTCTTCCAAGTAGTTAAGGCGCTTTATATAGATCGTAAAGACACGAATGAGCAAATCAATGACATCATGAAGAAATGGTTAGGAAAATTCACTTTCAACATAAGAAACTAGTTATTAAAATCATTAATACATACCCAATTAAAAAGTGCCGAAAGATTATAAATGAAAAGTAACACATTAAAGACTTGTCTTCACCTAGTGATGTAAGAGATTAGCCAAGCATGACATTTGTTTGACAATAACTCTTACGATCAATCTTGGATCCCGAGACTGCTACACACTCTAAAGATGATAGATGGATGATGGTGGTGGGTGTTGGTGTTGTAGTGGTGGTGGAATGGTGGCAAAGTGAGAGAGAAGTGGTTTGCCAAGGGATGCCTTTGAAGTGAACCAAGCACCTCTATTTATAGTCAGAACAGTACCCCGGCCACGGCCCCCTGTCCAGTGGGCACGGCCCGTGGCCGGCTTCTTCTCTTCCTCATTAATTGCAGATGTCAGCAGAGGGCCCCATACGACCCCGTGGTCAACTCTTCACTGTACTATCAAGATTCTACAAATCTTAGAGTCTGACCACGCCCCATGGTGGCCTGGGCACGACCGCATGGTGGGCTTAGAAGCTTCTGCAAGCTTTGTCTTTAAGTGCAAGGGTTGACCACGCCCCATGCCTGGCTGGGCATGGCCCCGTGGTCAACTTCGGTTTCCTTGTTTTGTATTTGGGGTGTTGTGGAGGGGTCGTGCATGTCGCGCTATTCTTTCTTCTTGTATTTAGAGTAAATTGCCATTTTCGTCCCTGAGGTTTGGGCACATTTGCCATTTTCGTCCAAAATGACACTTTGGTACCATTTTTCTGTAACAACCCGCATTTTCGCAGCTCGTTACTCTCGTTACGCCTAGCACCAAAGATTCAGATCATAATGTAAACTATATCGCTTACTACGCTACATCGCATATTTTCGCACTACATCGCTTATTTCAACACACTACATCGCACCTCACAACGCACTCGCTAAATACTATAAACTTTGCGTGATGTTTCCAAGTCTATCTGCTCGCTTAGACAACGCGACTCTCTCAGGACATGGGAACTGAGACGCCTATTAAACGCTTAATACTCGCAACGCCCTCGCTCAAACAACTCGCTTTATCGCATTTTATACGCAACGCTTAATACAATTAACTAACACGATTGAAAGCATTACAAAAGGATTTTTAGGAATTTTCTAACATAGGTTCCTTTTGTAAAAATGCGTGTTTTAATCATTGGAATCCAAAAAAAATTATTTTCGTACGAAAATTCCAATTTCCGTATAAAAATTGTATTTTCGTGCGAAAATGTTGCATTTTTGGCCCGAAATGACATTTTTCATGCGAAATTGACATATTTCGTGTGAAAATGGCATTTTTCGCACGAAAATATGGATTTACGCATGAAAATTTCACCAAACCACCTCCATTCCTCTCCGCCTATAAATACAACCCTTCACCATTCACTCCAACTTGCTGCCATTCCACACCAAAACGCTCTCTAGCCCGATTCTCTCTGTTCCAAGTAAGAAAACTACGTTTTTCACACGAATCACAATGGTTTTTAGAACGATTTTGCACGAGATTATCTCCGATTTCATCTAAACTTCTCTGTTTTACAAAAACCTTCATCGTTTTCATAAAACTTTCTGATTTTCTTAAGGATTTAGCACTTAACCGAGCATGTTTGAGTTAGCCTTGGCTTCTCAGACCCGAAACCTTGTTGTTTCAAACTCACCAAGTGTTTATCCTAACAAAACTGTTTTATCAAATCGATTTTCACACGAAAACGGATCAGACCGACTAATGTTTCGTTCACTAAGTAGTGGAACGAGGCGTTGTCGGAACCGTCATGAAATAGACTCGAAAACACATCTGTTTCAGACGAAGTCTTAGTCCCGAATGCACCAAGACGCAAGAACAGTCACTTGTGCGATCTGGACTGGCTCGCGTGAACCATACTTGATTCACATGGTCCAGTCCGAGTTCATACAAGAGACTCACTCGCTCAAAAGACCTCTCTGATGCTAGCTTGATCAGTAACCAAATGTTGGAGGAATGAACACTCGATTTTCCCGAAGACAGACGCGAAAACACTCGATTTTGGACACAAAAACAGACATTTTCGCATGAAAATTTCCGCTCGAAATTTTCGCACAAAAATTTTCGCATGAAAATTCCATTTTCGTGCGAAATGAACTGTTTCCGCATGACTCTCTGTTCCGACTGTTCAACACTCTGGAAGACTGATGCACTTCCGTCTCTACGCGCAGGCTAAACCAACACTCTTCTCACCTCTCATCAACTCTCGGTGTTCACTCTTCCGCACCCACTGTGAGTATACTTGACCCATTTTCGCTTTAATGCACTTTTTGGGTGTAACATACGTTTATATCAGAACACACGAAACACACTAAACTAATTTATCACACGCGAATATCTGTTATACATATTATACATGATGCTAGGAACATGTAAACTAGGACACGTTTTCGTTAACTCACCTTAGCTAGTATGGTACTATAGTTTGGCTAACACCCGACGGGGTCTAGCTAGGAAGAACGCGCGAGCATCTCGAGAGTATAGCATGAGAATTTGTCTTGTGAATTTATATGTTATGTGTATCATGTTTATGTATGTGGAAATTTGCGACACCGTTTTATCTATTATGCTATTATATCAAAACCTGTACACTCGCCAATACATTTTTGTATTGACAATTATTTTAACGTATGTTGCAGGTTAATGTTTCTACTCGCTGCAAACGAACTTAGGATTTTGCTTAGAAACTTGTAATAAATTGTAATCGACTTTGAAAATTGTTTGAGATTAATGGAATTCGTGATGATTATGCAATGATTGTATGGGAAATTGACGCTTAAATATTGTCATTTAAAAATAGTCGTTGTGGATTCTCTCGAACAATCTGAACCGCTTAGTGCCGCGCCCTGATGATTCCGCCATCGGTTGGGGTGTGACAGATTGGTATCAGAGCCATAACTATAGGGAATTAGGTAAATTTCCTAGTCTATAGTAGGAAACTATGTGTTTATCCCTTGCTTATCCGCTTAAACATTGTCTTTGGACTTAAAATACTCTACGAAGTCTTTCCTAAGACTTGGACACAACACACGAAGCTGCAAAGATACTCGTACACCACAAACGAGTCGATTTGGCGAGATTAAGTGTGAAAACCGCGAACTCTCGGTAAATCATTCACTCCGCGTATTCCAATTAGCACGAAATTCTCCGTTAAGTTAGGAGTGATATCACATCTTAATGGAAATTTCCCATTCTATCCGGTGGAAACCTCCTGCTGGGTCCGGGAGGGAAACCACAATCAGGGATTCGAAGTTATTAAGTCAAGGGTGAAACCCGAATCTTGACGACTCGTCCCACTCAACGATTTCGAAATCTCACCAAAGTCTCGATAAGATGACTCGGGATGCGTAGTAACTGGAAGGGTAATGCCGGTAGCCGTGAGGCGGTGAGAGCAGATACCTATTAGGCCAAAGCACATGCCAAAACTCAAAGGAATAGTCGAATCACTTTGGGTAGTCGATGTCTCAAAACCCAGGACGCTCTGTTAATTTTAAGCCTGCAATCTGATTTTACGCATCATCGAATTTTATTATGCTTATATGTTTTCGAATTGAAGTTTTTACGCTTTATCGATTTCTCACTTTTCGCTCCATAAACGTACGCACAACTCGCACACCCATCGCAATCCAAAACAAGAGCTAAATACTCGCAACAAAACTAAATCATAACAACTCTCTTAACCGTGTCCTCGCGCTAAACCTGTAAGTATATAGGTATCTAAATATATACATATATAGTATGTGGTTACATGTGCTTATGTGGATACGTGAGAATTTAGGAGATATGTGTTTCCTATGTGGCTCCTATGTGAATTCGTATTACTATATCGACTATAACAAGTTTTTAACGAGCTAAATCGCATCGGAATTTCAAAATCATTATGATCGAATCTCATTCCAAATCTCTTTGTCTAGATGTCTTCGAACGCTTCCAACTCGCAACGCCAAGCCGAAACGCCGATAAGAGGATCGCATCGCTCGTGGCCAAGGAAATGGCCAAGGTCATTCGTCAAATCATCACCCAAGTTCAAGCCCTGCGCAATTCTCAAACATCAGAAGACTCTAAGTCCGATGCACCAAAGTCTACTTTCTCCTACAAACAGTTCAAGGCATGTGACCCAATGGTCTTCACAGGTGAAGGAAGTGTATCTCAGATGCTTCAGTGGTTTGATGCAATCGAGGTTACCCTCCGTCAGAGTGAGTGTCCTGAGCATTTTCAAACCACCTGTGCTACCGGAATATTTCAATCCCGAGCCCTCGACTGGTGGACAGCCGAGCGCATCAAACGTGGGAACGATGCAGCTTACGCACTATCGTGGGAGGAACTGAAGGAGCTTATGAAGAGAGTATTGCCCTCCCCACGAAATCCAAAAGCTCGAGAACGAATTCTGGAAAATTAAGCAAGTCGAAGGTAACAACGCCGGCCTCACAGCAAGGTTCAAACAGCTCAGCATTATTTGCCCTGGTCAAGTCGACACTCCTGAAAAGGCAATCAAAAAGTACATACATGCTTTGCCGGAGTGCGTGGGCGATTTTGTCGAAGCTGCAAGACCGGCTACCATCGAAGAAACCTATCAGTTGGCCGCGGAAATCAATGACAAACGAGTCTTGGCGGGATTCTTCTCCAAGGATTCCACCAGGAAGCTGAACCAAGTGACTGTTGAACTGTCCGATGATGACGACGACGACGCATCGCCGCAAGCTGCTGCCGAGCCTAGCCGCAAGAGAAAGAGCTCGAGTTTCAACTGCACCGCAACTGAGCCGATCAACCCGGAACCTCTTCAGACAGTTGCACCTCTACCAAGGCGTGCCTACATTGGACCTTTTCCCTAGTGTCAGATGTGTACTTATCACCACTAGGCCGAAACTAGCTGCCGCTACTGCATCAACTGCGAGCGTTATGGCCACTTCACCAGCAACTGCCGCACAGGACCGCGACAACCCGAGATGCTAGCACTTCCCGCACCAGAGGCACCAGCAGCCGCACCCCCAGCAGAAGAAGACGTCGACATCAACATCGACCAGGCGCAGGACGACGTCCCCTTAATGGTACGACTTTCGACCTTAGTACTTATGCTTTATAATTGTTCTATCATTCGATGTCGTTTCAACATGCAGCGACCTTTCTCGCTCTCTCCCTCTCGAGTCATCGCACTTAGTCTAGGCTCACACACTAAATCTATTTATTAACACTATATAGTTTATCACGATATAATATGTTTCTATCCCCACAATGCGTCTTTAGAATAACTTACGATAATCGTGCAAACACTAATTAATCACGGGTGCACACGGGATTAACCTGGTGTCTGCATAGGGATCGTAGTGAGTTCTAATGGTGCCATAACGTTAAAAGCATAGTTAAGCGTGGTGGATACGCCACTGGTACTTCCTATATATAAGTGTCTTAACCATGTCAACAAAGCGTGACACCAATTCACGGCACGGAGGTGGCGTGGTTAAAGCATGGTGGATACGCCGATGGTACTTCCTATATATAAGTGCTTTGCCATACTAACAAACTCCCGTGAAGACGTGCCATGTGTAGTTGAATGTTATTAGACCTTTAATATTATGATGCTTATTTTCACACGCAAACTCCTTCGCAAAGGCATTACTGTCACACCCCAACCGATGGCGGAAACCTCTGGATGAGACGAAAACGAGATTGCTCATTGCGCACAACATTAATAAGGGACAATAATTAATTAAACCATATTTCATTTCATAAGAATTGTCAAATACATCAATGTAACAAAACAAAGAAACAACATAACATTTGCAAAGTCATAACAAAATTGATACATCGACATTAAACCTAACGTCTAATTTGTGTGTATCTAGTCCTTGCTATATTGTTTTCATAGAATCATCTCCTTCAACCTGTAACATGTGTTAAAATAATGTCAATGCGAAAGCAAAGGCGAGTACACAAGTTTAGGCATAGCATACGTATATGAATAAGTTTAAACAATCCTCATGGCAACCAAATCTATACAAGAGCAATATCAAGGCATGCAATACTAATAATCAAACCCTTAACACAATCACGATGTTTTAACATGACCTCACGAATAACACGATGGAGGTGGATGCGTGAATTCCTATAGCGCTAAGCATGTCAAACAAAGGCTAAAAATAGTTAATGACTAAAGCATAGCATAACGAATATCCAAGACAAGCATCAAGTATAAGATTCAAGTTTTCATGTATATGGGATCGTTTGTGTGTTTCATAAATTTTAAGTGTTCGTGATTTTGTATATGGAAACATGTTACACCCGAAAAGTGTTATAAACAAAAGTGGGTCGAGTGTACTCACGGTTTTGCTAAGTCTTTTCTACACTTGACAATCCGTGAAGACGTTGGTTCGAGGATGACGCCGAATTATCCTACAAAAGGAAACGAGGCGTATGAGTATAGAGTTTCAACGGGAGATTAGGAGTATTCGAGCATGATTAAAAATAAGTTTGATAAAGTATTAGGATACGAAAGTATTCACTAAGATGTAACACTCGTTCTTGACACTATAGTAACTCTTACGAGTTGGATGTGATTTCATAGGTTCGGGACCTATTAGAATCGTGACAAGGAATTACATACTTTAGTGTTAAACTTAATAACTTGATAGGTGATTATAAGTTCATTATTAAGGTTTCGGTTTTAGAATTATAATATAGTTATATATATATATCATTATAATCATGTAGGAGGTGGGAGGATGAACCATCCACTTTGTAACCTCTAGTGTCATGTATGTCAAGTATGAGGTGGGAGGTTAAACCATCCACTTTGAACCTCGGATCATGTTCACCACTACACAAGTTACCATTGGTAACAAGGAGGGTACAAGAACTATATACTATACAAGAATGTAAAGACAAGAATGATAAGGTGTCATCTAGATACCAAGTAGCCAAGTATTCAACAACCCGACGAGCACACGAGGACAATCGTCAACGGCTTTGTGGGGTTGAGACACTTTAGGTCTAGCAAACTAGTTTGGGATCTTGATGAAAATAATCAAGTGATGTGTGGTCTCAAGTTAGGATAGCCCAAGCTTCCTTGTGGACACACATGAACAAGCATAATAGCTTGCATCACTTGTGAGCTTAATGCTCTTCAAAAACAGAAAGTTTAGGGTGTTAAAACAGCCCTTAGTTCATGTTAACAAGCTTGGTTAGGCTTTACTAATCATAAGCTTGATTATAAGCACAAGAACACAAGTTTGTTGAAGTTAAAACACAAGTTTGATAAAAGTTTAGACAAAACAGAAAGTTTGTGGACATTTTGGGGCATTTCCAGGTCTGGATTCTCCATGGAGAACCCTACGAATTCAACCCAAAGTTTATCCAAGCAAGTAGGAAAAAGAATGGAGTGATTTCGTTAAGAAATGAGTGAGTTACCCTCACTTTAGTGAAGATGAGTAATTCTGCTCGAAAATTCTGATTTTGCAAGGATCTTGAGGTGATTTGAGAGTGATTTAAGAGAGATTAAAGTGTAAAAATGTTTGGATTAGAGGCGGGTATTATAGGGGAAGGATTAGGTTAAGTTAGGTGAGTTTTAGGTGGGTTATTAATGGTTAAAAGTGGTTTAAACTCAAAAAAATGTCAAAAAAACCCGCCCAAAAAGGGCTGTCCTTGCTGGTCGCGATCAGCATCAGCCGAACAAAGCATAAAGGCTTTGCGGCTCTAGATCTGTTCAGATATTAGGCAGCTGGTGGAGTGGTTAAGGCCTTGGGTGTTGAACCGGGGATACCGGGTTCGAGTCCCGCGGATTCCGGGTTTTTAGTATTTTTTATTTTATTTTATTTTTTTATTAAATAACTCATTAAATTAGTTTCATAAATGGCAGGAATGGTCCCTGCAATTCAAGAATTCAAGAATTGCAGTTTGGACCTTGGACTTATTTAAATAAAGATATATATGTATTAACATATAATCTTAAATGTTAATATATTTATAAAATAGCATTTTAATTTTTGTAAAAATAAATTAATTAATTTTATTAACTAATTTAATTAATTAACTAATAAATGAATAGATAATTATATTTTCGTAACGAATTTAGTTTAATGATTATGAGTTTCACGTTTGAGTCTCGATTACGCATACATACCATGTTTGCAAGTTATCACACGTTTACGATTGAGAGTACCACGAATACGTTTACATGTTTAAAGTATGAACAAGTATAAGTGTAACATGACTATAATTAACATAATATTGTTAAAATACGAGTTTCTTATTACGATTCAAGTCTCGGTTTTCCACGTTAAAACGAAAGACGAATACAAGATACAACGCTTACTAAAAATAGAAGTACGATACAAAGTTTCCAAATATAGAAAGCATAGAAACGCGGGGCGTTACAATAACATCTCATCACCTCTCGAATCGCGCTACCGCTAGACTTTTCGTAAGTCTACATCGACGGGAACCCGCTTTCAATGAAACCTATATCGCATCGCTTGTCGCTTTATCCTCTTGGCGCTTAGACGCTATCGCTTCGCTTACCGCTATCATTTCGCTTATCCCTATCGCTTCGCTTATTGCTATCGCTTCGCTTATCGCTATCGCTTCGCTTATCGCTATCGCTTCGCTTATCGCTATCGCTTCGCTTATCGCTATCGCTTCGCTTATCGCTATCGCTTCGCTTATCGCTATCGCTTCGCTTATCGCATTCTCCTCCCGACGCCTGAATGCTATCTCTTCACTTATCGTCTTAACCTCGTGACGCTTTAACGCTTATCGCATCTTTCATTCTTACCGCTTCGCTATTCCACCGCCAAACCTTTCCCAGCGCGCTTTTATCGCTAACCAAGTATGCAATCAACTTCTCCGTGCAAGCTACTTGGCTCCTTATTCAAACTTGGTCCAACCATTCGCCGCTTGGATCAAAGTCCATCCATGTCATGTTGGCACACATGACATCATTCCATGGAATGGATGCGATATGACTAAAACATGGTGGATACGCCGCTGGTACTTCCTATATATAAGTGTTTTAGCCATACTAACAAACTTCCGTGAAAAGATGCCATGTGGGGTTCGACGCTATCTAAGCTTTGTAATTACTTGGTCCTATTCTTCACCGAATGGACCGAGGATATCGAAGTCTATCCATATCATGTCAACACACCGGACATCGCTCCACGAGACGGAGGCGATATGGTTAAAACATGGTGGATACGCTGCTGGTACTTCCTATATATAAGTGTTTTAGCCATATTAACAAAACTTTCGTGGAAAGATGCCATGTGAGGTTCGACGCTAATTAAATTTTTTGATACCGTTAAAAAATTGTTTTTACCGTCATGTTTTGGAAATAAATGGAAAAAAAATTCTAAATATTTTGATTTTTATTAAAACCTTTAGGCAAGTAAAATCCTTCTTACAATGTGAAATCGACTCAGCCTAACGTCACATTGTGAGAAAATTTTCATAAATCGAGTTTCCTTTAAAAGCCTTTCTGTAATAAGTTAACAAAAGTTTTCAAAAAAAAACTTAAAAATTTTTTTGGATCACCAACTCGTGGGTCATCAACCGCGAGTCAACTAAGTCGTTTTCACTCATCGATTTTCCTGCACCAGCGAGACACTTTCACCCGTCAATCCTCGATCGATCGCTCATTCATCCTCAACTTACCCTAACGCTTTTATCGCTATCTATTCATGTGAATTCTCAAGGTCTCCCTTTCGAATAACAACCCGCATTTTCGCAGCTCGTTACTCTCGTTAAGCCTAGTACCAGAGATTCAGATCGCATATTTTCGCACTACATCGCTTATTTCAACACACTACATCGCACCTCACAACGCTTACAACGCACTCGCTAAATACTATAAACTTTGCGTGATGTTTCCAAGTCTATCTGCTCGCTTAGACGACGCAACTCTCTCAGGACATGGGAACTGAGACACCTATTAAATGCTTAATACTCGCAACGCCCTCGCTCAAACAACTCGTTTTATCGCATTTTATACGCAACGCTTAATACAATTAACTAATACGAACGGAAGTATTACAAAAGGATTTTTAATAATTTTTAGGAATTTTTCTAGCATAGGTTCCTTTTGTAAAAAGTGTGTGTTCTAATCATTAGAATCCAAAAAAAAAAATACTTTCGTACGAAAATTCTAATTTTCGTACGAAAATTGTATTTTCGTGTGAAAATGTTGCATTTTTGGCCCGAAATGACATTTTTCATGTGAAATGATATATTTCGTGCGAAAATGGCATTTTTCGCACGAAAATATGGATTTCCGCACGAAAATTTCACCAAACCACCTCCATTCCTCTCTGCTTATAAATACAACCCTTCACCATTCACTCCAACTTGCTGCCATTCCGCACCAAAACGCTCTCCAGCCCGATTCTCTCTGTTCTAAGTAAGAAAACTACGTTTTTCACACGAATCACAACGGTTTTTACAATGATTTTGCACTAGATTATCTCCAATTTCATCTAAACTTCTCTGTTTTACGAAAATCTTCATCTTTTTTATAAAACTTTCTGATTTTCTTAATGATTTAGCACTTAACCGAGTATGTTTGAGTTGGCCTTGGCTTCTCATACCCGAAACCTTGTTGTTTCAAACTCACCAAGTGTTTATCCTAACAAAACTGTTTTATCAAATCGATTTTCACACGAAAAAGGATCAGAGCGACTAATGTTTCGTTCACTAAGTAGTAGAAGGAGGCACTGTCGAAACCGTCATGAAATAGACTCAAAAATACATCTGTTTCAGACGAAGTCTTAGTCCCGAACGCACCAAGACGCAAGAACAGTCACTTTTGCGATCTGGATTGGCTCGCGTGAACCATACTTGGTTCACACGGTCCAGTCTGAGTTCATACATGAGACTCACTCGCTCAAAAGACCTCTCTGACGCTAGGTTGATCAGTAACCTAATGTTGGAGGGATGAACACTTGATTTTCCCGAAGACAGACGCGAAAACACTCGATTTAGGACACAAAAACAGACATTTTCGCACGAAAATTTCCGCTCGAAATTTTTGTACAAAAATTTTCGCACGAAAACACGACTCTCTGTTCCGACTGTTCAACACTCTGGAAGACTGATGCACTTCCGTCTCTATGCGCAGGCTAAACCGACACTCTTCTCACCTCTCATCAACTCTCGATGTTCACTCTTACGCACCCACTATGAGTATACTTGACCCATTTTCGCTTTAATGCACTTTTTGGGTGTAACATACGTTTATATTAAAACACACGAAACACACTAAACTAATTTATCACACGCGAACATTTGTTATACATATTTATACGTGATGCTAGGAACATGTAAACTAGGACACATTTTCGTTAACTCACCTTAGCTAGTATGGTACTATAGTTTGGCTAACACCCGATGGGGTCTAGCTAGGAAGAATGCGCGAGCATCTCGAAAGTATAGCATGAGAAATTTGTCTTGTGAGTTTATATGTTATGTGTATCATGTTTATGTATGTGGAAATTCACGACACCGTTTTATCTATTATGCTATTATATCAAAACCTGTATGCTCGCCAATACATTTTTGTATTGACAATTATTTTAACGTATGTTGAAGGTTAATGTTTCTACTCGCTGCAAACGGACTTAGGATTTTGCTTAGAAACTTGTAATAAATTGTAATCGACTTTGAAAATTGTTTGAGATTAATGGAATTAGTGATGATTATGTAATGATTGTATGTTGATTGTATGAGAAATTGACGCTTAAATACTGTCATTTAAAAATAGTCGTTGTGGATTCTCTCGAACAATCTGAACCGCTTAGTGCCGCGCCCCGATGATTCCGCCATCGGTTGGGGTGTGACATTCCCCCCCCCCCCCGTTTGTAACTTTTTTCCATTTTCGTCCAAATGCCTAACCTAGTTACTTTATAACGTTAGATGGGTTATTTTTGAAAGAGTAAATTGCCATTTTCGTCCCTCGGGTTTGGGCACATTTGCCATTTTCGTCCAAAATGACACTTGTAACTCCTGCACCGTCTCCGGCACAACCTACAACTCCCGTACCCTCTCTGGCACAACCTGGTACTCCGGCACAACCTGCACCTCCGGCATAAACCTGCAAGTCGGGCACCGTCTCTGGCACAACCTGCAACTCCGGCACAAACCTGCAAGTCCGGCACCGTCTCCGGCACAACCTGCAACTCCGGTACCACCTGCAACTCCGGCAGTTGCAGGTTTGTGCCAGAGTTGCAGGTTGTGCCAGAGACGGTGCCGGACTTGCAGATTTGTGCCGGAGTTACAGGTTGTGCCGGAGTTGTAGGTGGTGCCGGAGTAGCAGGTTGTGCCGGAGTTGTAGGTTGTGCCAGAGACGGTGCGGGAGTTGTAGGTTGTGCCGGAGACGGTGCAGGAGTTACAAGTGTCATTTTGGACGAAAATGGCAAATGTGCCCAAACCCCAGGGACGAAAATGGCAATTTACTCTTTCAAAAATAACCCATCTAATGTTATAAAGTAACTAGGTTAGGCATTTGGACGAAAATGGCAAAAAGTTACAAACGTGGGGGGCAAAATGGTATTAAAGTGTCATTTTGGACGAAAATGGCAAATGTGCCCAAACCACAGGGACGAAAATGGTAATTTACTCTTGTATTTATGTTGGTTTTGGCTGCTTATTTGCTTCTTTTGTTCTTTTAAGCTCATTTTGTCCTGTAAATTCAAAAGGAACAAAGAAACACGCTTTTTTCAACATTAGTACTAGAAAAGGGTTAGTTTTATGCCTCATTTGATATAATTTATATGTTGCATTTTATACACATCAATAAGACATCAATTGAACAATGAGACATGGATCAGATTCAATCTTACATGGTGTCCAATCATTATTGTTCTCGTTCAAAAATCAAAGTGGTCCAATCAAACACACGATAAGTTTGGGTAAGGCCTTACACTTAACCAGTTTAAATCAACGAGGGTGCCCCAATATCTAACTGTTACATATAATGTAAGAGTACAAAATCCCATCTTGACTACATACAACTCCCACTGAACTTTAGAACTACACCTAACCAATGCCTTTATGACTGGTAGTAACGCGACAACGTTTGGCATTGATCAATGAATGGTCTTTAGTAGACGAAGGTTCTAGTATGTATCTGAGGTCAAGGGATACTAAATGAGTATACCAAAATCAAAACATCTTATGACTAAGATCAATGAAGATGATTTGATGCGAGTTATATCCAACATCATTCATAATAAGGTATATGAGTTTGGAAGTCAGCTTCTTGAGTCCAAAGTCATAATAGTTTTAATTCAGAGTCATTCCCACGAGTCTGGCCGACTACAAATAATTTCGAATACAAGATTCATGGATTAAACATATTAAAATCGAACACAATTGTAAGATTCAAAGTTTGCATTTAACTATTAAATCAAAAGTGAATTCAAAAGGTACAACTGTTTAAATGTTTATACATCTAAATACTAAATCAAAACAAATGGCTAGCTAATCTAAGACTAATATCATTCTTTAGAGGGGCAATCCTGACCCAAAAACTAGACAATGGGTCAGTTTGGGTGAAAAAATCAGACAATGGGTTGTTTTGGGTAAAGGAATTTAAACAAGGGGGTCAAAGCGGGTCTTTTAAAAACAAAAAAAGTCAAACGTACGGGTCTTTTAGGGTGGAATAAATTAGAACAACGGGTCATACGGGCTAGGGTTTTAGAACACAAGAAACCACGGGTGAACACTGATTCCTTGAAGAACTTCATCGACGGAGAACTTCATCGACAAAGAACATCATCTTCAGATCTTCATCTACGACCGTCGCCGCCATCTCCGCCTAAAATCACTTCCAACCTCCATGGAATTCATCACTACAACAATTTCTATCTTCTTCTGTTGACCTTTTTCACTGTTCTTCATGAATCCAATATCATAAATTCCACTCAAGGTATGATCTTCTTCAATTTCTGGGTTTTGTTTTTTATTTATATATTTTAAAAATTGGAGTGACATTTATATTTTTGATGTTCAATTTGGGGAATTTGATCTTCAGTCAGTGTTGAATTGCCGGTGATTTTCATTTGAGATGAATATATTATCTAAATTTGGTTTGGACGATTCAACAATTTGACGAGGATGTTGTAATTCTTTTTATACTTCTTGTTTTTTAAACATAAAACTTGTAATAATTTAACTTGAAAAGTACAAATCCAGTAGTAGATGCACAAAACTTATTATAAGCATACCATTTAATTAAGAAAATTATGCTTAATATTTTTTTTAAATTGTGAATTAAATAAAAGGTCTGTAAACTATTTTATAAAGAGAAAAAAAAACTAAATCACATAAACAAATTATAACTAGTCCACTGTATAAAAGCTCTATATAATTTTCTAATTGAAATAATAGAAATTGTTATAGCTAAAACAATTTGTTATTGATATGTTCATATTTGTAATATAACATTGCATTTGTTGTTTTCTAATTAGGTCTGTTGATGATGTAAGCGTGTGGTGATTTTAGTTGATTAGTGGTTTGATGTTAGAGCTATGTTATTATTTGGGGCTCGCATTGCTCAATGATTATGTTATATTCTTATACTTTAGAAGTTCAAGTCATGTTCTTATACTAATTTGTTTACATCATTTAAAGATTTGTTTAGTAATTTTAATTCTTTTGATGCCGATATTTTGTAGTTGAAAGGTATGTCAAACAACTCGGAATTTGGACAAGATAATATAGAGGGGGAATATGAGGATGAAGGAAGTTCATATAGTTCGGGGAAATATCGTTCTCACGTTTGGAACTATTTTGACCCATTACCGGTTGCACCCAATGGGATTAAAAAAGCAAGTTGTAGTGCTTGTGGAACGGTGTATGTTACAAATGCAAGTTCGGGAACATCTAACATGAGACGGCATATCCCTAAGGGTTTTAATGTTGATGAGCCCGGCCCGACAAAGAAACAAAAACGCGCCCCTTTAGATCAAGCCATGTACAAGGAGATGTTAGCAATTTCAATTATCAAACATAACTACCCTTTTAGCTATGTTGAACATGAGGCAACAAGAAAATTGCACAAATTTCTACATGGTGATGTGAAATTCATAACAAGAAATACTGCAAAGGCGGATGTCTTAAAGATATACGAGCGAGAGAAGTTGATTCTTAAAAACAAGTTAGAAAAGGTACCCGGTAGGATATGCTTGACTTCTGATTTGTGGAGTTCTATCACGACAGATGGATTTATGGCATTGACTGCTCATTATGTTGATGAGAACTGGAATCTAAGAAAAAAAGTGCTAAACTTTAAAGTTATACCCCCTCCTCACAGTGGTTCCATTTTAGCAGAGCACTTGATCAACTTTTTAGCAGATTGGGGCATCGAGCAAAAAGTTTTTACCATCACACTAGACAATGCAAAATACAATGACATATTAGTAGATTGTTTGAAAGATCATTTGCGTTTGAATAACGCAATAGTGTGTGATGGAGACTTTACTCATATGCGTTGTTCAGCGCACGTGTTAAATCTTATTGTTCAAGCCGGATTGAAAGTGATTGAAGGGGCCATTGAGAAGGTTCGAGAGTCGGTGAAATATGTGAGAGCAAGTACAGCTAGGAAGTATAATTTTGCGGAATGCATACAAACACTTTCACTACAGTGTGGGAAGCATGTCCGTCAAGATATTGTAACGAGATGGAACTCTACATATCTTATGCTTGATTGTGCATTAGCTTATCGACGGGCTTACGCTCGGTTAGCCTTAGTAGATTCAAGTTTTAAAACTTCTCCGTTAGAAGAGGAATGGGCAAGGGTTAAAATAATCACACGACTTTTGAAACCTTTCTATGAAATCACGACTTTGTTTTCCGGAAGCTCCTATCCTACCTCGAACTTGTATTTTTATCAAGTGTGGAGAATTGAGTTGTATATTGAAGAGGGGATTGGCAATGCAGATCAAGTTATTAGTGAAATGGCGAAAGACATGAAAGAAAAGTTTGATAAATATTGGAAAAGTTATACTATGATTTTGTCTTTTGCGGCTATTCTAGATCCTCGGTAAGCTTGTTGATTATTGTTTTTCAAAGCTTAACATGATAGTTGAAGAGCGTGAAGCGAAAGTTAAGCGTTTTGTGAATGGTATGCATAAGCTATATGATAAGGAATATAATATTCAATCGGAGAAAATGCATGGTGATTCTTCAATACCCGAGAGTTCAAATGTTGGTGACAATACGCTCGACGAGTTAGATGGGTTCGATACATTTCAAAGTCATTACAAAGTTGTTGATAATGAAAAGTCACAATTAACATTGTATTTGGAGGAACCTGAGCTTGATAGAGAAGTAGAACTTGATGTTTTACAATATTGGAAGGATAATCAAGTAAGGTTTCCAAAACTGGTTGTAATGGCACGCGATATATTGAGCATCCCGATTACTAGTGTTGCATCCGAATCATCTTTCAGTATCGGGGGTCGGGTGTTAAGTAAGTATCGAACTTCATTGTTATCATCAAATGTCGAGGCATTGCTATGCGAACGTGATTGGTTATTTGATTTAGAAGGTATGAAAGTTCGCTCTCATTGCAACTTAATTTTTATGTTTAAAAATTATTTAATAATTCAACTTTCATCTTTTTTTTTTATGTATTCAGACGGAGACGAAAACGAGAACGAGAACGAAATAGATGAAGATCTTGTTGAAGACATTGAAGCATTGATTCCATATTTAGGAAACTATTAGGTAATTAATTTATAACGGCAATTTTAACATTTAAACTATGTTAAAACAATTGTTTTTTCCGATCTTAATGTGTTCTTTAATTTATATATTGCAGGGAGATAGTGTTGAGATAGTTACAAACGAGCATCCCGAAGATTGTGAGTTTGTTATTTTGTCGGTCATTTTCATGAATTAAGCTAAAACTTTATTAGATTAGAACTGTGCTTAATACTTTGAATATTCAAGATCTTGGATTTATAATTTCTATTATCTACCATTTAACTTTGTAATATTGAGTTTTCTTAGGTTTTAGTAAGTATATGTTTAATTCTTGATTCCTTACTTGTTTAAAAATATCAAACTTGTACTTTTTTCCGTTTTTATTGCGTTCCAGGGTAAACGAATCTGAGTATCCGGCAGTAGATATCTTTGTCACCACCGCAGATCCCATCCAAGTTAGAGCCCCGTTTCGGTACTTCACTTCCAACTCCAAGCTTTAGAGTTCCGAAATGAATGGGATGAAGGCACTAATTTTTGTAGTCCTGTTATTATTGTAATAGTGATAATTGTTAATATGATTTTAAAACTAGTTAACTATGTATAAGTTTTTATTATTAAAAAATAATGATTTATTTTTAGTTGCTAATATGATATCTATATACTTTTGCAAAATATGAAAATCCCTTTTTAGAATTCAAGTTGAACTAGTACTCTTAGTTCAATAATGGTTGCATGACAGTGACTCTGTTATATGCTTATGCTGCAGCATGAATATGACAATCTTTAAAAGAAGATAGAGGTTGCAGACTTGCAGCTCAGAGGCCATTCACATGTGATGATCGTAATTTTGATTTTGCGGTTTTCTGTGATGTTAACCGGTCAGACAATCCAGCTATTATCATTGCGGTTTTCTGTGATGTTAACCGGTCAGACCATCCAACTATTTTCAAGGTACCATAATCCCATGTGTTGTTAAGACACACAACCAATCCGATTCATAGTAAAAGTCTAAAAAATTGATGACATGTGTTTGACAAAATGGTCTAATGAGCCATATCTGTGATAATGTAGGTTTGTTTTATTGAATATAAACCGGCCTAACCAGCAAAAAAAAAAGTGGACCCGACCCGACCCGAAACCCGTTCTGACCCGGACCCGTTATGACCCAAACCAAAACAACCCTTTTTATAGACCCGTTTTGACCCATGACCCGACCCGACCCGTTTGCCAAGTCTACTAGTATTCTTGTGTTGGTCATGCATGTCCTGAGTCATCGGTTTAGTGAATGGGTCTGTTAGGTTTTGTTGTGTGTCTACTTTGCTTATTATGATGTCTCCTTATTCTAGTATTTCCCATATATAGTGGAACTTTCTTAGAATGTGCTTTGCCCTGTGATGAGATCTGGGTTCTTTGGCTTGAGCAATGGCTCCTGTGTTATCAAAGAACACCTCGATTGGTTTCTGAATACTTGGAACCACATCGAGGTCAGGGATGAACTTCTTCATCCAATTAGCTTCTTTTGCAGCACCTGATGCAGCTATATATTCAGATTCGGTGGTTGAATCGCCAAAACACTCTGCTTGGAGCTTCTCCAAGAGATAGCTCTTCCATTTAGAGTTAATACGAATCCTGATTGTGAGCAAGAATCATCTCGGTCACTTTGGAAGCTAGCGCCAGTGTAACACCTTACAATGAGCTCTTATTCCACTCCTCCAAACACCAAGAACATATCTTTAGTTCTTCTCAAGTACCTCAGAATGTTCTTTACTACAGTCCAATGGTCAATGACAGTACTTTACTAAAAACGACTGGTCATTCTTAAAGTATACGAGACGTCATGTCTAGTACATAACATAGCATACATGATAGAACCAATCGCTGAAGCATAATGCTTCCATTCGCTTAATTTCAGTGTCCGTTGAAGGAGATTGTGATTTGTTCAGCACAGTTCCTTTAGTCATAGGAACACCTCCTTTCTTGGAATTTTCCATCTTAGAGGGTGTCATCATTTTGTCTATATACATACTTTGACTTAGCCCTAGAAGCCGCTTAGATCTATCTCTGTAGATCTTGATTCCTAGAATGTAAGCAGCTTCTCCAAGATCTTTCACTGCGAAGCAAGATCCTAAATGGTATTTAACTTCATTAAACATAGGGATCTTGTTTTCAATGATTAGTATATCATCCACATATAAGATAAGGAATGATATGGTGCTCCCACTAGCCTTTCTGTAAACACAAGGCTCATCTTCATTCTTGACAAAACCAAACACCTTGATTTTCTGATCAAAACGAAGATTTCATCTGAGAGATATCGTTTTGATTTAGTTTGCACACCCTATCATGATATTTTGGACCAACAAAACCATCTGGCTGAACCATATAGACATCTTCATAGGGGTGTCCATTAAGAAAGGCGGTTTTGAGACCCATTTACCATATCTCGTTGTTATAGTACGTGGCTATGGCAAGCAATATCCTGATCGATTTGATCATAGCAACGGGCAAAAATGTTTCATCATAGTCAATACTCTGAGTTTGAGTAAAACCTTTCGCAACTAGCCGTGCTTTATAGGTGTGTACATTTCCATCCATGTCAGTTTTTCTTTTGAAAATCCATTTGCTCCCTACTGCCTGAGATTCGGGGGTAGCTAAACCAAGTCCCATACTTGATTGGCATGCATAGTTTGCATCTTGACGTTTCTGGCTTTTTGCCATTTCATCACTGGACTCAGCTACTAATAAGACTACGGGTCTATTTAGATGCCATATGTATCTATTAGGTTCTTTGCGAGTTCTGCTACTTCTGCGAATGCTTGATTTTATGTCTGATTCATTGGAAATAACTACTTGTTACTCAGACGGTTCGACTTCATCAATGATTGTTGTGGTTCTCGAATTTCTGCAAGATCCACAATATTATTCTAGTTCCTCGATTAAGAAGTTCTTCCTCGAGAAAGTGTCCCTTCCTTTTGATGGAAATAACATTTGCATCAGGATGGTAGAAATAATATCCGCTTCTTTTATAGTATCTGACGAAAACAACCTATATGCCTTGAGGATCGAGCTTATCATCAGAATCACTTATGATGTATGCATCACATACCCATACTCTAAGGTATCGGGTTTACGCCCATGCCATGTCTCCAGTGGTGTTTTGTTTACCTTTTTAGTCGGAGCCAAATTGACAATGCGGGCAGCGATCATAAGAGCATGACCCCAATTGGAGTAAGGCAATTAGTTCTACACACCGTCGATCGAACCTTATTAAGAAGGATCCGATTTCTCCTTTCACTCACGTCATTAAGTTGGGGTGTGCCAAGTGGAGTGGTTCTGAAATTATTCCATACCTTTTCAAATGATTGAGAAACTCTAAACTGAGGTATTCGCCACCTCGATCTAATTGAAGTATTTTTATCTTTTTATTAAGTAGGTTTTCTACTTCGTTTTGAAACTCTTTGAACTTTTAATAAGTTACGTGCTTATGCTTCATAAGATACACATAAGCATATCGACTATAATCGTCGATGAAAGTAACGAAGTATCTTTCATGGTTTCTGGTCATGGTTTTGAAAGGGCCACATACATAAGTGTGAATAAGTCCTAGCAGACCATTGGCCCGTTCACCAACACTGGTGAAGGGGTGCTTTGTGAGTTTGCCAGCTTATCATGATTCGCAATCATCAAAGGAGTCATGTCCGGTGGATTCAAGAATCCCCTCAGATTGGACCCATTTTGTGCATGCCTTACTTATGTGGTTAAGTCTACAATGCCATAGAAATGTTTCATTCATACCAGCTTTTTTATGCTTAGAAAGATGATACATGTTATTACTTGTTTGAACATAAATCTCATAAATACCATTTCGAGGTTTAGCCTAAAATAAAAGACATCATTCAAGTAGGAAGAAATAGAAATACCATTAAAAACGTACTTAAATACTTATTCAAATCGTGAAGAAATAAAAATAATGATTCTGGTTAAACAAGGTGCAAAGAAACAATTATTCAAAGTAACTACAAGGCCAGAAGAACATGAAAAACAAAATGTTCCAGTTGTTAGAACTGGAACTCTCTTTCCATCCTTGTTTCAGTTTCTTCCACTTTCAGGCTCCTGCAAGACATTAACGATGTGGTAACCACATCTGGTATCAAATACCCATGTGTTGCTGGAAACAATGAAAAGTTCAATAACACAAATGAGAATACCAGAAAGAAGTGCCAATGTTATTGGCCTTGTTCGCCTTCAGCTTAGCTAGATATTGTGGACAGTTTCTTTTCTAGTGCCTTATTTGGTTGCTTTCAAAGCACTGACAGTACTCGGGAGGTGGTGGTTTTGCAACCTGCTAGTTGTTGGTGGCATTTCTGGCAGCAACAACAACCTTTCTCTTGGCTTTGCTCTTATGAGCCTTTTCCTTGTTATTGGGCTTCTTAACACCACTAGAATGGACCATCAGAACTTGGTTAGTTTTATGTGGTATGTTCATCTCGGCCGTTTTGAGCATACCATGTAGCTCAGGCACAATCTTCAACCAAGCATTCATATTATAGTTCATAATGAACTGGTCATATGAGCTAGGGAGAGAGTTCAAGATGAAGTCCACTGCCATTTCATCATGCATGGGATAATAAGGTTTGTTCATCTGGTCAATGCACCCTTTCATCTTAAACACATGCGTACTGTATGATCCTTCGAGCATTTTGCAGCTTATGAGCCGTTTCATGGTATCATATCGCTTATGTCGGGCTTGTTTCTTGAACATGCCTTTCAGTTTCTAGATCATGCCATAAGCATCTTTATCTTCCATGTTCTTCTGAAGATCAGGAGACATGGTGGCTTGCATAAGGCATGCTACCTCAACGGCATCCTTGTAACCTCGTTATGCTTTTCCAATGCCTTACGAACAGCGGTAGTGTTACTTTCAGGCTCGGTAGGGACTGGGCCATCTAAGATATTAGCTTTTTCGCCATCTTGAGAACTGTTCTCAGATTGCGGTGTCATTCGAGAAAGTTGGTGTTATTCAATTTTTCCTTTCAAGTATAGACTTGAGAATGAAAGAGTTGTTTTCATTAGACATCTGTTATATAAGCAAAGAGATTTAATTAGTATTTTTGATGTAAATTTCCTTATTTAATTAATGACCCATGAACATTTTTTATAACAAGGAATGAGAATCTGACTATGTCAGTAGTAAAGGCAGCTGTGACATGCACTTTAGTAAGTGACTAGGCAGACTGACAACATATGTAAATTGTGAGAATTGCACAACTCTCGAGCATGAGGCCGCTAAGACAACTCTTGTCTATGCATTGAGACGTTTAGCCTCATCTATGCCGACTTTTTACTTTCAAGTTAGCTAGAGCATGCGATGAGAAAAGAAAAAGTAATGGCCGTCCTAAAAGAGGTAATTGTGGAAGGGCCAGATGTATCAACGAAACCCTTGCACCTTGGAAGGATGTGTGGTGTTGTGGCTTCAAACACTGATGGTTGGCTTTACGTTCCACGTGTGTCTTGTGATAGGATGGAATTGACTATTGATTTTAATTGTGGCTTAATTTTAATATTTAACAAATAGGGTTGTAGCGCCAAATTTAGCATATATTTTAGTCGTGACAACTGATGAACCCTTTCATCTATCAGGACACTTAGTTTTAAATAACCTATCGAAACTAAGGTTGTCGCGACTTATTTAATCAGTTTTAAGCTAATAGAAATTTATTAAGTTAAAAGTTTAGGAAAATTAATTTTACTTTAATTTGCAAAACTTAATTGGTTTTTGTTTGTTTTATAACGAAATTTGAACAAGTTGTAAAATCAGTTTAGAACTTGTTTTAATGTGATTGTTTTAATATTTTAAAACCTCTTTTAAAGTCATGTTGGTATTTAGGTTGGTTATGTTATAACAAATTATAAGATAAAAGGCAACCATAATAGCACGATAAATATGTAAATCTATATGGCCAAAAATTATTCGATCTGGCTAGAGCCTAATAGTAAGATCAAACGGGTCACAGGGTCACAACACACAAACATCCACAAGGATGGACTTTAGTGCATCCAATCATCTCAAGCAACTCCCACTGACTTCATGACTCCTGTTTAGCATCCTCGTTGTCTTATGTTCTTCGTTTAATACAATATTTACAAAATAAAATAAAGAAAATAATTATGTTTATTACAATTTTGAACCATCACGGTGGCAAAAAAACCATAATACCAAAAACCGAATAAAGTTAACATCCACAAAACAAGGTCGGGCCGGATTTACATATTCCACAACAATCACAAAATAAACCGGACAATCTGTTAAAAATGAGGTTTTAAATACAAATGAGCATACATGTGACTTGTAAACTGATATGTTAACTTATTTAACTTATTTTAAGGTCAACATTCTGATCATAAACCGAGTCTTGATTAAAAAGGCGTATTTCACGCTTTAAAGCGATCAAATCGCCCCTTTTGGCGTATAAAATGGTTTAAACATAAATTTGACATCAAAACTCTTTACCTATTGATGTAATATCAAAATTATAATTATTTGGGATATCTATTCAGATTTTAAATTGAGTTTATACGCAGGTCCATGTACTAAGTCCTTAAATGACGATATTGCCCTTACGGCACCTAAAATGGATTTTAATCATTTTTAAGGAATAAAACCTATTGCTTACTGATGTATTACATTATATAACATATTTTCATCATGCAAACCTGTTCATAATATCAGTTTCACTCAAATACCATTTAAATCGTCATTTAGCGACTTAATCACCGTTTCGGCGCATAGTTTGGCTTAAAACCATATTAGAACATCTTGTACCGGTACCTACTGATTTCAAAACTTATTTTATATATATTTACAGTAGGGACATGATCTAAACTCATATTCCCAAATAAGTTGTCAAGAGATGTGTAAAATGGCCAAAATACCCTTTCGAGGCATAGTTTGGTCTTAAACTATAAATCACACGTATTCTTGATTTCCTACTGATATAACATCATAAATTAACCATTTTTACAGAATGTTTATGACCATGACATCAGTTTACTTGCAAGCTCCTTTTACAAATCATAAAATGACCAAAATGCCCTTTTGAGGCATAACTTGATTTTAAAACCATAACGGGCATCCATGTTGATATCCTACTGATATTACAACATGTTTAAAATATAATGGCATATGGAACTTGTATACGACTCATCCGGTTACCCGGTTTCGCTTATACGCGTATGGTTAAGTCTACGTGACTAGTTTACGTAGTTTAACCGAAACGAGTTTAACCTTATCATTTTTATATCAAAATCCAGAATGTAATACGTTTATCCATATTAAACAAGTCTTAGTACTTGTCAGGTTTAAACTACATTCTATTCCGGTCATCGCTTAATCTAGCGTTTAGTATCGTAAATATCTTTTTAAGCTAGCTGGTCCGAGTCTATGATGTAGATAGGACTCGTTAGTATTCTAATTGGTTAATAATACCATCATTCCAGACTAAAGCCTTCCGGTAGATTGTTATCTCAGCTTATTTTTATTATCGGCTGAGTTATTAATCTTATTGAAGAATTTGCTCAGGTAAATACTTTTAGCCTATTTTCTCTATACGGGCTTGGGATACGGTATAATAATACCGCTTGGTCGGGTATGGGATCATGTTATCGGATTGTGATTTACTAAATCTTCATAACCCGTTTTATTCTGTTTTGTTTGATAACTTAAACATTGGGGGTTAACTCGACCGTGTCTAGGATATCCTTGGCTCATTTAAGTTATTAATGGCCACGACCTTAAGCGCGGGGTGTAGGCATACACCTGTCAGATGCTAATGCAAATAAATATTAAATCCCATTGGTGGCTTATTTAAGTGGCGTGTCGGTTATTCATGTTATTCGGTTTCTGCACCGGACCCCATATGTATTGACAAACATGTAAAACTCTAAACAAGGTCATTTTGAACTATCCCAAGTTTTTTATAAAATGTACCAAGTGCACTTAAAACCATTTTCGGAAATAATTTCAAAATGAGTCGGTTATTAGTATTTACAATTGAAAACTGACGTATTTTCAAAAGATCAAGTTACATGTGACAACGCGAAATAGGCCTGGAGCTGCTTGGTAGTAACATAAGAGGATTTTGCAAGTCCTTATTTGTTCGAAGTCTGTTGAACAAATACTTTGTATATTTATTTCGATCCGCCTGTGGATCTATCATTACAAGCCTTGTAATTTTTTTAACTTTGAACACTCGGTTTGTAATAGTAATTTAAATCCAAAACTTCCGCTGTGCTGTGTTTGATTGGTTATGATGTTATCAACTACGTCACGGTATTCCCCAACCGGGCCCACCGGGTACACGTGGAAATAGGGGTGTGACAGGTTGGTATCAGAGCCAACGTTCGAGTGAATTAAACACTAGCCTTTTGTATTTAACCTCGAAAATACACAATAGCACATTCCTTAGACTCTCGAGTCTAGGCTTTGACCTAGGATCACTCATTTACATTGCTTTATTTATTATCATTATTTTCTTTCGTTTTAACTTGTTTTTGGAGCAAGAATCATGCCACCAAAATTCAGACACGGAGGCAAAGGCAAAGGTCCCATGAGGGGCGGACCTTCCATGACAGGACCATCTATTAGACCTTCCCTAGCTGGATCATCTAACAAAGAAAATTACAACCCTTACGAAGGATCAGGTGATTCTTCTTCATCGTGGGAACCTTATCGTCATTCTATATCCCACGAGTACTCACCTCCCCAATCCCACTCACAACATTCCCATCATTCACACCATTCACACCATTCTCACCATTCTCACCATCCCATTCCCACTCCCAATCACATTACGAATTCTTAAACTTTAACCCTATTGACCACGTACAACCATCATCAGAGACTCCTCCCGTTGATTCGCCTACGCATATGGAGGAAGATTCAGATCCTGAGGAACTCCCGACAGGACCATACGGACATCCGATCGAGTTGTCCAGTGGGTCAAATTCGGTGGCGGGATCGCCTTTTCGAAGTCCCGACGAGCTCCAACAAAGGAGGGATACCTACAACTTTTACTTTACTCCTTCCTACCATAACACTCCATCCCACCGTACACCATCACCACATCCTCATATTGAGGATGAACCTATGCAACCGGTGGAACAACCTCAACCACCACCTGAATCATCACAACCACGTCGGAGGCGTGGTGCACGCATGTCAGTGCGTGCTGGTCAAAGGTCGGGCTCGCTACCACCTTTGTCACCATCTTACCCCATTATCCCTGAGGATCCAAAAATTGGTGGACCCTCGAACTACTTCACCTGTGGCAGTTCCAACCCCACAACCTGCTCATGATTCGATGCCCCAACCGGCAGTTCAGTCATCCTCATCGGGTTTAGGTAACCCGATTCCCACCTATCCAGATTTATCTGGCTATGGTGCTGATTTTGTTGCCCCTGCATACAACCCGTATCTTGAAGCAGTTATGCACAACGCGCTTTATCCACCTCCCTATCCGGGTTATCCACCTCCATACTCTTCTTACGCAGCTGCCGGGTATCCACCTTATCGGTATCCATACCCGGCTGTGCCTCAACCGCAACCACCACCACCACCTCAGCCTCAACCCCAATCGCAAGTACCACTCGAGGCTCTTAATGTGGCTTTAGATCAAGTCAAGCAAATGCAGCAGCAAGTTAAGATATTAGAGAAAAGGACAAGCAAGTTCTTCAAGAAGCTTTGTAAGGCGGTAAACGGGAAAAAGGACGAATAGTGCGTTTGATTATTGATTTATTTTCCAAAAAGTCCCTGTGAGGACATTGTATTTCTTTTAAGCCCCTGCGCGGGTGTGTTTTTCTTCTTTTAGTCCCTGCGAGGACAATGCTTAGTATTAAAAAGACCTGTTAAAGGCGAAATATGTAATCCCTATCTTTTAATGAAATTTCGAAATTTTGCATTATTATGCATTCTTGATGCTTTCTTTGTTCTTACGAGCGTCTCGATTTTGACTCGATTTTATCGCTCCACAATAAATTCCAAAAGATCTTCTTAATGGTTTACACATGCCAAGTGATAAGGTCACACAAATTGGCAAAAGAAAATGGTAGTTAAGATGAAATAATCTTCTACCATGATAGTTAAGGAAGATCAACCATTCTATCTAGAGGTAGAACTATGTTCAAACCTCCAAGCCTCTATGGTCAATGCGATCATGGCTAACCTGTTGAACCATTTTAAGACATCATTCTATGTTACTATTCAAGTAATTGACATTCCTGGCAGTGTGACGTGAGGAACCACACTAGTCGTCAAAATATTCGAACTTTGATTCAAATCTTATAAGTCTAAACGATCAAATCTTATAAGTCTAAACGATCATTGTGATCGAGACGAATATCATCATTATGATGATGAACATTTAACACCCATTAGAGGTGTATTACCTACGGGTTATAATATAACATCCATTGGTAATATAGTGCCCACGGGCCATCTATAACGTGTCCATTAGTGACAGTGACAGTTGTAGTCTATGACTCTCTGTTCAAATCTTGTTAGTCTACGTGACAAAGGCTTTTGTACCATACCTTTCATCCTTGTGACAAGCTCTTGAGCTAACCTAAATTGTCAGTGAGACAATGACAGATGCGACATTATGATCCACTGTCTAAATTCCTGGACTATGTCCGATCTTATGAATACCTATGATGGTTCTTTTGAGACCTAGAATATGAAAAGCATTCATTTGAAATGCTAAAGCCCAAATGGTTTAATCATACCATGGCTAACACATAAAATACCTATTTCACCGTATAGTACCGAAGCATTAATGACTCACTTCGATGGTGCAAGCAGTCACCACAACAATGATGATCGCAATAAGGCGAATATAGTTATTAACGAAGATGGCTTCCAGCTCGCTTAGATGCAGCCGTGGGTAAGGCTATGGAAAAAGCCTTTGAAAAATTTAATATGACGAGTGTTACTCACTTTAGGTCTGTGTCAAAACCACTCTCGAAACCTCCTGCCTCTGAAAGGAAAGAGGGTTCTGTGCACTCCTCAAGCGTGTGGAACGAGGCTAAGAAACAGAAAGTCCTTGACAAAACTAAGACTTCCAAGGACGGCTGCTCGTATAAATATTTTGTCTCGTGCAAATCCGAGACTTCAATGGAGAAAAGGGGGCTATTGAGACCCTAAGGCGGCTTGATGAGATTGAGACAGTAGTGGATATCAGTGGTTGCGCTGATAAAGATATTGTAAAGTTTGTGTCACAATCCTTTAAGGGTAGCGCCCTAATTTGGTGGAAGGCTTTAATACAATCATCGGGAAAAGTACACCTGTATAATTTGGGATGGTCCCAATTTGTGGACCTTGTCAAGGACACGTACTGCCAACCACATGTGGTGGAAAAAATTGAATTGGATTTCCTTGCTCTCACGATGAAGAATCTCGATTGTCGGAAGTTTGTTACCGACTTCGAATCATACTCCAGGCTAGTGCCATACTTAGTTACTCCAGAACCTAAGTGCATTGAGCGCTTTATTAATGCTTTGGCTCTGGAGATCAGGAGTTTGGTTAAGGTTGTTCAGCCTAACACCTATAAATCTGTGGTTGAACTAGCTCTTTCCCTCACTCAAGATTACGTGAGGAGAATGTCGGCCCGAAAGGAAGCTGAGGGAAAAAGGAAAAGGGAGGATGACAACTCCCAGCGGTTCAAGAAGAAAGGGAAATTTGGATCCCATAAGAACCAAAACAGGTCTGAGGAGAAACCTGTATGCAAGATCTGTAATAAACGACACGGGGGTCAGGTTAGGTTTGACCCGCAAGCTAAACTGTGTGGGATCTGTAAGAAAATGGGACACAAAACCCTGGACTGCAGGGATATCAAGGATGCTACCTGCTTTAAATGTGGTGAGAAGGGCCACGTAAAGACTAACTTCACCAAGAATGCTAAAGAAGATACTGCAAAGTCTGGTGGAGCTAAGAAAGGAAGTGCTAGGGCATTTCAGATGAATGCCCGAGAAGCTGTCAACGACAACAATGTTATAACAGGTACCTTTCTCATCGACGACACCTTTGCTAGAGTTCTATTTGATTCGAGGGCAGATAAGTCATTTGTTGACCATAAGTTTAGCAAACTATTAAATTTACCCGTAAGAACTCTAGACGTAACTTATGAGGTAGAACTTGCCGACGGAACCATTGAAACCGCTTCTTCCATTCTGGATGGATGCTTTATATCCATCAAGAATCATTTTATCCCAATCTCTCTTTTGCCAATGAAATTGGCGGGGTTGATGTAGTCTTAGGCATGGATTGGTTATCCCATAACCAAGCCAGCATTGCATGTGATAAGAAACTAATCAAGATTAAAACCCCATCTGGTGATATCCTCACCATCTTTGGAGATATACACTACGGGTTGCCAGAAAAAGTTGCTATGTTTAAGGCCTCCCGATGTATGAAGAGAGGTTATGTCATCTATATGGAACAAATAACCGTAGATGAACCTAAGCCAAAGATTGAAGATATACCCGTTATTTCGGATTACCCTGATGTTTTTCCTGAGGAATTACTCGGTTTACCCCCTGATAGACAAGTAGAGTTTAGGATCGACATTCTACCTGGATCTGCACCTATTGCAAGAGCACCCTACCGTCTAGCTCCAACAAAAATGAAAGAATTAAGAACTCAACTTGATGAACTTTTGAAAAAAGGCTTTATTCAGCCTAGTTCATCACCATGGGGAGCTCCGATCTTGTTTGTCAAAAAGAAGGACGGTTCAATGCGTATGTGCATTGATTACCGTGAGCTCAATAAGATAACGATCAAGAATCGTTATCCATTGCCCAGGATCGACGATCTGTTTGATCAACTGCAAGGATCAAGTTACTTTTCAAAGATAGATTTAAGATCGGGATATCATCAGCTAAAAGTTAGAAGTGAAGATGTTCCAAAGACCGCTTTCGGAACAAGATATGGACATTATGAGTTTCTAGTGATGCCTTTAGGGCTCACTAATGCACCTGCAGCATTCATGGATCTCATGAATAGAGTCTGCAAGCCCTATTTAGATAAGTTTATCATTGTATTCATCGACGACATACTCATCTATTCTCGAAATCAATCCAATCACGAGAAACATCTTAGGTGCATCTTAGAGTTGTTATGAAAGGAAAAGCTATATGCCAAATTCTCAAAGTGTAAATTTTGGCTTCACGAAGTCCAATTCCTTGGACATGTGGTTAGTGAGCGTGGTATCCAAGTTGATCCCTTTAAAATTGAAGCAGTAATGAATTGGGAGGTACCGAAAACACCTTCTGAAGTCCGCAGTTTCCTAGGACTGGCTGGTTACTATCGAAGGTTCATTGAAAATTTCTCTCGGATAGCGACTCCTTTGACCGCTTTGCCTGCAAGAATATCAAGTTTGACTGGGGTCCAAAACAACAAGAATCTTTTGAAACATTGAAGCAAAAGCTAAGCAGTGCTCTAGTTCTAACCTTACCTGAAGGAATTGAGGAGTTTGTCGTTTATTGTTGTCACACCCCGACCCGCAGCGGAATAAGAGTCGGGGCATAATTGGGTTATCACCAAAGCTCATGATGTTTACTAAAATGTTTCATATTTATTAAATTCAAATTACAACTTAAATATCCAAATCAAAATTCATACAATTACAAGAAAATGAAACTATGTAAATAATCCAAAGCTTAATCTGGTTTATTCTTCTAGGCCTTCCTATGTGTTTCTTGCCTCAGCTGGATCACCTGTATCATGTGTAAAACGGGGGATATTTTGGGTCAACAAAAGTTGGCGAGTGAACCTTGATAAAACATTGTTATTAATTTCTTGTTTTATTTAATATGGAAAATTTGTGCAATAATCACATGTGAGCAAACATATATAAGTAAACAAACACAAACCACTTTGAATGAGTATATGATATGAATGATGATGAATGTGAGATCAAGGCTCAATCAAACGGAGCCGATCTTATGAGGCACCTGATGCTCAACCCGTCTCCCACGGGGAACTGATGGGCCTAATGATATGCGTGCACTGAAAATGATAAATCCAAACTACATATAATCCACACAACAATTGATACACATTTGATCACGGATATGAAGTATGCACAAGTGTTTACATATAATAAAGAATTAAACGACACATGATACACCCTAAACATGATTAAAACAGGGAATTGGTAGAGATTCACTCACATTGGGTGCGTTCTTTGATGACGTTGGATGCGCACGAATTTTAGGATTTGATCGACGAGGGAAAAACTAACCTAAAATAATAACGAAATGATTCGGTAAATAAATGGATTTTATTTGAGATTAATACTTTTAATTCATAATCTTAATGGGATTTTTTTTAGATTTATTTTTGTGAGCTTAAGGAAATTTTCTAACTTTGAAAATCTTATTTTTAAGTATTTTTAAATAATTTTCTAATTAAATACATAAATAAAAAGAAATAAAAAATTGACTTTTTTTGACCGTTGACCGTTGACCGGTCGGACTGTGTTTTTATATGTGCGAGTGAGGTTCGAACTCGGGACCTCTCGTATGCGTGCACGCAGCTCTACCAACTGAGCAACATGTCTAACCCGAAATATTCTCTGTTTTAATTATATATATATACTAATTAACTTTAACCTTATTTATTTTTATTAAAAAAGAAGTTTCATAAATTGCCAACCCGGTTTAGGTATCCAGAGTCGAACTCGCGCTCTTCAGTTCACGTGCACACAGCCCAACCAGTTGGGCTGTGTGTCTAACCTGTTTATATACTGAATTATATTATATTTATATACATGTTGAAGGATGATCTGAATAGGTTTTAAAAAGGATTGGTTTTATTTCTGAAAGTCGGTAATATGTGCGATTCGAACTCAGGACGTGCGTGTTATGTTGCACACAGTCCACCGCTGGACTGTGTGTCTAACCCGGTTAAATATCCGGTTTTAATTAAACTAATACACATTTCTCAACTTCGTCTTCTTCGCTTAACAATACAGAACAGTGAAATCCGACTGTTCTGTTTAATTGATCTTAACTTATACTTGATTGAAATGAAAAGAGAAATTAAATGACCTGGTATACCAGAACGGCGAGTTTGCTTCAGGTTTTCCGGCAAGGTCTCGTCGGCTCCGATCCGCGGATTCCGGCTGGGGAAACTGTTTGACAGTTTTGATTACTGTGTTGAGCAATTAGGTTACTAATCGAGAGATAGCAAGAAAAGTTTAGATGATTGTACCGTCTGAAGACAATCGCGGTTTTCCGTTCAGCGATTCCGGCGAAATTGAAATTTCCGGCGACGTGCTCTGGAAGGATTAAAGCTTCGAAAGAGAGTGCGATTCTGAGCGAAAAGGTTACCAGAGGTTTGGGTGGGTATTTATAAGGAAGAACAGGGTGTATTTGGTTCAAATTTGGGTCTTGATTCGTGGTCAAAGTTTTCCAGCGGTTATGACTGAAATTGAGGGTTAGACATCGGTTATAACCGATGTCGAAATTAGTTCACGCGTTTCAGTCAAAGGAAATGGTCATAATTCGCGATAATCTCGGCTTTTCCAGCGACTGCGAATTTGGCCGCGCTGATTACCGGTTTGACTTTCAGTTTTATTATAAATGTTATTTGTTTTAATGTTTATCACAAAAGCTGTGCGCGGTGGAGCGGTGTGTTGCGTGTTTGTCCTTGTGGGTGACCCGGGTTCGAAACCCGGCGTCTCCATATTCTTTTTAATTCATTATTTTTTTGTTATTTAATAATTATGTTTTAAAATTCTAATATATATATAATTATGTATTGTTTAAAATTCATCTGAGCAATAAATATGCAACGAAAAATTATAACCTAGTATTTGATTTATAAACGAAGCGGGTTTGGAAAACCCGTTTTTCGACGAATGTTACAGTATCCCCTACTTTTAGAAATTTCGTCCCGAAATTTAAGTAGTAGTGGTAACAGGAAAAAGATGTGGGTATTTCTCGCGCATTGAGTCTTCACGTTCCCAAGTAAACTCAGGTCCTCGTTTTGACTCCCAACTTACCCTGACAATTGGAATACGACTTCGTCTTAAACGCTTCTCTCCGAAGTCCATGATTTCTACTGGTCTTTCAATGAAGTGCATAGATTCATCGATCTGAATGTCTTCTAGCGGAATATGGAGGTTTTCATCGGCGAGGCACTTCTTCAAGTTTGATACGTGGAATGTGGGATGAATTCTGTTGAGCTCTTCTGGTAGGTCAAGCTTGTATGCTACAGGACCTACTCTTTCTAGTATCTTGAAAGGTCCTACGTAGCGTGGTGCTAGCTTGCCCTTCTGGCCAAAACGAACTACTCCCTTCCACGGTGATACTTCTAAAAGTACTTGATCCCCAATGTCAAACTCCAAGGGATTTCGTCGTTTGTCTACATAACTCTTTTGACGACTTTGAGCCGCTAGAAGATTGTTTCGAATTTGAATGACCTTGTCGGTTGTTTCTTGAGTTAACTCTGGACCGGTGATTTGTGATTCCCCAATTTCGTGCCAACATACTGGAGATCGGCACTTACGACCATATAAAGCTTCGAAAGGAGCCATGCCGATACTTGAATGATAGCTATTGTTGTACGAAAATTCAACTAATGGTAGATGAGCGTCCCAATTCCCTTTGAAGTCTATGACACATGCTCGAAGCATGTCTTCAAGAGTTTGGATGGTGCGTTCAGATTGTCCATCAGTTTGAGGATGAAAAGCGGTACTGAGGTCTAATCGTGTACCCAAGGCGGTTTGTACGGCTCGCCATGTTCGTGAAGTGAAACGACCATCACGGTCTGAAATGATGCTTAAAGGTACACCATGACGGCTTACGATCTCGCTGATGTAGATACGAGCTAACTTCTCGTTTTTGAAGTCCTCGCGAATCGGTATGAAGTGAGCTGATTTTGTAAGACGATCGATTATTACCCATATTGTGTCATACCCACTGGAGGTGCGAGGTAACCCGGTAATGAAATCCATGTTATGTTTTCCCACTTCCATACAGGTATTTCGGGTTGGACTAGAAGTCCTGAAGGTCTTTGATGTTCAGCTTTTACTTTTGAACAGGTAAGGCTCTTGGAAACAAAAATAGCGATATCCTTTTTCATGCCCGGCCACCAGTAGGTGTATCGTAGGTCTTGATACATCTTGTCGGCTCCTGGGTGTACAGAGTATCGTGTTTTGTGCGCCTCATTCATAAGGAAATCACGAAGGTTATCGCGATCGGGAATCCATATGCGATTTAAATAGTATAGAATACCGTCGGATTTGGTTTCGATTTTGAGTTCAGCTCCACATGACAGCTCATCGCGTACGTCATTTTCTGTTACAGAAACATGTTGAGCTGCTCGGATTCGATCTTTGATGTCGGTTATGATTTGCGAACAGAGAAGACGAATGGAGTTCGCATAACCTTTTCGACTGAGTGCATCAGCCACCACGTTTGCCTTGCCAGGATGATACCGAATTTCACAGTCGTAGTCGTTAAGAAGTTCGACCCATCTTCGTTGCCTCATATTCAACTCCTTTTGGTTGAAGATATGTTGGAGACTTTTGTGGTCAGTGTATATTTCACACTTGGTACCATAGAGGTAATGTCTCCATATCTTAAGAGCGAACACAACGGCTCCAAGTTCCAGGCCGTGGGTGGTGTAATTCTTCTCATGAACTTTGAGTTGCCTAGAAGCATAGGCTATCACTTTTCCTCTTTGCATTAATACACAGCCTAGCCCTTGCCCTGATGCGTCGCAATATACTACAAAGTCATCGCAACCTTCAGGGAGTGTGAGGATAGGTGCGTCACAAAGTTTTTGCTTTAGAGTTTGGAAGGCTTCTTCTTGTTTAGGTCCCCATATGAAGGGTTTTCCTTTATGAGTCAAAGCCGTGAGTGGGACAGCAATACGAGAAAAATTGGCAATGAAGCGTCGATAGTAACCAGCCAAACCAAGAAATGACCTTACTTCGGTAGGGGCACGTGGCGCTTGCCATTCTTGCACTGCCTTGATTTTTGAAGGATCAACATGAATTCCCTTGTCATTGACAACATGTCCAAGGAATTGTACTTCTCCTAACCAGAATTCGCATTTTGAGAACTTAGCGTAGAGCTTTTCAGTCCTTAAAAGTGTAAGGATGAATCGAAGGTGTCGTTCATGATCGGATTTAGACTTGGAGTAGATAAGGATATCGTCGATGAAGACTATGATGAAACGGTCGAGGTAGGGTTTGCATACCCTATTCATTAGATCCATGAATACAGCGGGGTGTTGGTTAAACCGAATGGCATGACCATGAATTTGTAATGACCATAACGAGTCCGGAAGGCGGTCTTTGGGATGTCTTCTTCATGTACTCTGAGCTGATGATAACCAGAATGAAGATCGATTTTTGAGAAACAGGTGGCACCTTGAAGTTGGTCTAAGAGGTCATCAATGCGAGGTAGTGGGTAGCGATTCTTAACCGTTAACTTGTTGAGTTCTCTGTAGTCGATACACATGCGAAACGTTCCATCTTTCTTCTTCACAAAAAGAACAGGTGCACCCCAAGGCGAGGAGCTTGGACGTATGAATCCTTTGTCAGTCAGTTCTTGCAGCTGACTGGCCAGCTCTTGCATTTCGGATGGGGCTAACCTATAAGGGGATTTTGCGACTGGTGTAGCGCCAGGTACAAGATCGATGCGGAATTCAACTTCTCTCACAGGAGGAAGTCCTGAAATGTCATCGGGAAAGACTTGTGGGAATTCTTTCACAACTGGGATATCTTCGAGTTTCTTTTCCTTGTTTCCCTTCTTGAAGACGTGAGTTAGAAATGCGACATAGTTCTTGCGGAGATATTTTCGGGCTTGAAGGCAGGACATTAATTTGAGTCCTTTCGAAGGGGTTTCTCCAAAAATACGTAGGGTCTGACCGTCTGCAAGAGGAATGCGAATGAACTTTTCGCGGCATACTACTTCAGCGTGATGCTGGCTGAGCCAGTCCATACCGATTATAACATCGAAACTTCCCAACTTCATAGGAATGAGGTCAACTGGAAAATCGTGATCGTTTAGAGTGAGGGTACAATTTCGTATAATAGAATTTAATGAAACAGGCTTTCCGTCAGCAACTTACACCGTTAGAGATTCCATGAGATTATCACGAGTTTGGTTGAGGATAGGTTCGAATTCTAAGGACACAAAACTCTTATCCGCGCCAGTATCAAATAACATGGATGCATAACTACCATTGATGAGAAATGTACCGTTAACCACGTTGTTGTCAGCCCTAGCTTGGTTGGCATTGATGTTGAAAGCTCTTCCTCTGGCAGGTGGAGGAGCTTGGTTAGCTTGGTTTACTGGGTTCGCTTGAGCTTGGGCATGGATGATGTTCACCAAGCGTGGACAAGTGTTCCTGAAGTGGTTTGGGTCCCCACAGTTGTAACAAGCTCGCATGGGTTGCATCATGGGGTAGTTGGGTTGGTAGTAGGATTGGGCTATGTGTTGTGCAGATGGTAGTAGTGAGGGTCGTTGGGCTTGACCCACTATCTGATGGTGGGTTTGGGTTGGGGGTTGATTGCGGTTCATTCGTTGCAGAGTGCGACAAGTTTGAATGGTGTGACCCGCACGACCACAGCTGGTGCAATGTTGGCAAAGAGTTTCGGGAGGGTGATGGTATTGACAACGGTTGCATTTTGGGTGTGGGCCAGTGTATGGCTTTTTAAATGGTGCAGTCGAAGGAGCAATTTGGGTGATAGGGGCAGCAGTGATAGGAAGGTTGGTTTGTGTGACAGCAAAATTCTTGCTGTTTCGTTTCCTCTTACCAGCAAATTTTGAGGAGGAGACTACGTGGTTTGTAGTTGAGGTCTCTATGGGTGTTTTCTTCTTATCATCTTTAAATTTGCCATTTCGGATGCGATTCTTAGTGAGTTCGGTAGCTAGTTCCATTGCGGCTTCAAGTGTTGCAGGCGAAGTGCTTAGAACCGAGTCTTGAATTTTCGAGGGAAGACCTCGAATGTAGTGTTCAACCAAGCGGTACACGGGGGTGAACAGATTAGGGATCATCTGGTTTAGCTCGATAAATCTTTTGTTATAGGAAGTGTGATCTCCTTCCTTTTGTTTTAGTGCGTGGAATTCATCTTCCAAGCTTTTGATTTCGCTTCTTGGACAGAAGCGTCTGGTCATGAGTTCCCTTAACTCTTCCCATGTTAAGGCCATGGCATCTTCAACTCCTCGTTTACCCTTTTCCGTGTTCCACCAGGTAAGGGCAACCCCCAAACAGTCTTCCAGTTGCATAACGTACCTTACGATCCTCGGGACAATCGCAATTGAGGAAAGTGTTCTCCATTTCTTCAAACCAGTGAAGGAGAGCAGTAATACCTTCGGTCCCTTCATACTTTGAGGGATCGCAAGATTTGAAGTGTTTGTAGGAGCACTTTTTGGAGGGAGGGTTGGCGACGCTCTGGTCTTCTTGATTGGGAGGGTTGATGGGGTTTGCGGTGAGAGCTTGTTGAACTTGAATTAAGATGTCAGGAAGCACCGCAGCCATTTGTTTAGCAATTTGTGTGGCCAAGCGTTCATTGGATCTTCCTGACTTTCTACCTCCACGTAGTTGCCTAGCCGACATCTACAGGAACATACATAGGAAGATTGTGAGTTTAAGAAGTTTCTAGGTGTCATGTGTCGTTAAAAGAATAAAAAAAACATAACTAACAATAATGCAACTACATCCATAGGATGTCTTGGGTTTGCTCATGTTTGGGCCTCCAATGTCCCCCATACCATCGCTTGTGTAGTCATGTGGGCCCCCATGACTATTAGGCTTGGTAGGATTCACATTGGTGTTGGCGATTAACACTCGCATCACCCGAATGAAAACCGTAAAATATGATTGCGAGGTGTATGGTAGGAGGGTGTCCAGGTGTAGACACAATGACAACTCAAAGTGGGGTTAGCTCACACGACGTTTGGTATAGCATGCTTTGGCCTAATAGGTCCTTTGTACTCTCATCGTTAGTCCCCAGGTAGGCAAACTGGTCCTTTATTTTGGATTTTATACGAATGCCAAACCTAGACAGGACGCTCCGACTATCGGTACTCGTACCCTTCCAGTTACTACATACCCGTCATGAGAACTCACTTTGATGTGATTTAAAAATACAAAAATCATTGCAAAGATCATGGGAATTGTGAGGTGTGTGCTCTCATGGATATGATATGTTATGAGGATATGATTTATGATGAGCATTGTATAATAACATGTATTTGTGAGCATGCTTGCATAACATTGAGTGTAACAATAAACATAAAGCATATAAACATCATGAATTTTGTATGTAACGCATAAGCAATTTAAAATTTTAATCAACTATAGTATAGGCTCTAAGGGTCTAATAACCTATCCTATATCCCATAGACATGGCTCTGATACCAATCTGTCACACCCCGACCCGCAGCGGAATAAGAGTCGGGGCATAATTGGGTTATCACCAAAGCTCATGATGTTTACTAAAATGTTTCATATTTATTAAATTCAAATTATAACTTAAATATCCAAATCAAAATTCATACAATTACAAGGAAATGAAACTATGTAAATAATCCAAAGCTTAATCTGGTTTATTCTTCTAGGCCTTCCTATGTGTTTCTTGCCTCAGCTGGATCACCTGTATCTTGTGTAAAACGGGGGATATTTTGGGTCAACAAAAGTTGGCGAGTGAACCTTGATAAAACATTGTTATTAATTTTTTGTTTTATTTAATATGGAAAATTTGTGCAATAATCACATGTGAGCAAACATATATAAGTAAACAAACACAAACCACTTTGAATGAGTATATGATATCAATGATGATGAATGTGAGATCAAGGCTCAATCAAACGGAGCCGATCTTATGAAGCACCTGATGCTCAACCCGTCTCCCACGGGGAACTGATGGGCCTAATGATATGCGTGCACTGAAAATGATAAATCCAAACTACATATAATCCACACAACAATTGATACACATTTGATCACGGATATGAAGTATGCACAAGTGTTTAAATATAATAAAGAATTAAACGACACATGATACACCCCAAAACATGATTAAAACGGGGAATTGGTAGAGATTCACTCACATTGGGTGCGTTCTTTGATGACGTTGGATGCGCACGAATTTTAGGATTTGATCGACGAGGGAAAAACTAACCTAAAATAATAACGAAATGATTCGGTAAATAAATGGATTTTATTTGAGATTAATACTTTAATTAATAATCTTAATGGGATTTTTTTTAGATTTATTTTTGTGAGCTTAAGGAAATTTTCTAACTTTGAAAATCTTATTTTTAAGTATTTTTAAATAATTTTCTAATTAAATACATAAATAAAAAGAAATAAAAAAATTGACTTTTTTTGACCGTTGACCGTTAACCGGTCGGACTGTGTTTTTATATGCGCTGAGTGAGGTTTGAACTCGGGACCTCTCGTATGCGTGCACGCAGCTCTACCAACTGAGCTACGTGTCTAACCCGAAATATTCTCTGTTTTAATTATATATATACTAATTAACTTTAACCTTATTTATTTTTATTAAAAAAGAAGTTTCATAAATTGCCAACCCGGTTTAGGTATCCAGAGTCGAACTCGCGCTCTTCAGTTCACGTGCACACAGCCCTACCAGTTGGGCTGTGTGTCTAACCTGTTTATATACTGAATTATATTATATTTATATACATGTTGAAGGATGATCTGAATAGGTTTTAAAAAGGATTGGTTTTATTTCTGAAAGTCGGTAATATGTGCGATTCGAACTCAGGACGTGCGTGTTATGTTGCACACAGTCCACCGCTGGACTGTGTGTCTAACCCGGTTAAATATCCGGTTTTAATTAAACTAATACACATTTCTCAACTTCATCTTCTTCGCTTAACAATACAGAACAGTGAAATCCGACTGTTCTGTTTAATTGATCTTAACTTATACTTGATTGAAATGAAAAGAGAAATTAAATGACATGGTATACCAGAACGGCGAGTTTGCTTCAGGTTTTCCGGCAAGGTCTCGTCGGCTCCGATCCGCGGATTCCGGCTGAGGGAAACTGTTTGACAGTTTTGATTACTGTGTTGAGCAATTAGGTTACTAATCGAGAGATAGCAAGAAAAGTTTAGATGATTGTACCGTCTGAAGACAATCGCGGTTTTCCATTCAGCGATTCCGGCGAAATTGAAATTTCCGACGACGTGCTCTGGAAGGATTAAAGCTTCGAAAGAGAGTGCGATTCTGAGCGAAAAGGTTACCAGAGGTTTGGGTGGGTATTTATAAGGAAGAACAGGGTGTATTTGGTTCGAATTTGGGTCTTGATTCGTGGTCAAAGTTTTCCGGCGGTTATGACTGAAATTGAGGGTTAGACATCGGTTATAACCGATGTCGAAATTAGTTCACGCGTTTCAGTCAAAGGAAATGGTCATAATTCGTGATAATCTCGGCTTTTCCGGCGACTGCGAATTTGGGCGCGCTGATTACCGGTTTGACTTTCAGTTTTATTATAAATGTTATTTGTTTTAATGTTTATCACAAAAGCTGTGCGCGGTGGAGCGGTGTGTTGCGTGTTTGTCCTTGTGGGTGACCCGTGTTCGAAACCCGGCGTCTCCATATTCTTTTTAATTCATTATTTTTTTGTTATTTAATAATTATGTTTTAAAATTCTAATATATATATATTAATTATGTATTGTTTAAAATTCATCTGAGCAATAAATATGCAACGAAAAATTATAACCGAGTATTTGATTTATAAACGAAGCGGGTTTAGAAAACCCGTTTTTCGACGAATGTTACAATTGTGATGCATCGCACACTGGTATGGGATGTGTGCTTATGCAAAGAAGCAAAGTGATCGCTTACGCATCACGACAACTCAAAGTGCATGAAAAGAATTACACCACCCACGACTTGGAATTGGGTGCCTTTGTTTTTGCACTTAAACTTTGGAGGCATTATTTATACGGAACTAAGTGTATTATATACACCGATCACAAAAGCCTCCAACATTTGTTTAATCAGAAGGATCTGAATATGCGATAACTCCATTGGATGGAAACCCTAAATGATTATGATTGTGAAATCCGATATCATCACGGCAAAGAAAATGTAGTCGCAAGGAAAGGGTTAAACCTTTAAGGATTAATGCCAAAAGCATAGAAGCGAGAAACAGTTTGAACGAAAAGTTGCTTGATGCGCAAAAGCAAGCCCTGATGGAGGCTAATATTGCGAATGAGGAATTAGGTGGAACTGTTGAACAGTTAACACCTGGAGGTGATGGAATCCTCAAATTCAATGGACGAATTTGGGTTCCAATTTTTGGAGGACTTGGAGATTTGATCCTCCAGGAAGCACATAACACTAAGTACTCTATTCACCCGGGAGGTGATAAGATGTACCAAGACATAAAGTCTAATTATTGGTGGATGGGTTTGAAGAAATCCATAGCCACCTATGTAGCTAAACGCTTGACGTGTTCGCAAGTTAAAGCTGAAATGGTAACTATGGATTTGATTTCCAAGTTACCTAAGACTAAACGTGGTAATGACACAATATGGGTCATCGTTGATAGGCTGACTAAGTCAGCACATTTCTTACCAATCAAAGAAACGTTTAGTTCGGACAAGTTGGCTAAGATGTATGTGGACGAGATTGTGTCCTTACACGGAGTGCCGGTGTCTATTGTATCGGATAGAGATACAAGATACACCTCCCACTTCTGGAAAAGCTTCCAGCAATCTTTAGGCACTCGGTTGAACTTTAGTACGACTTATCATCCGCAGACTGACGGGCATAGTGAGTGTACCATTCAGACATTGGAAGACTTGCTACGTGCATGTGTGATCGACTTAGGTGGCAGTTGGGATGACCACCTACCTTTGATTAAATTCTCCTACAACAACAGTTATCATACAAGCATCAAGGCTGCACCTTTTGAAGCCTTGTATGGGAGAAAGTGTCGAACGCCCGTATGTTGGGTAGAAGTTGGGGAGGCCCAGCTGTCAGGACCGGAGATTGTCCTAGAGACAACAGATAAGATTATACAAATTCGCGACCGTCTCAAAGCTGCCCGAGATAGGCAGAAAAGCTACACGGATAAGAGGAGCAAACCTCATCAGTTCCAAATTGGGGACAAAGTGTTACTGAAGGTGTCACCTTGGAAAGGCGTCACGCGATTCGGTAAAAAGGGCAAGTTGAGCCCAAGATATATAGGACCGTTCGAGATAATCGAACGAGTTGGGTCCATAGCTTATAAGCTCAAGTTACCAGAAAAGCTAAGTGGAATTCATGATGTATTCCACATTTCAAATTTAAAGAAATGCTTAGCGGATGAATCATTAGCAATGTCGCACGAAGATCTACAAATTGACGAAAACCTGCGTTTCATTGAGAAACCAGTAGCGATTGAAGATTGATAGGTTAAAAAGCTTCGAAGAAAGCACGTGCCTATTGTGAAGGTCAAATGGGATGCCAGTAGAGGCCCCGAGTATACATGGGAAGTCGAGTCCACTATGCGACAAAAGTATCCATATCTATTCGAATAAATCTCGAGGTCGAGATTTATTTTAAGGGGGTGAGGATGTAACACCTCGTAAAAACCCGTCCTATAAAATTTCGACATGTGTCCCGCTAGTTCTCGAATGTCGTATGCTAAAACGAGAGGGGCTAAAGTTGTCAAAGTGTTAAATTATAACCTTTGGATGGTGGCTAAGGAAGACAAGGGACCAAACATGGAAAAATGCCAAAATTATGGCTTCTGGAAGGCGGTTACAGACCGCAACCATTTCTGGTTACGGTCCGTAACCATTTTAAAATCTGTGGGCGCCAGAGGTCCTTATGGACCACAAGGCTTATCCCTTACGGTCCGTAAGGGACTGCCAGTGGCAGATTCTTTGGCAGCTTGCTGCCCTGCCACCTCTCTCGCAATTACCACCATTTGAGCTACTTCTGCCATGACCAAAAAACACTTGTTCTCAAATGGGATCAGCCCCCAACACCTGTCTTGATCCTATGCATCCTCCATTGCTATAAATAGCAACCATGGGTGAGCTTCAAACTTGCTCATTCCTCTCATTCACCTCTCTTGCTCACTTGGGGAGTTCCTGATCCATTTGGGAACATACTCTGAGCTATCTAGTCTTCTTTGGATCACTAGTAAGTGTTCCAACTCAGTTCTTTTAATTTTGTAGGCTTTTAAGCCAAAGTCAAAGCGTTTGCGTAAAAACGCTTTGACTTAAGGCTAAGACCCTTACGGTCCAGCCAATGTTCGTAACGAACGTGGCTACATGATCGTAATTAGGTAGGTATTAATCCCTTAAAAGGGCACCTCCTGATTACCACGTTTGCTTGGTCAATTGACGGGTCAAAGTTATGTTCAGTAAAAAGTCAACGGGTCAGAATTTAAATAAATTCATATCTAGCAATGTAGGTGCTATAAAATCAGTTTCAACACTTTAATAAATTGGTAGTAAGTATTAGAACATGTATAAACATGTTCGACCCGTCAAGTCCAGGTCTAAGGTCTGTTCGCAACCGAAAGTCACAAAAGTTGACTTCTGCTTTGACTTTCGGTTCTGACCCGATTTAGCAACCTTAGTTACTGGTTCTAAGTTGCATTGTGACCCTGTTAGGTTATAGTATAACTTTCTGAAGTTATATTACATGGTCACATAGTAATCCGAGCTTATATGCAAGTATCCGTTAATTGTGCCAAATTTTGTTAAAATGCCCTTCATGCTTAAAAAAGAGGTTTTTAAATACAAATGAGCTTACATGTGATTTGTAAACTGATATGTTAACTTATTTAACTTATTTTAAGGTTAACATTCTGATAATAAACCGAGTCTTGATTAAAAATGCGTATTTCACGCTTTAAAGCGACCAAATCGCCCCTTTTGACGTATAAAATGGTTTAAACATAAATTTGATATCAAAACTCTTTATCTATTGATGTAATATCATAATTAGGATTATTTGGGATATCTATTCAGATTATAAATGAGTTTATACGCAGATCCATGTACTAAGTCCTTAAATGACGATATGGCCCTTACGCCACCTAAATGGATTTTAATCATTTTTGAGAAATAAAACCTATTGCTTACTGATGTATTACATTATATAACATATTTTCATCATGCAAACCTGTTCATAACATTATTTTCACTCAAATACCATTTAAATCGTCATTTAGCGACTTAATCGCCGTTTCGGCGCATAGTACGGTTTAAAACCATATTAGAACATCAAAACTTGATACCTACTGATTTCAAAACTTATTTTATATATATGTACAGTATGTACATGATCTAAACTCATATTCCCAAATAAGTTGTCAAGTGATGTGTAAAATGACCAAAATACCCTTTCGAGTCATAGTTTGGTCTTAAACTATAAATCACATGTATAGTTGATATCCTACTGATATAACATCATAAATTAACCATTTTTACAGAATGTTTATGACCATGACATCAGTTTACTTGCAAGCTCCTTTTACAAATCATAAAATGACCAAAATGCCCTTGTGAGGCATAACTTGATTTTAAAACCATAACGGGCATACATGCTGATATCCAACTGATATTACAACATGTTTAAAATATAATGGCATATGGAACTTGTGTACAACTCATCCGGTTACCCGGTTTCGCTTATACGCGTACGATTAAGCCTACGTGACTAGTTTACGTAGTTTAACCGAAACGGGTTTAACCTCACCATTTTATATCAAAATCCAGAATGTAATATGTTTACCCATATTAAACAAGTCTTAGTATTTGTCAGGTTTAAACTACATTCTATTCCGGTCATCGCTTAATCTAGCGTTTAGTACCGTAAATATCTTTTTAAGCTAGCCGGTCCGAGTCTATGATGTAGATAGGACCCATTAGTATTCTAATTGGTTAATAATACCATCATTCCAGACTAAAGCCTTCCAGTAGATTGTCATCTAAGCTTATTTTTTATTATCGGCTAAGTTATTAATCTTATTGAAGAATTTGCTCAGGTAAATACTTTTAGCCTATTTTTCCTATACGGGCTTGGGATACGGTATAATAATACCGCTTGATCGGGTATGGGATCATGTTATCGGATTGTGATTTACTAAATCTTTATAAACCCGTTTTATTCTGTTTTGATTGACAATTCTTTGAAGATAATCTTAGTTACCTTCTAACAGATTTTCATTGTTTTTATCTCTTGTTGAAAGCAAATAACGCGGGGAATTTAACATGTAAACCTGTGACATTCTAAGTAAAAACGATAATTCTTTTGAGATGAGAGTCTTCGTTACTCTTAACAGCTTTTCTTTTAATTGAAAATTTTGCCTTTTCTTCTTTGAACACACTTTTGATTTCAACTTACAACTGGTACCACATAGCTAAAGGACCCACCTGATTAACATGTTTTGATTTTATGCATGTCAAGCTTTTACAAAGTATTACTAAACAATCACAACCCTCTTTAATAAAAAAAGTTGTGATGAATTTTTTTATGATAAATCTGAAAACGTGATTCGAGATGAGACCAAAAAGGCTTTTTTTTTTTGAACGGTAAATTTGGATCACTGACGGACCATTGGAGTATCATCGTGCCACCAGAGGAACCATCCGATCATGTCCATCTCCACTAGGCATAATGCCACACCAATTCAGGAGGAAACCCAATAAACATGGGAAATCCCCTTGTGGGAATCGAACCCAGGACTTATTGGTCCAAATCCTTATCTCACCACTAAAATGTCACTAGACTATAAAGCCATGAGCAGATCAAAAAGGCCTTAAAATATAAACCCGCGTGTCACCTCTTTAATATAGTTTTTGTATGTTTAGATATCATATAAGTATTTTTAAATGCTAAAAAGGACGTGCCAATAATGGGATATTAGTCTGAAAGGAGCTAAGAAAAAAAAATGATTTGGGCGCACATAATTAGTTTTCTTTTTTTTATCGTAAGGATATAAATATACCATTATTATAGGATATTAATAGAGGAAAACGTATATTTCACGTCACTCGTTACTGAAAATTTTTTACGTTAAAATGTAAACCAATTTCGATTTAAACCGAAATGTATTTAAATAAAACATATAAGAAAAATAGTATTTTCTAAAGTTAAAAAATAATACCGTGCGTTGCGGCAACGTTAAAACGTAAAGTAACTCGAACTTATACCGTTTAGTGAAATTGAATTATGTATGACAAAACGTACGAAAATGTATTGTCAAAACATAGACCAACCGAAAACATACATAAAAATAAGCACGGAAATATTTTATATGTGACCCACGTACATAAAAATAAGCATGTATAACTCGAGAAGGATTAAAATGACATTTTAAAAAGTTTTTATAAAGCTTAGGGTGTAAGTAACAATATGCTGAAAGTTAAGGGTAAAAGTAAAAAAAAAACCAAAAAGAAATATATAAAAGAAAAAAAACTAAAAAAGAAAAAATCAGAAAATGAAAGAATGTTAGCTATAGTGAATGGGTTGTGTTAATTGTTATTTATGTAATGACTAGATTATAGTCCCGTGTATTACACGATTTAAATAAAGAAAACTATTTGTTTGTACAACACAATAAGACAAGTAGATATACTTGATAGTTATCTCACAACCTTGCGATGTTTTGCTCATAGTAATCAATATCTAAGCTGCTTCTAAAGTGGTTAACCATCAATTCTTTAGGAAACTTTGTACTTATTTTCACATCATGTAGTTAGACACTGAAAACATAATTTTATAAGTTTATTTTCCTTTATTTTGTAATACAAATTAACCTATCTTGCCTCACATATAATTTAAAATAAAAACAGTTAGGCTATATTAATAAACTGTTAAGCTATATTGATAAACGTAAAAAAATTAATAAAAAGATTAAACTGTTAAATCACGTCATATGGTTAAATATGAAAAATATTTTAAGTCATACTTGGGTTGACATTTGATTATTCTCAATAGTAACTCAAAGTTTGTTTCAAGCATACCATGTTGTCTATTATAATACTTAAAAATCCATAGATTTTGTGTTTTTTCGGTAATTTAATTCAAAAGTATCATTATTATAAATATAATAGAATTTAACTGCTTTTAGTAAGTCTTAATACAAAAATAAATTTTAAATTTTAAATATATTTGAAGTAGGAACGGATATTAAGGTAACTATTTTAAAAGAAGCAACATTATTATATGATATTAACTTAATTTAAAAAAAAATCAATTTTGATTAGACATCATTTTTAGGGATGATATGATGTTGACATGTAACATTCATTAAAATCGTTTATTTGAAGTAAAATTTGTTCTTCTAAAAGTATAGAAAACTTCTATGTAAATTTTGTTACGATGTAATTTATATTATTTATTTTGTATTGATAAAATGTAAACAAATATGAAAATTCATAAAAAAATATTTAAATCGTATACTACTACGCAGAAAGTAGAAAAAATAGTATATAATAAAGTCATGTAACAATTTTAAAAGAAGCAATATTATCATTATATGATATTAATATGATTTAAAAAAAATCGATTTTGATAGACACATTTTTTAGGGATGATATGATGTTGACACGTGACATTCGTTAAAATTGTGTATTATAAGTAAAAGTTTCCTCTTCTGAAAGTATAGAAAATTTGTATGTAAATTTTGTTTAAAACAGAGTTGTACGTGATAATGTACAACGAATGTCATTAATAATTATGATAACATCGATACGATACTGACGTCACATCAAAATCGGTTTTGTTTGTCATGGCACTGCTATGGTACCAACAATCGTTATAGCTATGATACATAAAGATACTTTATTGTGAATACAACTTCGTTTTCAACAAAATTTATATTTAGAAAACCATAAAATCAATAGTAGGTGCGCTACTTAAGTTGTTAGGGCGATAATGGTTTAGTTTGATTCGTCACGGTAAAGAATAATAATAATAATAATAATAATAATAATAATAATAATAATAATAATAATAACAATATTTGACCCGTTTGATTTTTATTAAAACTTTTAGCGAAACGTAGATAAAAATAAGAATGTCGTAACGGTACATTCGGATTTTAGAAAGAATGTGAGATACTTTTGATAACATGTACGTTTGTACTTCAATTACTTACACATCATTACTCACAACTTGATTTAGAAAAAGAATAAATGTATTAGTAATTTCATAGATACAAATAGACATGTCGCAACGTAAAACTTAGAATTTTGTAAATGATCAGATCTTAAAAGTTATTAGAGAATATCAAAACATACTCAAAATTATTTAAATAATAAAAAATGTGTTGCAAGATATTATTTAATGTGACTCGTGGCAATATTCACGCCGACCTTGGGCGAACCTAGGCCCAACCAAAGCCCGAAGGTGCCCCCTCCATGAAATTTTACATTTTCACCGTATATATTCGATCTTATCCCAAATGACCCTTAAAATTTTTTTTTTAACATTAACCTTTATGAAAATTTGAAACCGAGCCCCGTGAAATTTTAAAATGACTTTCAAGAAAAAATAATTTTGGATTTTAAAATTTGACCTTTAAAAGTATCATAAACTAAATACATAACTAGTCAGCTAAACCCAATAAACAATTTAACTCAACAATCTTACAAACTAATTAAACCCAAGAAACATTTAACCCATTAGTCTATCATCCTATTAGTTCATTATCCAGTTCTAAAATTCAAGCCCATAAATAACAAACTAATTAACTGCCTTTTTTAACAGTAAACTACTTTTTATTCATCACCAAAAATATATACAATGTTTGATTAAGCAAGACACTAGATTGAAACTAATTAACTGCCTATTGGCTATTGCCGGTCGATGCTCCTGTTTGCCTCTCGCCACTCTCATGCTGCCGGTATCTTTGATTCATTTTAATTTGAATATTTGAACTACCTACTCGTAACATTTTTTCAAGAAGAGAAAAAAACAACTCAATTTACCCAAAATTGAGGTAATTTTTTGAAATTTTTGTCTGAATTATACTTTGTTATTTAATTATTTTGCTAGATTAAGTATTAAATTATCTGATTTTTAAACACTTTAGTATGTGACTCATCAGATTCAGCCCAAGCCATTCCGTTTTTCACATATTACGGTAGACAACCTTCAAAATTTTCTAACACCTATAAAAAGAATTTATGGGTCCGTCACTAACACCTACCACATCAAATACTAATATGTGTGTGTTTTTTGGTTTACTACATTATATCACAAGTGTGATATCCTTAAATAATTAAAGATAATGAATAGATAACATTACGTGGGACTGTGTGAGACAGTGTCCGCGATATCTATGTGTGAAAAATAAGCAGTTGACTTCTTGTTAAAGTATGTAACATTTATAATGATCTATGCAATGTTATACATTTATAACGATAAGATAAATAAATAATAGAATTAGTTGCATCTGTTTTAAAATATAAAACCAAAGGAAATAAAAGTACTTTTTTTTAATCTTTACTGCACATAGGAAGTCACAGAAATAACTGTAACAGGATAGAAACATAATGGCACAAGTGTCCATTTTGGGAGTTGATAGTGTTTTTGGGTTCTCTAGTGTTGATGCGGGTGTGTCATGATGGCGTATGGACATTATCATGGTCATGTTGACATCTTTAAACTATGGAATCATGACAAAATATTGTCCCTATGTCATCATATGATTATATGTTTATTTAGAGTTAATTACTGTTTTCGTCCATGTGATTTGTCAAAAATCACTATTTCAGTCCATTAGTTTAAAAATTGTGATTTCAGTCCCTGTGGTTTCACTTTCGTAACCATTTCAGTCCACCAACTTAACTCCATCCATTTATTCTGTTAACTTTGGGGTGAAATTGCTAAATTACCCCTAAGGTTTAATTAAAAAAACGTTGGTCACAGGTTTCGAACCTGTGACCTTTGCTTTGAAATGTGATTGTTAAACCAAGAGGCCATGTACCAAGGTTGTGAATGAATTCAAATTGATTTCCTTATAACATAGCCTATTAATCATCATCTTCCCCAAACCTTTCATCTTTATCAATGGAGAAGTCACCATTAACCCTAAACCACCTCCGCCACACCACAACCACCTCCGCCATACACTACCACCATCCTCGTCACACACCACTACACCTCCGCCACACGCCACATGCCTCACCTCCGCCACACACCACCACACCTCCGCCTCCGCCACACACCACCACACCTCATCTCCGGCGGCCCCAGTCATCTTCTCCGGCGATTCAGTTGAATCTGTTATGCTGCACAATCATCTTCTCCGGCGATTCAATTGAAGATGTTGGGTTGTTAATGGTGGCTTCTGCCATTGATAAAGATGAAAGGTTTGGGGAAAATGATGAATAGGCTATGTTATAAGAAAAACAATTTGAATTCATTCACAATCTTGATACATGGCCTATTGGTTTAACAATCACATTTCAAAGCAAAGGCACAGGTTCGAAACCTGTGACCAGTGTTTTTTTTAATTAATCCATAGGGGCAATTTGGTAATTTCACCCAAAGTTAACAGAATACATGGATGGAGTTAAGTTGGTGGACTGAAATGGTTAGGAAAGTGAAACCACAGGGACTGAAATCGCAATTTTTAAACTAATGGACTGAAATAGTGATTTTTGATAAACCACAGGGACGAAAACAGTAATTAACTCATTTATTTATTTGTTACAAAAATTATTAGATTTTAATTTTAACATCCCATACTTTCTTTTCTTATAATTGTCCCTCTGTCATCATATGATTATATATTTATTTGTTATCAAAATTATTATATTTAAATTTTAACATCCCATACTTTCTTTTCTTATAAAAAAACGTTTCATTCATATACTTTCTTTTCTTAAAAAAAACGTTTCATTTATATCGGAAAAGTATACTTTTGATATAAAAAGTAAATGTAATGTTTACCAATTTAACTTGAAGTATGTTGAACTTAAATCACAAGGGTGGAGTTTAAGACATCTATGACAAAAAAAAAAGCAAAATTTTGATCTATACTAAAATTGGTGTTAGAAAAATCTACTTTTAACTTCACATAAGTTTAAATTATCTTCCGATTTATTCATTTTTATTACTTACTTATCATAAGTATAATTTTGTCTCATTAGACTAGAATATTGTTTAGCATGATTCGGATTAGATACTCACTCGTTTTTCATTTTCCCTCTCTCTTCTGTGTGATCGCTCTGTGAACGCTCATACTCTAATCTAGGGCATTACCGCTTGTAATGTGTTAATTGTTTTATACTGAGGGGTGTTCAAAAAAAATCTGGATCTGTAACCAAATCCCAAATATCCGAAAATCCCTATCCGAAATATCCGAAAACCGGATAATCCGAATTTTCGGATTCAGATTCGGATGTAGATTTCTAAAATTTTCGGATAATCAGATTTATCCGATATCCAAAAACTAATATTTTTTTAATATATATATAGTATATGAGCACTATGTTTAGATTGAAATATAGTAGAAATGGTAAATAATCGGACTCGGATGTGGATTTATAAAAGTTCATTGTTTTTAACGTTGAAAATTTTGGAAAATCGAATATAGGTTTAAATTTAATCTATGCATGAAACAAATTTTTTTATGAATTCGGATATCCATTTGGATATCCGAAAACCAGATAATCCGATCTTGAACACCCCTACAGTGCATTCTTTGTGATTTGTTGTGTTGATAATTTGATATTGTGCTATTAGCTGCTCTGATTGCGTATCATTATGTTACTGTTAATATTGTAAGAACCTTTTGTTAATTCTATTTGGTGTATTCTTGTTGAAATCTCATATCACCAACTCAACTCCCTTTCTATACTTGACCTACCATCATACCAGTGGTTTTGGAATCCTGTTCCTAGGAAGGTTTCATTGACTTGATTGAGATTTGATTTCAATGTAATATTCACCAATTTTGTAGTGTTTTCTTGGATTCTAAAGGGTGTACCTATTGGCACACCAATGTGACTATATGCACACCCTAAAAGGTGTTTTTTTGTCATATATGCACATCCTGCAGTGTCGAGTTGTGATCAAAGCGTGGCGTTTTGGTCTGATCAACCAGACAAAGACTTACGGGTCTGTTGACTGGATCAAAACGCCGAGCTTTGGCCGCGTTTTGGTCCTGTCAACCAGACAAAAGACTGATCGGGTGTCAGTCTTTTGTCTGGTTGACAGGATCAAAACGCGCTCAAAGCTCGATGTTTTGGTCCGGTCAACAGATCCGTCAGACACCCGTCAGTCTTTGTTTGGTTGACCGGACCAAAACGTCGTACTTTGGCCACAGCTCGACACTGCAGGGTGCGCATATAAGACAAAAAACACGTTTTAGGCAACTATCTACACACTTGGTGTGCAAATAGTCTAGGCCATTCTAAATTATATGTTGGATTAGCTATTATGGGGACACGCATATTCAAAAATTGCATCAGAATTTGTTGCAGCTGAAAGTCATAAAAAAATTGCATCAGAATTTGTTGCAGCTGAAAGTCATAAAAAGTCACTCAAAATGGGTCATCTATATCTAAGTATCAATGATCTCTTGGCCTAGTGGTTAAGGGAGAGTGAGAAGCTTTGCTTCTTTTGGAGGTCCTAAGATCAATCGGTATGGGGACCGGCTCATGCCCGGCGCCGGACCCCCACACTACCCCCTATGCCCGACCCCGGCGCCTCCGTCCACCATGTGCCGCTGCTGCCGCTCCAAATTTGCACAAATTTCAAAAAAAGTCCATTGGACAACGGCTATTTATAAAAAAAATTAGTTTTTTTAACTTTAAATACAATACAACCTCCCATTTTTATACCACATTCATCCAAAATCCACCCACTCTTCTCATCAACTTTATAAATTTCTTATCTTTTTTATAAAAAACATGAATCCTTTCAACCCGAACAACCCAAACAACCCGAACCCGAACCATTTTTTATAAAAAAAGACATGAATCCTTTCAACTTTATATAAAAAAACATGAAGGAGGACGTTAAAAAAACGTGGACCTCGTAGTTTTATTTTAGGAATCGTAATTTTTATTTTTAGGATTCGAAATTTTTATTTTTTATTTTATGTAATTTTTTAAATTTTATGTAGTGGATCTAATTATCTTGTTTCACGTTTTATTTTTATTTAATATATGTAGTGTTTATAAAACTAAATTAATAAAAACTAAAAATTAATTTAATATTGAAGTGGGGTATGCTCATCCTCCACCCCCTTCATTTGGGGGGAGGTCCATCCTTTTGAGGATGGGGATGTGGCGCTGACGTGGCGGTCCATCCCCATGAAGATGGGCCTCTCCATACCCTCTGGTCTAAGTTCAAGTCCAGATAAAAAAGTTTTAATACTAACTTGGTAGTACTAACATACTAAGTACTAACCCGCTTAGCGATATACTAACCGTACACCGTTAAAAAAATCTATATCTAAATTACTATCAAAAGCTGAATTCTTTCAAAGTATTGGGAAAATAAGGATTAATAAAAGATTATAAAATGATGAAAATCCCTTTTTCAAACCCAATAAATTTAAAAGCTTACTAGATCGATTAAGCAGTCAATGGCACATATAAATTAGAAAGTTAAACCCAATTACTTATTTACCCCTAATTTCTTTAACGGTAAATTTGGATTATTGACGGACTATTGGAGTATCATTATGTCACTAGCGAAATCACCCGATCATATCCATCTCCACTAGGTAATAATGTCTATATACCAATTCAGGAGGAAACCAGTAAATCTAATGATTTGTGAATATTATTCACAATTTTCCCAGAAAACATGTCTTGGTAAAAGGTGAATGTCTTTACTCCGGAAATCTTGTTTTTTCTGTTCTATATTTTCGTAACTTATAATTCCATACTTATGATTTTACTTCTCATTAAAAGAAAATTGAATTATGGAAGCCATTTAACAAAGAAAGTTGGATGGGCCATATTGCCTAGAGGACTGATAGAGTATTCTAATGGGCCTCACTTCTTAAATGGATCATTAAATTTAATCTACTTTCTACGATCAATAATGACAAATTGACAACTGCCTGCCTGGGCTTCTATTAATAATTTAAATTAAAAAGGTAAAACTTGTTACTAAAGTAAAGTTATAGACTTCTATATATATATATATATATATGAGAAAACTAGATATAAATGAGAAAACTAGAAAACTAACTCAAAAAACCAAAAAAGCATAAAAAAGATACAAATTTTTTTTACAATTTTTTTATAAAAAATCGCTGGATTTTATGTATAAAAAAACTTTTTTTTTCAAAAAAAACAAAACTTGTACTGCACATGTGCACTATATGTGTACTACACATGTGCACTATATGTTGCACATGTGCATTATATGCTTTTTTATTTTTTTTTAAAGTTTTTTATATAATATATATAGCGAATTTTAATAAAAAATCAAAAAAAAAATTGATATGTTTTTTTTGGCTTTTTAGTTAGTTTTTTGGTTTTCTCATTTAAACTAGTTTTCTCATGATCCATCATCTATATATATATATATATATATTATATATAGAGAGAGAGAGAGAGAGAGAGAGAGTTAAATGTTATTTTAGTTCTTGTGGTTTGAGTCATTTTGTCAGTTTAGTCCAAAGGTTTCATTATTCGTCTATGAGTCCAAAAAGGTTTCACCATTGTCATTTTACTCCACTGGGTTATTTCATCCATTTTTTTTGTTAATGAGAAGGGCAATTCGGACCTTTTATATGGCCGAATTGCTCTTCTAGTTAACAGATTACATATAAAATGCTCGAATTGCCCTTTTCGTTAACAGAAAAAACCAATGAAGTTAACCTAGTGGACTAAAATGGCAACGGTGAAACCTTTTTGGAACCACAGGCGAAAAATGAAACTTTTGGACTACACTAGCAAAATGACCCAAACCACAATGACTAAAATGGCATTTAACTCTAAAGAAAAAGTCTCGAATGAAGGTAGTGTAAAATCCCAAACAAAATGTACCACTGGTCCACTAGTTGACTAAAGGTTGTATGGAGCAAAATAGTATACATGGTCGATCCTGAGAATTCAGATGTTCTGTCTGAACCTAGGGAAAATGTGCTCCCTAGGCCTTAACAAAATATATAATGTAAACTATTTTTTAAGCAATGATTAAAGTTATAGAAATAAACAATGTCATTACCAAAATGACAAAATCAAAGTATTCTAATGAGTGAATAACATACCGTAATAGGCTAATAGCTAACCGCTGACTAGTTTTCTCTTTTTACGTTTTTGACATCCGGATGCTTGTTTAGGAGCCTTTATTTCTTAAAATTAACAAGCCAACAAGTAACAATTTGTCAATTAACAAATTCTAACAAGTCAAATTCAATCAACAAAACCCCAAATTTCTAACAAAGTCTAATTGAATAAAAAATGGTACAAAACCCCAATTTCTAACAACGTTTTTAAGTTTAACAATGAACATTGACCTGATTGTAACAAATAATACACAAATAATCGAAAATTAAGGCCAAATAATCATAATACATAACTGATCAGTGATCTCTTCGGAACCGCAGAGCCTTAGCCCTTGCGAGTTGCGAGTTGAAGTTGCATGGTGGTGATTGGCGATCGGTGGTGGTGAGTGGTAACTGACTGACGAACTTTGGTGGTGAGTGGTGACTGATTGGAGGACGAGGACGGAAATCAGACTTCAAAAGGGTGGTGCTTTCTACATTGCGTCGTTTGATGTTTGCAATTGCCACTTATTGAAACGTTTGTTGTTGTTTTATTTATTTTGATTTTGAAAATCAAATGGGTGTTGGGCTAAACATAATGGGCTAAGTTATAAATTTTAAGATTGGCCTAACATATAACTTGATGTTTTATATGGGTATTCTATTTAATATATATATGATTTATAAGAATTTATACATCTTTAAAACATCAAATATATCCCCGTTTATGCGAGAACTCTTTGTATTTTCATTAATTTTAGTACTCATTTGAGTTGTTTGTGAAAATACAGGTTCGGGCTTCGGTGCGGTGTTGAAACGGAGGATTTTGGAGCAAAAACGGAACATTCCCGCAAACTGCCAGATATGGCACGACCGTGCCAGGTCAGCCAACATCGCACTCTCACAAGCACTATCAGTCATCAGCGCATGCACTAGCCAAACCCGAAGAATCACCGACTCGCACGACCGTGCCATCCCCAAGCACGATCGTGCCTGAGCCAAGCCGCTCTTTGATCAGCCCATTCCCGAGACCGCAGTAGTCATCGGTAAATCATCGATAAGCACGGTCGTGCCACCTCAGGAAACTTTGAACGGGATTTTTCTAGAAATGGTATTAAACAAGATCGACAGACGAAAAGCAAGCCTGACACATGCCAAGCACGACCATGCCAAATGGTGGCATGGTTGTGCCAAACAACCAGTGGCCTAAATACGAGTCTCAGGCTCATTTACAAGGGGGTTTAAAGCATTTTGGTGAAGTTTTCTCTCAAAAATCTGGACTTGGAAGCTTGTTGGAGCCAAGAAGGAGCTTGAAAGGAGACTTAATCCTTTGAAGATCCACTCATTTACCATTTTTAATCTTGTCTTTTACTTGGTTAGCCCACTTATTACATTAGGAACAATTTAAGCTATCTTGTATTTGATCTAGTACCTATGAGCCTTATGGGCTAAACATTTGTGTTGCTTAAACTTTGTTGAAGCTAATGAATATTTGATAACATGGAAGGAGATGTGATGATTTTTCTTGTTAATCTTCATAGTGATGTTTATGTCACACCCCAACCGATGGCGGAATCATCGGGGCGCGGCACTAAGCGAACCAGATTGTCTCATGAGAAGTTCCATAACAATTAGTTAACAATATTACATAACGTCTAACATCCCATACTATTAAACATAATATTTCAAATAGCCATTACAAAACAACGTTTTCTCATAACACAAATTCTAGTTTAAAAATCTCCAGATTTATTACAAAACGTTTCTAACGTATGAATCTAAACTAAGCAAAACTACGTCCAAAGCATCCAAGCTAAAATCCTCAACCTGTTACATATGTTAAAATACAAGTCAATACAATTAAATAAAGGTGAGCATACAAGTTTAAGTAATACTAGCATAATAGAGAAAACGTTCGCGAAATAGTCTAATTATATATCATTATACACCAAAACACATCACACAAAACTAGGCATATTTCTCATGCTAACTTCCGTGAAAAGGCTAGCGCGTCCATCCTAACTAGACCCCGTCGGGTGTTAGCTACACTATAGTACCATACTAGATAAGGAGGCAAGTTAACAAAAATAAGTTCCTAGTCACATGTTTCTAGTATCACGTATTGAGCATATATAATTAGATTATTCGCGTGTGATAAACAATTTGATTTGTGAGGTGATTTTGATAGAGGAACATATGTAACACTCAAAAAGTGCATTAAAGCGAAAACGAGTCAAGTATACTCACTGTGGGTGCGTTTTAGGTGAGACGAGGGATCTGAGAAGAGTCAAGGAGAGCGCCGGATCAGCCTGCATACGCGATCGGAAGTGCATCAGTCTCCGAAAAGCTGAAACGGTGGAGTTGGGTTTGGGCAGTAGGCAAGTTCGGCCGAACTTGTATGTAAACATACAAGTTCGAGCGAACTTGTATTGTCCTGCTAAGTTTTGAGTCAAGTTCGGGCGAACTTGTCTAATTTCCAAGGAAATTATGCAAGTTCGGGCAAAATTGTGAGAAATGTTAGCTGAAAAGACAAGTTCGGGCGAACTTGTATAGTTTCCTAAGAAACTAGGCAAGTTCGAGCGAACTTATGAGAAATTGGTGAGAACTGACCCAAGTTTGGTCGAACTTGACCCTGAGGGGTACAAGTTCGGTCGAACTTGACCTGAGTGCTGCTGAAAAATAGTTAAATCTCGAGCGAACTTGATGTTTCGGGTCCAAAATCTTGCGTTTTCGCGTCGTTTGCTGGGAAATCGAGTGCCCATCCCTCCAACCTTAAGCCACTGAGTAAAACTTAGGCTGGAGAGGTCTTTTGCAGCGAACTTAGCCATTTTACAGAAACTAGGGCTAATCCGGGTGAACTTGATGGTTCGTACGGGTTAGTCCAGCTTGTGTAAAGTGACGATTTCGTCCTTGTGCTTCCGGATCTGAGATCTAACTTCGACAACGCCTCGTTCCACTCAAAAGTGAACGAAATATATGTCATTGGTCCGAAAATGGTGTAAAAATCAAGGATTTAAAAGGTTTTGCTTAGATCTAGTTTAGATCTGAGTGAAAACAGAAGTTTTTATGGAAAAAGATAAAGATTTTCGTAAACAGAAGAGATTTGATGAAAACGAAGACAAAGCCTTATGAAAAATCGTTGTAAACTGTTGATGAACATCATTGTAGTTGAAATCGGATTGATTCTTACTTAGTAAACAAAGGGTTTCAGGTTTGAGAGCTCTGGGCGAACTTACAGAAAGTTCAAATGAGAGAATGGAGCTGAGTATTTATAGGTGAAGGCAAAATGAGGGAGATGGGGAGTCAAGTTCGGTCGTACTTGCATGGAATCATGCAAGTTCGCGTGAACTTGTGAGAATTTCAAGGAGTTTTAGTCAAGTTCGGCCGAACTTGACCCCTTAGGGTGCAAGTTCGAGCGGACTTGAGGTAACATGGAGTGTTACGTTTGGCCAGTCAAGTTCGGCCGAACTTGGGGTCACCCAAGTTCGAGCGAACTTGACCCAATGTTGGGTTTTCTTCGTTTATTTCGTGTTATGAGTTCGTTTGGTGATTCGGTTCTCATTAGATAGTTATACTAAGCGTTATAGGCGATTTAATAGTGCGATTTAGCGATTCGAATATGCGAGAGCGATGCGATAGCGAGTGTAATCATAATCATAAGCACACATAACACATAAATAGCATAAAACCATATAATTAACTTCGTTTTGCGATGCGATGAGGTAAGCGATGCGATGGCACAAGGGTTTATCAACAATAACACACTCGGCTCGTATAATAGCGTATTTAGTTGTAATTTAGATTAGATTAGCGATGCGTTTAATAAGCGATTAGATGCGATATTCATTATAAGCAAACATAATTTATTAACATAACTTTCTTATATTTTGAATCTTGGGATTACAAGAGATAGATACAATGAATATAAAAGAAAAGATAACAACGAAATTCAGAGTTGTTACAGTTTAGTCTTGTTCTTGGAGTTCATGTACATGTTTAAGTTGTTCTTGAATGTTTGATCATAAGTAGATACATGGTGTGTTGGAAAGCCCATGTAAAGATTATGATTGTTGAATCTTGTTAACTTGTTAGTTTGATTCGTAGCATAAAATTAAGAATAGTAATTGCTAACATGAATTGAATGATGATTTGAACATGTGTATGAATTCTTGCACTTAGATATGGAAAGATCAAAAGAATGTTTATAGACAAAATTACAGAAAACATCCTTTACGTTTAGTGTAAATTGCAGGTCTAATCCTTTATCTTTAAAAGTTGCACGAACTGTCTTTTACATTTGTTATTTATAACAGGTTTCATCTTTAGCATTAACACCGTTTATTTTTATGGTTAAGTCATACCATGTGAGTTACATGTGAGGGTAAAAAAGACAATTTGCACTACATGTTCTCCAAGAATAGCAAATGAAAATAGTGTTTAGTTGTCTGTTGGTTTTTGGAACCATTATGGTGTCATTTAAGTATGTTTTGTTTTGTTTTAGAACCATTATGGTGTGTTTATTTTGTATGGGAACCATTATGGTGTGTTTTGTTTTGTATGATTGGTGGCGTTATATGTCCACAATGAATCTATGGTTTATCAATTTTATGGTTAATCATGTGCTATTAAATATTTGTGTAATTTGCAGTAGGGATAACCCGAACAGGTACTGGTATTGAAAGTACCGGTACCGAAAAACAAGAAAATTCGGTACCGGTACCGGTGTTTTACCCGTAAATACGGTACCAGTATCGAACAAAACATGGAAAGTGGGTACCGGTACCGAATATACTCGGTACCTTTCAGTACCAAATGCTCATTCCTAATTTGTGTGTGTTTTTTTTATAAAATTGCCGATTTAAGTTGCAGAAAAAAAGAGCTTTTTACTTGCAACAAACAAGGACCTTTTAATTGGAGCCATATGCAATTGGCAAATGTGTAACTTGTAAACTTTGCAGCCATAAGAAGTCAATTACATTATGATATGCTATTGTAGGCTAAGAAGTCAAATACATTACCAATTGAATTCATGAGTATTTAAATACATAATATCATTACGGTTGCAACAGAATGGTTTAATAAAAGAGGAGGAAAACATGTAGTGCAAATTGTCTTTTTTACCCTCACATGTAACTCACATGGTATGACTTAACCATAAAAATAAACAGTGTTAATGTTAAAGGATGAAACCTGTTATAAATAACAAACGTAAAGGACAGCCCGTGCAACTTTTAAAGATAAAGGATGAGACCTGCAATTTACACTAAACGTAAAGGATGTTTTCTGTAATTTTGTCACGTTTATATGAATTCTATAGTTTGTGATTGTGTTAGTATGATTCGTTAGGACAAGATTGTTATCTAGCATGATCATGCTTGTGGTTCATATCAAGAACACGTTGAAGATATTACTTACTTAAAAGAAAGTTATGGTGATTAGTATATTGTTCCTAGTAGTTTTCCCTAATTTGTAGAGTAAGGGGTTTTGACAAACAAATAACTCATGATTAAAGATTAATATCAACTTAGCATGTGAACTCAAAAAGAATAATTTTTAGGTGATTAGAATGTTGTTTCATTTTAGTTTTCCCAAAGATTATAAAACTAGGAAACCTTGATTGGGACTTAGTTAAACATTGGTTTTGCATCATCACTAGTTCTTCCCCTTTGTTGTAACATGTTCATTAGTGGATACTTAGTTTAGGCAACCTTCCTTAGATATTGTTCTTTTTAGGGTAGTTAGTAGTTTGTTATTTGCATGTTAAATTAGAAAAAAAAACTAAACCCGTTGATTGAAAAGACTTTAAAGTAGTGAAACTTTAGTACCGAGACACCGCGTCCATGGATTGATATCTGGTTCTTACCGGTAAAACTATATTACCACCCGACGGGTACACTTGCTCTTTTGTGTTTGTAGTTTAGTTCTTAGGTGAAAATCATTTTAATACTAAATTTGTTTGAAGACATATTCATTTATAAAAATATATAATTCACGCACATCAAAATATATATACATATATATGTGTGTATATATATATGTGTGTGTGTGTATATATAGGAGGGTTATCTTGAGAATGCTAAATATTGCGAGAACCGTGAGAACGAATGAAAAATCCAATCGAAACCATTTTTTTTAATACAAACCTCATTGTAATTAAAATACAACATTAAAAAAGAATTTACTATATCAAAAAAAATTCATTTCTTATTTCGAAGTCACTCTTATTAGATTTTTTCCATGTGTGTAAATATAACAAATTTACACACACACACACACATATATATATATATATATATATATATAGGGGAATGTTTAAATAAGAACGCAACATATTGTGAGAAGTGAGAACCGTGAGAAGTTGGTAAAAACAATTCAAATTCAGTTTTTGTTTTTACATTTATCATTCTTATTCGAATAAAATGTTACAAATTAAATTTACACGTTTAGTGGTGCGTGTAAAGCGTGATATGATTTTATTAATATTTTAAGTCCGTTTTACGCATTAGTCAAGTTTTAAATTTATAAAACATGATATTGTACTAACACTAAACACACACTAGGGCAAGTAGTGTTGGTAAGATACCGAGGTCGTCCAAGGACACAAGAGCTTTTAATACCGGTTTATCGTCAACGTCTAATCGATACAAATTTTTAATAAAAGTTTTGGAAGATAAAAATAAACATAAAAATGAAAAGATAAAAAAATAAAATACAAATAGACAAGATAGAATCACTTGGATCCAACTCCTCTTTTAGGTACCCTTTGATAATTTTCGCACTTTCGAACTTTTTAAGAGATTCTCTTAGTTATAGTAGTAGGCCCCTCTTTTAAAGGTGATGTTACCCTCGGCCAAGTGGTTTGAGTCAGCCGGGATACAATCCCAAGAGGCCAAAATATTGAAAGACAATTAAGTAAGTTATTAATACGAAAAATGGTAGTCCCCTCTTTTGAAGGTGACGTTACCCTCGGCCAAGGGGTTTGAGTCAGCAGGGATACAATCCCAAGAGGCCGGAATATTGAAAGACAATTAAGTAAGTTATTAATACGAAAAATGGTAGGCCCCTCTTTTGAAGGTGACGTTACCCTCGGCTAAGGGGTTTGAGTCAGCAGGGATACAATCCCAAGAGGCCGGTTTAATATAT